>JARYHS010008075.1:19203637-19583539 GCA_031002005.1 Vandiemenella viatica | reverse complement strand
TAACATGTTACGAATGTTGTATCTTACCCTTTCTTCCAAGGTATCCTGAAGTTTCTTAATAGTGCTTTCAAACTCTCTCCTTAGCTCACTGATATCAAACATTTTTGTTGATTGCAATTTTTCTGTCACTACAGTCATGTTACTAACATCACCTGACAAATCAGAGAGGAAGAATGTAACAATTCTTAAAACAAAAATGGTACAAAACTGAAGACATTAAAAATAGCAACAACTCTTTCTCTACTTTACAGCCAAGAATATTTGAGCTACCAAGGTGTAGAAAATGCTAGCTTCATCTATGTTACAATAAAGTTACAGTCTCAATGGAAAGTAGCTGGTTAAAAAATTTATAGATATACATGAACTTATCCAACTTAATGTTAGCACAACATCAATATACAAAATAAAGACAAACACTGAAATTTTTTGCAATAAATCCTTTGGAAGCTGAAGAAGATTGTGGGTCAGCTTTGTCCTGTGATCAATGTTAGCAAATAACAGTTTCTTTCTATTTTCTCATTTTTATCAGTACAATAAAGCCATTTCATCTGTGGCTGTGTCCAGTCCCCTCCCCTCCCTCCCGCCCCCCAAAAAAACAATCAAAAACTGAACAAATTTTGCTAGGGTTTTCTTAGTTTAAAAACTTAGGACCTGGCATAAAATTTGAGGTGTATATTATCATGTTATCTTAAATGGGGATGAAGCAACAAATTAATATTATGTCAAAATAGACGAAAGAACTTTTCTACTGTTGTAACTAAATGTGAAAGTTCTTTCCATGAGGTATCTCAAATGTAATGCAGATTTTAAATTGTGTAACATTTTTGATCTACTGGGTTGGTACATATTACAGTATACCCCAGGTGGTTAGTAAATACCATGGAGCAATGCATAACAGAAAGTAAAATCTATTACAAGTACAGGGAAAGTTTGGCAGAGACAGTGGCAAAATTATTTGGCATTTTCAATAGTAGAAATGTACCAACCAAAGACTGGTTCAAAAATTTTAACAAACAGTAACAGTTCTCCCACAGAATAATCCGTACCAGGCAATCGACTGAAAGCATTGTTGCCATGGGAAACACAGGACTGTCAGTTCACAGATACACATTGGAAATGAACATTCTGAGCAGCAGCAATGCAGTTGATATTGATGAACGATAGGCATCTGAACCATTTAATTGACTCAAGAACTGATTTGAAATGATAATTTAATGCAGTGGAAATTCATCAGCTAGGTGTCAGAAAAACAGCAAGTAGCTTTGGACTTTTCTAAGAAAATCTCCTTCAATGATGAGGCTCATTTCCATCTTAATGGATCAGTTGATAAACAAAGTTGTTGCATTTGGGGAACTGATAACCTTCGGGTATTTCATGCACTGCCAAAGCATGCCCACTGAGTAACTGTTTGGTATAGATGTTGGACTGGTGGTGTAACTGAGCCATACTTCTTCAAGAATGAAGACAGAAATGCACTGACCATCAATAGTGAGCTTTATCACAAGATAATATTGGAGTTTCTGTGTCCACTAATAAACAGTATTGATTTGGATGACATTTGATTTCAACAGGATGGTACTACCTCTAATACAGAATTTGAAAACAAACAACTGTTGTGGTAGAAAGTTCTTGGGTGACTCATATCACACAATGTGAATCATAATTGGATGCTAAGGTCATGCAACCTGACACCAAGTGACTTTATCCTTTGGAGATTTCTAAAATCTATCTCCAAAAATTAATATGATTTCTGAATTAAAATCAGAAACTTGTATGTTACTGATAAAACCAAACCAGACTAGTGGGAAAATGGTATTCATAATTTTGTAAATAAAACTTCTTTTTTAAATCAGATGTTGAATTAATATATGAATCTGATATCCTGTCTCTAACTTTGACAGCTGATTTTAGTGTAGTGAAACTAAAAAGCTAGTAAAATATGGCTAAATGTATAACTCTGATGATGATATAACCTAGTCATTTATTTCCGCATAGTTAGTCGTTCACCACAGTTGTAGAAAACTGTCACACTCACCGACGATGGTCATCTAAGGTAGTGGAGAACCGTGTTTCATCAGTGAACATATACGTAACATGATTCATTGTGTTCAACGATTCTACATTACCTCGGGCGACCATCGTCAGCGAGTAAAGTGGCAACCTAAGAAGGGCACATCGTGTTACTCCTGGTGTTACAGTGTGGGGAACTATCAGGTATAAATTAAGGTCACAGCTGTCTGTGATTGAGGGAATTCTAATGTAAAACAATATGCCATGGATATTCTGCATCCTCATGTGTTACTCCACATGTGACTGTACCATGGTGTTATTTTTCGACAGGACTGCTCATTCACACATGGCAAGTCTCTATGAACTGTCTGCGCGATGTTGAGGTACTCCCATTGCCAGGATGATCCCCAAATATGTACTCCAAAGAACATGTTTGAGATAATTTTGGACGTCAACTCAATGCAGTTCAAGTATTAAGAATATCAAGTACCAGTTAAAATAGCTGCAAACCAGCTTACCTTAAGGGAGGATATATCAGCTTTCTGACAACCTTCCCAACCAAATCAGTGTATGCATCCAGGCCTGAGAGGTGTGCAACATCATACTGATAAGTGGGCTTAAACTGTCAAGTTCTTTGTAAATTTGAGTCCGTTTTGTAATAACTGAAATAATACCACATACATTCTCAACATGAAGTTTCATTTCATTTCCTTCTCCCCTTCTACATGGTTCACTTTATTGTCAAGCAGTGTGCACTGGACAGAGGGACAGATAATGAATGTTGAAAAATATACAGTGAAGAAAAAACCACTTTGAAATGACGACTTGTATAGTAACAGTTCTCAATAAGGTATTTGCACAGTAAGATATCATATGACTATTTCAAACACAAAGGTATCACTCAGATGTCAAAGAATATCTGAGGATAGAAATCTTTCACTGGAGCAGCAACATCTGCAAGTAGCGTATGGTGAAAAAGAAGCATAGCAATTCCTTTAAGGATGACACAGACTCTATTGGGAGAATTCTTAATATATACAGCAAAAACACTCACACACACACACACACACTCACACACACACACAGGCGTGCGCACACAATATCAATCTTAATGATCCAAATATGAGACCCATTATGTCCTCCTACGAGACTATTTGCTTGGTTATCTTAGAATTCTACAAAACACATTTGAAGAGAGTAGTCACTGTGGAAGGTAACATACCAGAAAATATCTTTATCTCACTATCTTTGAAAACAATCTGAAGTTATATTTGAGGCTGCCCAAGATCATAGGTCAAAATCTAAAGGTAGCCTAGACCTCCCTGTTGCTCGCAGTGCCAGTATTCATAACACCCGCGACCTTAATAACTGTTTCACAGTCAGAGCAATCAGATTACTTCCAACTAGTATCTCCCAATCTGAACTTTGCAGGTGGGAAATGGCATATCAACACAACCTGGAGACTAGACATCCATCAGGCCCCAATATCCGATATCATCTTCCATCCTCACCCTGTACACCCATCACTGGCCTTCATATATATTTATAGACCTTTCTTCAAAAAAAAACGATATATATATATTAGACATTGGGATAGGAGAAAAACCACCGCTTACCAAAGATGAGGGCTCCAGCGGCGTCAAAAAAACGAAAAAACACACAAACACAAACATAACACAAATTTTCGAGCTTAGCTCTTCATCAGGTTGTAGGATGAGGTGGCTGCCACGTGGAAGCTAGCAACCAAAGACGCTAAGTAGCGGAAAGGAATCAAATTAGGATAGGGAAATGAGCCACCACTTACCTTTAGATGATGGATGTGGGGCGTGAACACACAGAAAAGACACAAACACAAATAATAAAGTAAGTTTCGGGAAAAAACCCTTCTTCAACAAGAGAACATTATGAGAGGTGGGTGCACCCGGAGACTGCCTCATGGGAAGACCGCCGGTCGAGAAAATGGTGGGGGAAAATTCAAACATAGGAAAAGTAGAGGGGCAGTGAATCAGAGCTCATACCCGAGCAAAAATTAATATCCAAACTAATTTCTGGTTGGTGGGAAGATCAAAAAATAATATATATTGAAAAAAATTAAAATATTATACAAATAAAATATATATATAATAATAATAATATTTATGAAGTAAACATCACCTCAGGTTAGTGGTGGTTCAATATAGGTAGTGGAAAGGAGAGGAATTAAAAAAAAAAAAATAATAATAATAATAAAATGACCGGGTATTATCTTAAGTTGAGACCAGGTGGTTGCCTTGTGCCAAGTTTGTACTGGTAGGCAAGTTCCCACCTTCTGAGTTCAGAGAAACTGCTGCTATTAGGGAGAACTCTGATAGCACGGACTGTGTAACAAGAATTGAAATTATTCAAGTTGTGGGTTATGGCATGGGCAGCAACTGGGTGCTTTGGGTTCTGTGTGAACACTGTCTGACGGTGGCCATTCATTCTTATGGAGAGTGCATTTGTGGTCAAACCTATATATGAAGCCAGGCAGTGGTTGCATGTTAACTGGTATATTACATGCGTGGTTTCACAGGTGGTGTGTCCTATGATAGGGAAGCTTTCCCCTGTGACCGGGTTGATGAAAGTGGTGGAAGCATGGTGTATGTCACACATCTTGCAGCGTGGTCTATTACATGGGAAAGAGCCTTGGGGTTGACTGTTAGGAAGAGGAAGACTGTGTTTGTGGACTAGAAGTTCGCTGAGGTTAGGAGGTCTGCTGAAACAAGTTCTAGGAGGGGCAGGGAGGATTTTAGGAAGAATGGATCTCATTTGAGGGCATATTTGTAAGAAATCATAGCCCTGCCGGAGGACTCTGTTGATGGATTCGAGGCCTGGGTAGTACTGTGTGACCAAGACTGGATTGTGGTTGGTTTTTGCGGGTCTGGGATGATTGATTGGCTGATTCAGTTGTGATGTAGCACGTGAAAGCTGTTTGTTAACCAAAGCTGGAGGGTAGTTGCGAGATATTAATGCTTCTGAAATACTGTTTGAATAATCCATGAGAGACTGTTGGTTAGAGCATATGCGACTACCTCGAATGCCAAGACTGTAGGGGAGTGAACGTTTGGTGTGGTATGGGTGGCAACTGTCGAAATGGAGATACTGTTGAAGATTGGTTGGTTTGATGTGAACTGAAGAGTTGAGATAGCCATTGGATAGGGACAAATCGACATCCAAGAATGTGGCCTGGGTGTGGGAGTAGGACCAAGTGAATTTCAGCATGCTAAAGTTATTGAGATGGTTCAGGAAATTTAGCAGTTCATTTTCTCCATGCGTCCAAATCATAAATATGTCATCAATGAAACGAAGCCAAATGAGGGGTTTAAGAGGGAATTCCTCCAGAAATGTCTGTTCCAGCCGGCCCATGAACAGATTAGCATAAGAGGGGGCCATGCGGGTACCCATGGCAGTTCCGCAGGTTTGGTGATAGATGTTGCCTTCGAAGGAGAAGTAGTTATTATTAAGGATAAGGTGGGCTAATTTGATGAGGAAGGATGTCATGGGAAGGCTGTTGGGAGGGCGCTGGTCCAGAAAGTGTTCCATGGCCCTGAGGCCATGCCAGTGTGGAATGTTTGTATACAAGGACGTGACGTCAATGGTAACCAGTATTGAGTCGGAAGGAAGAGGTGTGGGTAAGGTAGAAAGCCGGAAGAGAAAGTGCTGGGTGTCCTTTATATGAGAAGGGAGCTGATTTTTGAAGATTTCCTTTCCACCAGTTTGGCCTCTCCCACTTTCCTTAAATCTTTAGCAAACACCGATAATCTTAGCCCAGCTGAAACCCGTGCCAGAAAACAACTCTCCAGCAATTCAGAACTCATTATCCTTCCAGCTGACAAGGGCTCAACCACTGTAGTCATGAACAGGAATGACTATGTGGCTGAAGCTCTTCGTCAGCTATCAGACACCAAAACCTACTGCTGCCTACCGGAAGATCCAACTCCTGCTGTCAACAAAAAAATTCAAGAATATGTACAGTTTAGTGGACCTCTCCAAGGTCTCACCCCACAATCCATTTCGCTTCTCACTCTTCAAAATCCACGTACACCCACCCTTTATCTATTGCCCAAAATCCATAAGCCTGGCAATCCAGGACGCCCTATCGTTGCAGCCTATGGTTCGCCAACTGAGCGCATCTCTCCCTTGGTTGACCAGTACCTACAGCCCATTGTTAATCAGCTCCCTTCTCATATAAAGGACACCCAGCACTTTCTCTTCCGGCTTTCTACCTTACCCACACCTCTTCCTTCCGACTCAATACTGGTTACCATTGACGTCACGTCCTTGTATACAAACATTCCACACTGGCATGGCCTCAGGGCCATGGAACACTTTCTGGACCAGCGCCCTCCCAACAGCCTTCCCATGACATCCTTCCTCATCAAATTAGCCCACCTTATCCTTAATAATAACTACTTCTCCTTCGAAGGCAACATCTATCACCAAACCTGCGGAACTGCCATGGGTACCCGCATGGCCCCCTCTTATGCTAATCTGTTCATGGGCCGGCTGGAACAGACATTTCTGGAGGAATTCCCTCTTAAACCCCTCATTTGGCTTCGTTTCATTGATGACATATTTATGATTTGGACGCATGGAGAAAATGAACTGCTAAATTTCCTGAACCATCTCAATAACTTTAGCATGCTGAAATTCACTTGGTCCTACTCCCACACCCAGGCCACATTCTTGGATGTCGATTTGTCCCTATCCAATGGCTATCTCAACTCTTCAGTTCACATCAAACCAACCAATCTTCAACAGTATCTCCATTTCGACAGTTGCCACCCATACCACACCAAACGTTCACTCCCCTACAGTCTTGGCATTCGAGGTAGTCGCATATGCTCTAACCAACAGTCTCTCATGGATTATTCAAACAGTATTTCAGAAGCATTAATATCTCGCAACTACCCTCCAGCTTTGGTTAACAAACAGCTTTCACGTGCTACATCACAACTGAATCAGCCAATCAATCATCCCAGACCCGCAAAAACCAACCACAATCCAGTCTTGGTCACACAGTACTACCCAGGCCTCGAATCCATCAACAGAGTCCTCCGGCAGGGCTATGATTTCTTACAAATATGCCCTCAAATGAGATCCATTCTTCCTAAAATCCTCCCTGCCCCTCCTAGAACTTGTTTCAGCAGACCTCCTAACCTCAGCGAACTTCTAGTCCACAAACACAGTCTTCCTCTTCCTAACAGTCAACCCCAAGGCTCTTTCCCATGTAATAGACCACGCTGCAAGATGTGTGACATACACCATGCTTCCACCACTTTCATCAACCCGGTCACAGGGGAAAGCTTCCCTATCATAGGACACACCACCTGTGAAACCACGCATGTAATATACCAGTTAACATGCAACCACTGCCTGGCTTCATATATAGGTTTGACCACAAATGCACTCTCCATAAGAATGAATGGCCACCGTCAGACAGTGTTCACACAGAACCCAAAGCACCCAGTTGCTGCCCATGCCATAACCCACAACTTGAATAATTTCAATTCTTGTTACACAGTCCGTGCTATCAGAGTTCTCCCTAATAGCAGCAGTTTCTCTGAACTCAGAAGGTGGGAACTTGCCTACCAGTACAAACTTGGCACAAGGCAACCACCTGGTCTCAACTTAAGATAATACCCGGTCATTTTTATTATTATTATTATTATTTTTTTAATTCCTCTCCTTTCTACTACCTATATTGAACCACCACTAACCTGAGGTGATGTTTACTTCATAAATATTATTATTATTATATATATATTTTTATTTGTATAATATTTTAATTTTTTTCAATATATATTATTTTTTGATCTTCCCACCAACCAGAAATTAGTTTGGATATTAATTTTTGCTCGGGTATGAGCTCTGATTCACTGCCCCTCTACTTTCCTATGTTTGAATTTTCCCCCACCATTTTCTCGACCGGCGGTCTTCCCGTGAGGCAGTCTCCGGGTGCACCCACCTCTCATAATGTTCTCTTGTTGAAGAAGGGTTTTTTCCCGAAAATTACTTTATTATTTGTGTTTGTGTCTTTTCTGTGTGTTCACGCCCCACATCCATCATCTAAAGGTAAGTGGTGGCTCATTTCCCTATCCTAATTTGATTCCTATATATATATATATATATATAAATATATATATGTAAAAGAAAGGGAAAATACACCCAACACTCACCAAAGTTGAAGGGAGGAGGGCAGCAACAACACAAAAAACACAGAAAACAACACTGACCCGGTCACTTATAAACCGCAATTATCCTCCAGAACTAGTTCGAAAACAGCTATCAATAGTCAGGAACTGTCCACCACACAATATTTCGGGTGAAAATTCCCTTTTCAAGTTAACAGTGGCTGGTCTTGCACGAGACTTGCGTTGGACGCAACCACTCATAGAATGCGGTAGACCATCGGAGGTGGTGGGGGGAGCAACAATAATATAACTGCGAGTATAAGAAAGATTAAAATGGTTGAAAAGATAGTAGTTATAAAAAATATAAATAAATAAATAAAAGTATAATTGAAAATTTTTTGAAACTATTGTACTGGCCAGTGGTGGCTATATAGGGTAAAGATGGATGATGTTAACAGAAATTAAGGCCTGAGTGATGTCTAGTCTGCAGGATGTGTTGGTATGCCAATTCCCACCTACGGAGTTCAGATTGGGAGGTGGTGTCTGGAAGTACTCTAATGGCTCTGACTGTGAAGCAGTTATTAAGGTCGCGGGTGTTGTGAGTACTGGCATGGTGAGCAACAGGGAGAACCAGGTTTTGGGAGTAAACTGTTTGTCTGTGACCATTCATTCTGATGGATAATGAGTTTGAGGTCAGGCCAATGTAGGAACTTGGACAGTGGAGGCAGGTGAGCTGGTAAATGAGATGGGTGGTTGTACAAGTGGCATGACCTATTATGGGGTAGGTTTCACCAGTAGTAGGGTTGCTATAGGTAGTGGTAAGTGGATGCATACCACAATTTTTACAACGGTGTCTCTTACAAGGGAAGGATCCAACCAGTGGTTTAGGAGCATCAGAGGCTTGATATTTATGTACAAGAATGTTTTTTTAGATTAGGCGGTCTGCTGAAGGTGACTCGGGGTGTGGTGGGATTGTGGGAAGGATAGTGGGAAGAATGCGGCACATTGCAGGAAAGGATCTAAGAACGTCATAGCCCAGATGAAGAATTTTGTTTAGCGATTCCAGGCCAGGGAAAAACTGGGTGAGAAAAACAGGGTTTTGGTTGGCTTTAGGTTGTTTGTGACGGTGTGGGGGACAGTCCCTGACTCTTGATAGCTGTTTTTGAACTAGTTCTGGAGGATAATTATGGTTTATGAGTGCCTGGTTTAGATTGTTGGTGTAGAGAGTACAGGACTCATGATCAGAGCAGCTGCGTTTGCCCCGAATGGCTAGGCTGTATGGAATGGAACGTTTTGTATGATATGGATGGCAGCTATCAAAATGGAGCAATTGTTGTAGATTAGTGGGTTTTATGTGGACAGAAGTGTGTAAGTGACCATTCTGTTCAGAGATGTCTACATCCAGGAAAGTGATGTCAGTCTGAGAGTAGTAGTTTAGGGAGGAGAAGTTCTTCAGTGAGTACAATAAATCAAAAAGGAGGTATTCACCATGGGTCCAGATCGTAAATATGTCATCTATATACCTGAATCACACGCGGTGGGTTGTCGGGTAACCTGTTGAAGAAAACGTTCCTCTAGTCTGCCCATGAAAAGATTGGCATAGGAAGGTGCCATGCAAGTGCCCATAGCAGTGCCTCAAATCTGATGGTAAACCTGAGACTGGAAGGAAAAGAAATTTTTGGTAAGGATGAATTGAGCCAAAGAAGTGAGGAAATGAGTGGTAGGGAAGGTGTGCGGGGGGCGACTGTTGAGGTAATGCTCTATGGCACTGAGGCCCTGGCCATGAGGGATGTTGGTGTAGACTGATGATACATCAATAGTGACCAGGAAGCAATCTTTTGGTAGGGGTGTATGGACTGTTGACAGACGCTCAAAAAGTGGTGGGTGTCTCTGACATAGGATGGAAGGGCCTGGACGAAAGGTTGTAGGTGCTAATCAACGAATGCAGAAATACGTTCTGTGGGAGACCCAAAGGTGCAACTATAAGACATCCAGGATTGCCCACCTTATGTATCTTGGGCAGAAGATAAATGGTGGGGGTCTTAGGCGTCAGAAGGCAAATGGAATGGTGTAAAAGACCCTGTAAGAGGCCTTGGAGACTGAGGAAAGAGTGGATTTCTGTGCAGATTGAATTAGTGGGGTCAGTGGTATGAGGTAAGTAAGTGGAGGTTTCAGAGAGCTGCCCGAGGGCTTCAGCTGTGTAGTCGCTTTGATCCATGACCACAGTGGTCGAGCCCATGTCAGCTGGGAGTATTACGATGTTTTTATTTTTCGAAAGTTCACTCATCGCCCGCATTTCAGTATGGGTCAGGTTGTTGGAGTGGGGGGATTGAATTTAGGAAGGTAGGTGATGAGAAGGTCGACATGAGGAATTCCTGGAATAGGAGAAGCGGATGGTTTTGAGGGAGGGGAGTTGGATCTAACTGGGATGGAGGTAGGAATTGTTGGAGGCTGAGTTCCAGGTTATCCCATCGGCTGTCTCCCCTGCCTGTATTATTGAAATAATACCGCCAATTGAGTGTGCGGAGAATGAAAGGGCATCCTTAATAAGAGTAATCCAATCAAATTTAGGGATGGGAGAGAAAGTAAGACCCTTTGAAAGAATGATAGTTCGGAGAGAGGGTGGACGAAAGATTCACAATAGGGATTTTTTATTTCTCCAGTGGTGGGGAATAGGTAGGGGTGGGGGTGATGGGAGTGGGTAGCAGAGGTGCTGGGTGGGGAAAGTTGAGAATATGAGAAATACATGACGTTGTGGCAATAAGTGGTGGAGGGGTAATGTGTTGCCTGTAATGTGGGTAGGGGAGATGAAGGCCCAAAACAAAATAACTCATGCAGAGGGAAGAGAGCTTTGAAAGATGTTTTTGTGCTTGTTTGGTTAACAAATGGTTGCAATGATTAAGGATGTTATGTAAATAATGAATGCAACCAGGGAATGCAAGGAAAAGGATTTTGTGTAAGGAAATTAGGTGGGATGAGTGGTGTTGGGCTTTTATGATATACTGTTGGAGAACTAGGTGAGTGCCAAGGACTGTTAGAAGCGGAATGAGTGGATTGTAGGATGAAGTTTTTTGGTAAGGCCATTTGGTGGTATATTAAGAGAAAGGCAGGACTGGAGGAATAAAATATGATATCTCAGTTTAGCAAAATGAATAGCATGGTATTTTTTATTTTATATATACTTTTTTTACTATTTTTCAGATTTTATATTTATTTTTATTATTTCTCATTTAATCTGTCTTGTGATTTATACTTGCGGTTATATTATCATTGTTCCCCCCCACCACCTCCGACAATCAATTTTATTGTGGTCTATGTCTAAGTGAGGCATGGAAACCAGCCTTGACAAAAATCCACAGAGAACATTGTACCTCTGTCCACCTGTCGCCATAGAGGGCTCCATATTAGTTCGGGCCGTAAGAAGAACTATAGCCACACCCACTGGCAGCCAGCTGCCGGACGCGGACATGTATATAAGGAAGTGTGGCACCCTAGCAATCTCAGTATCTGTGGGTCAGCCGACCAGTGCAAATGTCTCCACACCTGAAGAAGACGGCGGAGCTTGTCGTGGAAATATCATGTTTTTACAAAACAATCCGGCGGTACACCCGTGAAGACTTCATTGCATTTTTTAAGTATAGTGTTGAACAATGGTAGCTTTCATGCAGCACCAACTATTAATTGTTAAACCGTCTACGACATTAATAATCAAATGCATTTTGCATTGCAGCCAACCTCTTATGACAAAACCAATTACAATAAGAATCAGTGTCAGTTTTCATTTTGGTTCAGGCTGCATTTCAACTACGGTAGTTAATACACACAATAAAAATTTCTTGGCATAAAGTAGTCTGATTTCCATTCTTACCACCATAAAGTCTCTTTTTGTGGGTGTTTATTGTTGTGTCTACCTATATATACTTCACCGAAAAGGTTAAGTAATCTGAGTGGAACGGTAACATTGATTTTTCCCCGTTTCTGAATGTTTTTTATAATTAGGAAACATTTCTATTTGCTATCCTTAAACAGGTCTTATCTGTAGTCTTCAAATACACTCCAGTGGAAAGCTTGAGAAGATTTTATTCATCTGATTCACTGATAAGCATACATTCTTTCAACAGAATTGTAATATTTTTTGCTCTCCATCATATTATTTGGTGCCAGAAAATGAAGAGTAAAGCATTACTATACACAACAAACACCCCATGCAAGAAACAGTAGGCAAATGCTAGTTCAAACTATTTTGATGATGAATGGAGCAGTGAAGATAACATCTTTTTGAACTTCTTGAGCCATTTTTTACATAACTTTCATAAGTCTTAGATTTGTCTGAAATTATCTCAACTTCAAAATCAGCACTAGAACAAAATAAAAGTTTCTTTTGTTATGAGAAAAAAAAAATATTGCAATTCTTAGAAGCCAATATTATTAAAATATAATACATAATCTCAAAAATAATTTACTAGTATTCATTGATAAATTTTTATTTTGATGAAAGCATTTGGTTATACAAAATCAAAAAATTAAATTTCAAATGCAAGGTTTCATTTAAAGTCTGTGAGGCAATATTAGAAGTTCCAAATTTACAAGAGAAAATGACTATTGAAATGTACAAACTTTGCTCTGAAACAACAGCGTCAAACGAAATCTATGCAAAAGTAAAGTAAATTGTAGTGAGTTTAACAACAGAATTACAGGCCAAAAATGGCAGCATATTTTAAAAAATAACGAAAATAATTTACAAAATTTATTTAAGATTATTTCATTCTTGATCTCTATTTCTGCCACTTCAGCATTCATAGAAAGGTAATTTTCAATTATGAGTTCAAAATTGTGAGAAGAGAATATCACATTGTAAAAAAAATGAGCTTTTGAGCTCAAACAGCAAAGGAAAGAAACCACCAGAATAATAAGGGCAGTTAAGAGATCATTTGAAAAATCACAATTTATTGAATTGCAGGATAGTTTTATTTAAAATAACACCACAAACTTTTATAAGACCTTTAAGAGTAAATTAAAGGGATATCAAACCAGCAGTATCTGCTTCAAAGATGAAAATGGGCCCTAACAATACTGAGAACTGGGAAACACTTGAAGCACTTTGATAATTTTATAAGCTTTCCTGAGCCAACACATAAATTGAATTTTTAAAATTAATGATAATCTAGATGAAGATACACGATCCACTGTTGCAGAAATTAAGGAAGTAATTTGAAGTCTAAAAATAATAAAGCTAGTGGAGAAGACTACATAACAGCTGAAATTTAAAATGGTCACAATCAAAATCATTCATGAGTTACAGTTAATTTTTGAAGGTATTTGGAGACAGAAAAAATTCTGGATGATTGGAAAGTGGCATTACATTCATTGCATAAAAAAAGGTTACAAAAAATTATGATAACTATAGAGGAGTATGCCTACAGCAAGTTGCTTATAAAATATTCTCAAAACTCTTGTTGAACAAAATAGAGATAACACTTGACAAACAAATGAGCAAGTACCAAATATTCAATCTAAAATCCATAATTTGTCAAATATTAAACACCAAGGACATAATAGTAATATTTATAGGCTCTGTTGACTTTGGGCAACTCATGAATGTGGAGTGAAATCTAAATTGGCAAACCTATTACTTGAAACTCTTACAGGCACAGTTTCAAAACTAAAATTTATGGGCACAATCTCAAAAGCTATCAAGATAAATACAGGTGTGCGGCAAGGTGATGGTTAGTCAACCATTTTGTTTAACTGTGTTGTCAGATTCTTCGTGGTTGATTAACCCAGTAATTAAGTAGTCCACCATAAAGTACGGTTTAACATTTGTTTAATTTCCATAAAACTCGTCAGCGATATTGTTTACATCCAAAGATACAATCCAGAGATACTACTAATGCAGACCTTGGCAGATGCAAAGTGAATCTGTATAGACTAACTAACTGTCCTGCTGATTTCTTTATATAGGCTCTATCGAAATTACCCGAACACTTTAAAAGCTACGGCGAGATATTTCTCGAACATTAACAATTACCTCAACAATTAAATATATTAGAAACAATCAGAAACAGTACTTAATCATTTAACATCATTACAAAACGGTCAGAAATGGAAATTAAAGATACTTAAACATAAAATTATTTACAGAAATCATTTTAAACTGTAGAAAATTGTCATGTAGACCGACATTGTAACTTGTATTAATACTTGGAATTACAAACATTTAAGCAATTCTCTTACACAATTCAGTTCATATATATATTAAATGGCCTTTTAATAATTTCTTTGCATAAAAGTCTATATACACTGATTTACAAGAAATTGCAAAACAAACATATCAGATCATATTCAAGCACACTTTAGCTCACTACAAATACTTCATTAAATACAATTCTATTTATAGTTCAGGTATGTGCGCTGTTACAGTGTCTTAGAGATAATGTCCTAATACCATTTAGTTGAGTCATGGTGGATTTCTGATTTGTATGTTAAAATCTTATTCCATAAAGTTGTTATAGATTTAAATTATTTTTTAAAAGAAAATAACAGCCACTATTTGTCATACTAATTGTAATATGTTATTAAAAGTATTTTTTCAGATTATATGGAGTGCAAAATTATCAAAGTTAACAAATACATAAAATCCTCTAAACTTAAGCAGCTTAAAAGAAGCAATCTTCAGCTTTACAGTACTATTTTCACAACAGCAATATTTTATTTATCTGCAGATAATAACAACTAAAATCTATAAAATTTTATTAATATTATATAGTAAAATAATAATTACTAGATGACCCGTGCAAAAATTTAGGGAATAAAATGCAATGAATAGTTAGGTTGAATGAATGTAATATAATGAAACGTAGAACCGTACTTTTAAAGCAACTAATATATATATTTTTTTAAATTGTAATAGGTACACATCAAAATACTTGCAACATATTACGAAACAGTTAGTACCACAAACTGTCACTGGCCTTAAATAATACAACCAACTTGAACAAAATGAACACAGCATATCAACATCTCTGTGATATATGTTGCTGTGCAAATTAAATGTTTACATTGGAAATGTATGGCAAAACAAAAATGTTTCCATAACAGAAAAAAATATATGAAAAGCTACTTATTGTATAAAAACAGTTTACTGAAATCTCTGCGATATCTGCTGCTGCAATCTAGGGACTTGGCTCTGAACTGTCTGATACGCGTGACCTCTTTAAGCATCAGATTCCAAAAAATTCTTTCTTTATTTATGATTTTACCTAACAGGAGACCTTAATCTTTAAAACAAAATGATATTTATCGATTTCGGTTAAGATATAAATAACTCGTGAAACACTGTAGAAATAATATTGATACTTTTGCCCTTTAAGGGTCGAATTCCAAAAAATTCCTTTTATAATATATGGTGTGACCAAAGCAGTCACCTTGGTCTTTAAAATGATACCTCATTTACCGATTTCAGTTAGGCATCAAGTGAGGTAAAAAAAAAAGGTTTGGAGAAAGTTCTTTCTTAAAATATAATGTGACCAAAGCGGATACTTTAATATTTAAAATGATATCTCATTTATGTAAGACTGGAGATTTTCCCAGTGTTGTAAATGAATAAAATTTTCTCAGGTTACTAGCAGAGTTAGTCCATCGTTTAACCACGACGTTTTGGCGGTCACAATCTCTGCCGCGATTGTCAAGTGACTGCTGGCTGTAGGTTATTGAGCTGTTTATATATCACGCGGAGTCCGTGCTATGTCATCCTCATTTATTGATTTCAGTTAGATATCAAGGGAGATAAATAGCTCATGACAGAAAAATGTGTCGCAGCAATAGTAATACTTTTCCCTTTAAAGGGTTGAATTTTTAAAAATTTCTTTCTTAAAATATGGTGCAACGGAAACGAAGACCTTACGAATATCTCATTCTTCAAAATTATAACTCATTTATCAATTTTGTTTAATTATCAAGTGAGATAACTGACTCAACAAACACAAAAAAAAAAAAAAAAAAAAAAATTATAGATACTGATATTTTTGCGATTTGAGGGTTCAATTCCGAAAATTCCTTTCTTAAAATGTGACGTGACTACAGCGGAAACCTTAGTTTTCAGAACGATACTGCATTTTTCTATTTCGGTTAGATAGCAATGGAGATAAATGGCTCGTGACACATAAATGTGCTGTAGAACCATTGATACTTTTTGCCTTTAAGGGTTGAATTCCAAAAAAATTCTTTCTTAATATACGATGTCACCAAAGCTGAGACATTACTGTTCATAATCCAAATTCATTTATCGATTTCGGTTAGATATCCAGTGAGATAAATGGCTCAAAACATACCAAAAAAAAACATCTTAGAAATATTGTAATTTTTGCCATTTAATGGTATAATTAGGAAAAATTTCTTTCTTAAAATATAATGCTACCACGGCTGAGACCTTAATCTTTAATATGGTACCTCATTTATCTATATCGGTTAGATATCAACGGAGATAAATAGCCTGTGACATAAAAATGTGTTGTAGAGCCATTTATACTTTTGTCCTTTAAGGGTCGAATTCTGAAAAATTCCGTTCTTAAAATATGGTGTGACCAAAGTGGATACCGTAAGCTTTTA
The DNA here is from genome assembly GCA_031002005.1 of Vandiemenella viatica. NCBI lineage: Eukaryota > Metazoa > Arthropoda > Insecta > Orthoptera > Morabidae > Vandiemenella > Vandiemenella viatica. The sequence continues at coordinate 19,566,770 of JARYHS010008075.1, read as the reverse complement.
AATGACACTTCATTTATTGATTTCGGTTAAGTATGAAGGGAGATAAAGGCTTGTGACAAAAAATACCTTATAGAAATAATATATATGATTTGACAATATTTATGCTAGACAGTAAATCTCACACTGGTTTAGCTCTTTGATTTTGTACAGAATTGGTGTTTTATTTTGCTTAGCAAAATTCATAGCTACTGTGATCGATAGATCGATTGTTTGCTGCAGAGCAGACTATCTATTAGTATAATAGACAAGATGTAGCGTGTCACACCTACGTCATGTGACGCGGTGACGTCAAGCTATGACGTTGCGCTATGACGTCACGCTTTACGATATTATTTGTGGGAGTGCGCGTTATTTAATATCATTTCCAAGCAACAGTGAATAAATTAACTCACAGAACACTGAAATAAAAGTATATATTGCGTTAAAATCGATATATCAATCATTAGATGCTTATATTTACGTAATATTCTTTTGATATATTGAAGTATTCCGTAAATTCTTTGTCCATAGATATTGTAAGATAAAAGCTTTGTATTTCGAGCATCAGTGCTGCTAAATGTTTGGTTAGAGTATAACTAGCATGGATTAGAATTACAAGTTTCATTTGACGTTAACGCAGAGGGCATGAATAATTTAGTTTTTTTCAAAATTTAAACTGTGTGCTATTACTGAAAGTATTTGTGTTTAAATTGGCATATTAATTATCAGTTTTTTTTACTGAAACATTACATAGTTCAAATGAAAGAAGTTGCAAATTGTTCGCGATATATACAGCCTAAACCACAATGAAATATTACATGGCATAGCTTAAGTTGTTATAGCATCCTTCGTTCTTGCTGGAGTCATTATTTCAGCAGATGTAAGCTTTCTTAGCCGTTAAAATATCGATCTTCATCATAGGTAGCTATTAAGAAAGAAATGTGTCAGAACCTGTGAAGATTTGGGATCAAGTTTATATTGCGATGCATGGAATGTATTAAATTGCGCGTGATTGAAGTTTTGCTTTTCTATCAGAAATTTTAGCGGATATTATGGTTAAGCTGAAATGCAACCTGGACCAAGATGACAACTGAAGCTTTTTGCTACAGCACAATGAACGATAAATTACAATGAGCTTTATTTTGTAACAATTCTGATTAGTTAAGCAACTGCAGAGAAATATCGACGTTATTTAAAAACATTTCTAGGCATCCACGAATAAATTAACTGACTGAACATACTTATTAGTTGCTTAGATTTATTTAATATTAGTTTATGTAGAAGTATTCGTTGATATCACATATATGTAAGTTAATTTTCGCAATGTTAGCAGCAGTTTTGATAGATTGTTATTAGAATTGGCACTTGAAGTTACAGCAGAGGGTTTGCAGAGGGTTTTTTTTTTTTTTTAGTAATTTTTTTTTTCTGTTACTTAATTCATTACTTCGTTCTAACGAAAGTGTTGCTAACATTTTTCGGTTGCGGAGCGTCTTAATTTATGGCGACGTTTCGGAAAAAAGTAGGGTGCAAATGTGAAGAAGATGCCATTATAACGAAGCAATTGATACAAATTTCAACAGGGCAGTACCAGTTTCTGGCCGGTGGAAAATATCACCTTCCACCCATTAAAACTAATATTACGTTGGAATGACGTAAGCTGTTAAGATTTATTTTTAATTTACTTTGGTTTTACTGATGCCTTATTTCAGCCACATGTAACTGTGTCAGCTATTCAAATGTGTTAGTATAATTCTGAATAACGAATATAAAAAAATTAAGATTGAAGAACCCTTATAGATTTTTTATTTGGTTTATTTCGCGATGCAATATGACCATTGAAATGTGATAAGTATATGTATTAATATGCGTGTAAAGTAAGTATTGTTTCTCTGGCGGCATGTTTAGCACATGGAGGAAGGAAATATTTCCTCCATGGTTTAGCGTAGTACTGTACGTGGTTATGGGATTCTACGATAACCGTGAAGCCACAATTTGTTGATGGATTCTTATGTAACTCGACGAAAAAAACTGAAAGTATAGAATAAAATGTTTTGATATCTTACTTAATTCTCGAGATATTGTATCTCAAAATTGACGTGGTTAGGTTGAAATGCGGCCTGGAACAGAAGAAAAATTTCAACAATGCCAAATTTGATGATGATATCGTATGTAACTCGAAGAGACAAATCAAAAACAAATAATACAATTTCTTTCCACATCTCGCTTAGTTCTCGAGATATTGTATCTCAAAATTTAGGTGGTTTGGGTGAAATCTGGCCTGGACCAGAAAAAAACAAATTGCCAAAACCGCTATATCTACATGGTGGAAATGCACTATATGTGTTTTATTTTCTTTCTGGTGGTTGTTGTTAGGTTGAAATACGTCCTGGACCAGAGGAAACTTCACCAAAATCACAGTTATAATTGATTTTCAACATGCTATATCTCCAAAACCAAGAAAGATATCAAAAAATATTATTCTTTATTTTCGATTTATTTTGTCGACTTCTACAAGAATGCATCATCAGATTGTGGCACCACGGTAATGATTAAACTGCCTGTTGTTAGATTGAAATGCAACCTGGACCAGGATAGCAACAGAAACATTTTGTTATTGCGCAAGGCAATAGGAATTATATTATGATTTATTTTTGTGTTTATTTAAGCGATTGCTAAGAAATGATTTGCCAGAATACTGAAGTTGTTATGGTTTAATTTAGTATCCTTCATTTTCACTGTTGTCATTATTTCAACTGTAGGCTATGTAATTTATGTCATCCGTTAACACATCGATCTTCATCGCATTATTAGCGAAGATTGTGGTTTGACTGAAATGCGACCTGCATCAAGTTGACAACTGAAACGTTTTGCTACATCACAAGGGATGAGAAATTACAGCACATTGAGCTGTATTTCAAAACAATTCTGTTTAGGTAAGCAACTAAAAAGAAATTAATTGCCAGAATATTCCAAACCCGTCAATTTTGACGGGCTTTGTGGCTAGTCTGAGTATAGTAAGTAAGAGACAAGATGGCGAAAGACTATGGCGATGTGTAAGCGCGCGGGGTATAACTGAATGTACTGTGAGCGAGTGAACTGTAAGTTAGCTATAGGAACTTTATAAAGCATGACTATAGACTTAATTAAAGTGTCGGTTGCAGTTTCAGTGCAAAGCTGTAATGGGTAAGAACTGTGAACAGTGAAGTGTGGTGCCGTCACATGTGTGGCAGGTTTGGCGATTATAAATAGTCTTGTTCACTGCTTAATCGAACCTGGCAATCTTCATATCTACGGGGTCCGATTAGAATTATACATCTGGTGGTTTACACGGTGTTTTGTAGCAGCTTGTGAACTTTTACGTAATAAATAAGTGTTAATTGTATTCCAGAAAGGATGTTTGATTTGTATGCCTGTGGCTATGCTGAGTGACTTAATTTCGGGTAATTTACCCGTGGCGACTGTGTCTATACCGAATCGGCAATAGATTTAAAGCTGCTCAGAACTGAATATAACTATGAACTCGTGTATTGTCCAGCATCAGTACTAATTAAGTAAACCAATAGGGACAGACATATTTATTTATTTAACCATTTATGCAGTTACACCGTTACATGGCTTAACCGTTTAGACAGGACAGTATATATGAGGTACGGGGGGAGGGAATGACGGTAATTAGTCACTACCGGCGGCAAAATATACTGAATAATTATGCAGTGAATGGTCAACAAACAATAACAACAATTGAACAGATGGTGACAAGCGCAGTCAGAGATGTCTATTCTGTGATACAAAGAAATTGTGCGCCACCCATGGTAAAGATTATTCTTCTGAAGAAGACGGTGCATTCAGAGATCGTGAATAATTTGGTACCCGTGCTACGTCGACAGCGACACGCAGCGGTTTTTTTGTGAAACGGCTCAGTCTTCACAAGACATCGACAGCAAGGAGACAACGATGACGACAACAATTTCGCGGTTCGAGACTCCACAGAGCTGATTGGTGTTCGAGAATGTTGCTGTTCGTCGCATGGAAAGGGAAGTGCAAGATTTATTTTCAGTCTTTGTAAGAAACACAAACCGGCACGAATAATTAGCAATTTTTTTTAGAGAAAAAGAATAATTGTTTTGCATATTAAGTGATACAGAGGTTTTTTTCTGATAACTTATTACAGTTGAAATGCCGGACAATTGTGGTAGATTTGCTTGACAAATTATTTTCCAAAAATTGCTGTCAGTTTGAGTCAGAAAAAAAATATTTAATGTGGAAGAAGAGATTAATTTTTTCTGCTAATGTTTATCTGTGTATTCTTTTTGCTTGCTTGAGTGCTTTAGCATTTTGTTCTTTTCTGTGCAACAACGGAATATTGAGTTGATTTGTGTGATATATTTTGTGATATGGCATCTGAGGTGGATGTTGGTGGAGATGGAGTAGCAGTGCTGGAAGGTGGGCCCTTGGGTCATGCATTCAGTGCAGCTACTGGTCAGCCAACTCCTGCTTTGTTTGAACAGTTACAGGCGATGACGAGTTTTCTTGTAAAGAGCTTGAAATCCGAATTTTGAAGCAGTATACAGTCACTGAGAGCCGAGCTTAAGTTAGATAATTTCAATCTTCAAAATTCCTTGAAAGCAGATAATCTTAACTTGAGGAAAAAGATCCAGGAAATAACATCAGATAATCTCAATTTTGTAAATAAATTGCGTTCAGATAAGCTCAAGCCTCAGAGTAACCTCAAATTAGATAATTGTAATCTTCAGAATAATCTGAAGCCCCTTGATGATTCACAGGAGGGACCCCAAGTACCAGTAGAAGGTAAGAAGATTGTTTTGGTCCAGGAAACAACCCGTATTTCACATGATACCTTGAACTCTCAGCTTAGGGTTCAAATGGAACCAGTTAGTGTTCAATCAATTTCAAACAATTCTGGCCCAGTAACAGGTATTCATATCAGTAATATTAATAGAATTTCTCTTAAGAAGAGCAAAGCTATTTTCAAATGTCGCAAACCCACTTTTGTCACTAAGCTTGCAAACCACATTCATAATTTGATGTTTCCTTTCGGAACAGAACCCGTTTTCTCTTCTCACTACATTACTAAAGCATTGGCAAATGAAATTACCATTAGTGGCCAACAATTTGTGCACATTGAACAGTTCCTTAATACTAGCACGAATGGCCATACTGCAGTTTTTTCATTCAATCTAATGAAAGGTTTCATCTTCCAATATTCACTTGAGTCTTTTGAAAAGAGTAATGCCACAATGCAAAGCAGGAAACGTAGAAAGAAAAGAAAGGTCAGGAGGTAAGAACCAGGAGTATATGTTAAGAAAAAAGAAATAATCTCATTCTGGTCCAAAAGTAAACTGGACTGGACACAACATACTTAAAATTCAAATACAACCATTCTTCCTTTTAGCATAAGGGATTCACATTATTCAGGTACTACATTTTTAGTTGTGTTTTAAGTAACCTAAGTTGGACAAATTGAGTTTCACCGAATTGAAGTTTGAAATGTATCTTCAATATAATGGATTTCTACATACGTTGGTTCTTTCTTAAGTCTTGTTTCTTATAAGTTTATTTAGTTTTAATGTTTCTTCATAGGCTTTTTCTTTTTTAAGATAAATCACAAGGATACTCGGTATATATAGAGTAGATTAGGCAATAAATGTTTTTGAGTTGCATTAAGCAATGAATATCTAGAATCAGTTTCACTAGATCAGGTAGGTGTAGGGATTTTGTGTAGACTAGTATGGGTTTCTAAATACCGTGCCAACCTGGAGGTGGATTATAGTCTTCAACTTGTTCAAAAATATTCAGTTGCTGGTCTTTCCTAAAGAATAGGTGGATCATGACTCAATTTACACATTGCACTGTGATATTTAAGGTTTAGGGAATAATCTTCGACTTATATTTGCAGGTTCAGAAAGAACACTGTTGTGTTAGAGTTTCAAGTGAAGGTAGGTGCTCGGAGTGGAGTGTTGGTGGGGTGTCAGGAACCAGCTAGAAGGGCCCACCTCACAGCGCTGCCACATCTCCCGCATCTGCAATCTTTAAATGTTGCCATGATTTAAGTAGGTTTTTACTAGTTTCATTTAACAATCAGTCACAGTAGCAATTTCAGAATGTGTAAGGAGTTGTGTCAATAAGATAGGGACTAAAGTAACTTCGGTGAAGTTGTATCAGTAAGTTAGGGACTAAAGTAACTTCGGTGAAGCTGTATCAATAAGTTAGGGATTTGAGTAACTTCGGTAGTTGGACACAGGTTGGTGACCCATGTAGTATTACTATACAGTTGCTGAGTGCATACTTGCCGGTTTGAGGTTCCCAGTAATTTGGCCCCCAGGCCGGGAAATGTACTAAGAAGTGCTGTGATTGTGACAGTTGGTAAAAGGGTAGAGAGGACAATTTTACAACAGAAACAATTCTATTTCAGTTTTATATTGAGTATTCTTGGTGTTTTGTATGTATTTTTCTGATGTGTTACATGTTTTAATGGGTTTGTAATTACCATTGTGTATATTTGTAAGTACTTATGATTAATTTGCATCGGAACCACCAGATTTATTGGTAATTTTATCAAATTTTAATGATGCTTGAGAGGAGGTTGGCGAAAGATACACTTTGTCAACCACATCTTCCACCAAAAACCCAATGAGGGGGGTGTAACGATACGATCGATAGATCGATTGTTTGCCACACAGTGGACTATCTGAGTGTAGTAAGTAAGAGACAAGATGGCGAAAGACTATGGCGATGTGTAAGTGCGTGGGGTAATAACTGAATGTACTGTGAGCGAGTGAACTGTAAGTTAGCTATAGGAACTTTATAAAGCATGACTACAGACTTAATTAAAGTGTCGGTTGCAGTTTCAGTGCAAAGCTGTAATGAGTAAGAACTGTGAACAGTGAAGTGTGGTGCCGTCACATGTGTGGCAGGTTTGGCGATTATAAACAGTCTTGTTCACTGCTTAATCGAACCTGGCAATCTTCATGTCTACGGGGTCCGATTAGAATTATATATCTGGTGGTTTACACAGTGTTTTGTAGCAGCTTGTGAACTTTTACGTAATAAATAAGTGTTAACTGTATTCCAGAAAAGATGTTTGATTTGTATGCCTGTGACTATGCTGAGTGACTTAATTTCGGGTAATTTACCTGTGGCGACTGTGTCTAGACCGAATCGGCAATAGATTTATAGCTGTAGGATCGTAATTTTTCATGGCGTTGAATATTAATATATTTTTTTCTCGGGCTTCCAGCCGTGTTAATATATCATATTTGCGGGACGTTTCGGCAAGAAGAAAAATCTGCGGTGGCCGAACATAGTGTGCAAGAAGGACACACTTTTGAATTTGCAAAAACAACCATATTAGCCCGGGTCAAAGATTTTTGGGCCAGCGTTATTACAGAGGCTGTAGAAATAAGATTAACTGATTTATTAGTCAACAGGGACACTGGTTATCAACTCAGTGCGGCCTGGAACCCCGCAACTAAAATGCTGAAACAGTTTCGCGCCGGTAACGAGCAGAAGAGCGGATGATGTAATCGCGTTGTGTTGGTTTTTGTTTTCCACCATTTCCGTAGCAGCGGCTGAATAAACAAACAGTTATACACTGACATTTGGTTGAGAATGGAGGCAGAGATGGACGCCTTCGAAACGTCCCACAAATATGATAATTAACACGGCTGGAAGCCCGAGAAAAAATATATTAAGATTTATAGCTGCTCAGAACTGAATATAACTATGAACTCGTGTATTGTCCAGCATCAGTACTAATTAAGTAAACCAATAGGGACAGACATATTTATTTATTTAACCATTTATACAGTTACGCCGTTACACTACAACTGGAAAAATGAACAAATCTCTTTGTTTAGTTGTATTGCCTTTAAAAATAAAGTTTTGCTGTTGTTTCAGATAACATTAAATGCAATACAGCGCATTTTTTGAGCTCTTGAACTAATAAAAATTAAATATAAAGTATCTGCCCACTGAAAATTTTCAAGATGGTGCTGCAGCCACTTCAAAAACAAATACCAATTTCATGAGTTTTCTAAAGGGTATAAATATTTCAACAATTTGGATTTACACAGCAAGAGTACATCTGGTAGTGTGGGTGGATTATTCAAACATTATGCCACAAAATTCAACCTTCAGATATAACCAGCACTGGTTATTAAAATGCAGCTTCATTTTTTGATACAGTCAGCAATATATTAAAATCTACCATACCATTACTACTTAAAACAGAAAACATTCAACCTTCTCATTCCTGCAAACAAAAGGAATGTGCTAATATAAAACCTGTAATTGGTATTATCACTGCATTATTGGCTGGTTCAGAGAAATGAAGCTTGTGTGGTAAGAACAGTTGAGCACAATTACAGAAAATGCAATTAATAACACTGACTTTAAAAAACAAAAACAAACATTTTCTGTAAGCAATTTCTATGTAGGCGAGTGTGTAGGATGCATAAATGATTATGACTGGTGGATTGGATGTATTACAAGTATTTTTTGAGCATTTGATGATATGCACCCTCATCGTCCACAGAAAAGATTTCAATGACCAAAAGAATTTGGGGAAACAAGATGAATGTACAGTGCCCGTAAAAACGTTATGTTAAAGGTGAAACATCCCACTCCATGTGGACTATCTGTACAACTACAAGCCTTTGAACAAAATGAATTGTAACAAATTGAACAACTCTTCCATATTTAAGTACCTGTTGCTGTTAAACAGTATGTAACGTAACCATGAACGTTACGGTTATATTTGGAGTGGATAGTGTAATCTGAGAGGTATGTAAGGTCTTTGGCGGTGGGCGAGCGCCGAGCGGGGGAGTCGGTGATTGTCAGTGGTAGCGTACGGAACAGCCGGCGGGAGCGGAAGGGCTACGGCAGTGTGTTTATCTCGTGAATATATCGTACGGCCGCTTGGCGTGTGTTCCGTACTAAAGAACAGTGTGTGATGTGTGCTAAAGTATGTATTGGACTATGAAGGTTTTTCCGAGAGACCTGACTCAATATAAACTGTGTTTAGTAAACTACTGCAGAATCGGACTATGGCGATTGTTTGTTAATTAGTTTCGAGAATTGTGCTCACTGCTTATTTAGTTGTTATGACTGTACTTGAATCTGCTATCTTCGGTGACGAAGAAACATTAGTATTATTGTCTGGTGGCATGCTTGTTGACTGTGTAGTCTCAGAGGAATAAATCTACGAAAACTAGTACGCATATGTGTTCTTCTTCTGTGACTTTAATTAACCAATTAGCATAGCCGAAAGACTGGCGACCGCATGGCAAAACGAACCTTTAATTAAAAGAGTAATTAGTGGTGGAAGAAAGCTCAGGAAAAATCGTGTTAGGAAGTGTAGCTGCTCAATTGCTTCAACGAACTTTTAACTATACAAACACGAATAGCGTCGAGTAGCCGTTACAAGTAGTTTCTTCTTTTAAAAAATAATTTAAATCTATAATAACCTTATGCAATAGAGCATTGAGAGAAGAACATGCATTTATGACAATATTTAACCAGATTTTTTTTAAAAAAAAAAAAAAAAAGACCTTTTGTAGCAATGGCTTCTCAAAAAAGTGAAAATTTGCATTTTTTTGATATTTTATTGAGCAGCCATATTAACCAAATTCATCGTGGGCAAGAAATAAATTTATAAGTAGTCTTATTCTATGACGGGTTTAAATTGCCATAGTTATCAAAAATGATCCTACTGCTTTTTGTAAAATTACAAAAAAAATATTGATCCCATTAAAAATGTATTTTTTCTGCTTATTTTAATTAATTTGTGATTAATTCTTTAATGTTGTGTTGAAGCCCCTTTCCATAGCTTCAAAACAAAAGTAATATCAACACTCTATCTCCTTTAATTTTGGAGTTATATGCAATTAAACACATTAAGTATTGCTTGACTCTCAAAATGTATGGATTTTTAGCCAAATTTCAGAAAGCAATAACTCTGTCAAAAAGAAAATGTGAAGTCTTTTTGGAATATTTCATAACTCCAATATATATATATATATATATATATATATTTTAAATTACAGTCAGTCAACTGGCACCACCTGTCTGATTTTAAATTAGATGGGTCGTCTACATTAATTTAAAACTTTAATATGATAAATCATTTGACACTTTCCTTGACGGCAAATTTAAAAACACACAAAAAGTGCAAATAAATAAAGAAATAAAAACATACCTTTTGTCTTTTTTTATCTTTCCTTAAAATACTACTTTTTTAAGTGTACCATATTTTTTTAGCCAGGAAAAAGTTGCCAAATTGAACAATATTTATTCACATTTCAAGAATTTATGAGTAATTACCAAACATACTGTGAAATTAAAAATTAAAGATATCAGAAGATGTTGGAGACCATAGGGTTAATAATAAGTCAGGATATTATCCCAAGAGAAAACGTATTTATGATCATTGCAGTAAAAAAAAAAAATATTGTTCTGAATACAGCGCGGTAAACATAACTCAAAATTTACAATACAGTGTTTGATCAAGATGTCAGAAACAGTTCAAGATGCACAAAGGATAATGAAGTCAAGGGCATATCACTGTATCCAATGCTGAAAAGAATATTGCAGATATTAGAATGACATCAGTTATTTTTCCTATTCTTCATTCTTTCAGTTACATATTAAATACGCCAAACATAGATATTTTAGAGATAAAACCAAATATAATGACAAACAAACTAAACACGGAAGAAGATTAATAGTAGGAGTATTACAGGACAATCCAAACTTCAGGAGTCAGAATGTAATGTTTACATAGTTAAGTGTACATGGCAAAGGACTTTTAAAAATATTTCACGGCTTGGTGTTAATAGACACCTACCAATGGTTGCAACTCCTAGAAAACTGAAAGGGGTGAGTGGACTAAATGGATTCTACATAGCAGATATACAACACATCTAATTCTGCAAATTGATATTCCCAACACTATCCTCCAAAGAACACAGAATGAAGTAGGTGAAAACTAGAAATAGATATTTTTGTATTGGTTCTGCACAACAGAAGGTTTTTTTTTTTTTTTAATTGACATTCGGTTATGTAACCATACAGCCATCCCTTGTAACATGATTCATTATGGTTAACTAATAACATGTTTGATTACACTCATTACTTACAATTTTTATTATACTGATGACAATTTTAAGTCATACTTATCTACTCATAGTTACAATCTTTCAGTAATAAAACAGAATCGTTGTAGTCATTTAAACCTACAATTCATTTTATGCTTATTGACATTTTTATTTACCGATGGTGAGGTCTTAGATTTCTATATTTTCATTTTTTAGGAATCTCATAAGGCTGCTGTATACTGCTTTGTCATCACTAACTAGGAGTAGGATTAGGTTGGTAGGGAGAGGGATTTCTATGTTGACTAATTCCTTGATCATGGTATCCTGGGCCCGTTTAAATTTTCTACAGGGAAAATATAATGTGGTTGGTGTCTCCTATAGTCTGATCTGAACAGTCACAGAGACGGAGATTCTCTCAGACCTAGTCGATAGAGGTGGCTGGGGAATCTTTCGTGGTTGAACCATTGTTGTTAGTCGTCTGCTTGTGATGCCATTTATAAAACCAAGGTTGAGGTGGAATAGTTGGTTGGATGCTCCCATAGTGCGAAGCTTTGGAGGTTAGAGATGTTCTCCATTCATTCTTGCCATTTTTCTTTGGCTCGTTTTTTGAGTGTGTGAATTATATCTGACGTAGAGAGGTTCATATCATCTTTAAATCCGTTGAGGATGGCCTCTTTTGCTAAAGTATCCACCTGTTCAGAAGGTTATTTTACTTTTTGTTTTATAGCTTTGTTGCTCTTTGATATTAATGTTATTAGAGCCAAGAGAGGTTTCTAGGCAAGAAGCGGGAAGGAAACTGGCTATGCTTCTGCTAATGTAAGGAACAGTGATTCAAGAAATCATGAGAAATGGACTCCATTAGTTGTTGAAAGGGTTCAGGTGTGCTAATATGAAGTTCAACCACAAGAATGTGCACTAGCCCTCCCATCACCTTGAGAATATTTTGATTATTACAAGAATAAAATTTCTGGCTACTGTACACATGTAAAGTGTAAACCTGTGAGGATGGCATGGTGCTGCCATGTTTTTTATAAAGGGCAAATTGTCACAGTAGTAGTTTACACAGAAAATGTGGCAAAATTATGGCCATTTGGATATGATATAAGTTTCAGCAGGATGGTACACTGGGACACACAAGCCATTCGAACAAAAACTGATTGTTGAAACTGATCTAAAGATTACTGGCCCTTGAACAGGCCACATGTGAACCTCCATCGATTACTATGTTTGGAGTAGAATTTCTTTTTTTCATGGGGTGGGGAGGAGGCTTTATGCATTGTTAGTTATTTAGAGATGGATGATAATGTCGAGAAGAGATGCGAAGGAATTTGATCATGGCCTTTTGTAGCAACCATCTTCTCATTTGATTTTGATTCCTACAGTGATTTTGGAAAACCATAGAAAACAAATCTGAATAACCAAAAAGGAATTTGAACCTAAATCCTCATCAATGTCAGGACCCCAGAGTTACCGCTCAGCCACCAAGCTTGGTGGAGCATACCTGAAAGCCTTACCAAGTACAAGACAGACAAGTACAGATACCCTAAAGTAGCATCTTCAGGCATCAAAGCTGCATTGGCAAATTTGGACTTACATGCTTTACAGAGGGTGTGTGAGCAATGAAAGACCATACAGAGGCTGAGGATTGTTACAAGGAATAATTTCTCTCTGTACAGATCACAGAACTGACATTCATAAGGATTTCTTGTAATTTTATTAATTAAAAAATGGTTAACTTATCCAAATTGAAGTACCCACACTTAACAGTTGCATGTCTTGGCCTAAATAAAGCTATTACAGACAGAAGCTCCCTGGAAACAAAATAAAGGAACTGGACTCAACATATTTTAAACTGCAAACATCTACCTCATTTAAACCTTTCTCTGAAATTTCACTGCCTCAAAATCACTCCTTCTCTTTTCCTGTAGTACTTTATCTTAATTTATTTCTCGTAGAGTAATTTGAATATGTAATTAGAGTAGCAAAACGCTTTTGTATGTGGTTAAATTTTAGAAAGCCCTTTCCCTTATCCATTTCACAACCTTATTTACCATATTTGTGTCATAAAGTTCACTTACAACACTTGACTGCCATTAATAGCATCCTAATCAAATGACCTTTTTTTTAAAACATTACTGCAGATAAATGTTTGCTTTCTCTCACTATTTTAATTTAAAAGTGAATATAACAAACTGCTACAACTAAAAATAAATACCTGGAATAGATGTAGATTCGTCCAGGTACCTCCTTTCTGTATTGCAGATATTACAAGCTGGACATGCTTCATTTTTAAGTTTAAGTAAATTTGGGTCTATGTTATGATCATGAGGAAGCTCCTTGTGGCTTTCTGATGTATTTTCCTAGGAAGAAAATCAAATAAAATTTGATAAGGGAAAAAACTATTCTAATAGAATTTCACTGATATTTACAGAATTAAAGAGTTTACCTCATTAATGAATTTACCACAATAATGACCATTATTCAATGGAGTTACACCATTATAGCAAAGATATATTCCTACAAACCATAAGAATGGCACACATCTTTTATTAAATCTATAAATTCATTCTTGGTGAACTTTAGTGCCACTCTCTGGTGTGTATCTTTAAATGTTTGAGGAATTAAAGTTTACTAGACGACCCATGCGAAAATTTCGCTAATATAATACGATGAACTAGACGACCCATGCGAAAATTTCGCGAATAAAATGCGATGTATAGTGAGGTTGAATGCTTGTAATATAATGAATAGTAGAACCGTAGTTTTGTAGCAAATATTTTTTTTAGTGTAATAGGTACACAGCAAAATACTCACAACATATTATGAAACACTTGGGAAAATTTAAAACACACTTTATTTATGACAAACTGTCACTGACCTTGGTAGAATAAAACCAACCTTAACAAACTGCACACAACATATCAACATCTCTGTGACATTTGTTGCTGAGCGAATAAACTGATTACATTGGAATTGTATAGCAAAACGACAGTGTTTCCATAAAAGAAAAAAATATATACAAAAAACTACTTATTGAATAAAAAAAAAGTTTATTGACGTCTCTGTGATATCCGCTGCTGAAATCTGGGGACTTGGCTCTGCATAGTCTCATACGCGCTACCACTTTTAGCACCAAATTCGGAACATTTTTTACTTAATTTATGATTTTACCTAGCTAGCGTTTTTAAAACGATATGTCATTTATCAATTTCAGCTAGGTATCGAAGAAGATAAATGGCATATAATAAAAACAAAAATTTAAAAAATCAACACGTTCTATAACTAATATTGATACTTTTGCCCTTTAAGGGTCGAATTACAAAAAAATTCTTTTATAAAATATGGTGTGACCAAAGCGGCCACCTTGGTCTTTAAAATGATACCTCATTTATCGATTTCGGTTAGCTATCAAGCAAGGTTAAAAAAAAAAAAAAAAAAAAAAAAAGGTTGGGAAATGATGTTATTTTTGCCCCTTAAGGGTGTAATTTAGAGAAAGTTTTTTCTTAAAATATGATGTGACGATAGTGGATTATTTAATATTTAAATCGATACGTCATTTATTGATTTCGATTAGGTATCAAGGGAAATAAATAGCTCATGACAGAAAAATGCGTTGTAAAAATATTAATACTTTTGCCCTCCAAGGTTAGAATTTTTAAAAATTTATTTCTTAAAATAAGGTAACGGAACAGAATACATTACGAAGACCTTAATCTCTTAAATGATACCTCGATTATCAATTTTGTTTAATTGTCAACGGAGATAAATGCTTGGGACACAAAAAACGCATTTTAGAAATACTGATATTTATGCCCTTTAAGGGTCGAATAATCGAAAAAATTCTTTCTTAAAATATAATGTGACTATGGCGGAGACCTTAATCTTTACTATGATACGTCATTTATCTATATCGGTTATATATCAAGGGAGATAAATGGCTCGTGACACAAAAATGCATTATAGAAAAATTTATACCTTTCCCTTTAATGGTTGAATTCCAAAAACATTCTTTCTTAAAATATGATGTCACAAAGCTGAGACATTACTCCTTATAATCCTACTTCATTTATGGATTTTGGTTAGATATCCAGGAAGATAAATAGCTCAAGACATAAAAAACGTATTATTGAAAAACTTACATTTTTGCCCTTTAAGGGTCCAATTACGAAACAATTCCTTTCTTAAAATATAATGTTACCACGGTGGAAACCTTATTCGTTAATATGATACCTCATTTATCTATATCAGGTTAGATATTAAGGGAGATAAATCACTCGTGACACAAAAATACGTTATTGAAAAATTTAAACTTTTTCCCTTTAAGGGTTGAATTCCAAAAACATTGTTTCTTAATATATCATGTCACAAAGCTGAAACATTACTCCTCATAATCCTACTTCATGTATCGATTTTGGTTAGATATCCAGGGAGACAAATTGCTCAAGACATAAAAAACGAATTTTAGAAAAGTTGACATTTTTGCCCTTTAAGGATCCAATTACGAACAATTCCTTTCTTCAAATATAATGTTACGACAGGCGGAAACCTTCTTCTTTAATATGATACCTCATTTATCTATATCGGTTAGATATTAAGGGAGATAAATCACTCGTGACACAAAAATGCTTTATTGAAAATATTTATACTTTTTCCCTTTAAGGGTTGAATTCCAAAAACATTTTTTCTTAATATATCATGTCACAAAGCTGAGACATTACTCCTCATAATCCTACTTCATATATCAGATTTTGGTTAGATATCCAGGGAGACAATTGCTCAAGACATAAAAAACGAATTTTAGAAAAGTTGACATTTTTGCCCTTTAAGGATCCAATTACGAACAATTCCTTTCTTAAAATATAATGTTACCACGGCGGAAACCTTATTCGTTAATATGATACCTCATTTATCTATATCGGTTAGATATTAAGGGAGATAAATCACTCGTGACACAAAAACGCGTTATTGAAAAATTTATACTTTTTCCCTTTAAGGGTTGAATTCCAAAAACATTTTTTCTTAATATATCATGTCACAAAGCTGAGACATTACTCCTCATAATCCTACTTCATGTATCGATTTTGGTTAGATATCCAGGGAGACAAATTGCTCAAGACATAACAAACGAATTTTAGAAAAGTTGACATTTTTGCCCTTTAAGGGTAGAAAAACGAAAAGTTCCTTTCTTAAAATATAATGTTACCACGGCGGAAACCTTATTCTTTAATATGATACCTCATTTATCTATATCGGTTAGATATTAAGGGAGATAAATCACTCGTGACACAAAAATGCTTTATTGAAATATTTATACTTTTTTCCTTTAAGGGTTGAATTCCAAAAACATTTTTTCTTAATATATCATGTCACAAAGCTGAGACATTACTCCTCATAATCCTACTTCATGTATCTATTTTGGTTAGATATCCTGGGAGACAAATTGCTCAAGACATAAAAAAACGAATTTTAGAAAAGTTGACAATTTTGCCCTTTAAGGGTCCAATTACGAACAATTCCTTTCTTAAAATATAATGTTACCACGGCGGAAACCTTATTCGTTAATATGATACCTCATTTATCTATATCGGTTAGATATTAAGGGAGATAAATCACTCGTGACACAAAAATGCGTTATTGAGAAATTTATACTTTTTCCCTTTAAGGGTTGAATTCCAAAAACATTTTATCTTAATATATCATGTCACAAAGCTGAGACATTACTCCTCATAATCCTACTTCATGTATCGATTTTGGTTAGATATCCAGGGAGACAAATTGCTCAAGACATAACAAACGAATTTTAGAAAAGTTGACATTTTTGCCCTTTAAGGGTAGAAAAACGAAAAATTCCTTTCTTAAAATATAATGTTACCACGGCGGAAACCTTATTCTTTAATATGATACCTCATTTATCTATATCGGTTAGATATTAATGGAGATAAATCACTCGTGACACAAAAATGCTTTATTGAAATATTTATACTTTTTCCCTTTAAGGGTTGAATTCCAAAAACATTTTTTCTTAATATATCATGTCACAAAGCTGAGACATTACTCCTCATAATCCTACTTCATATATCAATTTTGGTTAGATATCCAGGGAGACAAATTGCTCAAGACATAAAAAACGAATTTTAGAAAAGTTGACATTTTTGCCCTTTAAGGATCCAATTACGAACAATTCCTTTCTTAAAATATAATGTTACGACGGCGGAAACCTTCTTCTTTAATATGATACCTCATTTATCTATATCAGGTTAGATATTAAGGGAGATAATCACTCGTGACACAAAAATGCGTTATTGAAAAATTTATACTTTTTCCCTTTAAGGGTTGAATTCCAAAAACATTCTTTCTTAATATATCATGTAACAAAGGTGAGATATTACTCCTCATAATCCTACTTCATTTATCGATTTTGTTTAGATATCCAGGGAGATAAATGGCTCGATATACAAAAAACTGCATTTTAGAAAAATCGGACATTTTTGCCCTTTAAAGGGTCGAAAAACGAAAAATTCTTTTATTGAAATATAATGTTACCACGGCGGAGACCTCGATCTTTAATATGATACCTCATTTATCTATATCGGTTAGATATTAAGAGAGATAAATCGCTCGTGACACAATTACGCATTGCAAAAATATTGATACTTTTGCCCTTTAAGGGTCGAATTCCGAAAAATATCTGTCTTAATATATGACGTCACTAATGCGGAAATCTTAATCTTTAAAATGATACTACATTAAACGATTTCATATACGTATCCAGGGAGATAAATGACTCGTAACACAGAAAACAGCATTTTAGAAAGATTCACATTTTTGCTCTTTAAGGGTCGAATTCCGAAAACTTCATTTCTTAAAATATGATGTGACCAAAGTGGAGACCGTAAGCTTTTAAAATGACACCTCATTCATTGATTTCAGTTAAGTATGAAAGAAGATACAGGCTTGTGACAAAAAAATACCTTATAGAAATAATATATATGATAGTGAGGTTGAATGCTTATAATATAATGAAAAATACAACTGCACTTTTGTAGCAAATATTTATTTGCTTAGTGTAATAGATACACATCAAAACATATTACCAAACAGTTAGGAAAATTTAAAACACACTGTAGGTACGCTTACCTTAACAGAATACAACCACCCTAACCAAATGCACACAGAATATTAACATCTATGTGATATGTGTTGCTGTGTGAATAAAATGTTTACATTGGAATTCTATAGCAAAATAAAAATGGTTCCGTAACAATAAAAAAATAATATCCGAAAAGCTACTTATTGTATTAAAAAAACAGTTTATTGACATCTCTGTGATATCTGATGCTGCAATCTAGGGACTTGGATCTAAACTGTCTCATATGCATAAAATTCTTTCTTAATTAATGATTTTAACTAATTGGAGACCTTAATCTTTAAAATCATATGTCATTTATCGATAAAACATTATGAATAGCTAGAACCCCTCCAAACACGATAATCAAAATCGCTTATTTGACTCTTTTGGTTCGGGTAAGTGTTTATAGATGAGACATTATTAAAATCTTGACCAATGTTTGAAATAATAGTAACTGAGATCTTTCCATCATTTGGTTTGTTTCAAAATAGAAATATTTTTTTATGATTTAATGTGAACAATAAAGAAACGTGATCTCAGTAAAGTAAAAGGGGCATTCAGTGCAAATTACCCTCTGAATATGAGCAGCAAAACTGATATTAAGTATCATGGGGTGTCTACTTAAAATTACTTAACCTAATGTTACATTAATCTTGCCCCCCCCCCCCCGAAAATATATTCTATATTCACCACTGCTCCACAATACATATTTTTGCATAGATCTTCAAGAACCCTGAAAGTAAAGAAATGGGATGGTATTTATCTATACATTTTGCTTTTCCTTTGCCTAAATAATGTTTATACAAGTGCATATTTTAGTCTATTTGGTAACACATCTTGCATTAAGGATTCATTATAGATGTGAGCAAGTACATGACTGATAAAATCAGAACATATTTTCAGCAATTTACTTGAATTATTGTCATAGATGTAAGAATATTATGGTTTTAATTTCTTTATTAGTTTATATATTCCTGAGAGTGGTACTGATGGCAATTGCATCTCTCCATATCTATTTGGGAAAGCAGTCTCAAAAAGTTTTAGGGCACTAACTGAAGTTGTTTTTCTATGCCTAATTTCTCTACAACTGATGTAAAATGTTTATTAAACATTTTACTAACTTCCCCTTCTTTACTATACACAGATCCATTTTGTCATATTTTATAAAGTGATTTACAGATTTTCAGTTTATAATCATATTTTTTTTTTAAGTTTTTGCCACAAGCCATTACCTTCCTTCATACCCAACCAAATTGATAAACAAGGTATCAATTTAAAGATTAAGGCTTTCGTTTTGGTCACATATTTTCTTCTTCTTCCCGATAAGGCCTTGGGGGACCACATTCCAATATCTTTTTCCCTTGTTGTTGTTTTTTTTTCTTCGTTTCAATCCAATATTCCTTCATCATTTCACTATGTTTCTTCCTTCTCTCCTCAGACCACTTCAGAGCAGATTTCATTCCTCTTCTGCCTTGGAATCCTTCTAAGCATTATAACTTCTTTCTAAAGATCTCTCTTTCCATAATTTTCTCTTCTCTTATTTTCTTTCAAATCCAGTTGGTTGTTGATTTATTGTTCTTCCAAAAAGGTGAAAAGTGTATGACCATACATTTTTGGTAGCAAAAATTTTAGTGATGCCATACGCTCTTTCCATCCCGTGTATCCTTTCTTCTATGGCGGACTTATCTAAAGGAGATATCACTTAAATTTTCCTGTTCAGGGAAAGATCAAACAGGATTCACCGAACAAATTCCATCATCTACAGAATTCACCAAATTCTACTGCTGAGCAAGGGTTATACAGTATATCCAGTAGCTACAATGTTACATGTGTGTTTGTGTTTTCTTCTTCTGCTACTGTCATTTATGATAAGCAGTGGGTTGCTTTTATTTTGCTTCTTCCGTTACTTTTAACCCACATCACAAGGAAATAAAAAATGCTGGAACTGGCTCATAACACTAATTTTATGCACACCATATTCTAGTGTTGAGAAAGGATATACAACTGAAAATTTCAAAGTTTGGTGCATTTTCATAATTTTTTGTGTGTTAATATCATCCTGCCATCATTTTTTGCAATTGTTGCTTTATTTCCCTATCATTATAATATACATACTTCAAGTCTCTGAAATGAAGTTAATAATATACATATCAACGAAAATTTATGAACCACCTCAAAATCACATAATGATTGCTTAAGAATAATCTTATATATACATATATGAAAATAGACGTGTGTTTTCCTATATTTAAATTTTCAGCCACCACTACCTAGCACAGATCACTAGTTTTTGTGTGTGGAAGTAAAACGGAGTTTCTTGTCGTGCACAAAGTTGGCCGAATGTCGATAGCTGTGGGGATGTGGGAGATATGATGGTTAAAGTGGTCGATGCAGGGAATTTTAATATTTCAACCAAAGACATGTGTCTCCGTATATGTCACTCTGCTGCCACAGCCACATAGCAAGAACCAATGGTGTTTCTGTGTGGAAGAGGTATTGTGTCTCCTATCATGTACTATGGTGGTTAGATGTTGGTTGCTATGAGGGTGTGGGAGATATGGTGGTTGAAAGTGGTCGACCTGCGGCACTTTCATATTTCTACCTAAAACATATGTGTCATGGTGTATCACTTTTCATCCAAAACTATCCAGCACAGATCACTGGTGTTTGTGTGTGGTACTAGCACAGAGTCACCCGTCAATAACGACGTTGACCGAATTTCGTAACTGTGGTAGTGTGGGAGATATGGTGGTTGAAAGTGGCCGATCAAGGATATTTTCGTATTTCAGCCAAAGACATGTGTCTCCGTATATGTCACTCTGCTGCCACAATTACATAGCATAGACCAATGGTGTTTGTGTGTGGTAGTGGTATCATGTCTCCTCTCCTGTACTGTCAATAGCTATGGGACCGAGCGAGGCGGTGTAACGGTTAGTGTTCTCACCTCGCATTCGGGAGGGCGGCGGTTCGAATCCCCGTCCGGGCATCCAGATTTGGGTTTTCCATGGTTTCCCCAAATCACTCCAGGCAAATGCCGGGATGCTTCCTTCAAAAGGCCATGGCCGAATTCCTTCCTATTCCTTGCCCCCATCCTTGCCCCCCCCCCCCATCCTTTCCCGTCTCTAAAGACCTTGATGTTAAAAAGAGACGTAAAGCAGTTACAAAAAAAAAAAAATAGCTATGGGGGTGTGGGAGATATGGTGGTTGAAAGTGGCCGACCTGCTGCCCTTTCATATTTCCAGTAAAAACATATGTGCCATGGTGTATCATTTTCCAGCCAAAACTATCTAACGCGGATCACTGGTGTTTGTGTGTGGTAGTAGCACAGAGTCACCCGTCGATAACAACATTGGCCAAATTTTGGTAACTGTGGTAGTGTGGGAGATATGGTGGTTGAAAGTGGTCGACCTGCGGCACTTTCATATTTCTACCTAAAACATATGTGTCATGGTGTATCACTTTTCATCCAAAACTATCCAGCACAGATCACTGGTGTTTGTGTGTGGTAGTAGC
The DNA here is from genome assembly GCA_031002005.1 of Vandiemenella viatica. Classification (NCBI taxonomy): domain Eukaryota; kingdom Metazoa; phylum Arthropoda; class Insecta; order Orthoptera; family Morabidae; genus Vandiemenella; species Vandiemenella viatica. Next base: position 19,545,035 of record JARYHS010008075.1, on the reverse strand, counting down.
ACAGGGTCACCCGTCAATCACAACGTTGGCCGAATTTCAGTAACTGTGGGAGTGTGGGAGATATGGTGGTAGAAATTGGTAGATCAAGGATATTTTCGTATTTCGACCAAAGACATGTGTGTCCATATATTCTACTTTGCTGCCTGAACTTCATAGCGCAGATGACTGGCGTTTGTGTGTGGTAATAGCATCGAGTCTCCCATCGTGCAATATGGTGGTTAGATGTCGGTAGCTATCAATCCAAATTCTTTGCAGACACAAATGAAGTTGTGGGTACCAGCAAGTTTAGTAAATAAATGCAGTCAGAATGAGACATTCAAGGAACTCTACACAGTGACTGAGGTAATGTATGCTACATTTGCCAAAAGAAACCATTTCACTTTAAGTCCCAAGGCTGCTAAATCTACTGTGGACACATGCAAATAAAAATTGCATGAACCAGTAAACAATCTAACATTCAAAGTAACTGCAATATTATTTGTACATATTGAAACATTACAGATAAGTGCCCTAACAAAATAATTTCATTATTTCAAATATCTTTACACTTAATTGACAATGAGCTCATTAGAGGTGGAGGAGGAGTGTGGGAACTGTCCCAGAATTTATCTGGAGTGATTTTGGGAAACAATGGAAAACTGAAATCTAGACTGCTAGACTAGAGATCATAGATGCATCGATATAAATTCAGGGCCAGAGCAAAATAATTTCAATGCATGCAGCAATATACATACAACTTACCTGATCCAAAAGAGTAATCACTGATAAATGTCCTCTGGACTGTTCTTTATGATCACAGTGTTCCTTCTTCTGATCTTCCAACCTAAATTCAGTTACAGACTTGTGTTTTTCTTCCAAACTTGTAGTCATATTGCATTTGTCAGATTCAAGTTGCTCCTTCAGTTCTTCCAATACCTGATCCTTATTTAACTGTAAAAACAAAAGATACAAAGTCTACAAACTATGTTTGGCAATAATGCTGACAGAGTAAAGATGAAGAATTCCCAATCTTACCATCTTTGCCATCAATTCAGTTGTTTTGGAACTATCTTCCACATTCATCAAATCAGTTTTATCTTGCACCTCTATTTCACACATTAGTCCCTCAGAATGATTTAAATTATGCTGTCTTGTAAATTCCAGACCAATGTTGACATCCTTTACTGGAATTTTATATTTTTCATTAAGGTCATTTAATTCCTTCATTTGTGAATGTATTAGAGTTTCAATTACTTCATTCTGTTTTTCACAAATTCTTTTTATTTCATCTTCATTTTCTCTCTTTGCTCTTATAAGTTGTTCTTCCCATTTGGTGTTTAGATCAGTAAATTCTTTTTCATGAATCAGCTCCAAATTTTTAATTTCAGTCTGATGACTTTTCCTTAATTCTACTACAAGAGTTTCCACTTTTCTTTCATAATCTTCTCTCAATAAATTAACTTCTGTATGATATTTGTTTCCCAGATCTGCTCTTACATCTTCCAGCTCATCTCTATACTCAGTAACATGTTTATCAAGAAATGTTTGAGACTGTACATCCAATTCTCTAAAAAAAAAAAAAAAATATAGATATATAAGATTACAAATTTTTATACCAACACTAAATGACAAAATTAATTACACTCAACAAGTGCACTTCCTTCATATTTATTACATATAGGTGAAACATTAAAAGTATTTTGCTTACATTAAACACACAATGCCAAAAAAAAAATAGATAGATGCTTCATTTTAATATCATCATCATGCAATAAACAGAGCTGCAAATAATATCAAAGTTTGACTGGAGTTATAGGTTGTAGAAGCAAGGAATTTTGATAGTTGGCTAAGAAAAGCAGCTGTTTCCTTATCGGGTGGCCTGTTAAGATCCATCAGGCAACTGAATCACATGTGTAACAGTTCTCAAACTGAATCTTGTCCCTCTTCCCAAAATTAGCTTCAGCCAATACGTAATGGCACAAACTAACAGGTAACTATGTAAGAAATCTTCTTGAGCTTCTATCTGCATCATATTTGCATCATCTGGTGGTGTTTCAGGAGCTAGCACTGTTTCAATTATCAAGCCACTGCTCAACATCAACTGAAGTTGGCCACACAGTAGTCTGTTATCTACAGCTGCCGGTCGGAATGGGAGGGGACGATGTATCAAGGGGCAATCCAGCTGGGCACCAGTTACCTGGTGACATCATGTTTCAGTCTCATTATGGCCTAATATTGTGCAATTCCACCTAACTTGTAATAATTTTACAGCTGGCCTACAAGTGGAAGCCAGCTATATAAACTTATGTTAAACAGCTCAAAGGAGACTTAAACAGATTGGGAAAAAAAGTAACACAACAGTAGTACAGAAATGCACCAACAAGATTGGATAAAGGATCATCAATCTTCATAGGCAATTCAACCTAACAGTAATACAAACTTATTTCAGAAAATTATCTATGATAAAGAAGACTAGGTCTTCACCTAATACACAATTAGTCCCTTTCCAAATGAGACATTTTCTAACAACTAAACAGAATAATAAAGAATTATGAAAATAAAAATCAGGAGAGGTTTAAGTATAGATTCATACTCCTTTTTATCAGCAATTAAAACAAAATTTCAGGCCAACAAACTGAAACCTAAACTTCAAAGAGCTGATAGAACAGATGCAAAAATGTTTGTTGTATAAAACCTAACAAAAGAAAGATGAGAGATTGGAATGAGATTAGAAAAAGTGATGCTGGAAACAGCAAATTAACGAAGTCAACCACCAAGAAGACAAAAAACACAAATGTTGTAAGACTTCTGATGACGTGTTAGAATGTAGACTAAAGCATGGCAGAAATAGCGCAATCACAAGAAAGAAAAGGATTGGAATCAATTCACTGAAATCAGAAAACAAACATAAAAAAATCACTTTTATGATAAGAAATGGTGCAGCAACCAAAGCATTTTGTTCAAGTAGTCGAATTATGGGTTCATTCGTCCTGCACATGTTTGAGTTTGTTTCACCCAAAATATATGGCTTTGTGGTCGAAGATTTACTGCCATTATTGCTTACAGCTATCAAAGTGAAAAAGTATCAGAAATTAAGGTGTAAATGAAGGTTGAAGTTAGCTTTTAATGAAGTAAAATAAACTGTTATACAACTTGGCTTGCAGAATATAATGCTACGAGAGTCCTATGGAGTGAAGGCTTGAGAAAGGGTACTTCAACTATCTATTTTATATTCTAAAAACATAAAATATACCAGACTGTTACAATGGACATAGATATTTTTTTTTAAACTTTTACAAAACATTCAGAGAACAATTGACAGGATACAAACCATCAACCCTCCACATTAAGAATTCAACAAGGAAATTAACTATCAATAACAAGAACAAATATGAGTTGTTAGGTGAATACTTTAGTCAAGAGTATAACCTAAATTTTTCTAATACATGACGAAAATTAGTTGTAAAGAGTTGTGAGCTGGTATTAACCCAACAGTAAAGCATGTTTAAAACCATTTTCTTGCATTTTTCAAGTGATAAGTAGGAGTAAACAGTAAATTGTAATCATAACAATTTGTATACATAGCTGCTAAATAGAAAATTTCCTATTTTTGAATAAATAACCTTACATTCATGTTCAGAGATGCAGTAGGTCATAAGGATGAAAACAAGTTGGAACACTTTAGTGGTAAAAATTGTACAGATGAGATATTTGATTTTGAAGCTTAAATCAAGAAGTGTTTCAAATGATCGGAAAAAAATAGTTAAACAATTTCGAAGCGGTGAGTTTTCAAGCTACTGAAAAGATTTATAGCTCAAAAGAAGTGTCAGATTTTAGATTACATTATATAAAAATTTAGGGTCAGTAGGTAAAGGTTAAGTAATATTTTTGTAAGAAAATGATGATTTTGGGAGGAAAATAGTTTCCACGTAGCAGAATTCAGCTAGATACAGACTGGAAAATATATTTAAAACAAAGTAGATTTTTTTCTGAACATAATGAAAAAGTTTTTGTAAAGATCCATGCAGTAATTTGGCCAGGATAAAAAAAGTAAATTAATATCAAATATGAAAAAATGGCAGGCGGAAGTTGAAAGAGTTGGAAACAGATTCTAAACAAGAAAATTGAAACTATATGAAGGAGGCTAGTTAGCAGTTAGATAACTTCATATTATATAGAATATTTCACCCTGAAGTGTTTAAAACATATGTCAGCACGGTAACACAAATACTTTAGGAGATATAAAATAAAGAAAATTTTAAATTAAGACACATTTTAGGACTGCACTAAGATATAAAATACTAAACAAGCCAGTTTATATACCAAAAGTTGGGAAGGAGGGTAGATCATTTTAAAATAGGAATCAACACCATAGCTCACATACTGTGCCAATGAGGGAAAATTTTAGGGTTTGACAGTTTAATAATTTTTTTGCAGACAAACCTCTAAAGATAGAGAGATTTTTATAAGGATCTGTTTTAACTTTCAGGGAACAGGCTACCTAGCACAAAAATTTCAACTAGTTCAGAGGAAAAATAAGGCTTCATGATGAAAAATCCCCAGAAATATTGTAAAATCTACCCGGTCTCCTATATGTAGACCCCCAAAACCCGTGGAGGGGACAGTTGATTGAAGGCACTTGGACCAGCAGATTGAGGCTGGTCGCTGCCAATTTGGCATGATGCGTGGAGAAGAAGGCAGCAAGGGAGGCGGAAGTTATGTTAACCAGTCAGCCATCTTAGCTCAGATTCAACCATTAGGAAAGAAATGTTTCTACTCAGATGTAATTGAACTTTTTTCAGTTAGGGGGTCATCTGGAGTTGCTTGCAGCTAGTGTTGTAAAAAAAAAAAAAACATTTTTTTTCTGACTTGAAAAAAAAAAAACATGAAAAAAACTATGAAAAGAAAAAACTTTTTTTTCTGGGACATGTTTTTTTTTCGTAACTACTAAATCTCAAATTTGTAAGGCACTTACCGTTTAATATGACTGTTTTAGAGTTTATACTAAGTACTTATCTCAATTTTTAAATCTACTATATTTTTCTGGTTCAGTAGAAAAAAGAAAATTACGAAAATATTGAATGAAGTTTTCTTTTACAAACAGGGATTTCCCGAAGAGGGTAGGTTGAGCAAGAAGGACCCCCGATCCCCTTTGTTTGGATTGATACTCGCTATTTGAACTAGTGCTGCCAGCCCTGCGAATTTATCAGTAGACCTACGGATCTTTTCAAAAAATTAGGAATTTTAAATTTATATACTGTTTTTTGCCTCTTTTTACTACTTATTGTGCTTTCCTTATATTCGTATACTTAATAAACTCTCAGCTAGTGATACTGAGTCATTAAATTGTCAGTAATTATGAATCGTTTACTTGTAACCGTTGGCGTAAACCAACGATTGAAAAAGAAATAAAGCTCCTATTTTGTATGATAATAGATTTAAATTCAAACTTAAAAGACCGTAATACAGAATTATCAGTGCAGTCTTTAGGCACAGTGTGTACAATACAAGAACAACCAATAAAAAAATGTAACATTTCTGAAGTTATGGATCTAGAGGAGACAGAAGAAGAAACAGAAAATTTCGACACAAATAGAACTAGTTTTGGTAGTGCTGATACTAGAGAATGTTGTACTGACATAGAGGATGAATAAAATTATGTTACCTACATAGATACATTTATGAATCATTATGTACAACATTGTATGATTCACTAAGATTTAAAACACACATGTAAAATATAAGTTCCGTAAATAAAACTATAATTTATCAAATATACGGTTTTCTGAAGAAAAAAAAAAAACAAATTTAGAAAAAAAACAAGGGTGCTATGTTTTTTTTTTCACATATCTGAAAAGGAAAAAAAAAAACATTTTTTTTTTTTTCAGTTTGCGACACTACTTGCGGCTTGTATCAGGGTTTATACTTGCAATTGTTTATTTTCAGAAAAGAAGTTCGATGCAAAATTTGCTTACCGTATGATGTAATAATTTTGGAAGAATACATGGTTGCAACATTTCATGAAAGTCAGCGAACATTATTTAAAACATACCTTCACCCACTGAGGTTTTCAGTTGGCAACTGCAAGACAGTATATGCTTAGGCCACAGTCAATGGTCACAGTTTTGCGTAAGCTGTTATATGCAACCCCCAATAGCAACTTATTCTCTAACAAGATCACCACAATGTTTTCACTTGACACAGTTACCGCAGGAGAATCCACCCCTCAGAACCACTAACAGCTGAATGATAGAACATTCACAAAAACAACAAAGCATTAGATGAAGAAGGTATAATAGACAAGATGTTGAAACTAAGCTGAACTTCTCCAAAGCACTCCCTGAAAGGATAAAAGAGCAAGTGGAACACACAATCAGTGAATACCAAGCAGGGGTAAATAAAAACCATTTTCAGAAAAGATTACAATCTGAAAATTACAGCATCAAACATCATTAACAGAACAGTCACACTTTGTCCATTACAAAAAAGCCAATTACTAGACTGTCAGATTAACTCTTTCCTTAATAGTAACAGAACTAGGGACATATGAAGTTATGATGAAATGTTGTTTTGGGATATGGCAAGTTCTATCATAAACTGTAACCGTGGATACCTGTCCTTATCTATACTATTATACATCTGTAAGCAAGCTGTGTTTGTCTCTTTACTGTAACAGGTAACACGCAATAAGTACTGCAGCAATTTGGATGTAGTTTTCACGTTTTAAGAGCTAAAGGTGCCAGTCAAAATCTGGGAAAATAGCTAATGACTTATATGTAGCATGGGAAGAAGCAAACAATTAAAAACCTTTATATTTGGAAAATTGTGGGCTGCCGATAATGGTGCACTTCAGATGTGCACACCTTTCGCAATAATCTCAGAAAACTTTGGATTCAGTTTTATTTTTTTACTTTTGTTACTCAGTTTTCAGGACAGCAGTGCTTAAAATAAACGGAATACGCGAACTAAACGTAATAAGCATTGACTTGCATCACAACAGGTAAGTTAATATGCAAAATGTGTTAGATTACTATGTAATGGTAGAGATATATTATCTCTGGTAAACAGTTATCAGTTTGTCTCTGGAACAATATGGTCGCTAAACGTTGTACATTAATAAGCCAATATTTCTTCTTTAGATATCATTATGTTAAGAAAATAAGTTTTTTTCCTCGAACAAAGATGTCTGAAAAACAGCTATCATAAATATCAACAGGTAACAATACATTTCCCCCATTTGTGCGGAACTTTCCATATTTCTACATACTAATATATATTTTTTGGCTATAAGTGCAAATATTCATCACTAATATCGCCCAAGAACGTGTGTACAAATTTTGGCTGCTGTTCAAACCACAGCCAGTAAAATAAACTGTTATTTCTATTAAATAAGTCTCACAACCCAGATTCTGCAATGTTTATCACCATACGTGCTTTGGGTTGATGACGACAGCAACATGGAACGAGTGAAACTAAAAATCAATTAAGCATTTTAAAACGTTATGCCACACTGTGTAAATAACAATAAAACTAAATTCATCATGCGTTATGCTCTAACAAAGCGATTCAATTGTCATTCTGGTCCAGGTTGCATTTCAACCTAACCAGTAATTTGACTAATGATTACATTCATATATCATAGTTTCTGTCTCATCCGCTGTATCGTGATTGATTCTTGAAACTCTTGAATTACTTACATGCAGGTGAAATAATGACATTAGTAATTTGGGGTCACTGAAAATGAAGGAAATTAAAAATAATTCGTAACGCATAAGATTAGTTTTAGTACTTGCTATTTTAAAACAGAAATAATTGATCGAATCAACATATCGTCAAAATAAAACCAATATCCAATCAGAAAAAAAGATGCTTTTATTATTATTAACAAAGAAAACTGCTATACATATATCTCTAAATAAATTTACGGCACCACGGTTATTGTGAAATTCTCCGTATCCGAATTTAAAAATAAGATAAATTTTATAGCTAATGTAAAAATTCATTTCAAGCGTTTGACCACAGACGATACTCTGGATTGTTTATATTTTATTTGTCTTTGGCCACATATTCCTTGTTTCATGTATTTTGATAAGTACAATTAAAAGCAAATCGTTACTCAAACCACTACACAATGTATTAACTCTTCAATAAGAGTAACAGAAGTGTCATATTTATGGTAAGTAATTTTGTGCTTCATATAGATAGTACAAGATTTTCCCTATACCGTATCGCCGCAATTTGATAGTGATAAAAAATTATATCGTTTAGCGGTAGTTCTTGAGATATCGTAAGTCAAACAGTTTCTTGTGCCTTTGGTGACATTTTTAATCTGCTCCAGTGAGCATTTCAATCTAATCACATGAATAAACTCTACATGGTGATATTCTTGCAGTTCAAACTGAAATTGTATTTTGAAATTAATTCTTATAATTTATGCTGGGCGTACTTTGAATCCTGAAATCCTGTCATTACAAAAAATGTATTTAGCGATGCATTTCATGTGTTTAAGTGTATCTGCATCGCTTGATTTTAAAGCGGCAATATCAGTATGATTGTGGTTAGGTTGAAATGCAACCTGAACAAGAATGTTCTTGGAACAAAAAAAGGCATGAGGCATTCAATTACTGTTAATAATTAATCAGCTACTTTAATGATTGCAATGTTAGTGATGAAGTGTAATCACAAAAAGAAACCAACCACTGTGCATGTCCATGTCTATATTTCCATATGGCAATGGCAACATATTTTTTTCTCCTCCAGGCCATATTTCAATGTATCCATTTAGATTTTGAGATATGATGATGAAAAATGGCTAGAAGTTCGGGTGGATGCGTAGAAGTTATAAGCAAGAAATACATTTTATTACCTACGGCATGAGAATGTACTAAACATATATGGCATACGAAAACTGGCCAGCAATTTTAGATTCGTTGTTGTAAATGCTATTGTTGGTGGCAAAGATATTTTTATAAATAGCCATTGAATGTACTGTCAAAACTATCGCAGATGGTACTTTTCGTGTCGCCTTTATGTCTAAAGTAAGGTACTTTTTTTTTTGCATTAATAGGCAGTTTCTATCCTCCAGAAAATGTGTCTCAACTTTCTTACTGGACCGTTAGCCATAATGTTTTATGTAGCTTTAATTTCTTATTTTTCATATATTATATTGTGTTAAAATATAAGTATAATAAAAAATGTCGAACTATAGTAATGAAAACTGAATCTCAGGAAGTAACTAAAAGGAAGGAAAATCTTTAAATGAAATCTATATTTTTTGCTTCTCCAAGTTAATATTTGGTACTAAACTAAAAAAGCTCAGAGTATTTCTATACACGCCAAGACCCGCGTGTACGAAGCAACAGGTAAATGCTAGTATGTGTGTGTATATATAATATATATATTCTATTTTGATCACCAATCTTCTTGTATTCACATCTCAAGAGATTCCGGTGAGAAGGTGAATCACAGAAATCAAATTCACAATAGTAAGTCACTCAGCATATTTTCATAAGTATTGCAGCCAATAGCAGATAATACCAGATGTTAAGAAAATTCAATCAGACTTCAAAAATCCTATGTTAAAGATACCGGTTATCAAAACTTAAACCACTTTTACACAATTTTGATCAGTTATTATTTATGAAGATCCCTAAGTTCACTAACATTAAGAAAGAACTGAAAAAAAAATAAAGTTTTCTTCTTGAAAGAATTTAGAAGTTCATAATAACTTTCACCATGCATCATCACAGAATATTTTCTAAGTCAGAATTCTGAATTCACATAACTCTTTTTATGCTGATTTTTTTTTAAGTCTAAAGCTACATGTTGGTAAGATTTTATAAGTATTGATACTTCGTTATCACAGAGCAAAGTTCTGTGTACAAGCTCCCCTAAGAGACTGGTGGTGGTGAGGGAGAAAATTGAGGGCTATTTATATGTTCGAGCATGGGAATACATGAATTCGAATACTTACCACAGATGAAGGCAGGAGGGCGAGAAGAACACACACACACACAAAAATAGCACAATATTTTGGCATGAGCCTATCATGTGAGAGGCGAGACATATGGCGGGGGTAAAGATGTCTCGCCTCTCACATGACAGGCTCATGCCGAAATATTGTGCAATTTGTGTTTTTTACGCGTTTTTCTTGCCCCCCAGCCATCATCTGTGGTAAGTGACGAGTATTTTTTCCCCTATCCTATCTAATTCTTAGTGCCCAACGGCAGTTTCTTTGTTTCTATTATCCAGTTATTAAGTAGATTGTTCTACACACTTTTCTACATTTTGCCGTGGTACTATTTGTTTAGACATAATGAAGCTTCAAAACTGAAAGGCTGAAAATTTTGCTTATTTGTTTGTAACTTTTAAAAATATTTGTTCCCTTAGGCTTTGAAGCTATTTTTATTTACTTATTATTATTATATCTCACACATATTTTACTTTCGAGGAAATAAATTCTTTTTATTAGCCATAACTCTCATACTTAATTACAGTTTTATATGGGGATTTCATTATTCTTCTAAGAATTTTATAATCTTTTTAATGATCCTGGTCTCACTTTTAACAAATTTCTATTTCTTAATTATGTTTTGCCCGTATGTGTTGTAATTTTTGACATGATACTTAGAATCTCTTTTTTCATCGTTTAAACCTAATTTTAGTTATCCTATTACTACTTCCTTGTAATTTAACTTTCATTTGACCATATTTTTAATTTTGTATCTGGTTTGTTTAAAGAGTCATATCTATTTATTCCTCTAAAAAAACGGTTGATGGTGATTTGTCCGTCAAATGAGGATGTCAAAGCTGGTGGTCCAGCTGGTGTCTTTGAGAAGAATAGCCCTAAATGATCTGGTACCAGGTTTCACTCTCTCCCTTCTCCATCTCGCATTTCAACCATACTCAATACTGAACACATATACTATCACAGTCATCCACACTTACAACAACACAAACTGGCAAAGGCTACAGGAAACCAACCCAATACATCTTCCCAAGAGAGCTCAATGGAGCCTTCATGCGAGCCAAATGCCCGGAATCAGGCCTGGCATCAGAAGAAGATTTATGAATAAATGCAATACCCCTAAACCTTTGTTTTGATTGACTCGAAACATTAATTTATCTCATATTTTTCTGTTTGTACTTTTTCTTTTTTCTTAGGGCTTTAAAACTTATTAATGTCTTTAGAGTTGGAGGAACAAATGAGTAGAATTTATCTGTGGCCGTTTAAAGGGATAATCCCAGCTTTCACTTGGAGTAATTTCAGGAAACTGAAACCTGAAAATTGAAATGTGAATGGCAGTGCCAGATCTAGGGGAGAATGGGGGGAGGGGCAAATCAAATTCATGGGAAGTGGCAGCAACTTTATATTGAGGGGCAGCGATCTCAAGTTTTTTCCCCGACTCAGAGAAATTGTAGATCCATCACCACTAGATAACAGAATCGAGGACCAAACCCAAATTCTCCAAACTGCCAGACTTCGCTGCTAATTTCTAAAATAAGGGGTTATATATGCGTTAATCTCAGAAAATTGAGTAATAAAGTTGTCTTTTTTTTATCTTCATGAGAATATGAGTTATGAGTAATATACATCTGCGAAACATATTGATATTTATTTCATTTAATTTGAATTTTTTTCCAAATGTAAAATAACAAAATTTTCAGTTAAGCAGCCTATTTCAATTGAAAAATAAGTTTTTGTGTGGTTTTGGCAACCTTACAAAGTTGGTCTATGACAACATATTGCAAAATTGTTAAATCAATGAGGAATACTAGGGAAATCTTCATTGTTAGAAAAAAGAAAGTATATCTAATTAGCTGAAGTGAACAAAATGAAATTAAGAAAAAACAAAATATTCTACATACGGGCAGCCTTCTGGATCAGCTACATATTGGTCACAAACATGTGTATATGAAGTGATACAAGGTCCATGATCTCCACCATTATAGTACATTTCTGAGACAAGTTCCCCATCTGAATCACTACTGTTATCTGAAATCTTTCTGCTATGCTGACTTACAATTTCTTCAGAATAACTAAAAATGAAAAGAATTAAATATAATCAACAAATTAATCAGACAGTACTATATTGTAATTTGTTAGTAACAAAAAAATTTAAAAAAATTATAATAATTCACTTGCTATGCACAAATGAACTAAATGTATTTATAACATGGAAAACATATAGAATTCATACTGCTTACTGAAAAAAGTGTCAGTAGTGCAGTTCATTATCACTTGTAAAAACATGAATAATGAATTGAGTTATTAAACCCTAAACCAGTGTTCTTAAGCTTTCTAGTACTGTGGCCCCCATTTTCATGGATTAATATTTTCATGCAATCCTTCAAGAATATCATTGGAAGTCACAATTTGAAGAAATATTTATGTAATTCAATGAATATTAAATGTATTTTAATTAAACATTTAATAAGACCTATTGAAACTTTAAATAATATAAAAACAGACCTGAAAATCAAAAAGTTAATGACCTTCATTAATATGTAACATTCAAAAATACTTATTTGCTTTACTTTTTATCAATTCTCAAAAATAACGAAAAAGGATTGAAGAATATTTTCCCATCCTTCATTATCTCAATGAGAGTGACCCAACTGTTTGCGTGTATTTAAAATTTCTGTAAATATAGGCTCAGTGTTAGTTATCTTCAATATTAAGCTTGCTGCCACATTTATGTAGTTTCTTCTATTAGTTTCAATATAGCAAATAATAATAATAATAGAAAGAGAGGATTATGTCCACCTCACTTCCAAAAAAAAAAAAAAAAAAAAAAAAAAAAAAAAAAAAAAAAAAAAAAAAAAAAAAACATGGCAATCGCCCATTCATCATTTAGGGTAATTTAAGATTGATCATGTTGCAATATCATATGACTATCAAATAGAAATTCACGATGTACAAGTATGCAGAGGAGAAAATATAGATTCTGATCACTATTTATCCAGAATAAAAATTAAATTCACACCCAAAAGAAAATTTAACAGAAAAACACCAGTGATTCCAAAATTCGATCTATGCAAAATCAAAGACTACAAAGTCAAATAAAAATGGGAAGAAAAATCTGCGGAAGATTGGCAGAAATTTCGGACTAAAATAATCAAAACCGCGAAAGAATTTATACCTCTTCACAAAAAACCAAAGCGCCTTTGGTGGACTCAAGAATGTGAGACCGCACTTGAAGAAAGAAAAAAGGCATTTCAAAATTACAATTGCAACAAATCTGAAGAAACAGACAGTAAAGTTCACAAACAAACATCGAAGATTTTAAGACAAAACAAACAAAAACAACGACCAACTACAGACAACTTTAAAAATTGCAATACACAAGATATCTACAAGACATCCCCGAACCAAATCAAAGGGTACTCACCACAGAACCTATGTTTAAGAAAACAAAATAGTAAACTTGCCCTGACAAATAAAGAACTGGCCCCTTATTTTTCACAGCTCTTAAATTATCCACAACCCAAAAAGAGGATCCCGAAAATACAATCTGAAATAACAACAGATAACTCATCACCACCAACACAAGAAGAAATTTATACACATATAAAGAAACTTAAAAATAATAAAACATCAGAAGAAGATGGAATTGTAGCCAAACTTTTAAAAAATTTAGGTACAAATTCACTCAAAGAAATTGCAAAAATAATCCAAAACATTTGGCAAGGCCATGAGATAATATTTTGACAAGCTACTAAATGGACCTAATGGGATAAATGATGAAGAAACAAGTCAGGGGATGATAGATGAAGACACTCCAATAACTTGGTCAGAAGTCGAGCGAGCTCTCATAAAATGAAACATGGCAAGTCAGCAGGAGCCGACAAAGTTACAGCCGACATCATTAAAGCTGCCTGTCCACCATGGATACAATGGCTGTATGGAGTCCTCAGAGCAATATGGAATGATAACCAAATACCAGAAGACTGGACAAAAGGGATGATAATTCCTATCTTCAAGAAAGGGAGCAGAAGGAAAAGTGAAAACTACAGAGGTATTACCCTCCTATCCCATGGCCTCAAAATTATGAAAAAGATTGTTGAATCCAGAGTACGAGCAATATTAGAGCCCATCTTAGAAGAAGAGGAACAACATGGGTTTAGGGCTGGAAGAAGCACAACAGATCTAATATTTGCCTTGAGAATGCTGGTAGAAAATTATTGTGTTTATGGACCTAGAAAAGGCATACGATAATGTTCCTAGATCAACTATCTGGAAAAGTCTAAGAAAACTTAAAATACCAGAGTACCTCATTAGAAAGATCCAAATACTTGAGCTGTGTCAATGTTGGGGATGGTTACCCTGAATGGTTTAGTACAACCAAAGGAGTACAACAAGGAAGTGCCCTTTCAGCTCTTCTGTTCATAGCAGTGATGGATAACATCTTAAAAGAACTAAAGACAGCAATCAATAGAGATCTACAGGCATTGGTGTTTGCGGATGACGTGGCAATATGGGCTGAAACCAAAGAAGGAATACAAAACAAACTGAAAATGTGGTGTAATAAGTTTGAAGAATATTGAATGAAATTGAATCAAAAAGAAAAACGTAGCACTAAAAATAAGCTGTAGGAATACAGACTGTCATATAAATTACAAGACCACCAAGTTGAAGTTGCTGACAAATTCAGCTACCTGGGGAGCATAATTGTCAGTAATGGTAGAAGTGATTTAGAAACGATGAATAGAGTAAGCAAAGGAGCCAACTTCTACAGTACCGTGCGGGGCATATTATGGGACATGAAGGTTCCCAGCAGAACAAAAATTGCCTTCTATAAATCATATCTCATTCCTATTCTCACATATGCTTTGGCAACATGCACACTAACATCATGGGACCTTAGCAGGATCCAAGCATGTGAAATGAAGTTTCTTAGAACAGCCCTTCAATTTTTTTATTTTTTTTTTGTAACTGCTTTATGTTTCTTTTTAACATCGAGGTCTTTAGAGACGGGAAAGGATGGGGGCAAGGATGGGGGCAAGGAATGGGAAGGAATTCGGCCATGGCCTTTTGAAGGAAGCATCCCGGCATCTGCCTGGAGTGATTTGGGGAAAGCAAGGAAAACCCAAATCTGGATGCCCGGACGGGGATTCGCAGCGCCGTCCTCCCGAATGCGAGGCGAGAACGCTAACCGTTACACCGCCCTGCTCGGTAACAGCCCTTCAGAAAACTAGACCACATAAAGAATGATGAGATTAGATCAAACTTAGAACGAAGGGAATCCATGGAAGAGAAACTTTGGTCATCAAGACTTGAGTGGTTTTGGCATGTCAAGAGAATGGACTAGTACAAGACTACCAAAAACTTATTTGGAAAAAAGGGTAGTGGGCAAAAGACCAGTGGGAAGACCAAGATGAAGATGGACAGGCCAACTGAAGAAGGACGTAGAGAGAAGAGGCTGGAACTGCAATTATATCATGAACAGAGAAACCTTTCTGGATAGGAGACAGTGGAAGACTTATCATCTACAACAACCAAGGCTCATAAACCACACCCAGGAATCTGGAGATGGTCCCCAATGATAATGATGATGATATATTAAATGGCCATAATTTATCATGTATTTTCAATTTTTTGGCTTTGACTATCATTAAATTTCAAAGATGGCAATATTAACATTGTCGAGTTGTATACTAACATGCAAAAAGCAGACGATATATAAGTCAAAGATCGAAATATTCCTTTTTTTCTCTTTTGGGAAACTAATTTCTTCTTTACATAAAGTGAAACAATATACTGAATAATAATTTTTGTGCTCGCTTGTAATAATTTGCATTTTTAATAATCTGCTGTCTGATAAGGTTTGCGTACGTTTTTTGGAAGCAACATTACAAATTATGCCTACTTATTTTTTGTCTATTAAAGCAATATCACATAGTTATTAAAATGGCTAGTGGATTTAATGGTGAACTTGCTCACATTTTCAGTAGTGACGAAGAAACAAATCAGATAGATTTTGACGAATTCCACACTCAAAATGTAGATCATAATGCTGATTTACATGACACAATAATTTCACACAGTGAAACAGTAGATTCAATAGAAGGGACCTCACCTGACAGGGACTTGAACCTGAATTACTTAGCAATGCCTCCTCTGACCAGAATAAATATTTTTCTGGAAATGACAGGTACCCCAAACCTGGAGACAATCCTCGGAGGGTGAATATGCTGTTTCTCAACTTAGTATTGCTCAACTATAAATGCTTAAGAAAACACTCCAAGCAATGTCAGAAAAAGTTGATAATATGAATACACAATTTGAGAATATGAACACACAAATTGGTAAAAAATTCAAACAAAGTTGGAAAAAATGGTAGAGAATATACACACAAATTAAGAAGGTAAAAACACAACTTGATAAACACTTTGAAAATATAAACACACAACTTAAAAAGGTAAACACACAACTTGAAAATGTACCGGAAGTCCTACAAACTGATAACAATATCAATGCTTCCCAAAGTAAAGAATTAACCGATAAGACAAATCATTGGTTAGACGTACCTAATAACATTCAGTCAAATGTGCAGGCAACGAACCATCAGGGTGCAGTCCTGCTAGCTCACATTGAAAATAATAAGACACAGATAGAATTGTTGATCCAGAAAGAGTTAAATGAATATACACATAAGGTTGACACACTCATGACACAAAAAGAGAACCCTGCTTTAACAGTATCAGAATTTTTCATAAGAGAAGTAGAAAAAAGATTAACTTACTCACAAAAAGAGAAACCTACTTTAACTTTATCGCAATTTTTCATACGAGAAATAGCGAAAACACTCAAAACTTCATACTGCTCACAAAAAGGAAAACCTGTTTTAGCATAATCAGAATTTTTCATAAGGGAAGTACTCAAAACCTCATACTACTCAGCAAAAGGAAACACTGCAGAAAGGGTAATGCACGAATTAGGTCGTTGGTTGCGCACTTATTGACGACACGTTCCACAACAATATCACCATATGAGCTAATGTTTCAAAGGGAACCACCAACACTGGTAAAAGAATATATTACTTACCCAGCTACAGCACAGGATTACATATTGAAGCTTAAAATAGTGTTGCAGAAACTTAGAGGTAAAGCACTCCAGGGAAAGATGCGACATGATCGAAAACTTATCCCTACTTCTTATAATAAGGGTGATTTAGTATTGATCAAAACACACCCTAAGGTCCTCTACACTGAATGGCGAAAACAAAAAGTTTTTTCACCTCTATGAAGGACCTTATGATGTACAAGATGTACAACATTCAAATGCCTACATACTCATAGACCCACATTCTCGGGAAATCAAAGGCAAATACAATGTCGTGGACTTGAAGCCATATAAAGATGAAGAAAAGTAAATACCACTTTTTCACACCTAACGCACAAGTCCTGATGTAAATATGTAGAACCTCATAATGTGAAATGTGTATTATTTTCTCACTCTTTAAATAGAAACGTAGTGTGTTTATACTTAAAATAACCAAAACAGTATGTCAATGTAGTCAAACTTTTGTGTATCTGTCTCGTGACAGCACTGGGTTTTATGTAATTTCCCTGTTTCTGTTCCTGCAAACATATGATATCCAAATGTCATGAATTTGTGATTTTTTCTATGTTTTTCTTTGTAAATAATATAGCAACCACTATTTCTTAGGGTATAATATATTGAAATTTGTAACCGGCACCAGACATAGGTATGAAGAAAGGAAAAATAAGTATTGTAAGAGATGAAGTGAGTGTTTTAACGAAAACATTTCATTCAGTGAAAATTCCACTAGTCTTCTTTGTGTTCACAAACAAAAATGAGTTGAGGGGGATTGTAATGATAGCATTGCACACCCAAATAGATGAGAAGTGCATCATCTAAAAGAAAGTGAAATACCACGGAAAGGTGAGGTAGAGAGGTTGGCCAAGACAGTCACATGAGGAAAAGAAGTGTCGTGATTGGACGAGAGACGAGAAGCTTGGATAGACCAGTGAAGGTGGTCGAGGAGAACATGTGCTTGGGAGTTGGCCGTTTGTGCGAAAATGCTCGCCAAGTATGAGTATTTGGTTATGAGCTGTCCATATTCTAGACTACACTGAATAGGAACGTTAAACATGTGTGCTGAAGAAACTGTAGTTTGATGTGCTAATCTGCAATCTTGAATATTGAGGACAGTCCGATACGACAATGATCACGTCTGGTGCCAACATTCTATGTATTGTGATTGAATAAGCTGTGCAATAAATGCACTCAAGTGTTATTAATCACCACAAAGCAATCATATTTAATCATTACATGGTATATATAATCATAACACAAGTAGTAGGAAAAGATTTCTAAACCCTGCACTTGTTGGAGAGAGCAATAAGGAGATGTACCAAAGAAGTAAAATAAATGGGTTACAAAAGTTTGCTTCAATATGGCGGAGTAATATAGGACCTACATTTTGGGTATGAGGAGTTGGAGGGGGTGCAAAGAAGGGCTGCTAGATTTTTTTCCTAATGGTTTTATGCCTCATGGATGTCGAGGTCATTAGAGATGGGATGGGACTGGGGACAAGGAATAGAAAGGAATTCGGACCGGCATCCTCCTGAATGCGAAGCCAGAGTGTTAACCGCTCACCCACCACACAGGTGAATAAGATTCATTGTAGAGAGGAGAAGGGTGAAGAGAGTCATGAGAGTGTAAAAGGTATATATTGGTATGAGGCATTGAAAGATATAGGTGTAAGAATTAGGAGTAATAAATGCAAGGGAAAAGATAAACATGCACAAGCTGGCATTCCATTTAAGACACAAGAGGATGGGAAGATTTTCTTTAATAGGGGGGCAGGAACTGGAATAAGTTACTAACAGACACGATGAATAATTTAACAGGGTTGAAAGAATTAAAGTTGAAAATTGTAGAGGAAAGGGAGAAAATGGGTGTGTAAGGAAATTGCCTCCAGAGTGTGCACAAATTAAAGATGTATTTTAACAAATCCGAAACTGGTAAAATATCAAAAGGAACAAAAGAGGCGGTCCACTGAAATAAGTATAGAAAGACTCTGGTCAGTCCAGAGTGGAGGAAAATACTGGGAGAGAAGTGGTGTCAAAAAAGAAGATTATGGAAGATGCTTTTCGTTAGCACACTCTGTGTGGAAAATCATTGATAATGTTTTATCTATACTAATAAAATGCTAAGCTTGGTCACAGTGTAACCATATCCATCATTCTTTCTACCTTCATTGCTGAATTAACAACAGTCAGAGATGTTATTTGAAGTTATGTGCATCATTGTGTTAGTTGCATTTAAATAGTTCCAATAATTTAAAATGGGATACAGTGAATGCATTCATACACTGGTGATATGAGTTATGATTTTTGAATGACAATATTAGCAGAGGCTGCGGTTAGGTTGAAAAGTAGCCAGTAGCAGAATGGCAACCAACTCATTTTATAACAGCATAATTCACAATGAATTTAATTTTATAAACAATTTAAATTACTTTCATAGGTGCCATGTTACTGAAGTTATTACTTCATGTGTGTGGAAATAGTTCCATATTTATCATGCTGAATGTGGCCTGTACCAGGCATAGAACTGAAATTATGTGGTACAGCATAAGGATTTTGGATTCCTAATTTATTTTTAACTAGCTGTTACCCGCGACGTCGTACGCGTGGACTTGGAGTTTCAATTCCAGAATTGGATATAGAAAACTGTTAGTAACGTAAGATTTGTCCCAAATAACACCGAGGCGACATAATATGATGGAAAGCCATCATTATATCATCCTATCATCTAATCTGTCTCATGAAGAGAATCAATTTACAACATATTTAAAAACAGAAAAGTAAGCGAAGGTGCGGGGATGTGTGTGTGTGTGTGTGTGTGGGGGGGGGGGGGGGTTTAACTGATGGCAGCTTTATTTCAGCTTGGTTTTTTTTTTTCTTTATTCAACATGAGCATCTGAATCTTATAATCTAATAGCAGCACATTGTCTTCTGGACCTGCACCTTAGGCCAGGTTTACGTCCGTAAGGCATGTCAAAAAGGAAGACAAATTGGTGCCAGAAACTTTTATACAGACACAAATGAATAGTACAGTGCAGAGCAAATTGACTTCTATACTAAATAATAAGTTTTGTTTCTTATCGAAATTTATTAATAAATCAAACACTAACAGATTCCGTGACTGAGCAACCAACGTAACATTACAGACTAACACACGAATCTGTCTGCCTTCCATCATTCGATAAGTTCTTAAAATTTCGTGACTAAAACTGTTATTCATGCCGAAAAAATGTCCTGTGACCTTCCTACACTATTTCATTGTTAAATTCCATCAATATTGATATAGCCATTTAGTCGTCAAAACGTAACAAAAAGACAGAAACTTACTTCCACATTTACAACTTCGTTCGTGATTGTAAAGTATTCATATTGACAGCTGTAGACATCTAACCACCATAATGCACGATGGGAGACTCGATACTATTACCACACACAAATACCAGTCTTCTGCGCTATGTAGTTCCGGCAGCAAAGTAAAATTTACGGATACACACAAGTCTTTGGATGAAATACGAAAATATTCATGATCGACCAATTTCGAACACCATATCTCACACACTCCCACAGTTACCGAATTTCGACCAACGTTGTGATCCATGGGTGACTCTGCGTTACTACCACACAAAAACGCCGGTAATCTGCGACTGATAGTTTTCACTTAAAAGTGATACAACGTGACACATGCGTCTTTGGCAGAAATATGAAATTGCCGCAGGTCGACCATTTTATCCCCCATTTCTCCCACACCCCCATAGCTACCGACATCTAACAACCATAGTGCACTACATGAGATACGATTCTACTACCAAACACAAACACCAATGCTCTATGCTATTGTAGTTGTGGCAGAAAAGTGACATATGCGGAGACAGTCGAAATACGAAAACTATCCTTGGTCGGCCACTTACAACCACCATATCTACCACAGTACAACAGTTTCTGAAAATCGGCCGCTGTTGTGATCGAAAGGTGACTCTGTGCTACTACTACACACAAACACCAGTTATCTGTGATCTATAGTTTTCGCTGAAAAGTGATACACCATGACACTTTTGTCTTTGGCAGAAGTATGAAATTGCCACAGGTCGACCACTTTCAACCCCCATATCTCCCACACCCCCATAGCTACCGACATCTAACAACCATAGTGCACGACAGGAAAGATGATTCTACTACCACACACAAATACCAAAGGTCTATGTTATGTAGTTGTGGCAGGAAAGAGAAGTATACGGAGATACGAATTTTTGGTCGAAATATGAAAACGCCCTGCACTGACCAACTTTAATCATTATATCTCCCACATCCCCACAGCTATCGGCATTCGGCCAACGTTGTGCACGACAGGAAACTCCATGCTACTTCCACCAACAAACATCAGTGATCTGTGCAAGGTAGTCGTGGCTGAAAAGTGAAATATAGGAAAAAACACGTCTATTTATATATATATATATATAAGATTTCATTGGTTCCATACTTCTGCACTCATTAATTCCTCAGAAGTTCCAACTGTATCATTATGTAAATTAGAACTGAAATATGTACACCATTAAAAATTAGTTGTATTATATATTAACGACTCTATATAGTTAAACAACTACAAACTAATGAATTGCCACAATATTGCATTCAACCCGTCATTTTTGATGGGCTTAGAAGCTAGTGTATAATGTTTTATGTATCTGTATTGTCCTGCCATTAAACTGTAACATATCAGATTGCTAAATTTGTTACTAGAAACTAGGATACATATATAATAGAAATGTCACAGAACACAATATGGAAAGTAGATAGTTGAAGACATATGTTAGGATGAGTATACTGCAATGAACAGATTTTAAGATAAATTCAATATACTGAAAACCATATTATCACTCAGAAAACTTATCCTGAATTAATACAACAGAGCTAAATTCAAAATTACAACCATAGGTTGCACTCGCCCAGTAAATATTCTTAACACGTCATTTATGTCACATCTAATATTTGTCAAATAAGTGTACATTGACTATCAAATATGGGATGGTAATCAATCTGAATACATAAAGTGAAGTTAGTTATAGTTATGAAAAAAAAAACTGAATGGATAAATTAAATGTATAAAATACGTGAAAAAATCTTTTTTAAAAAAAATGCAAGAAACTGCAATTGGAAAATAGATATAATGAAAATGATGTATGAAATCTTCTTGAGCCTCCCAGTGAAGGAGCATATAAATCTGATGCAACATGTTAAAGTCACTCTCTGACTTTATCTTCCGGTGGTAGGAGCAAGAAGATTTTAAATAGTTGACACACTAGGAAAACCTCCATTCATTCAATGAAAATGGTGTTAAGCAATGAAAATGTGTGTTCATTGTGCCCCTCTTGTCATCTTAAGTAAAAAATATTACAAATTTATTCAGAGCTTTTCAGTCATGTTATTTTCTCATAACTTAATCAATTAATTTATAAAAAAATTGGGATAATGTATGTACTTACTGTTTCTCAACCTCAGCAACTTTCTGTTCAAAATACTTTCGAAGCTCTTCCACTTCTTTAGTGTATTTGGCTTCCAGGTCCTTTTTTAAATCTTCAAAGGCTGACTTGTCACCAGATTTGATTCCAGCAATTAGATCACGTAACTTTGATATTTCCACATTATGTTCATGTGATAGAAGATCAACTGCAATTCTTTAACATAATATATTATGTTATTACTGTAAAATTTTGAAACACAAATACTGCAAAAAGTAAAAGTTTACTTGAAACTATACATTTTGAAAAACACGACAAACAATACAAGAACCAACCCACAATTAGATGGTTTAGCTAGGAAAATTAAAGAACCTTAAAAAATGCATTCTTTTGTCATCTGCAAAATATTGGCCAAAATTGTATTATTCTGGAATGAACATTTATTTTACAATATTTTAAACTTTTAGCATGTGTCATATTAATCAAATATTGCACTCACTTTTGAGGGATTCACGCTGCTTTGATCGATGTTTCACTTCCGATGTTTCGGTGCCCAACATGGGGCCTGTATTAGGACTGTTTAGACAGTTAGACTGTTCTGACGGTTGTCACAGCACTCCGTTATTTATCTTCACACTGGGATAACTGTTTCAGTTACCAGCAGCAGGTGTCAATTGTTCCAGAGCTGTTGCTGTCATTTTAGATTTTGTTTTGTGATTGTCTGCGAGTGCACATTTCCACATTTCACTTAAGCCATCTATATTGAAATCATTGGACTGTTTGAAAATTTCTATCAATTCTCTGATGAAGGCCACAGGAGTGGCACCAAAACATCGGAAGTAAACCATCAATGAAAGCAGTGTGAATCCCGACAAAATAAATGGAATATTTAATTAAAATTTATTTTGTTACAACCACTGAAAGCAGATGAGGTGTAAAATTAATCTGAAATGCAGAAAATAATAATTCAGGGTGATTAAATATTTGCATAACAGATGTCACCAAAGGATTTTTATACGGACACGATAGCAACATTAAGTGTAAGTTTTCACACCTATAGCACTATATATATATATATATATATATATATATATATATATATTTTAAAAAAAAAAATAAAATTAAAAAAAATGATAGAATTGGAGTTAAAAACATTAAACATTTTACCTGCTCAGAAAGAACAATATCTAAAGAAATTATACACAGGATACAGGAGTTGGTAATGATAGACAGAAGGTTGACAGCTCAGACTGTTCAGACGGTTAAGATATCATGTATTCAAAGAACAATATTTGACCACAATCTGATGGAGCTTTTCCACATTAAAAGGGGTTCCCCCACTTGATTTAGAAATTTTTGACAGTAAGTCAAAAGGCAGCAAGAATGAAGATGCATGCAAAAAAATCTAGCCCTCTTAGAAGCTACTCCAGCTCGTCAATTACTGTCTATGAATAAGATCTGGGCTCATTACCTTACCCACATCTGGGCTCATCACCTTACCCAAGCCATGCCAGTTTTATGCCTTCTAGGAATTCGAGGGCTGTTAGTTCTATAGGTAAAATGATGATGTCAGTTTATTTTGGAATTCTGAGAATTACCGCTTCTAGATATTGTAAGAGGCCTGACTGATATAGGAGGTAGAATATCAGTCTAACGGTCCTTAACTAACAAACTTACTTTTCCTATAATTCTTCATATTAAAAATGTTTTTCTGAAAGTGCACAAATTGTAGATCGTGAAAATGCTTGAAATTCAATCAACTGTAAATTATATCAGTCGCCACTCTCATAATTACCTTCTGAGAGACAAGGAATGAGTTCAAACTAAGAAATGAAATCGCTGTTGAATGTTCACTATTGTTATATTCTGAAATTAAAACACAAAGTTCGATACAGTTGAATATTAGGTTATTGGAAATGTTTTTCCGGAAGAAAGCAAGTTATGAACTGTAGGAAGCAGACAGAAAACCCCTCAAGTAATTTAAAGTTACTTAATCATTTGCTAAGATTGCACTCGACACTTCAAAATTCATCATGGCATATATTCAACCATGCTTTCAGTCACTTGGGCAAAGTAAAATTTCCAGTTTGCTACCAAAAGTTACGCAGTTCCTCAACTTCTCAGCGGCTTCTGCCAAAAAAACTTGTTACCCCCCCTTATATAAGCTCGTGACATTCTTGTACGTCACATGACTTGCTGAAAATAATGCCCTAAAATTTCCTCTCCCCTCGGCTTCAGCTTTTAATAGGATTTAGGACCCAAAATTCTAAGCCCTTTTCCCTTCTAGTATTTCCTCGAAAAGTTAACAGATTAGCCGTAATTAATATTCTTCTGAACCCATGTGCCACCGTGACGTCACCAGCAATGTCTTCGAATTTTAGTGGATACCCGTTCTACAAAATAACCACCATTGCCAAAACTTCACGAAACCCATATGTTTCCTTGAATTGTGTCAAAAGTAAAATTCATATCCCAAAATAAAAATTTGTCTTATGTCCCTTATTCTTGGATACATGTTTTAAAAGTATCCACAACCCTGTACGGTGTCTGGCTTAGTTGTAAAAAATTTATTTGTATTTTCAACGTATGTTTAGAGATGCAGTGTTAATTTTGAATTGCTGTCCTACTTTATATCCTGCTCAGAACTGCATTAAAAGTTTACCATGATGTTCAGAACGGATGAAAGTTAAGATAAACATGTTGTTTATGTTTACAATGTGTTTAAAAGTGTCGATTATAATTTTCGAAAGTTACCGGTTAATTAAAATTTAGTGCTTTACCATGATAAATGGAGTATTACGCATGAAATGGTACTGAATTCTGTTTCTATGAATTTATTATTATTTTAGCATTCTTTACCGTGTTGAAAAGTGTGTGGAAATACCGAATTTATCTTGAAATGAACATTGACTATTAACATGCTGGATTAGGACTGACTTCATAATTTTGGTAAGTCTAAAGGTTATTTACTGTTCATAAATGTTTACTTATTGCTATTATTATATGTTTAATTACTTTTCTGTCTTTAAGACGCTTTATATCCTGAGTTAGCTGTGGTATTGCTTACTGCATGACTTCAAACTCCTATATCTGTTGCAATGAGGTTAACAATTTAATCTTTAGAGAGTTTATTCCCTCCCCCCTATGCTATCTTTCACAAAGTGCAGAATTTACTGAAATTCTAGGATGCTTACAATATCTTGAAAATTAATGAGAAATGTGATAACTCCAAAGGCACACAGTATGCCAAGATTAAGAACAAGTGAAAGGAACTATCATGAAAAAGATATAAGATAATATAATAATCTCGATTAACTAGCCGAGTGCACAAGTTGTTTACACACAATATTTCAGCAATCAAAATATCCATTGCCATCTTCTGGTGAAGTTCTTAAAATATAATCTGTAATGAAACATGCAGTCATTATGACATTGTTCCCAGTCACAAGTGTATCCCTATAACAGGTGAAATTCAGTTGGTACACAATGTCGTATTTACTTGATCTGGCTCCCTCATATTTCCTTCTATTTCCAAAACTTAAAAACTTTAGTCAGCCAGAAGATCTGTGTGAATGAATGAAACAGGCCAATGCTTATTCAGACTAGGCAGGCAAATATCTAACTTTCAATGACAAATTTTGAGACTCCTAAGGAGGGCTTCCAAGTAAGAAAAGAATGCCGGAATAAATCTGTAAGTAAGAAGTGATGATAAGTCTTGTTCAAAAATTCCCAAGAATAAGCAGATGGATAAAGGAAACAAAGAAACTGCCGAGAGGCACTGAATATAAGATAGGATAGGGAAAATAAACAGTTACCCGTCACTTACCACAGATGTAGGCAGGAGGGCGAAACACGTAAAAACACAAAAACAAACTAATTGCACAATATTTCGACTTTAGTCTTAGTCATGTGGGAGGCGAGACATATGGCAGGGGGAAAGATGTGGTCACATCCGAGCCCGTCACATGTGGTAAGTGACGGGTAACTGTTTATTTTCCCTATTCTATCTTATTTTCAAGAATAAGCAGAGTTTGATATAAATGAAAGTCAATCTAATTGAAGCATGTAATGCCAAGAGTGTGAGGCAGGTGTGAACCAATTGTGAAAGACTGGAAACACAATGCTACCAATGTGATAATACTTTGTTGCAAGGCAGAGATGTAAATCTTCCTGGAAGATAGGGAAGAAGAGTGCTTTGAAAACATATAAAGAGATGGAAGAAGAAGGGCTATGAGTGGACTTGACCGGATGACTTCATAGAAAAATCACTGTGGATCATAAAACCATGAGCTGACTATATAATCCTGCTAGATTTGTTAGATGACTTAATGTTTAGGCCTGTAATATAGTACAGTGATGCCACGCAGTATTGAGAGCCAACACCTGGACTCCAGTGTTTGATTTCAGTTACGGTGAAGTGAAACTAATTATAGGTGACAACAATATGCCAAGTCCATTGTGGCAGTAGGGATGCCATGTTGGGTCACTGAAGTGCAACAGGTTGCAGAAACACAGACAATGAATACTAACTTTAACTCTCAGGTATTTTCATTGTCCTTAATAATCCCAATATGGTATTAAAGAGCTATCAGTAGCTAGTTCCATGCTTGTGCCTCTTCACTTTCAACTTGGCTTTTCCTCCTGCACAATCCTCTTCACAAAAGCCCCAGAGATATGCCCCTCATTGTCCACATTAGCCCAAGTTCTGGTGTCTTCAGAGGTAGATTTGTCCAGTAGGTGGTTCAAAGGCTATTATTACAACAGCAAAATAATGAGAGGGAAAAACTGAAATTTCTGAAGAAACTGCAGGTAAGATATGATTTGAAAACTGGGAATGTGTAGTTAAATGATAATGTGTTGCTTAAGAACACAGATTTCAAAGCAAAACTGTGGACCAAGCCATTGCAGAATGAGTAACCAAATTAAGAAACTGAAGACCTGCCAAACTTGGATTATGCACTGTTGGTAACTCCTTCATGTTACAGTCTTCAAGCAGAGCATATCTCAAATGGTTCCTGACATGTGAGCAGTCATCTTTGGCTTCTCTTCGTTTACTGTTGTACCTGAACCATGCTGAACTGTAGTTGGCCTTACCTATATTACCGCTCTTCTTGGTAAGCACTTTCTGCTGCTTGCTAAAATAGTAAGATCTCATGCTCTTGATTTTCTTCTTCACTGAACAACCTTGAGGGCATCTGTCCTTTTGACTTTCTTAGCACAATCTTTAGTTTTTGTATTTCTTATGCCCAGTAATCTACCACAAAGAGTAGGTGCAATACACACAACTGATGATACAGATGCCAAAACTGTAATATTTGGAGTTTTTGTCTGCCCGTGCGTTCACACATCATGTAATAGTAAGGGGCAGATTTTAACGAAACTGCACATAGTGGTACCTAATGTCAGCAGGCAAGAGGTAGGATACTATTAATCCCAACTACAAAGCTCTCAATGATACAGACTCCAAAACCATAAATTTTCAAGTTTCTGTCAACATGCTGAAAGTAATGAATCGATTTCAATTAAACTTTGCTTAGTGATAGCTTGTGTCATCAGTTAACATATAAAGATAACTTTTATCTAGATCAGTTACATTGTTACTGCAGATACAATGGCTAAAACCTTATAACTTTTAATATTATCAATTATATAGTAATATTGACATTATAAATAAGTGTATGTACTGTTCCACATCCCCGAGTTTATTCTCACATGGGATCAAAGTGAACATATCTATCTATCTATCTATCTATCTATCTATCTATCTATCTATCTATTAGGCCCAAAATGTTGATGGGGGTTGCAACACTTTGCCTAAACTGTGAACAATTAAGTTCTTGACCATGTGTAGCCTTCTGGTACCTTTAACATTTAATGAATCAACCACTACACATTCGTATTATAAAACCCAAATACGAAGGGTGTAAAGAAATGAGTTCACTTGACACAGTTTTAAATCACACAATACTTGTATTCTTGAAATTAAGTTCACTTTTACAATATCGGTGCCAGAATTTGGAATAAGACATCAGACAAATTCCATTTGAAGATTTACAGGTTAATCACATTCATAAGAGAAGACAACTCACTAAAGTCCCCCAAACTTTAGTGAGTACATGACTATGACAGCATGTTGGAGTTTGCTGAAAACCGCCACCACTTGGAGCTGTTCACTTCGCTAACTACACGTTTACTTTCCAGCAACAGAATGAGACAATTCATAATGGCTGTCTGGTCTTTTATAAGCTATGCCAGGCCTATGACATCAGTGACTTTTTTTCTTTAATTAATATCTCTATTAAGTACTAAATAATTTGACTTGCAATTTATACAAGGGCTTCATACGATCACATTCTAGCTGTTTTAATTTAATTTAGCATTCACAAGGGTTTCTATAAAATTAAAATTGAAGTTTTTTACATCACTGGTTAGGCGCGGTTTTACGTGCTGCAACAACAATTAACGACAATCTATCTTTAAAAACTTAACTATCTGACAAATGCTTAAACTATTTGCCAAAACCGTTATATATTCATGGTACACTTAATTTAGGCTATCAGTTGATGTAAATTTCTCGACTGTATTCATTTTAGTTAAAAAGTTAATTATTTTCTCTTAATTAAAACCACTAATTAAACTTTGCCAAATTAGTTAATTTTACCATCAAAATATTTGAGACAGTGCTGACTATAGCTGGAGATAAAAGTTCAGCTGAAGCTTTACTCAATTCAAAGATATTTCAAATCTCAAATTTTATCTTTCCTAATTGAGTGTTTAAAAATGCGAACAAACCAAAATATCTCTTAGAATAAATTTTTCCAGATGTAATGAATACACTTTATACTGATTCTAATGATGAGTTTTCACTGTGGAAATGAATGCAGGAAAATCCCTTCAAGTTGACAATTACCTTGCACGAAATTTCTAAGTCCAGCATAAGTGACTTCAAAATCAATCTATAGACTATGTTATTACTGGGGTTAGCTAGTGGGTGTTCTTTTGGCGAACTAAAGAGTGTCTTACACATAGCTTATGTCAATAGTTAACATTTTAAAATTCTTTTTAACCCAAATAGTAGTAAGACATACCATCCATGATATAGAGGTCAAAACCGTAAATTTTGGAATTTTTGAATGGGTATTGTACATGATATTGTACACTTCACGTAAAAGGGTTGTCACTGAACCACTGTTAGAAAAGTTGGTTACAAGCTCAAAAAGTCGGTTACAAGCTCAAAAAACTTGTAGCACCTACTGGTTATATTATTTATTACCAGAAGGGGAAGGGAAGTCTGTGAGTTCTTTCTTCTGAAAAGGTGAGCAGCCTCAAGTCTCCCATCTTGCACTATGGTGGTTGCATGCCAGTAGCGGTGGGGGTGTGGGAGATATGAAGGTTGAAAATTGTCGATTGAGGGCATTTTTATATTTCGACCAAAGACATGTGTCCCTGTATTTAACTTTGCAGCCATAAATGCCCTGTGCAGATCACTGATGTTTGTATGGGATACCATCATGCACTATGGTGGTTGCATGTCAGTAGCTATCAATCTTGTGGAGGTTTTGTACACAAATTGTCTACCAAACCAATCAAAAATAATATAAATATATATATATAGTAAACAATTAAATCAAAGGAGCTAAGTAGCGAAAAGGAATTAAATTAGGATAGGGAAATGAGCCACCAATTACCTTTAGATGGTGGCTGTTGGGCGCAAACACGGACGGGAAAAAAAACAACTTATTAAGAAATTTTTGGGACAAGCCCTTTATCAACGGGAGAAAATTATGGGAGGTGGGTGATGCTGGAGTCTGTCTCTCACAATGTTTGTTCCATATATATGAAACAAACAATAACCAAGTGAATTTCAAATACAGTTTAATACTCATGTATGATGGAGAAATTAATAAAAAATATATGAAACAAATAACAGAAAAAGAATCATTTAAACCTTAGCAACGATTGGAAATTTTTTTTATTTTTATCACATTTAATATCAGACTCAAGAAATTTTTAATAGTCAATAAAAATTGAAGAGCAAATAGAAAAATTTTAAGAACTGGCTTGATTTATTAATATCCATGAAGATTATCTACAGTAAATTTTTCCTCCAGTCCCCAATAAATTCCCTGGAACTTCCAGTCTTAAAGGGGGTTCAAAAGCTATCAGGGAATTGCAGGCAGACAGCCAGCCAGATGGATAATTGAGTGAATACACAACAGTTCAAGCTTTCATTTTGAATTTATGGAATTCTACAACAAAGCAATCAATTTTATCATGCTCAGAAAATTTATCCAACAAAATAATGAACCATTTTTGCAATCCATGCAAATAACAAGTATACTATAAGGATCATGTAAGGCAACAACCAAGAAATCTTAGGCTACTTTTAACAATCAATATTTGTACTTTACAGCTTCAGTGAAGAATGCAAGCAAAGTAGGTAAATGTGGATAAGTAAAAGAGATTATCCAAAGGAGTTAACAATACAAGTTTCATTCTACCTGTGAGTATTTTGAAGATCAGTTTTCTCTTTTTCTAATTTTATCAGTTGCTCTTTCAGTTGTTTAATAAGTTGACCATCCTGTGTGATTTTATGCATTTCCTTGATTTCATTCACAATTTTCATAACTGATGTACTGAGGTCAGAACAAAGTGTACTGATGTTTTCAACTGTAGCCTTGTTAATTTGTTCATGCAGTGCTACATCAAAACACAAAATAACACAGATACAGAGAGCTCAATAAAGTATCATTATGGCTTATATAATAGCATATACTTTAAACATACATAATTTAATTGTGATGGAGCACATGATGCGGTGGCAATTTTTCCTGTACATCCATTTTGCTCTATCCTCCCACTTTAAATTCTTAAGGAATTCTTGGTAAATTATTCATCATCTCTCTTGGTAATTCATTCAAATCCCTGTCTCCCTGCCCTAAGAAAGAAATTCTTCCCACTTCCTTAAGCCTGAAATTGAATGCCAGCTTGTGACCATGCACATCTTCTCCCTTCCCTGTACTTCTCCTAATTCTTCCAACAATATCATTCCCCATGTCATCACCAATATATGCTTTGTACACTCTCATCACCCTCCACCAATCTTCCAATGAATCCTATTCCAGCTCCTTTATTATATCAATTACAGTATTCTGCAGCAATCTCCAGAGACAAATCTAGCAGCCCCACCAAATCCTTTATTTGATACCCAAAATGTAGGTCTCAAACTACATCACTATATTCAAATGATGGACTGGCCCAAGTTTCGTACCCCACTTCCCATACTTCTCTGGAAGATTTCTAATTACTCTCTCCAAAAAGTGAAGGACTTTGAAACCTTTTCCCAGTACCTGGCTAATGTGTCATGCCAGTTAAGTTTGTTGTTAAATGTTAGGCCAAGATATTTACATTTCAATTCTTCAACAAGCAATTCTTTCCCCATAACCTAACTTTTGATAGAAAACCGCCAACACAATTATTCATTACAATAATGAATGGCAATGGTTCCAATATGCTATCTTGTGCCATTTTCATCACCATTTCCACTTCTTTTGATACTACACTCCCTACCCTAACTTTTTGCTTTCTACATTTAAGAATTTTTCCATTCAGCAACTAATTTTTTCATCCACACCAATAGTTTTTATCTCATATAGCACTATTATATCAATCAGTCTATCAAAAGCCTTTGAAAGATCTAGTGCTACACTGTCAATTTGGACTCCCTTGTCCATTACATTCTAAATATTTTTCTTATGGGCTACTAACAGAGATTCACATGAACATTCTTGCCTAAAGGCATGTTGTTGACTTGAAAACCATTTACTTACATTCATCACAGACTTTTCTGATGTGTTTGCATGTCAATCTCTCCATTATTTTCCCTGCTACTGGTGTAAAACTGACTGGCCTGTAATTTTTTTATCCTATTTGTCACCCACCTTTATGCACCGTTACTACTGCTGCACTTTTCCAGTCCTCTTGTAAGCAGCATGTATCCGGACTCCATTTAAATATGTTTCAAAATAGGTTAAAATGTCACATCTTGTTATCTTTGAGACATCTGTAGTACACTGACCACTTTATGCTGTTTTAGTTTTTTAGTTCCTACTAAGGATGAATTTCAAAATTTTTAGTTTGTTCATTTCTAATTATGCGAAATAACTCATCTTTGATTTACATCCTCTCATTCCTGAATTAAAGTCCTTAATTTTCTAATTAAACCAGTTACTTTAAATCTCTACCTTTTTTCAAATACTCTGTTATTTCCTTTCCATTCTCCTCTAAAACTGTTTTAATACCCTTCCTTCCTCTGAGTATTCTAACAAAGCCATAGAAATTTCTAGATGCATATATGAATGGTCCCCTTGTACCAATAATGTTCTTCACAAACTCATTGTTAGCCATCTTTTTTGCTATTATTAATTCCTTGTTTTGTTCTTTCAAATATTCCTTTCTGTCTAGCTACTCTTCCGTTTTGATATGTTCTCTTCTCAAGAACAACTCACTCCCTATTACAGCTTATATATATAACAGATATTTCTTCACTGTACTTGTGGCATAGTTCCATTTGCTGAAATTTTCCCTGAAATGTCTCTTCAATTTCAAAATTTGTTCCGTTTTATAACTATACCTATTTCCCCCTTCAATTTTGACCACTGGTTTATTGAACATCTAATATCCACCAGAACTGATCACTTATTCCTTCAGTTACTTGACATTTCATAATGTTATCACTGGGCTTTATTACATAAATATCCAACATGTTTCATCCCTGTGTGTCCTGCCCTACCACTTGTGTCAAAGCTCCTTCCATTGTTAAGGTATTTGCAAATCTCTGTCTTGTGTTTTTAATGCTACTTCCTACCCATTTTAAATCTGTAAACATAAATCCTCACCAATAATGACCATTTTACAATCATTTCTGAACACTGAATATGAAGTCAGTTCCTCTCCATGATCCTTCCCCTCATCGTTCATTCTTCCACTATGATAAAAAGCCAACATCCCGATGTTTTGTAAGTCAAGCTAAATTATTAAAGTCAGGTAATATATCTAACACTTGCTATTATGAGGCAAGAATACTAGGTAGAATATAAGCAACTCCATTAGCTAGTTTGCAATAACAGAAGTGGTTACTTAATGGACAAATTATCTTATTATTAAATTCCATCTTTAATCCTCGATTAAATGTCATGATATTTATGAAAGGAAAATACCCCTACCCTAAATTTTTTACACCCTTTATTTTTTTAACATATGAACACTGCATATTACACAACAGGATTAAAATCATTGATGGCACGACACATAACCTATCATTAATTCTAAAAACGTATAGCTTTCACATTGATCTACTGAATACAATATATATCCCATTAAATAAGTGAACTTGAAGGAACAATTATAAGTGTTTAGCCCAAGAGCAAGTTGTAATATCATGGCAGCATGTATTACCTTAATACTAAAGATTTTCCTTGAAACAAAGATGGTAAGCGACTGGTTGGAGCGTCGTAAGTTCGAACACATAGTGGTGGGGATGGAACTCCATAATTGGCTACTGACATCTCCTGGAGTTACCTTAGTGTTACTTAATTGGTTTCAGCGGTACTACAGTAATGGCAGAGTGGGGACTAAGTCTCACGTACTCAGTGCGGAACTAAATGGAAACTGCTAGACAGATACTTCACATGCTTTTTGAGGAAGTTTCAGCTCTCAGTCTTAAAGAAGAATTTGCTGTAACAAGCAGACTCCATGATAAAAGGACATATTCCTGCCTAATTAATATGAACCGGCTCAACTTGTCTTGACTGAAAAATCGTAGACTCAATAAAGCTCAATGGAATCGAATAAATATTCCATTTCCTTTCGTTGATTAGAAACCCATAATCGGAAGTTTGCGACTTGTTTTCTTCTAATTGTATTACTTTGTTAATTATACTTCTACAGTTCACCAGTAACAATATTGTTACTGGCTTTTTGTATTAAAATACATCTTCCCAGGTCTGTCCTGTCAGTTATTGTTTCAACATTTCTGATTTTACCCATCACGATTTTTTTTTTTTTTTTTTTTTTAAATATCTGGTGAAGTAACTTAAATTAACTTATATTACAATACACTGTTACCAAAAGGTAATTTTTTTTTAAAGAGGAAGGAATTAAATGCAATATGAACAGCACATGATTAACAGCAAAAACATTCATGTAAGAACTTCATTCCACTGTAATCATGTTTTGATTATCTCACTCTGGCTTCACACAAAATGATTTTCGTCAAACAATAAAGTCGTACAACAATTCATAATAGGGCATGTTTCACACGCAATGATCTTTTGTTATTGTTTTAGATCTGTTTTTACCTCCTGTCGGCATTATTCACAGTGTGTTTCTATGACTAATTCATAGTCGTGGGAAAAGGAAGAAATGTAATCGACATCACCAAATTTTTAAATCTCACTTGCTTTGTACGAGAAACCACAGCACAGTCTTTATCAAAAGAATATAAAAATGACATGTCACATTCAACCTGTTGAAATATTGGCTTTTTTAACCCACAACGCTGGTCTATTTTCAATCATAAATATTAGACACTCAGCATCAATAATATGAAATGTAATTTTCATGTGTTCTCTGCCGGATGGTGTTGAAGAAAAACGAGCTTTCGGTGGGGAGCTCTTCCACCATCTTCGTCTGGTGTTGCCGCTGTGACAACCAGAACTACACTGGGAATGTCTGGTGTAGATACATCATATAAAGCCTGATATTCCTACCCCTCTCCTCCAACTGCACTGTTGCTATGGGCCAGCTGTGGCTCCATATTGTGTCTGTCGTGCTGTTTGGCAAGCAATTTGCCCTCCACCTGCTCTATTTTGCGGGCTGGCAAGTCACTCCATATTGCGTCCATTATGCTGAGTGGATAGTGATTTCACTGTGAGCCGGTTATTATGGTTCATTTTCTTACAGCGCCTTACTACCCTTTTGTGTGAAATATGGTTGGCTCAAAATGGACAAAGCCCATTACGATGCATCTCTGAGCCACAGACTCGCGTCTCTGTTAACCATGTCATTATTCAGTCGTATTTCTTTGCCTTCTCTAATAACTGATTCCCAGAAGAAAGAACACTTACCCAGCACTTTCATATTAGTTGTTAGGTATCCTTTAGTTCACCATAAGCACTCCCACTATCTACCCACAGCAGTAAAATATTCTATAGATCAATTGTAAAGTTGCCTATGTTGGACTTAGAAATTTGGAGAAGAGTAATTGTCAACTTGAAGGAATTTTCCTGTAATCATTCCCACAGTGAGGATTCACCATAAAAATCATTTTAAAGTGTATTTATCATATCATGAAACTTTATTTTAAGAGATATTCCCATTTGTTCACATTTTAAAACACGCAATCGGAAAAGTAAAGATCTAAGATTCGAGATATCCTTGAATCGAGTAAAGCTACAATGGATCTTTTATCACCAGCTATAGTCAGCATTGTCCCCGATAGTTTGGCAGTAAAATTAAATAATTTGGCGAAGTTTAATTAGCAGTTTTAATTAAGAGAAAAAATCAACTTTTTAATTAAAAGGAATACAAATTTGAAATTTATATCAGTAGATAGCCCTAATTAAGGCAATTACGAACATATAACGGTTTCGGTAAAAAGTTTAAGCATTCGTCAGAATAATTAAGTTTTTAAAGATAGATTGTCGTGGATTGTTGCTGAAGCGCGTAAAAATTCCGCCAAGTTGGTCATGTGATGACTTTAGTTTTTAAGACTATAGAAACCCTTTGGAATGTTAAATTAAATTAAAACAGATAGAACATGACAATAGAAAGTCCCTGTGAAAATTTCAAGTTAAACCATTATCTACTTTTGGAGATATTAATTAAAGAAAGATTTGCCAAGGTCACAGGCTCGGAGAAGTCTATAAAAGACCTTGCAGTAAGCTCACGTTGTCTCATTCTTTCGCCGGAAAGTGATCGCGCAACTCCGCGCTAGTTAGAGGAGCAAATTGTTCCACACGGTAGCAGTTTAGGCAAATTCTAACATGCCGTAATACTCACTAATGTTAGGAGGACTTTGTGAGTTTTTTTGTCTTCTCGTATAATTATACTTAATCTGCAATCTTCCAAGAAACTGCTGTTCGATGCTTTATTCACGTGTCTGGTACCGACAATGTACGAGTGAACTATTATCAAGAATGTAAGTATTTTGTTACTCTCAAATTGTGTTAAGTGACTTTATTTAAATTAGCAGTCGTATTTGGGGGTTTAATACGAATGCGTGGCGACCAGGTTATTTAATATTATAGGTACCAGAAGGCTACACATGGTCATGAACTTAATTGTTCACAGCTAGGTGAAGGTGTTGCATTACCCCCGTGCAGCCTTTCCGCCTGACATAGTCCATTTTGTGGCCACTGACTTCAGTAATGTGAAAGTGCTGGGAAAGTGTTCTTGCTTCTGGTAATCATTTATTAGGAAAGCCACAGAAATACGACTGAATAATAACACGGTTAACAGAGACACGTCAAAATCGGTTTTGTCCATTACGAGGCAATCATATTTCATAAAAAAATAGGGTAGTAAGGTGCCGCTGGAAAATGAACCATAATAACTGGCTCACTCAGCATAATGTACGCAATATGGAGCGCTGCCAGCCGGGGCGATGGTGTGGGTAGAGGGAGAGGTTGAGGTGCCAGGCTTCATAAGATGCACCAATGCTAGTGTAGCTCTGTTTGTCACAGCTGTAACACCTGATTTGAAGATGGCGACACCACTGAAAGTTCATCTTTCTTCAGCGCCATCCAGTGGAGAACTCTTGAAGATTATATTTCAGTGACATAGGAAAGCCTTTGTTCACACATCAATATTATGATCCATTTTAATTCTAATTTTCAGCCATGAAGAGAGCTGATATAATATGTCTTGAGTGAAAGTTCGAATTTGTTCACACAGGCCACTGACTTCATTTAATGTTATGATGGTCATCACATCTAGTAACATAAGACAACTGCTCATGTAGACCTCATAAACTTGAACTGGAATTTGGTCATAGTATGATTAAAATCAATGTGTAAAATGGCCTTAGTAGCACAAAATAAAAAACAAAATTGTAGCCCATAAAATTTATAAAATAACTTACTTGTGAGATAATCCTGCAGCAGCTCCAATGATTCAGTCACTGGCTCAATTTTATCTTGTAAAAGTGTCTCCAAACTCAAATCATTTTTATTAGCCTTCTCCCATAATGACAGTATTTCTTGTTCATTACTGTTAATTTTTTTCAGTACATCACTCTTCCATGGATCTATTAGTTTCTGATTTATTAAATCAGACCATTAAAAATAAATATTTTCAAAAATCTTAAAACAGTAACTAATAAAGAAATAACTTTCATAGTTTGTTTAAAAAAAAGGAATGTTAACAATTTAAATAACTTGTATAATACAAATGATTTGACAGATAAAACTGTACCAACAACTTGGTAAAATATCATGACCTTGTTATATTTAATAGCAAAGCTTTGAAAGAAGAATGCACTACAAAAGTGTCTGTATTAACATTTAGCAGTAAGATAAGAATTACATTTCCTAAGACTAGTTGCCAATATTGTCTAACCTCAAAAATAAATTCAAGAAATAGCTATATTAAGTGTGTAATCATTTTTTTTATGTAATGAATCTTAACTATTTAGAGAAGATGAGTAATACACATTTGCTGCAAAGGTAGCAGAGAAGTGTTCTACACAAACCAACTGGCAACGACTGTTCTTCAAAACCGAAAACTAAAGAACACCAAAAAATCAGTTACAAAACAAAAACAAAACTCACAAAATGAATGCTCATCCCCTTCCAAGTCTCATCCCAGCTTAAGCTATAAATTACTTTAAATAGCAGGCAAAGTTAATAATCAAATACATGTAAAAGCAAAGGTAATAAAAAACAGTTAATCAAAATGGCTGATACGCCAAAATCAACATTTAATCTTGCACTGACTGTTCCTCCATATTCACCTTATAGAACCATTTTCAAAAGTTCTCTAACACTAAGACTACAGAAGTATTAATTACAGATTATTTCAAATTGCAATACAACAATTTTCCCCCACACTTTCTAAGAAACCTTGCCACACTAAAACTTGTTGTGGGAGACTGCCTTTTTCTGTGAGGCAGTCTACTACAACACCCACCTTCCATAATGTTCTGTTGGGAAGGGATCATACTGAAAGTTTCTGAATCATCTGTGTTTTTGTCTTTTCTGTGTGTTCGAACCCCACATCCATTTAATATGACATTTTAGTTATTCCCAACGTATTGTTGAAATAAATAACTCCCGGTTTTTCTGCCGGTTAATTGATTTATTTAATTATTTTAACGACGTTTCGGCAACTGCCATCGTTGCCATCATCAGATTAACTCTTAAATACAAAGACAAGACTGTGACTGACTCACAAGCCAGTCCTGGCTCCTATAAATAGGCTGTTGCTGAGGGAAGCTTCCCGCTGCCCTTTGATTGGTCGGTGATGCAAACGGCCTCAGACGGGATCAAACCAGTTTGGTTGCATCTCTGCATCTCGTCCCTGCATCCCATAGCTAAGCAGCACACACCAACTGTTAAGCAACGTTATGCATGGTTTTTACTTGGACGGGTGACCATGGAGCTACTAAATGCCATCCAGCTGCTGAGCTACGGATACAGCGACGAGATGCAGAGATGCAACCAAACCGGTTTGACCCCGTCTGAGGCCGTTTGCATCGCTGACCAATCAAAGAGCAGCAGGAAGCTTCCCTCAGCAACAGGCTATTTAAAGGAGCCAGTACTGGCTCGCGAGTCAGTCACAGTCTTGTCTTTGTATTTAAGAGTTAACCTGATGAAGGAAACGATGGCAGTTGCCGAAACGTTGTTAAAAGAATTAAATAAATCAATAAACTGGCAGAAAACCCGAGAGTTATTTATTTCCCAAATCCATCATCTAAAGGTAAGTGGTGGCTCATTTCCCAACCCTTGATTTCATTATTTACTATATATATTTCCATATATATCAACCGAGTCCTGCGACAAGTTTACAACTTCTTTTGAGCCTGCGCTGAGATGAGGAACCTCCTTCCAAAAATCCTCCCTCACCCAACCAGAACCTGCTTCAGCAAACCTCCAAACCTCAACCAACTCTTGATCCATAAACACGGGGCCCCTCAGCCTGCAAGTGGGGGAGGTAGATCTCACTGCAAATGATGCAGTATGCACCCACCTTCCACCACCTTCACCAACCCTGTAACTGGGGAAAGCTTCCCCATCACAGGACTTGCCACGTGTGTATCCTCCCACCTGATATATCAACTCACCTGTAATCTTACCAGCTTTCGTACACAAGTAACTTTCATAGACCACATCATGACCTACTCTCCCCATTGACCATCCTAAAACCCCAAATGTTAACTATAGTCCAGTCTGAGTAACACAGTACTTCCAAGACCTTAAATCTGCCAATAGGGTCCTTCAACAAGGTTATTATTTCTACAAACCTGCTCAGAAATACAATCCATTCTCCCAAAAAAAGCTATCTGCATCTCCTAGAATTGCCTCAGCTAAATACTAGCCCACAAATATGGTCTTCCTCATCCCACCACACAGCCCTAAGTCTGTTTCCCATGCAATAGACCCTGCTACAAGATATGTATACTCCACCACCTTCATTAACCCCCTCACTGCACAGTTTCCTACAATCAATCCACTAGTCATAAGAATGAATGGCCACAAACTGTATTCACTTGGAATCCAAAACACCAAACATCTGTCCATGCCATCTACCATCACGCCATCTACTTTAATTCTTGTTTTATGCTATCAGAGTCCTCCAAAATTGCAGCAGCTTCTCTGAATTCAGAAAGTGAGAGCTTGCTTACCAGTACAAACTGGACACCAGGCAACATCTGGTCTCCATCCTCTCCTTTCTTCCATTCCCATTATCTAACTTGAAACAACACTAACCAAAGATGACGTTAGACTACATGTAATTTTTTAATGCTTATTTATATATATATTATTTTCCTATGATTATAACTTTTTGGTTTATGTTCCTTCATCAACAGTAGAATTCTACTGTTCACACGGGCCATAAACCCAAAAATTACAACGCTAAATGTGTGTAGATGTCTGTCCGTGTTTCAGCACTGTTCCAGCCTTCAACTGTGGTAAGCAGAGATTATTCTCTTATATATACATAATTAAAATAATAATGACAGTGAAAATGTTGGTAGGCAATGAAATTAAGGGTGGGTATGAAAACTAAAACCAATCATCCATAACAGACGAAGGCAGGATGACCTTTGCTGGGCAATTAATAACACACAGAACATACAAAAATTAAGCATGTAAGAATGAAATCTTTCTCGAAGTTGCAAAAGAATAACATATTCACCGGAAACTAGCCAATTAAGTACATTCATATAAGACAACATGTTGACAGTCAAAGTCAATTCTGCCAGTCAATTGACTGCTGCCAGCAGATTTTGGACCTCTTTAAATACAGTGTAGAAGACTCACCATGCCTTTTAGACCCTGAATGGTTGTTGAATATAGGCATGAACAGCCCACTACTGACAGGTAAAATTGGGCGGCGCATACATTCCAGATATTTCTTGGTGTTCTTTCTGCGTGTATAAGGAAGTTCCACATTTACTGGCACATGCACTTGACAATAGTGGCAGAGATTTTGGCCACCAAAACATAGTATTTTATGGGCAGACACATTTGGCTAGTTTTCTGAGCAAATTTATTACATTTAAAGGTGAAACATATGGCATGAGAATCAGCTGCATTCACATTGAGACTCACAAGGGAAACTACACTTATCACTAACCACAGATAAAAGCAGAAAGACTTTGATGACCAAGTTATATTTGTTTATTATGAAAGAATGGACGTTAAATGTGCTTAAGCCATTCTTCAATTATCAGGCACAAACATTTACTGCACCATCACTGAGGATCTTATACCCACTGTCAGTAAGAAAATTCAGGAGTTCTTACAGTTCAATAGGTTCCTCCAACCACTCTACAGTCCATTTCGTTTCTCACTCCTAAAAATATACACATCCCTACCCTTTACCTGCTTCCCTAAGCATTAGGCCTGGCAATCCTGGATGCACCAATGTTACAGCTTATCATTCTTATGGTTCACCAACTGAATGCATCTCTGTCTTGTTGGACCAATATCTACAATCCATTGTCAGTCAGCTCCCCTCCCACATTTAAGCACACAATACATCATCTCATCACTTTCTGTCGTTCTACTATGTCCACACCATAGCCTTCTGACTCCATCCTAGTGATGATTGATGTTACATTCATATACAACATTCCTCACTGCAAAATTTTCAGAATCAGCATCCTCCCAATAGTCCCCCAGCACATCTTTACTCAGCACCCTACATCTGATACCACACAATAACGATTTCGCCTTCAAAGGCCAAATATACCACCAAATTTGTTGCACCACTACAGGTTCCCATATATTTCCCTCTTATGCAAACCTCTTTCTAGGCTTCCTCGAACAGTCATTTTTTAGTCAAACACACATAAACCCTCATGTAGCTCAGATTTATAGATGACATTTCCATGATCTGGACACATGATGAAAACTTCCTGAGAGATCTTGAAGCCTTTAACACCATTAACTTCGCATCCGTCTATTCTCAAACCCTTGATACTTTCCTGGATGTTGATTTCTCCCTACCAAAGCATCCCACTCCACACCCAAACTTCAACAGTATCTTATTTTGACAGGTGTCATCCTTATCACATCAAACCCAGTGTCCAAATACAGTCTTAGCATTTGAGGCAGTTGTATATGCTCTAACCAGATGTACCTCACATGGTATTGAAAACATTCTCCCAGGCACTGATATCCCCCAACTACGCAGATTTAGTTCGCAAATAACTTTCACACTCCATGTAACACAAGCTGATCAGCCAATCAACCACCCTAACCCCTCAAAAACCAACCACAGTCAAGTCCTGGTCATGCAGGACTTTCCAGGCCTCAAATCTGTCAAATGTATCCTTTGGCAAGGTTATAAGTTCCTTCAAAGCTGCACATATATGAGATCCATTCTGCTCAAAACCATCCTGCACCTCCCAAACCTAACTTCGGAAGACCCACTAACCTCAGTCAACTCCTAGTGCACAATCTTCCCCATACCACCAGACACCCCAACACTCTTATCTAAGTAATAGAACCCACTACAAAATGTGTAACATACACATGTTTCCACCACCTTCAACCAATCCCGCCACCGAGAAAATGTTTCCCATCATAGGACATACCACCTGTGGATCATCTCATGTAATGTACCCGTTAACCTGCAACCACTGCCATATTTCCTACATTGGTTTAACCACCAATCCACTGACCATTAGAACAATTTCAACCAGAACTCAAACCAACCAGTGGTGCATATGTCATCACATAAGACAACAATAATATTAATTCCTGCTTCACCATACGTACCATTAGAATCCTCTCCACACATCAGCAGCTGCCTCTCTTAATTGAGAAAGTAGGAGTTAGCCTCCAACACCAACTAGGCAACAAGCAAAATCCTACTCTCAACTTACAATAATACCCAGTCTTTGCTTCAATGTTTCCTTCGCTCTCTCCTCTCCTGTCCTTTATCCCCACGACCTAACATTAACCACTGCTAACCAGAAGTGATGTTTAAATCAATATTTTTCCTAACATTAACCACTGCTAACCAGAAGTGATGTTTAAATCAATATTTTTCCATTTTACTGTTGATGTTTATTTACTTTTATTTATTTTCATGTATATATTTAATATTTCTTATTTTATATTACTTTGCTATCTGCTCCTTTTGGCCGACTGTGACAAGTTTTGATATTTTCCACTCGTAGGGTATTCCTTTCAAATCAAAACTCACACTCCCTATACTCTGAACTTCTGATCACCATGTGCCATGCTCAATGGTCTCTATTTGAGACATTCATGTACAACATTAACCCTACATCATGTTCTGCTCAATGATGAAGAGTTAAGACCCTAAAATGAAAGCAGGATGGTCGAGAAGAAAACAAAAACTTCAACACACTTTTCAATATTTTGGTAAAAACCTTGGTCATGTTAGAGGTAAGACATAAAACAAGAGGATCAGGTGTGCACACATCGAGATCTACCTCAAGACTGAATCCAGAGGTAAACAAGGTGTGAAGGATGAGGATGACATTGGGCAAGGAAGTTACCCAATGAAAATTACAATAATTTATAAACCCTGTAACAGCTGGTCAAAGTAAAATAATATGATTTAAAATAAAATAAGGACTTTGAATAAGATAAAATAAAAACTAATAAAGAAATTTTTAAAAAATATATAGAAAAATGTATGTTGAGGCCAGCGCAATGTCTGGTGTGAATGATATTTTGATAGACTAGCTATGAAAAGAAAACTGACAGCTCTCACTGTAAAACAGATGCTGATATTGTTACAGTTGTGTCAGATGGCATGGTCTGCCAGTAGAATATCTAGTTGGGTAGTAAAAACTGTTTGTGGCCATTCAGCCTTATGGACAGTTGGTTAGTGGCGACAGAAATGTTAGTGTGCATGAGAGTCGATGCTAGTCAGAGAGTTACTGTTAACAAAGGACCTCTTTGGATACCTGACTGTTGAATGCAGATTGAATAAATGACTAAGAATCATATGAAAGTTTGTTATTTTTCAAATTTGGAGGTTCATGTTCTAAACGAATTAAAATGGGACTTGAATCACTGGTGACTTAAAATATAAAGCTATAAAGAAATCCGACTGACAGGAATCAAATACAACACCCTGTGTAGCTCAGATACTTGGATGATATATTTATGATCTGGATCCAAACTCCTTACAATTTCTGTAAACCTATCTTATATCTTCTTTTCAAGCCTGGCAATCCTGGACAATCTTATAGTTATGGAAATCAGAACAACATCTCCACCCATTTGTTCAGAACTATCAATACTATGTCAAAGACATTCCAGGCGCTAATAACCCATCGTTAACTTGTCCTAAAGCAACAACAACAAAGATATTTGATAGTTCCTTGAGAGTTTGTCCACATTCTGCTACCTCCAGAAACCATCCTTGCATCCACTAATGTCACCTCTTTGAATATGAATATTGCTCACTACCCACACCTTAGTTCTCTCAAACACTTTCTAGATATAACCCACCACATTTCTTTTGAACTCACT
The DNA here is from genome assembly GCA_031002005.1 of Vandiemenella viatica. NCBI lineage: Eukaryota > Metazoa > Arthropoda > Insecta > Orthoptera > Morabidae > Vandiemenella > Vandiemenella viatica. The sequence goes on along the minus strand of JARYHS010008075.1, from coordinate 19,500,301 downwards.
AGTTTATCATCAGATACTCGGCACTGCGATTGGTAGCCACATGTCACCATCTGATACCAAACTCTTTCTGGATATTCTGCAGAAGCAATCCCAAAATAAAATCCCATTGAGCTCCTTTTGTGTTTCAGACACGTGGAAGATATATGTATAATCCACACACACAGTGAAAACAACCTTACAGATTTTCTCAGCTCCCTTAACAATACAAATACAATACAATACATTCATTTTCCATTGATCCCAATATAAGAGACTGGCTCTGTGGGATGTGGAAAGTTGTCAATTTACAGATAAACAGTTGCGTAACAAAATAATAAGTACACCACTAGATGTACAGTCATATTATACATGGTACATTAAACACTTCCATTACAAAATAATACATACACCAGAAGATGTACAGTCATAGGATATATGGTACATTTAAAAAAAAATAAAAAAAAAAATTAACAAAATAATACATACACCACAAGATGTACAGTCGTAACATATATGGTACTGTAAACAATTACTTAACAAACTAAATACATACACTAATACATAATACATAACAATAGATCCTTGCACTATAGCCTTCTCAGTCGAGACAGCTGCATTTGTTACCATCATACATCACTTTCAAGGTACTCCAAAAACTTAACACAATCCTTTATTTTTTACTGCTACCCCCTGATCTTTATAAAAATATATCTCTCATGCTACCACCCAGTACTTGCACATTCCAATACTACATGTTGACTGAGCATCTGCTCAGTTGCTATATGTGCAGGGTTTATTCAGAAGATGTCTTACTTCTATGTTCAATTCACTAAGTGGTTCTTCAAGAAGTATGTTTCATGTGTCTGTCATTCCCGCAGTGACAAAGTTCAGATTTAGCAGTGGCATCTGCCTTTATTACTATTGGTCTGTTTCCTAAGGCAATGAATATATTTCTTATTTTCTCAATGTACAGATCAATAGGATTGATATATTGAAACTACAGGTACACGAAAATTATACTACCGTAATCAGCATTAAGTTCCACACATGTTATATTTCCATCACAGAGCTGTATTATCTTGGTTACATTAACTTTTCTGGATAGCACATGCATTCCCGTCATAGGATTTCAGCCTGTTGATATCATCTGTGATGACACCAACATGTGCGGAATTTTCCCGAAGTAGGAACAGGACTCCTGGAGATGTATGACAATTTTTTTTAGTTCCTCTATCTGCTTCCTCACTTCATGCAAAGTTACTGCTTTGGCATTTAACTGTGTAGTTCATAACTTACAAGACTTTTTCATTTACATATTTCTAGTGTGGACATAGTCCTATGCCCAAGGGAGTTTTGAATTGAAAACTACGAACCCATGAGTTAATACATTGTTTTTATGGATATGGATCACAGTTTTCACACATCTTAAGCGTGAGAGCAAGAAGCTGGGAAGACCCTGTTGGCAGAGTGTTTGATTTTTGACGTATGCGAGCAAGAGTTGGGAGAAATTTGTGTATTTGTCAGTAAGATGCACTATTGGGTTAGTTTTCTCAGTGCCACATTAAGACTTAGAGTCTCCTTTAGTCAATCATATTTAAAATTTGTTTCAAAATCGCTATATGTTGTTTTCTGGGATCTAGGGAAATGCGTCTGTTTAACATGATCCCTATTATAGACTTAGGTAGCATTCATGCCCATTCTGTCCACCTGTAGCCCATTCCATACCACCCCTCTTTAAAAGAGGGTTGAAGGAATGACTCGCGGAAGTCGAAAAGATTACATTCACCTGCACTTGGACGTCAGTCAACAGTTACTATTCCTACATACTGTTTCTTACTGTTCTTTTGCATGTTTTGTTTTTCCCTAAAACGTGCAGACCACTTTACATTTCTTTTCTGTCTTGAAAGGAGTAATTGTTAAGTAAGACACTCTTTGCCCTTGTTCTTGCAACTTTTGCCCTATCTGTTGCATTGTATACATATAGATAATTGAGAGCATTTCCTGCAGTGATCCCTTTCAAGATTTTCCTTCCTACAATGTGAACAAGAACTATTATTCTGCTTACAATGTTTACTGACATGACCAAATCTAAACATTTAACACATCTTGGAACAAAGACTTAATCTATCACCATAATAGCAGAATAATAACAGAATTCTAAGAATATTTTCTTTTTCTGTAATAAAAGTTTTCCAACTGAATTCACCTCCACTACATGATGAATAGTTGCCTCCTTGATAGTTTCCAGATGACTTGGTAATTCCTTGCTTGTTCTTGGGAACAGCAGCCTTGCTACATGAGCAGCTATCATGGTGCAGACTAAGCATACCTTAACTATGCCACACTCACAGCTTGCCAGTTGCAGTCAAGCAGTTGCAAAGAAAACAGTACAGTAAGCAGACATAATAAACTGTTACAACTCATTCACTTCAGTTTTACCCTGTTTTGGCACTGATATCTCAATTTAGCTGAGCAGCGGTATAGTTTCTAACAGATTGCATGAAACAGTTGTGTTTGTCCCATGTTTTATGCCTGAACTGAATATCACTCAGTCTATTAGACTTGCAATAAACTATGACTTTACATTTTTTAACAAATGTTTCTTTAAAGATGCACTTTCTAACCATACCTAGGATCTAACACCATATCAAAAACCACCTTTTTGGCTCACATAAGTACAGAAGTTGATGTAAATAAATTAAGGTGTCAGAATTACTATCAAGGAAAGAAATAGTCATTGCGAGCTTTAAGGGTTAATATAAATCATCTGCTGCACACAACTTAATCATTCCTGACGAGCTCTTATCAGCTGGGAAATATTAACTTTCACACCATATCTGTCACAGTCCATCCTCTTCCACCAGTCTTAAGCTTTGGTTTAAAACCTACCACAAATTCACTTTTCAATGCCATCCTCGTGAGACTTTGTTCACACTATAAGAGCACTATTTGCTGTGGGTATTCTGTCGAGTCTAATTTTGCCCTTTCCAAGTTTTATAATTTTTATTACTTGGTCTGCCACGTGCTTTGGGTTCCTCCCCCTTTGGAAGTGATAAATATCATGCTTTTAGTAGACATTAATCAGTTCTCTGGATTTTGCCAGTGAATCATAGCTGCAGACAGTTGTTCTAATGTTTTGTTTAAGTTACTGATTTCAGTTTTTGGGCATTCCACTTTCTTTCTCTAGAAGATCTAGTTGGCTCTCAAGGAAAGTGATGTTTACTGTCACTTTTTGTCCACAATTATCATTTAGATGGTTAATAATTTCTCATCCTTGTTTTCAATTATTCCACTACATCATTTCAAAACACTATGCTTTCCTCTGGCCACACTATAATAACTGTGGCAGGAAAGTATTTCTTGTAGAGTTTAACCACAGCTGATCTCCAGCATCAGGTGTTCAATATGGTATCATCAGACTGCTGTGTCGGCTGAACACCACTGGTGTGACACGAGTCGCCGACTCAGTGTGACACAGCACATGCACCAAAGTTTTTAACTGTTCACTTGGTCAGACAAATCGTATCCATCAATAACCACTCAACATTTATTTACCAAAGCCAGCATTCCATTTAGTGTACATGGCTTAAAACAATTATTAGTCTATGTGTTCTGTCCAGGAAACTTAGTTTTTTTTTGCATAAATTAACCAAATCCATCACCATGCGAGTGGTTTTCTGTGTTCCTCCCCCAAAATGTGCATTCTTCTTCTCAAAATCATGCTCCCATTTCTCCCTCCCACCCATGCTTCAGCACACCACCAAAACTCTAGAAGATCTTGGTACACAAGTACTCATCTTCTGACTCTCCAAGATTATCACATGGCTATTTTCCTCTTAACCAGCTTTGCTGCAACATCCATCCAGTCACCAATACCTGTTCCAGTCCTAACACAGGTGAATCTTTTCCTATTATTACACATGCCACTTGCATGTCTACAAACCTCATTTATCAGATTACCTTCCTTCACTGCACAGCTTCTTATATAGGATACAACACTAACCAACTGCACGTAAGGATGAACAATCACAAGTAACAGTTTATACAGGAAATCTAGAGATTCCAGAGGCAGCCCATGCCAGTTCTTACAACTCTAACATTGTCAATAACGTTTTCAGTTATAACTATAAAAATTTATTGTTAAACTACCACCCACTATGAACTCAACAAATGTGAACTAGCCTACCAATATCTCCATAAAACCAGTCATCTCCCAGTTTCTACCCCTGTTTAACCCCATAAGTAAACCTATCTTTATTATATATATATATTTTTCTTATAAAAGGTTTTATGGACTATATAGACACCAGCTACTTATTTGCACAGATAGCTAGTGTGAATTATGGTGGGAGTAGGGGCCCACCGTACGTAGAACCAGATTTCTTAGATCTGGAGCATATATCTCCCACTTTGAAATTGGTTTTATGCTTCATCGACGTCAAGGTAATTAGAGGTGGGATGGGTCTGGGGATAAGAAATGGGGAGGAATTCTGTCATGGCCTTTGGAAGGAAGCATACCGGCATTCGCCTGGAGCAATTTGAGAAAACTATTGAAAACCCAAATCTGGATGCCCGGACAAGGAGTCTGTATATTTTTGATTCTGAAATGTTTAGTTTATCAGACAGACAGTGTAGACCATTGCAGCATTTCCTTATGTGATTGCAAAAAACCACATAAGCACAGCAGGTGGAGTAACCATTATGTGAGACCCAGTATTTGAACATGGTCTCTTTTTATCTCCCAAATTCTGTGTCGTGGTACTTTAACACACAACCATAGTACGAGTTTTTATTACATATATAATTTGTTCTAATTCAGAATTTTTAATTTTTTAATTGTTTTTATTTATTTTTTCCCTTTGTATTACCTTTTCATAGATTAGTCTTTTCCATGAGTGACAGATTTATTTTCACAGTGCTTTTCATTAACATCCATGAGTTTTGAGTAAGCAGCTTCTAATGGTTCCTTGATCTTTGTAACTTAACTAACGCTATGATTATCTCCATTTCAAATATTAAAAAAGAGTCACAATAATTAGTAACCATATAAACATTAAGATGTAGGACAAGATGGCAGATTACTGTACTCAAGTTATGATCTGAAATACAAAATATACTCATGAAAATGCTCTAAAATATACACACCTCTACATTTTGTATGTAAAATGTGCTCAAAAGATATGTGAAGCTTTTCAAAGCTAACTGAAGAATGGACACACAACTGGAATCACTTGGAGATGAATCATCCATAAGAGCTTCACATTCCAAAATGTTATACTGATCTTCATTTGGTAAATTTTTATCTTCAACCTTAATAATACTATCCTGAAAACAAAAAATATCAGAAAAATAATAACCGTTCTAATAATCTTTAATTTCTAACCAGATACAAAGTTAGCAACAAAACAAAACAATCAATCAGTGAAGCAATGAGACATGAAGACTTTTAAAGCAGTAAATCCAGATAAACAGAGAGGTGCAATAGAAAAGTTCAGTTCTTGTAGCATCACACACTATTTGACAGATCTTTCTACTTGCCATGGTTTCTAGACCCAGCAGCTTCTTCTGAAATAAATGATTTTATTCATAGCAATCCACTGCACATTGAGGTGTTGGGGAAAGCTAATTTAGCCTGAAAATTGATCAGAAAGAGAAACAGGCATTGTTTCAGAACATTAATATGGAATAGTAAACTAGGGGGAAGCACTGACTGCACCCTCCCTGCAGACTACCAGGTCACTGCCGGGAAAATGGCACAAATGTATGCCTATATCCATCATGGAAGTGGAATACAGAGCTCCATGATAATGGACCTTCATGAACAGATTATAAATGTAGAAATATGAATGTGTGTATGTAAGCCCAAGTAAGTAAAAGAAAACTTTTATCTATCAATTATGAAGAGCATTTTTCCTCAAAAAAATCATACAACTACCTGAGGTGAAATGTGTATTACTTCAATCTGTAAAAGGTCACCATGCCACAGATGCCATTACTGCTTGGGTGCTGTACAGAATGGCTAGGTGGGTTACACCAAAGATAATGTTAGCAGTGTCTGTTAGAGACACCACTTGGATGGTAATGATTTGGTGAGGAACACAATGATCAGAAAAGGAGACAAGTTTATAGAAATGAAGCATGATTCAAGCTAAGGTATCTGTTTACTGAAAACAAAAAAGATACAGAAATTAAATTCTATCATTTACCAAATATTAAGAAAAAATGGATGCAAAAAACATAAAAATATGGCAAATACATTTCATGTGTGATTGCAATGAAATGCACTGCAGGACAATGAATGTGCACACACTAAATGTTTTGTACAGTATTTTTTCATGTTTGTAGAACAAATGGTCTATTTGGGCCTAATTAACCACATTGCAATGAAAGTGTAAGGAGTGTCCTCACATTTTTTAAGTGTACAGGCAAATCTAATTCCCACAACCCAGATGTGACCTCAAGGCAATGTGAAGCATGCTGTGAAAACATGAATTCTAGCCTTGGCAGGAGGTGAGGGTGAACATCTGGCACCTTAAATATGGCTAAGGATGGATACTTCTTGTAGAAAAGCCTGCTCCAGTTTGGAGGTTGAACAAAAGGCTGAATCTCCAACTATGTAAAAAAAAAAAAAAAAAAAAAAAAAACCATAAAACTCAGATGCTGGAATAATGAAGGTAGACTACTTAAGAAAAGGAACAAGCCACTGGCCAGAATACTAAGGAAAATAATCTGGTAAATGGATTTAAGCAGAGGAAAATAAATGCAGCACTAACAATTATGATAATAAAAATACTTTTAGGCAGTGACAATCAAGAAAAAATATGGAAAGTAAACCTATCGGATGCCAAAAATGATTACAAGTGGGCTATGATGAATATAAATGCTTACACCCTTCACAATACTTCAGTATAAAACATTAAAAATTTATAGAGATGAGACACCTGCCAAGGAAATTAGACATGTACTCAATAATACAAACCACAAGACTGGTGATTTCCAGTGTGTACATATCTGATCCTCTGCCAGGAGTCTCACCATTGTAGCACGATTAAGAGTTTTTACTGAAATATTGTGAAATGTTTTAGTGTTCCTGTATTTGTCTCAGAAATTCAGCCATCATCATCTTTGTAAGTGAGGAGTTTACTTTACTGTACTTCATAAAATCTATTTACTAATAAGTGAGACAAAACACAAACTCCAAGCCACTTAAGGCTTAACAGGATAAACTATGCCATATACTGGGGTTTAGTAATAATAAAATGGAAGTGCTAGCAGACAATAAATGAAAATAACATTCTATCAACTATTAGTATGTTAATAAAAGATCCATCATAACTAAATTCACTATAAAAATGTGACACTTAATGGTAATAAAGGAAGGCAGGACAGAAGAAACATCACCTTCTATGAGACTTTGCAGATGTTTCTGGACAGGATCAATAAAAATGATTAAATCTTAATTTTGATGGATCCCCAATGGTCATTGTTGGTTCATACAGAGCATGCCATGACTCAAATGGATATGCCAGATTTCTGCAGTGTTAATAAGCCGAGGATAACAAATAAGTTGTTCAAGAAAAAGTAGCTAAAATACACTTGGAGTGCCAGAGGGTTCAAACCAATAATCAAATGAGAAACCAGCACCACAAATCAGAGATACCAGAGACTTAAGAGGAAGTCACAAAGTCCAATCATTCCCTGGTTAGTTCAAAGTTAAACCTGTACTGTAGGTACAGGCTCCGGTTGATACCACCAAGTGAGGGCCCCTTGCCAGGGTAACGTTGTAGACCTCAATGGCAGCGACAGTGGAAGAGTAGTTTTTCAGAACGGTGCAGCCGTCGGAAGAGGCACCCGTCCACTCACGGCTAAAATACAGAGTGTACGTAGCAACTGTACCCCAGAGGGGCAGCTACAAACAGTTGTTGTTGTTGTTGTTTAGGTTTTAGGGCGCGTCGACGACGAGGTCATTAGCGCCCTAACAAAAACCAGGCGTGACAACGTGGCGAAATTGCCGTCTGTGTGGCCGACTGTAAAGGGGTCGGCCACAGAGGCAGCACAATAAAATACTAACATACTAACTAAAATACCGTCTGCGTGGCCGACTGTAAAGAGGTCGGCAACACAGACGGCAACATAAAATATGAAACTATGACTAAAATATAAAATTACATACATTAACTGGTTGGCTGTAGATGGGCCAACCAGGTTAAAAAACAAGTTAGATGGCTGGCTGTAAAAGGGCCAGCCATATAATCAGTGTCACAAATAAAAACAGTACTTGGATTGGTGGTTGTATACGGCCACCAATCCAATCTAGAACCTAGGCCGATCTGCCCAAAATTTTTAGGACAAGACCGACCAAGCAACAAAACTTTAAAACCTTAGCCACGTTGCCATCATCATGCATCACACTACGGAGGGTCCTCTCGGCGGACAAGGAAACCATGTGTCAGAGGACAGTGCCCTATACGGAGGCGAGTAAGGAGAACCTCATCCCTCCTCGCCTGCTGGAAGGAGCTGCTCCACGGCTGAACGGTCGGTTTGACCTGCCGGAGCTTGTTATGCTCAACTTCCAGCCACTGCCTCTGCCAAACATCAAAAACAAATCTCTTCGCCGCCGAGGCAAGGTCTGACTTTGGGACCGGGGTCAAAGTCGAATCGGACCTTGTCACAGGCTAACTTGGCAGCTTCATCAGCTGCCTCGTTCCCCCTGATTCCCACATGGCCTGGTACCCAGCAGAATACCACCTCCTTCCCACAAGATTGGAGGGAAAGGAGGGCGTCCTGGATGTCCTGGACTAGACGGTCTGCTGGGTACATAGTTGCTAATGCCTGAATGCAACTAAGGGAATCACAGCATATGAGGTACTTCTTGTCGCGGCGTGCCTTCATATGCTGGAGCGACTTTAGCAGGGCATAGCACTCCGCAGTGTAAACACTGCACCTGCTATCCATCTTGTATTGTAAGTCGCTCGAGGGAACACTACTGAACAGCCTACACTGTTAGCCTGCTTAGACCCATCCGTATACACCGGGGTGAAAGTGTGATATTGATTTTAAACTATCAGTAAAAATATTAATAAAAACACTGTCAAGCGGTTAGCAGTTTGTTATGCCGTGACAGTTCTAAAATTAATCTGGGCCTCTTTAAAAGCCAGGGAGGGGATTTACTCCAACCCTGGCGATAAAAAGAGGGAAGCTCGAATCCGTAATGTTCTAAAATAGCCTTCGTACGGTAGCTGAACGGTTTGTGGCTCTATGCCGGTTGGTATAGAGCCGCTCGTAGCTGGGATGCAGAACTATGTCGTACACGGGACTGCCAGGTGTTATGGCAATATGCGTATAGTGTCGCACCATGAGGAGTTGCCGGCGGATGGTAAGTGGTGGCTCGCCCGAGTCAGCACAAATGCTGACAATAGGGCTGGTGCGATATGCACCCGTGGCGAGCCGAATTCCTGCATGGTGGACACTATCCAGTATCCGAAGATAACTGTCCCGTGCCGAACCATATACGATACAACCATACTCGAGACGCGACCGTACAAAGGCTCGATAAAACTGTAGCAGGCAGGAGCGATCAGCGCCCCACGACCTGCCGCACAGACATTTTAAAATATTAAGAGCTTTTAAGGCCCTGGCTTTCACATCTTTGAGATGCGGAAGCCAGTTAAGCCTGGTGTCAAAAATGAGGCCCAGAAATCTAACTGTTTCAGTAAAACTTAAAACGGTGTTCCTCAAGGTAAGGTGAGGCTCAGCTAAAAGACTTCTGCTACGAGTAAAAAGTACACACCGGGTTTTCTCGGCAGAGAATCGAAAACCGGTGTGCACTGACCATTCATCCAGCCTGTTCAGCGCGAGTTGCAGCTGCCGCTCTGCGCTTCTCAGGCTGGACGATGCAATAAAAATTAAAAAAATCGTCCACATATAAGGAGAACCGAATGGGACTCCTTATAACCATAGATATACTGTTGATTGCGATAGCAAATAGGGTCACGCTTAAAACTGACCCCTGAGGAACACCGTTTTCCTGAATAAAAAGATCAGACACTTCACTACCGACTCGGTACCGGAAGCAACGACCAGATAAAAATGATTTTAAAAATGAGGAGGTTTCCCCTAAAACCCCATTCATGTAACTGTTTTAAAATAACATGTCGCCAGGTAGTATCGTATGCCTTTTCAAGATCGAAAAAACACCCACAAGGTGTTGGCTGCGGATGAACGCATCCTGTATTGCCGCCTCCAGGAGGATCAGGTTGTCCAAGGTGGAACGGAACTTCCTGAATCCACACTGAAAGCGGCTCAGGAGATTACGGGATTCAAGACACCAGACGAGGCGGCGATTCACCATCCTCTCCAGTGTCTTCCCCACGCAGCTAGTCAAGGCAATACTACGATACTACCTGGCAACAATTTGTCCTTGCCAGGTTTTAAAATGGGAATTAATGTTGCTTCTTTCCACGAGTCGGGGAAGTGTCCTCCGGTCCAAATATCGTTAAAAATATCTAGAAGGTACTTTTTAGCATCCTACTGAGATGCCTCAGCATCTGGTACTGGATCAGAGGCCCTGGAGCAGTGTCATTTGCGCTGTTCAACGCTGACTCCAGCTCCCAAGATGTAAATGGGCAGTTGTAGGCTTCTGTATTCGACGAATCGAAGCACAGCGGCGCCCTCTCGGCAGCGACTCTTCGTCGCTGAAACCGAGGGTCAAAGTTATCGGACGAAGTGATGGCGGCGAAGTTCTCCGCCATCAGCTGCGCTATGCTTCGTTCGTCAGTAATAATACGTCCATGATCCAGTAACCCAGATACTGGTGCGCGGGAGTACCTTCCAGATATACGGCGAATGGACTCCCATACTTTCGACGAAGGTGTGGAACGATTGATAGTGCTCACAAAGTTCTGCCATGACCTCTTCTTACTCTCCTTAATAACACGGCGCGCCTTAGCTCTGGCTATACGGAACGCTGCCAGGTTGTCGGATGTAGGATACAACCTAAAACGCCGCAACGCCCGTCTGCGACCCTGAATAGCGGAACGACATTCGTCGTTCCACCAGGGGACGGGCGTCCTTCGCAGCGTTCCGGAGCTTTTCGGCATGGAAACGTCAGCTGCACGGTGAATCACTTCCGTGAAGTGATTCACCTTCTCTTGTATACTGCCTACAAGTTGCAGTTGTACAGAGCGGCAATAGAGTTGCCAATCTGCACAACTGACGTTCCATTTGCGCCGGTTATTTCCTCCCCCACGATCGCACTCGACGTGCAACCAAATAGGGAAGTGGTCGCTTCCATGTAGGTCGCGATCCACCTCCCATAGCACGGAGTCTGCGATTGAGGGAGAACACAAGGAAAGGTCAATGGCAGAAGACGTACCGGTAGCAGTGGTGAAATGAGTCATTTGCCCTGTATTCAGGATACAAATTTCCTCCTGCTCCATCAATCTACCAATCACTCGGCCCCGGGGGCAATCGGTGGTGGAACCCCACAACGCACTGTGGGCGTTGAAATCTCCCAAAAGGAGAAAGGGCCGAGTGAGTTGTCGTGTAATGCCAACCAGGTCGTCGTAGTCGACGGACAAACTGGGTGGCAGATAGATAGAGCATACGGTCAGTTGTATTGGACCGTGTATTTTCACCGCTACTGCTTGTAGATGAGAGGTGAGAGCGACGGGTTCGGAGTGGACAGTGTTCCGAACAAACACGGCCACTCCGCCCTTCGCTCGATCACCCTCGGTATCGTCCTTTCGGAATATGTCATAACCTCTTAGCACTGGCTGATGTTGTGGTCTAAAGTGTGTCTCCTGGAGACAGAGACACAATGGATTAGACCGTGCTAAGAGCTGGACTTCCTCTTTGTGAGCCTGAAACCGTTTACGTTCCACTGAAGTATGGGAGCCATTCTACCTATTTAAAACCACCCCCCCCCCGGATCGGGTGGGTCTTCCTTCGATAGCTGAGGAACGGAACAAGGTTCGTCCACCAGCATGATATCGTCTTCGGTGTCCGAAGACGATTTTCGTTGTGAGGCCTCGGGTCTTGCGGATTTTTCCGCCGAGGCCTGTTCCCCTCTTCTCCTTTCCAGAAGGGGATCTGGGAGGAGAAGTCGGAGGGGATTTCACAAACATAGCGGGGTCCGTCAGCTTAAATTTCGGACCCCTACCTTTTGCACTGTTTGCCATCCGCTACCGGCAGATGGCGTTGCCGTTACACTTCTTTGCATGCTGTTCTGCTTCAGGGGCCGCTTCTGCTGTTGCAGAGGGGCCCACTGCTGTAGCGGATGGCAGTGTCTTTGCTGGTGGACTTACTGAACCTGCTGTCGATGTGGTCGATGTTGTCAGAGTATTGCTACCGACGTGCGAGGTCCTAGGTGTAATGACCTTGATGGGTGTGGCACCACATCTGCACTGACATGAGCACATTGGACTTGTGCCCATGTCCGCAACGGACGTCTGGGTAGCAATACTTTCTTTCCTGACGGGAGTTGATAACGTCTTCGCGAAGCTGGTAGCGAAGACTGGTGGAGCCAGAGCCTTATATTTCTTTTTGGCTTCGCCATAAGAAATCCGCTCTTTCGTTTTCAACTCCTGTATCTTTTTTTCCTCCAGATACAATCGACACTCTCTGCTCCAGGCTGGATGTGCCCCGGAGCAGTTACACACACCTGTGGGAGCGTGCAGCTAGTGCCTGGCTCATGAGCCGCCTTTCCGCACTTCCCACAGGTGGGGTTGCCCTTGCAGGTCGCCGTCGTATGACCGAACCGCTGGCACTTAAAGCAGCGCATTGGGTCCGGTACATACGGGCGAATATTCAAGTTCAAATACCCTGCCTTGATGTTTTTGGGCAAACGTCGGAGTGTCGAACGTCAGGACGAAGGTGGCTGTCTTCTCAAGACTGCCGTTAACCCTTCGTTTAATCTGACGAACCTCGACCACATGTTCCGTTGACCACTCCTTAAGGAGTTCCTCGGTCTCTAAATCCATAAGGTCCCTGCTGGTGATGACTCCTTTACTTGAATTTAGAGTTTTATGGAGTTCGCACTTCACTGCGAACTCCCCGAGCTTCTCACACTTAAGGAGTTGGACAGCCTGCTTGTGGGTGGATGTTTCCAACAGCAGTGTCCCATTCCTCAGCTTTTTTTACAGATTTGAGGGTACCCGCAATAACCCTCTAAACCTTTCTGAACATAGAATGGAGAGACCTTCTCAAAAGATCCCTCCACCCTTGTCATAATTACAAATTCATTCTCTATGAAAAAACCCTGTCCGTTACTATTATTTACATTCGGGGAGGGCTTTCGACCCTAGCCCGTTTGTAAGAACTGGGTGTGTTTTTATTTACCTGCGACACACCCGGGCCGCAGGGGTTTTTGGTTTTTTTTGTGAGTTGGAATTTTGGACCCACGAGTAAAAACCAGTATAAGAAGGAATGCTTATTACAACAGGGGTGCGCAGGTGCCCCTGAGGTTGCACGTTAGCGGGTGGTTCGCCTCACCACTTATCCACCTCCTCAGCACGTGTCCGACCTTGAGGTTGAGGGTTTTGTTTATAGAGGTTTGTTCCGTCCTCGCGATCCGGGCGATGAAGCCAAGATCCCCGTTCTCCTAGGCACACAACGTTTCCACCGCCACGCCCTACGGTGGTCGTTGAAGCATGGTAGGAGTTTACGGTATGGGAAACTTGCGGCGCTCACAAGTTTCCAGCTCGGGCACCGCGGGTTCGCCAAACCCGTACCTGGCACTTTGCGTACCAGGCCCCTGCGGGGAGCTACAAACAGTGTCTGAGTCAGAATGAGTGGCTGATTTAAGGCTGGGCAACCTACTGCCTATGTGGAAAGGAACAGGATACTACCAAATTATATTTCCCTAGTAGTAAATGGTATGGCTCTCCATGCAGAAGAATCCAGAAGTAAAACTTCCCTTCACTCAGATCTCTGGGAAGGGAATACATTGAGAGGGAATATCTTTAGAAACAAGAAGGGAAGAAAAATGGAAGAAACAATAAGGATTGGAACATGGAATGTGAGAACACTATTACAGGCAGGAAAACTAGAAAATGCAAAACAGGAGATGAGTAAGAATGGTTTAGATGCACTGGGCACGTGTGAAGCGAGATCGGGAGGAAACAGTGAGGTAGAAAGTGGAGATTATAAGTTTTTGTACTCTGGAGAAGAGAATAATTGTGAAAATGAAGTGGGAATAATGATAGGAAAGAAACTGAAAAGCAATGTTGTCAAGATGATATATGTTGATGGAAGATTGATGATGCTAAGACTGCAGGGTAGTACAAAAGATATGGTATTAATACAGGATATATGCCAACTAGCCAGCATAGAGATGAGGAGGCAGAAGAATATTATGAGAAGATGGAAGAACTTATTCAGAAAGAGAATAGAAATGCTTGTATCATCATTATGGGAGACTGGAATGCTGTAGTAGGTGACGGAAAACAAGACGATATAATAGGAAAATTTGGATTAGGGATAAGAAACGAGAGGGGTGAAAGACTAATTACCTTTTGTAAAGAAAATTCACTAGTGGTGGGTAATACCCTATTTGAAAATCACAAAAGGAGACATTATATATGGATCTCTAATTTAAATGGAGAAATAGCTGGACTATAGTCTGATACAAAAAAAAGTTTAAGAACTGTATGAAGAATGTCAAACCTTATCCAAGAGCAGACATAAATTCAGATCACAAACCTCATAGCAGGAGAAATACAAGTAAAAAAGTGAAGAGAAACAAAGCAAGAGAGAGACTGAACTTAGAAATACTAAAGGAGGAACGTAAAGCTTTGGAGCTTGAAGAAAGGTTTTTGCAAAACTACAAAGGAGGAAAATTTGAAGAATTTATAAATGAAAAATGGATAAAAATGTGGGAAGGGCTTATGACAGCCGCCAAACAAACTCTAAGAATTAGAAAGTCCAAAGGTACCAGGAAAGAATGGGCAACAGAAAAAAATGCTGTAAAAGATGGAAGAACGGAGGAAATGGAAAAATTCCGGAAATGGAGAAGGAAGAAAGTGGTACAGGAAACAGAACAATGAACTAAGAAGAGAAACTGAACAAGCAAGAGAAAGATGGATGAAAGAGAAATGCGAGGAAATAGAAAAATTGGAGAAAGATGGAAAATATGAATTGATGTACAAAATGACTTCTGAGATATCCTTCGAAGTAATAGAAACAAGAACAACATGGAAATAGAAAGAGAAGATGGCACACTAGTCAAAGAGCCACATGAGCAATAGTAATGATACCAATTCAGAAAAAATAGAATACTAATAAATATGAAGAGCATAGGACTATCAGCATAATTTCCCATGCAGCTAAAGTGTTGTTGAGAGTGCTGTACAGAAGGCTATATGGAAAGTTAGATAGACTGATAGCGGAAGAACAGTTTGGATTTAGGAAAGGAAAAGGAACAAGAGATGCTATCGGCCTGTAAGAATCATAGGGGAAAGATATATTGAGAAAGGAAAAAATATCTATGCCATCTTTATTGACTTGGAAAAAGCTTTTGATAGGGTGCAGTGGAAGAAGCTGATGGATATCTTGAAGAGGAAAGGCGTAGATTGAAAGGAGAGAAGGTTGATACAAAACCTATATCTACAACAGAAAGTACAAAAAAAGATCGGAGACGAGATGTCGGGAGAAAGCAGCAATGGGAGAGGCATAAGACAAGGTTGTTGCCTTTCCCCATTATTGTTCAATTTATACCAAGAAGAAATTATCCTTACCTTGCTGCCTGGCATGTAACAGTGGGAGGGCTGGGATCGGGGCTCTGCCACTGATGGTGTCAAGAGTTGTAGCAACGTCCGTGGTTGTCGTCCATGGAGTAGTTCCACTGGGCTACGACCACTGATTGGTGTGGTCCGATAAGTACTCAAGAAAAGTGTGAGGGCAGAAGATGTTGTAGCTGACTGCACCACATTCCGCTTTTATTGTTTGAACATTGACCAGGCGTTCTGCTTCACCATTTGAGGCGGGATGGAATAGAGGACTATAGATGTGTTTGATGCCGTTCACCACACAGAATTCCTTGAAGGCAGTTGCTGTGAATTGGATCTTCGGGACCACGTGCATGTGTGGTAAACCTTCAATGACCAAAACCTGGCTCCATGCATTGAGAGGGGCTTCCTTTGTGGTGGATGCAATGCGGACCACGTATGGTTACTTGGAGTAGGTGTCAATGATAAGTAACAACATGGTTCCTAAAAATGGGCCCGCAAAGTCCAGTTGAATGCAGTCCCAAGGTTGGTGGAGAGTGGGCAGGGTGCGGAAGCTTGTGGTGGAGCTGCCTGATGTTGAGTGCAGGCTGTGCAGCTATATACCATCTTCTTGAAGTCCCAACTAATTCCTGGCCAATAAGCACGTCTTCTTGCAAGATTCTTCATGCGGGACATACCACTCGATGCAGGAGCCTTAAGATTCGTGGGCACAATTCCGCTGGGATGACCAAGTGATGTGTGTTGTTCTCTGTGTCCAAGAGGATGATGTCATCTATGGCCGAGAGCCTGTGAGATATGTAATGCTATGTCTTTGGTTCGTTGTCCGTTCTGCACGTGATATATGTTGGCCACCCACGGATGATGTAGCGCAGGACCTGCCACAAGATTCGGTCCCAGTGGGTGGCAGAGGCAATATGGGCTGCTGTAAAGGGGAAACTGTTCACTGTTTATTTCCTCTCTGAACCAATATACAAAAAACAGCACTTCTTGTTGATCAAATTCCAGATCGGGCCCAGCAGGAAGGTGTGGTAGCATTGGAGTGCTGTGCTGTTGGCTTATACTGAATGGTATAGTTACAGGCACTCAGGAACATCGCCCAACGTTGCTCTGGGAGGCTGGAGCTTGGTCCGTATACAGCCACCAATGGCTTGTGATCTGTGATGAGGAAAAACTTTGTTTCGAACAAATATATGTGATATTTCTTGATAGTGAAGACTATTGCCAATGCCTCTATCTCGATTTGTGAGTAGTCACATTGTGCTCGAGTCAAAGTCTTAAAGGCGTAAGCTGTAGGTTGTTCAGAGCCATCCTCACTCCTATGTGCGAGTACTGCCCTGATTCCATATGCTGAGGCGTCGGCTGCCAAGACTAGGGGCCGTGTGTGGGAAAACTGTGAGATACCAGGAGCAGAATGGAAGGATGTAACCAATAATGGGGAGGCGAAGTAGGAAGATGAGGAGGTGAGTAGGTTGAAGAGGTTAGTGAAAAGGGAACAGTTCAGAGTTGAGAGACAGCAAGTATAATTATATATCAGTAACAATGGAAAGAAAGATCTGATGCAAGGTAATATTTACCTAGAAAGGATAGATAAATTACACCCAATACTCACCAAAATTGAAGGGAGAAGGGTTGCAGCAACACGAAATAACTCTGAAATATTGTTTTTTGTATTTGTGTATTATTTCGTGTTGCTGCAGCCCTCCCCCCTTCCACTTTGGTGAGTGTAGGGTGTAATTTATCTATCCTTTCCTCATAAATAATTATGTAAGAGTAGGAATGATAAAGAAGAAATGTTTGTGTAATAACTTGCTTAACAGAAAAAATTTCCTTCCCATGTTACATGTAACAAACAACTACACAATACTCCACAAGTCAATATCATCTAAGTTTATTATTATATTAAAAAAAAAAAAGCTAAGAACAATAATTTTATCAACTAAATTGTGACCAAAATAAAACAAATTGAATTTACCAATTCATCCAGAGTCTGGGCACAGTCTGTAGTATCACCCATCTCTTGGTCTAGTAGTATTCCTGGATCTTTTTTCATTTTTGAAGATAAAATAGCATTCTCAAAAATCCTGTTTATCTCTCTCTGTAGAAATACAAATACCATCCAAATGTATAATTGAAGCTTGCTTATTGTATCTGGTAACTTCTCCAAAAAAAGGTTTAGACTTACTTCAAGAATGTCATGAGTCAAATTAAAAAGTTCTTGGCTGTGTTCACAGAATTTCTGTTCAAAAAATGAATATATATGCTGCTGACTTTCTTCCAACTGTTTTGATTCTTTTATTAACAGTGTTTTATGGCTTTCCTAACACAAACAGTAAAGATATTTTGAATTTAAAACAAAATTTTAACATACTTATAAACTGCTAAAATGACAATTATTACTAGCAGTCATCAAAATTACCTTTAATCTTAGTATGCTATCCATTTCCACTAACTTTGTTGCTTCACAATTAGTAGTTGAAATAATACCAGAGTTTCCAGATATACAACTTTTCAACACTTTGACAGAATGGATAATACTGTCACGAAGGTCTGCAATCTAAAAAGTGGTATTTTCATACTATTACTTTGAAATTATACTTAATAATTATATTAACCATCACACTTATATCCATTATATATGGAAAATACAGATAAAGCAGACTTGTCACCTACCAAAGTTGAAGGGAGGATTATAGTTACAAACAAAAAATACACAAAAAAACACAATATTATTGGTTTGCTCTTTCACATTAACATGGCTAGGTTGAAAAATACACCTGCAGTCAAACCAGCCATATCAATGGTTTATTTTTTATGGTTAGTTTCAGAGTGAACGTGACAAAAAGCATTCCAAATATTATGCATACAAATCAAATTAATCAAATACAAGGCATGTTTTTTAAGTAAGTACCGTTTTGAAATTAAAAAAAGACGTGCAAATATATATCAATAATTTTATTATTACATGAAAGCCTGTACCTTACTCTACTTCTCTACATAACTCCCATCAATAGTGAGGCACTTGTCATAATGTAGTACCAGTTTTTGAAAACCCTCCTCATAGAAGTCTGCCACCTGACTTTTTAACCACTGCATCACAACCGTTTTGACTTCGTTATCGTCTTCAAGACCCTGACCCCCCAGGTGTTTCTTCAAGTGCAGGAACAGATGGTAGTCACTGGGCGCCAGATCAGGGCTGTATGGAGTATGATCTAGAGTTTCCCATCGAAAAGATGTGATGAGATCTTTGGTCTGATTAGCCACATGTGGACGGGCATTGTCATGCAGCAAAATGATGCCCTTGCTCAACTTGCCACGTCTTTTGTTCTGGATTGAAAGGCGCAGATTGTTCAATGTCTCACAATAAGCTGCTGCATTAATTGTCTCATTACGAGGCAGAAATTCCACAAGTAATACTCCTTTTCTGTCCCAAAAAACTGTGCACATGATTTTCCGGGCAGAAATCGTTTGCTTGAACTTCACTTTATTGGGTGAATCTGAATGCTGCCATTCCATGGATTGTTGCTTTGATTCAGGTGTGACGTAGACCAGCGGTCCGCAACCTTTTCTATCTCGCGGCACACCATAAGGTTATCCATAAATCTCGCGGCACACCTTACCAGACGGATAGTTGATCATTAAAAAAAAAAGTCTTTACAACACGAATTTTTTGCGTGTACAGCCTCCTAACAAGTAAAAAATTATAGCTACAGCGTTTGCATAAAATTAATAATCAGGCAGTTTTATATTACTATTAAAGTAAATAACTGTACATGTACCTTCAATGTGACACCTGTGCCTGCTTAACTGCACACAGGTGGCTGATTCGTCGAGAAATCGTTGACAATGCAAGCCTCATTTCTTCATCGACGGATTTGAGTCTTTCCCTTTTGGATGTTTTAATCTCAGTCAATGTCGAGAATCCCAATTCACATAAATATGTAGTAGAAAATGGCAATAAAAACATTAACTGCCATGTCGGAGATAGCCGGATATTCATTCCTTATTGTTAGCCAAAACATATCTAAAGGAACTTCGAGAAGCTTTAATTTCAAAGTTCTGTCAGCTTTTAAATCTGCGAGTTCCTCTTGAATATTTATTGGCAGATATTCCGAATTTGCAACGAATGGATTACGAACCCGTCGAAATCTTCAACACATTCTGCAAAGTACTTTTTGAATCTCTGCTGCAAGCCTTCTAAATGTTCTTTGAATAAGTCCATCACCATTTTATTACCATCATCAAGTGACCATACAGTCGGAAACATCTCACACGACCCATTTCCAATCCTCTGTAACCACAAATCCAGCTTGTTCTCAAATCCTTTAATCTTATCCATACTAACAAGGATATTTTCGTTCCTACCTTGCATTTTGATGTTCAGCTCATTCAAGTGTACAAAAATGTCGGAAAGATATGCCAACTTACATACCCATTCGCCATCTTCGAATAAATCCACGTACTTGTGTCTTTCAACAGTCAAAAATGCCTGGACCTCTTCTCTAAGTTCAAATATTCGCGTTAACACCTTTCTTCGTGACAGCCAACGTACTTCTGTACGTAGCAGGAATGTAGTGTGTTCCGAACCCATTTCCTGACATAAAACGGAAAATAGTCTCGAATTTAGGGGCCGCAATTTTATGAAGTTCACGACTTTTACTACTTCACATCTTTCAGGGAAGGTGGCAGAGACTTAGCAACAATGGCTTCGCGGTGAATGAGACAATCATCACTTCGTACTTTGGGATTTACTTCGCGTACGTTAGCTGCAAATCCTTTCACTGGACCTATCATAGCAGCTGCTCTATCTGTACAAACACTAACGCAATCTTTCCGTGTTAATTCATTAATGCGCAAATATTCATCAGTCAAACGAAATATTTCTTCACCGGTAGTATGCTCTGGAAGTTCTTTTCAAAAGAAAAAATTACTTACAATTACATTTCCATTGATGTAGCGAATGTAAGCCAGAAGTTGTGCATGGTGACTAATATCTGTGGACTTGTCGATCTGAACTGAGAACTTCTGACTGTTGTTGATTTTCTTCCTCATAATGACTTCAATATCACAAGACATATCAATAACTCGGCGACTGATTGTGTCAGCAGAAAAGGGAATTTTTTAAAGTTCACTAGCAGATTCTAAACCCAGAACTATTCTCACCATCTCTTTACAAACAGGCTTTAACAGCGTTTCACCTATTGTATGTCGTTTCTTGGCCTTTACTAAAAATTCGGCTGCCTTATAAGTAGCTTCCTGTAGTTTTTCCGAAACATGTACTGTAGTGGTCATGAATGTTCTTTGTTTTTTCTTATTTTCCAACAACCTACGAAAATAGTTGACATCTTTGTTTGAAGAAGAATGTTTTGTTGACAAACATCGTTTTAATTTACTGGGAACCATTGCAGCGTTGCTGAGTTTTTCACCACAAACGATACACTCTGGGATTGGGCACGTTTTTTCACCACACCAAGAAAACACATAGGATAAGTAATTATCACTATATTTCCGCTGCATTAACTTTTGTTTCCTTCTTTCTGACTCAATGCTTTCATCAATTATTGAACTCATAGGCCGAACACTCCGTTGAATGAAATTGGCCATCTTGAAGAAATAAAAAAGTCTGCTAATTGTAATAGAACATATCAAGACGTACTACTAACACGGTTTTCAGACCACTCCATAGCACAGCTATGATAGAACTGAAGTAATTGTAAAGGGGCCCACAGACGATCAACTTGGTTGTCAACCTTGTCGTCAACTTGCCGTGTTGAAGACTAAGTTGAATGTCTGTGGGCATGTTGGTGGTTGAGATTCAGGTTGAGGTTTTGGTTGAAGTAAGATCAAACAGTTTTGATATTTGGTGGGCGGAGTCTAATGTTGGAGACCTTGTAGCGTCTGTGGGGAAGTTGACGACAATGTTCTCAACATCAGTTGTAAACTTGGAGCTGTTGTGTCTATGTTATTGTTTTTGGTGACTACTTTTTCATTTAATCAGTTGATATTTATACTATCATTTTTTGAGATCAATCACTATTTATTGAATATGGAAAGAGTACCAAACATTCAAATTTGGGTGAATTTTCCAATACTTTAAAAGAACTGCCAAAGCTGTGGAATTGAAATAGGATATTTTTCAGGATCGCAACAAAAAGAAGAATGAGTTACCAAAACTATTTAGTTCTTTGCCAACAAATTGAGCTAAATACGTATATTGGCAGTCATAAGAATACAGTCAGAAATTTTAGAACTTGTTACCGGAGAGAATTGAAAAACGTGAAACTGAGCTAAAGAACTAGAGCCGGAGCCGAAGTTAATCGTACTTCAGATCACTGAAATTCCTACATTACACTACAAGTCTCAATGATAGGGTGTGACGATATAGAGGTGAGAAATTTTAAAACCTCGACACTCCGCCCACTAGCTAAAAACATCAGGGTTTCGAACAGCTGACCGAGCGCGTTGGGTGAGCGGTGACCTTCTGTCCTCTCATTCGAGAAGACGCGGGTTTGAATCCCCATCCGCCCATCCAAATTAGGGTTTTCCATGGTTTCTGCAAATCACACCAAGTGAATGCATGAATGGTTCCTTCAAAACGCCATTGCCGAATTCCTTCCCGTTCCTTGCCTTCAGTTCATTCCTGCCTCATGATCTTGACGTCGGCATTTATTCACATTAATATAATCCTCATGTTCGTATCATTTTCAATAAATGGTCGCACTTTATCCAATTCATTCAAAATTTTACTTCCCGTACTTAAAAAGTTTTGGACATCGTCAGTTGCAGTGACATCATGTTCACTCTTTAAATTGGAATTAGAATTCCTGACGCGGTTTTAAATATCATACCTTTGTGACAAGCAGGAGACACATTAACGTCACACAACATTCTTAAAATTAAAAACTGGGATGCTCCCTCACCAATTTTTTCAATAATAAAGCTGTACTATAACCAAAATACTTAAAAACAGTAATTCAAAATAATAAAATTCAGCAATAGAAAACACCCAACAAATAAAACCCGATGTTGACACATTCTCGAATGTAATGTTTACAACTTGGTTGCCAACATTTAGTTTCGTTTGTGGCAAACACTGACAACCAAGTTGACAACAAGGTTGTCAACCAAGTTGATCATCTGTGGGCCCCTTAAGAAGCAGGATTTATACACTTCAAAGAAGTCACATATACGGTGCCGATTATTTTTACAGTGATTTCTAACAATGCGCCGGTGCAACAGTATAGGAACAAAGTAGTATTGTTGGAGAAGCACCAACACCGAACACTTAATAAAATAAGGCTTGGAAATTTCTGCTAATCCCAGCAGTTTAGACTGAAGAAAAGCACATACACAGAACATGCGGTAAATATAACGGCAAATCAAAGTGCAGCAGTAGAGGCGAGGAATAAAAATATTTAAAAAGTGAATAAACAAAACTAATAGCAAGTGTGAGTAAATAAATAAGTAACATTTAATTTCTTAAAATACAACTATACGTAGCAATTCACGGCACATGAAACTAAAATGTAATTAATAAAAAAATTGGCAATTAATTCCTTATAACTGTTAAAATGTCACGGCACACCTTTCACCTTGTCGCAGCAAACTGGTTGCGGACCACTGACGTAGACCACCCATGTATCATCGCCCGTAACAATTTGGCTTAAGAAATCATCACCATCGTTGTGGTACCGCTCAAGGAAAGTCAATGCACTGCCTAAACGTTTGGCTTGGTGCACATCCGTTAACATTTTCAGTACCCAACGTGAGCACAATTTTCAGTAATTCAAGTGCTCGGTCACAATGCCATACTAAACATTAGGAAAGTCATCACACAAGGAGGAAATCGTAAAGTGTCTGTTCTCTCTCACCTTATTGTCCACTTTCTGCACCAAACTTTCATTAACGACCGTTGTTCATCATGCACATTTGTGCGGCCATCTTTAAATGCGCTCACCCACTTTCTCACCATTCCATCACTCATAATGTTTTGTCCGTAAACTGCACAGATCTCACGATGAATATCAATCGGTTTTAGGCCTTTAGCACAAAGATATCTTATAACAGCCCGTACTTCACAGTCGGCATGACTCACGATTATCGGAGGCATCTTAAACACTCAGTGAACAACGTAAACAAGGAAGAATTAGACTGTAATGGCGTCAGTTCGTAGGTAAGAGATGCAGGTACCCAGTGCGCATGTGCGCAACACTGACCGTAGCACTGCAGCCACAGTGTGACAAAACGGTACTTACTTAAAAAATACGCCTCGTATAATAGTTAAAGAAATGTCTTAGAAAAAATCAAATTCTACACTATCAACTTGGAATCCCTTATCCATTTCATCTGAAAAATCATCCATAAAGTCCACCAATTGAGCACTGAGAAAGGAATTAATGCTACAACAATTAATATAGCTGATGTTTACAGGTTATTGACTACCAACAAACATAATAATTGTTAGAACAAAATGTTTCCCAGCTGAAAATTATGTGCAAAACATGACACAGTGTTTTAACTGTTAGAGTGTGAGCACCATAATTTAAAAAATCTAACAGCTCTGTTTTGATAGATAGCAGAGTTAAGCGGACTATACTATCAATCTGCTGACCTAATTGTGCACAAACAATGGTAATCAGAATGAGATTAAATAATTTAACTATGATGGTGTACTCTGAATACACTGTTTAATGCATATAAACCAACTGGAGAGTTCCTATTCTGTTAATCGTGTTGGATAATTTTTATTCCCATAGCATGTTATGGGGATGCTGCAGAATAGAGACTCTGGGATATAACTGGTCAAATGATTTAATAACCATGAATGATGGATATCATCATAGCATCACCTTGCCTGGAAGTTTTTCAGGATCCTTCAGGCTCAGACCATACATCGACTTTAATTTCTCTCTTTAAATCTTTATACATAACCGCATGTTTTTCCACTTACTATACAGATTGAAAATTTGTTAAGTCAATGTAATTGACAATCATGAAAGATTACTGGGGCTGTTGATCTATGTGTGAGTAAAGTAGTAAATGCTTGCTTCTAAGCTCCATTCCTTCATCCTATTTTGTTTTTTCATGCATAGCATTACAAACACTTACTTATGGTAACACTTGACAAACACATTTAAACAATGGATAAATCATTAGTGGCAATGAATATGATGATGAATTATGTACTACAAAAAACAAAACAAAAAAACATTTGTAAAAGCAAGAACAGTCTTGAGATATCAGCAGACAATCAGTCACTATTGATACAAACATGATATATAACACTGTGTTAGAATGTGAAATTTGGTGCAGTACTTGGAGACCAAGAATCAATCATAAACTTAGATGGTCCTATCACTACAGCTGGGCACAAAACTGTTAATCTGTTAATTGTTAATTAACAAAATTGGCAAAAATGTAACTTTTAAGTTAACCTAAACAATCATTAATGTTCTTCTTAAATTCTGTTAAACTGAACTTACATTAACTTTAGCCCATTACATTGGTTGTTGATGTCATTTTATTTATTTCAATTGTGTGCAAGCCGAATAGTGAATGAATTAGTTAATACAAAGTGAGAGTATGATGCATATATAAATCTTATGTTATGTATGGCGTGGATGTAAGAAGCAAAGCTACAGTTATGGAGAGTTTGTATTTTACGTCTGCAAACCACTGCTCACTACTTGTTTCAAATCCGATCGGTGACTGATTCTGATATTTTTAAAACCTAACACTTTTTACTATGAGGAATATTGTGCCATTTTTTGTTTGTGTTTAATTGGAGTTTGTTAGCGAAGTAAATTAAATTGACATTCATTGCATGATTAGTTCATGGAAACTGAAAATCTATTTTATTTTATTTTTAACTTATGACTTTACACCCCATCAACATTAAGGTTATTAGAGGTGGGATGGGACGGGGGACAAGGAATGGGAAGAAATTCACCCATGGCCTTTTGAAGGAAGCATTCACCTGGAGCGATTTTGAGAAATCATTGAAAACCCAAATCTGGATGCCCGGACGGGGATTCAAACCAGTGTCCTCCCGAGTGCTAGGCCATAGCATTAACTGCTCACCCACCATGCTTGTTTAGAAGATCTGTTAGTGAATCCAGCAACACTAGCAACGAGAAGATTACAAGTCCTTGGACACATTTATGCAATTATGTTTCATTTAAATCAAGATTGGGAGAACAGTTGATTTATGAATGTAAACTAAGTTTACATAAACTTCGTACAGTCTAAGCTCAAATTTCTAACCTTAGTAATAATCTTAAACAACACATGAAGAGGATACATGCATCCAAATATTTACAGTTTGAGGGAATAGTAAAAGCAGAGTTAACTCATAACAAAAGGAAAAACAAATCAAAGCCTTCTTCAAGTGTTGTGGATTTTTCTGAAGTAGATAGCTGTAAAAGTGGTTCTTTTTAATCTCCATCTGTTAATAAAAAGTTACAACACAAAGCATTGGAGAATCTTTTGGCATCATAGTTATCTACAGCAGCTTATCAGCGGCTGGTGTACACCAATGCAATGTAAATTTTTTCAATGCAAACATGATTACACTACATGTTGTAGAATCCGATACTTTGAAAAGATGATTAAAACATTGACCCCCAGTGAGAACTAAATTTCCAGAGGGACATTGCGTAGACATATTGTTGATGGTTAACTTTTAATGGATAATTAGCTTGAATTAAATTTGCCAAATGTCACACGTTAACGATTAATGAAGTTAACTTTTTAAGAAGTGGAATAATGGTTAATGAAGTTAACTTTTGTATTAACTGTGCCCAGTTATGCCTATCAAATACAGCATATGAAACAGATATGCAAAGCAGCAATTAATATTGTATAATCACTAGTGTTTCATGGTGCACAGTCATCATTGCACCATACAGAGCACTAATTTAAGCACACTAAGATCACACAGGCTTTAATTCTCGAGCAACACCTGTTTATTAATGTGAGATTTTTTTATGGCTCCAACAAATTATTGACTAATAAACTGATTGGAATTCCACTCATTGAATGAGATTTCTTAAGCCAGAAGTTTAGATAAAACACAGCCAGCATAAAAATTAAAGAAGATTGCTCCATTGTCTCAACAACAGATTGTATAAATAAACCAAACACCATCCAGTAACTACTGTCAAAACAGATCAGATAATACCACCAGACCTTGTCCCAACTGACTGCAGTTTTTTAGTGGTTCCCCTGAAATCATCTAGGTCAAGGCTGCCCAACCCAGGCCCGTGGGCAACGAAGTGGCCCACCAGCGCGTTTGAATTTGTCCGCCAACAGCAGCGGTCTAGAATATGCTAGCTCAAAAACCTCCGCAAAGGTCTCATTGATGTTTTTTTTTTACTATTAATTTTTTTTTTTTTAAATCTTCTGCAAAGGTCTCATTGATTGTAATTGAATTGTGCTACTTGCATCTTTGTTGTATTTAAATATCTATTGTAACTATATGTAAGTATTATATGACCCCAGGCTAGCTTAGAATAAAAAATATGGCCCGCAGGTTAACTTAAAATCAACATTGTGGCCCATCTCTATAATTGGTTGGGCAGCCTTGATCTAGGTGAATGCTGGGATGATCCCTAATTTCTGGCACATAAATTACAAATTTCTCAAACAAATAGCTCTTATCCAAAAGAACACACAAAGTAACACATTTTGCAGATAGATGGCAACAAAGACTTTCCACCAATAGATTAGAACACCAGACCTACGAGGCCCAGTTATTCGGACAGGAACTCAATTCCTCTGCCGCTCTCTCATGATTCACACTGCACAACTGTTGTTGCTACTATTCACGTAGTTCTCAGTGGCTGAATCAGAATGGAGAGGGGGAAAAGATATTATCAGATAATACTTAACATCTCCAGTTGCAATATGAAGCTATGGTAATCAGACAGGCAATTTTTTGGTGACTATAATCAGAAACAGGTTTAAAGCCACTTATCTCAATGGGTAAGTGCATTGGCAAATAAACTGATGGGTCGAGAACAGATTTGGCAGTAGGCAGTGCCTCCTACAACCTCAAATTGAAAGGACTGTAGCATACATACTCTGAATAGATGCTTTCAGTTACTTAGCTTCTTGGCTACCACAAGGATTTTGGAATATGTCATCACCTTATCTTCTAAAAACATAGCAATAATGATTGATTCAAAACCAACCATTCTAAGAACAATACAGTTGGACAACCGCTTTCATGAAACTAGTATTATAGGTTGTCCATCATATCACTTCAAACATAAAATTGTAAGAACTGTATGGGCGGAAGTATGGCATGGACAATAAGAGATATATAACTTCATGAAACAGCAGCTACAGAGGGATTTGATAAAGCTCATACTCGCATCACAGATGTAATTTTCCTGATGAGAAGAGAAACGTGGGAAAAATGGATTGAGGATTGGCAATATAGTTCTATGCTGAAAGGTATGCACGAACTGTTACCATATAATCCACCCTTGGATTCCAAATATTCAACATTCATTAAAGCATCTACAATGCAGTGGAAAACCAATACCCCTCTACCGGTATGTGTCTGTGATGGACAGGCTTAAGTAACTATAAATCATATCTTTGATTGCTAGAAATATTGGAAGAGTAGTTATTGTTGAGTACCATAACATAGGCTTAAAAGTTAACATCCAAAACAGAGTTGCAGGGTAAAATATTCAAGTATTCAATTCCAGAAATTTTTCACAGTGGAACCAATTTGAAATATTATACCTGAGGCAAAGGTTTTTCCTTCACTCCCTTGCATCTACGGCCTAAATAATCCCAGAGAGCTTCAATGGACATTGTGGTACAAAAAGAAACATGAATCTTATCAAAACTTGTAAAAGAATAATAAGTATTTTGCCTTAACAATGTTCAAGACTGCAGACTTCTTTGTCTAGGGAGTAAGGTAAATTGTTTTGTAGAAAGTGTACCTGCCATTTTTTGGGAGAGATAGTATGGAACAAAGTATTGCGAGTGATATTTTAAGTTTAGAAGACTATTAATTATGGATTTAGCTAAGGTTCTTATATTTCAGATTTGGACTTAAACAACAGGAAAGTGATGTAATAATATTTCAGGGCGATAATGGTTGAGAAAGTAAAGTTATTTGTGGGGTTAAAGTATAATTAAATTCAAGTATTTCATGATGGCAGACCATTGATTTAAAAAAGGATTTGTAATAATCACAAACTTTAACATCAGGGAATGATACTGTACAGATAGAAATATTTCAGTTGTTATGATATAAGTGAAAATAATTTATTGGTAAAGAAGAAAATGGAAATTCTGGGCAATATTAATAAATTATGGATTTTCTAAAATAAATGGAATAAGGTAAAGTATCATTTAGTTGGTCCAAGAAAAGGGAAAAGCATTTGCTTCAGCTGATATTTGAAGTATCAATTTAAGGTAATGAATTGGGGTTAAAAGGTTTTAGAAATATAGTAAAGTCCAAAAGACCCAAATCTGGATGCCCAGATGAGGATTCAAACCCGCATCCTCTCAAATGCGAGGTCAGAACGTTAACCATTCACCAACCAAAGTTGGTAACTGTTTTTTTGATAAGAGAGATATATAATTAGGTGGAAAGGCTTAAATCAGTAATATTTTCGTAATTATAAGGGATTCTTATAGAAACAGCAAACAAAATCAAGGGAAGGACAAGTTGGATAAAACTTGGTAAACCTTTCTTAATTTTACCGCCTAAAAGTATTTTCCTTTTCATTATTAATGTATGATTATGATTAGCAAGCAAGCCAACAAGAAAATATGAACACTTAAAAATATGACAACTTAAAGATTTAAGCACAGCTCTCAATGGCAAAAAGGCTCAGCAGTTTGGATAAGTATGTTAAATTGACACCACACTAGAAATAAATAGTTATAACAAGGATGTGGTCAAATTTTTAGCTGTTTTTAATCCTGCCTTACATCAATCTTGTTATGTAATATTTTGGCATAAGTAAACATCATAATTTCAGAGTGAAAACCAATAGCAGAATAAATATTAACAATGGCCTCAATATGCTTCCTATGCCAATCCTGCCAACTCCCCTCATACCACATTTCACACCCTTAGTCATTGCTTTCTATCGCTTAAAATTCTTCCATCCAACTAAAAAAAACCTAGCACCCTTGTTTTTTTTCTAAATTTGTTTTTTTTTTTTTTTCAGAGAATAATATATTTGATAAATTATAGTTTTATTTATGGAACTTACATTTTACATGTGTGTTTTAAATCTTAATAAATCATATAATGTCTTACATAATGATTCATAAATGTGTCTATATAGGTAACATAATTTTTTATTCATCCTCTATGTCGGTACCACATTCACTAGTATCAGTACTACACTAGTTCGGTCGGAGTCAGAATTTTCTGTTTCTTCTTCTGTCTCCTCTAGATCCATAACTTCAGAAATAGTTACATTTTCTTTTACTGGTTGTATTGTATGAAAAAGCTTTTGAGATTGAAATTTTAAATTGAGAGCAAAGTACACACTGTGCATGAAGACTGCGACGATAGTTCTGTATTATGGTCTTTTAAGTTTGAATTTAAATCTATTATCATACAAAATAGGAACTTTATTTGTTTTCAATCGTTGGTTTACGCCAACGGTTGAAGGGAAATTATTCATAATTACTGAAAATGATTCAGTATCACTATACGCTCAAGTTTAACAAGTATACGAATATAAGAAAGCACAATAAGAAATAAAAAGAGGTAAAAAACCGTAGTTAAATTTTTTGAAAAGATTCGTAGGTCTACAGATAAATTTGTAGGGCCTGGCACCTCTAGTTCAAATAGCGAGTATCAATCCAAACAATGGGGAATGGGGAATGAGGATTCCTTATCACGCAACCTAGCCTTTTCGGGAAGTCTCCATTCGTAAAAGAAAACCAGTCAATGTTGCGAATATTTTTGTAATTTTTTTTCTACTGAACTAGAAAAATATAGTAGATTTAAAAGTAAGATAAGTGCCTTAAAAATTTTAAATTTAGTAATTATGAAAAAAAAACATGTCCCAGAAAAAAAAGAAACATATTTTTTTTCACAGTTTTTTTTTTTTTTTTTTTTTTTTTTTTACAAGTCAGAAAAAAAACTTTGTTTTACAACACTAAGCAAGACATTCACATTTTGTTGTTGAGTAGTTTCTATCGGCTTTGTTGAGTGTCCAGGAGGCATAGGTTATTACCTTCTCTTTCCCATTGTCGCGCCCCTGGGTTTGTTTTTATAAATAACTCAGTTCTTACACTTTTAACGGATTAACATTTATTGTTCCCAATTCTTATTCTTCTAGGAACTACATCGGACTTAAGTATTCGAAGAATGCAAAGTTCTTCAGCAGTGAACTGGTATCAAAGCAACCGTTCGGTCTGTACGTCGCTAACCTCTAGCTATCTCTTGATTTTCCTATCGCCATGGCAACTTACATTTCCTTGCTATAGGAGTAAATATATCAATCTTTGTTTAATTTCATGGCACAAAATATGATTTTCTTATGAAATTATCCTGTTCTGTCACATGCCTCCTCAAGTTCACCATGCCTTTGCTTAAAAGACATTGGTAAACTTATAAGAATAACCTTGCATCCAGCGATACTCTTTCCTCTGTTCCTATTAGAATTTTTTACAAAACATTTTACAAAATATTCTCTTCTTAATACTAACAATATATAGAAATGAACTAAAAAAAACATGTATTGTCTTGAAATATCTAATAATGAAAACATACATACATACAGCATTCTAGCTTAACATCACACAAATGCAAGTCCTGTCGCGGTATTGTCTTGAAATATCTAATAATGTAAACATACATACATACAGCATTCTAGCTTAACATCACATTACCATGACATCAAAGTAAAATGTAACTGACTACATCTCTCCAAGTCAAAGCTACACTTTCTGATCTAAGTAGTTTCATTTCTTTTAAACTATTGATCAGGCAATCTTTTTGGGCAAAAATAAAAATTATTAATTATTTTACCATGAATATAACAATTTCTACTGTCCATTTCAACCACATTTGTGTACGTTTGTAAAAATAGACTAGTTACTTGGAAGTAGTTACTCCATAAGGAAAAAGGTACCTGGACCAAAAAATTATTTCTATAGCATTAAACTATTGGACATGCTTCATTTTTATTTCATTTCTTCAGTACATTACATTATATTCTCCCCATAAGTAATAACTTCTCTCCACTTTACTTTATCTTGAATATTCATATCTAGGCTATGAGATGTAACAACAGAGTCATTTGAAGGTTCTACCTGGACCTCAGCTATGCCTGTGTTAACCAAATCCCGAACCTTTCGGTATCATTTAAAGGCAATGCCTAGATAGTGGCCTTATTTACAGGAACTGAGTCTTGACTGTGCTGTTGTACCCTCTCTATATGATATTTTACTTCTTAATTCATTACACATTTATTCTATCATAGTAATACCTTGTTTCTTCTCCACTCATTCTATTCATTCTAATGCTCCGGTATACCTTACAAACTATATATTTTTTAAAAGAAAGTCCTAATAGACAATAAACTTTTATGTAATGGTATGCTGTGGTAACAGCCGAAGACTGCACATCTGACCAAGATCGCCAATATTGGTAAATGACAGCTTCCACTTAGTGGTAATAAACCTTTACTATCATTACAGTTGAATTGTGCGCAGCCACAACAATCAGTAATATTTACAAGTGTTTTGTGGCACTGAATAACAACAATATTCTAACTAATATGATGGAGTTTATATTTACACACCTGTGCCTTGCACTAGTGTTAAATCTTTTCATTCACCTTAAACTAATTCATCATTTTCTGAGTTGTAGATTCAATATCCTGATCGAATTTGTACACAGGATGAGGCAGTAAGCATAGCTTACCCCTCTACAAAAAAGAAAACGCTTTTTTCTATATTTCCAGTTCACCTTTTCCCAGTTATTCATACAGTTAAAGGAGGAGTATATCTCAAAACTGTTAATGAAACTAACTGGATGTACTTCACTAGTACCATTAAAAGTTGATACATAAAATCTTTCTGGAGCTGCTAAAATTATTTTTTCTTGTGAAATGGAAATATTATTGTTTTGAATTGAATCAAGCTTATTCTTTATCTCTTGTACTGCAGTGCCTTGGGTATGTGTAATTTGTGTTAATTTGTTCACTTCCGCTCCTATGTCTTGTACTGTAACGGTTATTTCAGTTTGCAAACTGTGAAATTCAGATTTAATTTCTCGTGTTTGCAGTTGCAAAGTCCCCTGACATTCCCTAATTTGTTCATCGTATGTCCTACAGACTTTCTGTAAACCTGAATTCATTTCCTGTTCTAGTTGTGAGTGGACGTTATCACACAGGGAAATGTGGGTGGTAACTTTGTCATCAAGGGTGGAAATGTTTTGAGACCATTTAACTTCTACACCCTTAATACTCTGTGAGAGGGTGTATGATTGTTGATTTATTTTTTCCTCAAAGTAACCTAACTTCTTGTTTATTTCTTGCATGATAACCTGAGATTGGGATAATTTATTACTTAATTGTTTTTCAAAGGTGTTTTGTAACTCCAAAATCTTTGCATTTTGACTTTCTTTTAATTCCAAAATCTGTGCATTGAAACTATCTATTTTTGAAGTTTGGTCCTTTATCTGTGCATTGAAACTATCTATTTTTGAAGTTTGTCCAGTGAAACCGTCTTTTAGGTCCTTCACCTGTGCAGTTAATAGGACAAGGAGCTCATCTGTGGAATGTTTGGTGATATGTGTGCTGAAACAGGGTGTTCGTTCAAGCCTTTCATTTGGCTGAGATTGATTAGAAAACCCCCAAAAATCTTCTCCAGGAGTGGATGTAGAAAATTGAGTCATGTTCAAAGAATCCCTATCCGGGCTATTCAGTATAATACTGTTGGTGGGAAGGTTTATATCTGACATTGTGTTAGTAGTAAGATTGGATTCTGTATGTGAGATGACCTCTTTTACCGGCGATAATTCACCAGTTAATCCTCTCTCCATGTTGAAGAACCAGAGAGACAGATAAATTAATATTCAGGAACTGATAAAAGTTGCTGCGAAAAAATAAATAGGTACTAGAAGACCCGTGCGAAAATTTCGCGAATAAAATGCGATGAATAGTGAGGTTGAATGCTTGTAATATAATGATAAGTGGAAACGTACTTTTTTTTTAGTGTAAAAGTTTTGAGACATGATGATATTTTTGCCCCTTAAGGGTTGAATTTGGAGAAAGTTTTTTCTTAAAATATGATGTGACCATAGCGAATAATTTAATATTTAAATCGATACCTCATTTATTGATTTCGGTTTGGTATCAAGGGAAATAAATAGCTCGTGACAGAAAAATGCGTTGTAAAAATATTAATACTTTTGCCCTCTAATGTTAGAATTTAAAAAAAAAAATTCTTTCTTAAAATGTGGTAACGGAACCGAAGACATTACGAAGACCTCAATCTTTTAAATCATACCTCGTTTATCAATTTTGTTTAATTGTCAAGGGAGATAAATTACTCCAGACACAATAAACGCATTTTAGAAATACTTATATTTATGCCCTTTAAGAGTTCAATTCAGAAAAAATTATTTTTTAAAATTTGATGTAACCACAGCGGAAACCTTAATTTTTAGAATGATACCACATTTATCTATTTGGGGTAGATATTGGTGGAAATAAATGGCTCGTGACACAAAAATGCGTTGTAGAACCATTTATACTTTTTCCCATTAAGGGTTATATTCCTAAAACATTCTTCCTTAGTATATGATGTCACCAAAGCTGAGTCATTACTCTTCATACTCCTACTTCATTTATTGATTTTGTTAGAAATCCAGACATAAATGCATCGAATCACAAAAAACGCATTTTAGAAAAATTGACATTTTTGCCCTTTAAGGATCGAATTATGAAAAATTCATTTCTTAAAATATAATGTTACCACGGCGGAGACCTTATTCTTTAATATTATACCTCATTTATCCATATCGGTTAGATATTAAGGGAGATAAATCGCTCGTGACACAAAAATGCGTTATAGAAAAATTTATACTTTTTCCCTTTAAGGGTTGAATTCCAAAAACATTCTTTCTTAAAGTATGATATCACAAAGTTGAGCAATTACTCCTCATAATCCTACTTCATTTATCGATTTTGGTTTGATATCCAGGGAGATAAATGGCTCGAATCACAAAAAACGCATTTTAGAAAAATTGACATTTTTGCCCTTTAAGGATCGAATTATGAAAAATTCCTTTCTTAAAATATAATGTTACCACGGCAGAGACCTTAGTCTTTAATATGATACCTCATTTATCCATATCGGTTAGATATTAAGGGAGATAAATCGCTCGTGACACAAAAATGCATTATAGAAAAATTTATACTTTTTCCCTTTAAGGATTGAATTGCAAAAACATTCTCTCTTAAAGTATGATATCACAAAGCTGAGCAATTACTCCTCATAATCCTACTTCATTTATCGATTTTGGTTTGATATCCAGGGAGATAAATGGCTCGAGACACAAAAAACGCATTTTTAAAAAATTGACATTTTGGCCCTTTAAGGGTTGAATTACGAAAAATTCCTTCTTGAAATATAATGTTACCATGGCGGAGACCTTATTCTTTAATATGATACCTCATTTATCTATATCGGTTAGATATTAAGGGAGATAAATCGCTCGTGACACAAAAACTCATTGCAAAAATATTGATACTTGTGCCCTTTAAGGGTCGAATTCCGAAAAATTTCTGTCTTAATATATGAAGTCACTAAAGCGGAGATATTAATCTTTAAAATGATTATTCATTAAACGATCTCAGATAGGTATCCAGCGAGATAAATGACTCGTAACACAGAAATCAGCATTTTAGAAATATTGACTTTTTTGCCCTTTAAGGGTCGAATTCCGAAAACTTCATTTCTTAAAATATGATGTGACCAAAGAGGAGACCATAAGCTTTAAAATGACATCTCATTCAATGATTTCTGTTAAGTATGAAGGAAGATACAGGCTTGTGACAAAAAAATACCTTATAGAAATAATATATATGATTTCTCGTAATTACAACAGGAAGATTACAAGAAGAAATTACAATCTTAGTAAGAGAGTTACCCACTATTTGATAAATAGTACCGTTTGAATAAGGCACGCGAGTGTTCAGTATAATTAAAACATACCAAAAGAGCAAGAAATGAAATGATTTAACAAGTTCTATTCAACTCCAAAGTTAGTAAATGTTCCGACTTCAAAAGTTCGTAACCATGAAATAACTACAAAGCTTCACTTTTGGAAGGTATTTTATTGTCATTTACGTCAGGACGCTCCACTGGTAATGCCTAATAAACATATACTTAACTTAAATGAAAGATTCGTAAACAAATCTCGGCGACCGCAGACAGATGTTTACTCCAAAGACTGTAGCTTCGTCGTGTCTGTTATCCGCGACCAGATGTTCGTCGTAGATATGCTTCAACAGCCAGAGATGAAAATAATTATATCGGTTGTTCTCGTAGTCGTAAATTCCAGCGATTCTTCTAGCGGCGTTGTCGAATCTTCGTCGTATCTGTTAAATGCTTTTCCTTCCGTAGCCAAGTTGCTTTGGTTGATACACTTTTTTCACTGCCGAGTCCTGTCACGGTCGCCATGTCGCGCGCCTGGGTTTGTTTTTATAAATAACTCAGTTCTTACGCTTTTAACGGATTAACATTTATTGTTCCCAATTCTTATTCTTCTAGGAACTACATCGGACTTAAGTATTCGAAGAATGCAAAGTTCTTCAGCAGTGAACTGGTATCAAAGCAACCGTTCGGTCTGTACGTCGCTAACCTCTAGCTATCTCTTGATTTTCCTATCGCCATGGCAACTTACATTTCCTTGCTATAGGAGTAAATATATCAATCTTTGTTTAATTTCATGGCACAAAATATGATTTTCTTATGAAATTATCCTGTTCTGTCACACCATCCAGAATCTGTACTAAGACAGCGCCAATTCCATAACCACTAGCGTCTGTATGCAGCTGAATAGGCGCTTTCTCGTCATACAGGCCAAGCACAGGATCAGTCATCAGAGCCTTTTGCAAAATGTTGAAAGAATCTTGTTGAAATCTACCCCAGAGAAATTTAGCACCACTTTTTGCAATTCTTGGAGCGGCCTGCCTTTCATGCAAAAGTCTTTTATAAAATGTCAATAGTAAGAACATAGGCCAAGAAAGCTCCTTACGTCGCTGGTATTCCTAGGAACAGGAAATTCCGTTATAGACCTCACCTTGTCTGGATCTGGCCGCATACTCCCGCCCAACACAAGATGCCGAAGTATTTTTATTTCTTTAGCTCTGAAAAGACACTTTCTTGGGTTAAGTTGTAAGCCACTTTGTTTCAGGTACATAAGAACAGCTCTCAGTCTTTTGACGTGTTCATCGAAGGTTTTGGAGAGCACTATAACATCGTCTAAATAACAGAGACACATCGTCCACTTCAGATGACGTACAAGATTATCCATCATACGTTCAAATGTTGCTGGCGCATTACACAAACCAAATGGCATTACATTTAATTCATACAGGCCTCGGGGGTAACAAATGCAGTTTTCTCTCGATCACTTTCGTCTACCTCTATCTGCCAGTATCCTGAATATAGGTCCAAAGTTGAGAAAAATTTAGCTCCCTTCAGACAGTCCAACGTATCATCAATTCGCGGAATGCAGTTGGACCAACCATCAATTTCTTGTATTGATAAACATAGCTTTAAGCATGTTGAAACAAACTTACCACTGCTAACAGTGAAAATGAACAAAACATTTTAAATTATCATAAAGAGGAAAAAAATATAATTTTATTTACATTTAAAATAAAAACTGTATGTCATTCTGGCATATATATGGAATCAAATTAAAAAATAATGTATTTTTAGGTATAACAAGTAACAACAGAAAAAATTAAAATTAAAATATAAAATGAAACATATATTCAAGATTCAGACAAAACAATCAATATAAAAATTTGTATTTCTTTTGTCAGTACCATCGACACATTTTACTGCCATGATGAGAAACTTTCGAACAACTAAAACTTAAACTGTATTCAATAGTCACAGAAAATGTATTCAAGACAAAACAAAGAAGAAGAGTAAGATGAAAAAGCTAAAACTAAATATATCTGATATTTTCATTTGAAAGTAAATAATTTCCCAGACTTCATACTTACTGTAGATATACAAATTGCTGTTTTCCTTTCCGTTTTAAACATCATGCCATATCAATTAATCTTAAGTTTAACTTTGAAATTATATAGGTAACAATGGAAGGAAAGAACTGCCATGAGGCAATATTTATATGGACAGGAGAGAGAAAATATACTCAACACTCACCAAAGCTGAAGGTAAGAGGGCAGCAGCAACACAAAACAACACATAAACACAGAAGAAACAATATTTCGGGTTAAAATCCTTTTTCAAATTAACAGAAGTACATGGCTGAGCTTAGCTTGCACAACCTGAAATATTATTTTTTCTGTGTTTGTGTGTTGCTTTGTGTTGCTGCTGCTGCCGTTGGTGAGTATTGGGTGTATTTTATCTGTCCTGTCCATATATTTGAAATTATATAAGCATAACTACCAATTTTCAAAATTTCTTTTCAGTAAAAACCTTGAATTACCAAAACATTAACATCTACACTTAATTGACCATCAACCACGAACTAAATATCCAGAAATTTGTATTCTAAAAAGCATATTTCAATGGAATCTCTACTAACTACGTCATATTATTTGTATTATTTGTTGGCAATCATAACATTCATGAGAAACTTTATAATAATTATCTTAACATTAAAACTTTGCAGAGCAGTATTTCATTTCACTTAGCTCTGGAAATAGTATATTATATTACACAAGATAAACCTATTTATTCTGTTTGATCTGTTATAAATCAACTTTCACTTTCTTAAAAAAAAAAGTATGGAGACAAATTGTTTGTATTACAAGGACCAGAACTGTTGATGACAGAGAGAGAGAACCTTGAGTTACTTATCCCTGACAACAATGCTCTGCTAAGTCTTTATAAAATATACATACCTGTTCTACATGCTCATTTTCTATCACACCCATCTTTGACAACAACTTCTGTCGAAGGTGATTTTTCTGTGATGTAAACTGTTCTTGTAAGTGTTCTTTCAGGCGAGAAATTGTTAGTAAGTGAACTTCATCTAGCTGTGCAAGAAGTTTCTCAAATTTTATATCCCTCTGATGAAAATGCACTGACTTCATTAATATTCATAAACTTACAGGCATCGGTCATGTTATCAATATTTTTTATTGCCACCTAAAAATAAAGTTATTTAATATCACTTCAACACATAGATTAATTATGAACATGTGTTTACTTTACAAGATCTCTGATTAAAAAACACACACTCAAAACTGAAATGAACATGGATAAAGTTTACAACCTAGATAAAAATCCTAGCAAGTGGTACAATGTATATGTCAAAGTAGGATGTCTATTATTTAAAGAATAGAATATAATCTACCTGATAATGATGATTACAATTCCCATTTCACTGTTAATGTAATTAGTTTAAAATGGGCACTGTAGCATGGGTAATGTGTATACATACTGTCAAGAAACATGTAAAGATGAACACTTTCCATTAATTAAATCCAGAAAGTGGTTTTCTCACATTTCAGAAGCACCAGTGGAAACAACACCAACTGCAGTAACTGCAAGTTGCTACAGTCTACTTGGAATGGGAACACTTACACCTTATGATAATCTATAATTTTAGAAGTGAGCTAAATCAGACTCAAAGACCTGCCATTTAAACTCTTCTGTACCACGGTTTTCTTGTGGTTTAAAGAGTTTAAAATGGGCTGGACAACTCTGAGGAGAGGAGAGGAGTGGTGTCCAGTCATGGTAAAGACAGAGGGGAAAAAATGAAGAGCCTTTAAAGAAATTGAGACAGCCATGCAGACTGGATTAACAGCAGTGCCAATAAACCTACACCAATCTCTTTATGCTAGGAATATTTAACCTTGGTGGGTGCTTCACAGCCCGATAGATGTGTATAAACAAACAAGGGCACATGCGCTGAATGGTGTGAAGAAATACTGGCTATGTTCCAAACAACTTTTCTGATGATTACCTGGATTTACCAGTTTCATCTAAAGATTAAGTATCAGTCAGCTGAATGTGCTGAACAATCTGGTAGCTCACTGGCACTTCAAATCCTGCCGGGACCATGAATTTTTGAGAGTTCTGCTTAATCATATTAAATATGCCAGGAGGTTCTGTAGTTTGGATTCCATGTTCAACTGTAGCTCCAGGTATGACAGAGGCAGAACACGTGACAAATTTAAACTCTGTCACCAGGCTGCAAGAACACACGGATTTAAGTCTTAGTAGTGTGCATATTTTCCAAAAATAGTCTGCTACCAAAAATGAAGCATCCTCAAAGCGTCAACAAGAAGATAGTGGTTATAATTTCTAACAAAGTGGTCATGTGTCAATCATTTATTTGAAAGAGCAAAGGACTATACTGCTCAGTGGTAAACACCACTTTACATTCGCAATCTGCTCCACAGACTCTGAGAACAGCATACAATGACAGAACTACTAAGAATCTTCCTCCGCCAAGACAATGTGTCCACCCACACACCCAACATCACCATGTAGTTACTGCAATCCACAAAGGTGGAATTGGTGAATTAACATCCTTACATTTCTGAACTCCTCGTACATTATTTTTTCCTCTATTCACAGTGATACAATTGTACAATATGTGGGAAGGGATTTCCAGCTACTGAAAAAACTGTTGCTACCTACAAAATGG
The DNA here is from genome assembly GCA_031002005.1 of Vandiemenella viatica. Taxonomy (NCBI): domain Eukaryota; kingdom Metazoa; phylum Arthropoda; class Insecta; order Orthoptera; family Morabidae; genus Vandiemenella; species Vandiemenella viatica. Next base: position 19,459,738 of record JARYHS010008075.1, on the reverse strand, counting down.
CACTTTCAACTTTAGATAGGGGTGCTATCAAAATTGATTTCTGAAGTTCTGGAAGTTTTCACAGTATGTGATGGTGATCATTTTAAAACAATAAAATTCAATCCAAAATCAGTTTGGCTGCATCTATAAACTTTTATAATGAATCTTGTGCATAAATTTAGAGACACAAAAATAATATACTTAAAATACAATGGCTTTCCCCAATATCACAATACAGACCTTAAATGATATACATTAAGTGCACTTGTTGTAAATTCAAAAATGGATTTACAGTTAAAATGAAATCAATGCTTTAATTTTCTGAAAACACAAGCCATACTGGTACACACATATGTACATTTCTTGAGAAGCATGTGGACACCAGGTAAATAATTACAAATGAAAAATCTACCTGTTGAGCTTCAACCTGCATCTGCCAGTGCCTGATCTGAACATCACGATTTCTGATTTCTGCCTTGAATAATGCCTGCTGCATTTGCATCTTCTGTTCTTGATTTTTAATAAGCCCCTGAATTTCTTGAAACTCTCTCTCCATATTTTTCTTTTGTTGGTTAAACCCCTGTTACAAAAAAAGTGGAGAAATTCATATAATAAAACACAAATTTCTAGTACGATATGGTTACAGCTCCATGCATGTTGCATTTATCACTGCTTTCATTTGACAAATTGACCACATATTAATTAGTTATCACCTGAAGAGAAAAGAAATTATTTTTTAAAAAAGTTTTACATTAATATGGAAAGATAAAGTACACCCAACAATCACCAAATTTGAAGGGAAGAGAGAAGCGGTGGCAAAAAAACTATTCAACAAACACACTGAAGATAAATAATATAACTAATCTTACATATGCACCTATTATCAACAAAGACAAATGAATTCCATTCAAGTCACAACTTTCTATTTTCATGAGTTAACGTGAAGCCCAAAATAATATCTGTGGGATGTTTACTGTGTTTTCTTAATGTGTTTTGTCACTCCTACACTCCTTTCTTCCACTTTGGTAAGTGACAGTTGTCTTTTATCCCTTGTTTACATTTGAATATCGTCTCATGGCATTTTTACCTACTTCATAGCTGCTGAAAAGTTTTACATTGTGAGAAGAGTAATGAACTATAAAAAGGGAAGCAGCTTTAGGCAATATAAAAAACAAGGAAAGGGAAAATGACTCATCACTCACCAAAGTTGAAGGCTGCGACGAGAGAAAAACATATCTAGGACATACAATAAAATACACAATATTTCGGTTTTACATCTTATTCATGTTGCAGGGAATGAGTCATGAGGTTCAGGAGGTGTGCACACGCTGAAGTTTAACACATCCCTTTCCTTGTCATTTACGTTGTGAGAAAGCACATTATATTTATCCCTAATATTATTAATTAATCAAGATGAAACTATAATAGAAAGTAAATTATGCCAGTTCACTAATGGCAGGTCATTAGAAAGACAAAATGCTGACCCAGCCCTAAGTATAACCACCATACTGTAATTATTGTGATCTAAATATTATAAAATTAAGTTTAAGATTTCTTTTATTAGTTTTGATATTAAATAAATTAAATGGTGCATAAAAGATCTTTCATTTCAGAATACTTTTAAATGAAAAAATTAATAATTCATAAAGAAAAAAAATAATACTGATCTAATTAAAACCATTACAGCCAATAAGGGTATTACAGTTTCGCATCCAATGTGTTTGGCAATAATTATCACTATTTCTGCTCCATCGCTATTCAAATGCCAAATAAAACATACAGTTTTGTTTTCAAAATTAATTTAAAATCAAATTTTAAATTTGGACTGAATGACTGTGTATGTGTGTTGTGGTAGCACTAATTACATTTCCTTTGTAGCAACAGATTTGAATATCTTTGATGAGAAATGCAGCATTGTTGGTTTATAATTTTGAATGATATATTGATATTGTTTGTATTTGTATTCTGTAATTTTGGGTAAAATGCAGGAAACATTCTGCTGTTTTGAGGTAATGTCCAGGTTTCAATTATTAATGGTGGTATTTTATTTAAAGATGATAGCTGTTCATGTGGTGGTGTTACATTTGAGGCAGTATTGCTGTGTTAGTGACAGCTGGGTGACTGACGAAAGTGTCCCATGTATACTATTTTATGCACTAATAGTAAATACAAAGTTTAAATGATATATGTGGGAGAAAAACCAAGTATCATCGTGTCACAAAATGTATAGTCACTGCCAACAAGTGCCAGTTTCATGTCAACACTGGGAACAACCGTGCAAAGCTCATACCATTATAAGACAGCAACTACATTTTTTTAATCAGTCAAACACTTAATACATTCTTTGACTGAGCAAAATCAAGACAGGCTTGACCTAATGACACAATTGTTGTAATGCTAAAAGAAGTGAAAGATTCATTACGTGGCAAGATAAAGACTCTAAGAAATGATTTACTAACTGAACAAGAGTCAATGTGGGTGAAATTACAAGGAACGTGATGGAAATGAGAAATGAACAAGTTTCATGGTTAAATGAGACGAGGGAGGAGCAGACTAGGGAATTTTCAAAAGTATCCCATGATAATAATGGGACAATAAACTCTATAGATAAAGGTAAACAAGTAAAATACAATCTAAATGATACAATTCCATCTACAGAAGTGACTGAAAAAACATGTCTAGAAAATGTTGAGTCAGATGTTGTCAATCCAATAAATCACAAGGTTTTATAGTTGTAGCATATCAAAATGAGAGTGAGACAGTATTTAGAGACACCACACCAAACAAATCAGCAGTCTCGACATGAAAATTTCTGATATCACAAAACACAGCTGTTTAAGTCATCCAAAGTCAACAGTGGGAAGGAAACAAATGTGTAATAAAATGTAAAACATTTATGTGTCACAAATTGAAAGATCATCAGTACATTTATTTCAGTAAGACAAGGCAAATGTTTGCAAACTTCTCAGTCATCAGAATAGAGCAAATTCCATACAGAATTCATAGAGTCCAAAGCTCCCATAGGATTTAACCCTCTGTGATTTCGTGTGGAATAGTATTTTCAGATTCTGTGTGAAAGGCTGAAATTGATTATGGTAAAGAAAACACGAAATGCCAATCCTGGTTTGAGCTGGTACACGGCTGTATAAAATATCTATAAATTTCACAATCACGTCTGATTCCCAGAGTTTACAGCAACAAATACCACTTGCATTGTTGTGATTGTCTTGAAAATTGAAAATATATGATAGGTAGGCAACATAGTAGGCAATATATTGCTGTGGCATATTTAAATAAGTTAGCTTGAAAAAAATTAGTTAAGATTCAGTAAAGTGAAGCAAAAGATATTAAATTTGAAAGTTCTCTACTGGAAGAGAAGGTAAATTCAACTCCTTTTGCAATAAATTCACATTTTCTTGGAACATTAAAGAACATATTCAAATGAATTATTATTTCTTGTAATTTGATGAACGAAATTGAATGTAACCCTTATTCAAATATGTCTGTACTTGGAAACAAAGCCACATAATTCACTTTTTAGGTTGTAGAATTCCCGATGATAGAAAAATCCTACTTGCATACTAAACAAGCGTTAAGGATATATATATAAAAAAAAAAACATTGTGTGGTAGATAGGGTCCGACCGAAGGTTCGGCTTCGGCCACCTTCGGCCAAAAAAAGCACATTCGGCCGCTCATTCGGCTTTGGCCAAATTCAGCCGAATGTTTGGCCGAAGCCGAAGTTTTACATCCAGCCCCTGAAAATGAACCAAATTTTACGAATACCGTCAACGTAGCGCGCTAACAGACGATAGCAAAGAAAAAGAACCATTTGGAAAACATCATAAAAATCAGTGGGAAGTATATTGTGAAGCCAGTGTTAAATACCAAAGCTTGATTAATTTTTTTTTTAAATCAGAGATCTTGTATGCGCCCAAAGATTTTACAAAAGATGTTCAACAGTCTACTTTATGCGATATCGTAGAAGAAAAGTAGCGCCACCATGGCCCGATAATCATCCGATTTCTTTGTGGATCAATGTATTATGTATGGACCTGGTCATTGTAAACATGTTTCCGTTCAATCTCGATGAAGGAGAAGGACTTCACAGACTTAATTTTACTGATCCTAAAACTCGACCATAGTAAAGACAAAAGTGAGAGAAATATTTTAGAAAGTCTTTAATACCAGCTACGTATGAAAACGTAAACAGTAAAGTTGCATTGATTTTAGAAAAAGGCTGAATGGATCAGTTTTACCACGACGATATGATGTGATCAAGCAAACACGTTTTTGAGTGTCACGCCACATGGCATTTCTAAAGGTTCCAAAATAAAAAAAAATATATTGGCTGTTAGTGTGTTGGAAGATCATACTAGGCAATACATTGCACAAAAAATCACTGAAACTGTTACCAAATACAATTCAAAAGAAAATATCCATACAGGTATACGAAATAATACTTCAAATATGAATGCAACCATCCGCTATGGAAACTTCATTTTTATTGGTTGTGCTGCTCACACTCTACAGCTCATGATTCACAAAGTAATTTTTAAAGATATTGCTATAGTTGAAATAGTGAAAAAGTGTTGTAAAACGTAAGAAGAGTGAACAAGCCACTCGATATCTTAATTAATTAAAAAAGAAAAATGCAGTAAATCTGTATGTTAGAACTTGGTGGAATAGAAATTCCAACTGCAGAAGAATGGATGCAAATGAACAATTTTAGAAGAGTATTTAGGAAGCAACAACTAATATTTCTAGCGATTTATTAACAGTATCTTTAATTATATCAATCATTGACATCTTAAACTCAAAACTTGCTGAGAAGGATGAAGGCTGATCTTATAATACTGCTCAAAAGCCGCTTGTGTGGGTCTGTTAACAGTAAATCTATATTCGCAAGAAAAACCTTACAGCTGTTGATTGCCGCTCTAATCGATCCACGGTTTAAAATTAAGTATTTGACTAGCGACAAAATTGTAAATACGAAGACTGATAGTTTGTCATTTCTACGTCAAAACTGTGCACTGACAATAACAAATAAAACGGGTCATTTGGAGCGATTAAAGCTTATTTTATTAGTGCCGATGTACTTTTTGTTTTGGTTATATTTAGTACATTTTTAATTAATCTGTATACGTGAAACTACTTTAAAAATATTGGTATTGATTCAGCTTTAACTGAAAATTTAATATGTGATACTAATTTAGACAGCAGAATATCGTATTTTAAAAGCTAGAATAATTTATGCTAGGTAGGAAGGTTGAAATTTATTTTTATTGGTGTTAAAAACCGATGGCACTATTATACATAAGCAAACATTTATTTGATTTACCAAAGCTAAAACTCCAAAACTTATTAATTTAATCCACGGGACAAATTATTCTGATTTGATTCGGGCTGTTACTGTTAAATTTTATAGTTTATTTTTATTATTGCTAAATAAAAATAACTGCATTTATTTTGCTAAATTGCATTGCTCAGAACCTGGTTTGGTACTATTTTACTGTTTTATTTAATTCTAATAAATAAATATTAAAAACTTTGTTTATAATCATTGTAAAGGTGCAATTTATATAAAAAATACCACATATAAAACAAAATAACAGTTCATTTTTTGCATGTCATATATACTTCATGTTAGTGTTCTAAGATAATACAAATAAAGATTGGCAAATAGAATTAAGTAAACAGAGAATACATTATGAAGCACATGCAATAAAAGTATATTGCATAGTAAGAACTGGAATGTGGATACAAGTAACATTTATGAGGCAGATTAAAAAAAAGTCCAGAAGTGAAATTGGTTTTAAATGGTATTCGTTGTTTACGTAAGATGGCAGGACTGAGTAAATATTATTTAGCTATGAATGTTAGAAGCTGCAGAATTTTTCCTGAATGTTGCAAGAAATGATAAGCCCATGAAAAGTGAACTGAGCATGTAATGCAGATGTTGTGATTAAAAGGTTGCGCAGACTTGAGAATGTACCCTAAATGTCACATCTGCATCAAGAGAGGGATTACCATTTGTATCTTGATACAGAAAATGTTGTGGAACACCATTAAATTTAATGTAAGTCATCAAAGGTGAGAACATCTGCAGAATATCTATATAACATGTCATAAGTGATGCTAAAGTCAAACGTCCAGTTATACTCAACTTATGCAACAATAAGAATAATATAAAAAAGGAAGCTATCACACAAGTCTAGAAGTGGATATTTAGTGTTAAATCATCCCCATCTTTTATTTTCTCACTATACAGATGGAACTCACTAGTCAGTTTCTTTAATTAAATTCTAATTTAAACATTTTTTTTATTTTTTTAGAAATGTCTTTACGCCTCGTTGACATCGAGGTCATTAGAGGTGGGATGGGATTGGGGACAAGGAAAGAGAAGGAATTCAGCCATGGCCTTTTGAAGGAAGCATTCCGGCATTTGCCTGGAGTGATTTGAGGAAACCGTGGAAAAACCAAAACTGGATGCCCGGACGGGGATTGGAACTGGTACCCTCCCAAATGCGAGGGCAGAGCGTTAACCGTTCACCCACCACACTCCGTCTAATTTAAAGGTGAAGTGCCCAAATATTTCATATAAAATTCAATAACAAATACGACTGATTGCTGAAGGGAAGTTGAAAAAGGTGGGGATTGCTATTTCTGCATATGTATGAGGACTGAGAAAATGTACAGTTTGGATGGTAAAATTCATTATAGCAAAAATGGAAATATTATTAGTACTATTGGAGAGAGAATACAATGTGTAAATGAATCAGGGTACCGACAATAATTTGAAATTTCAAGTCCAGAGATTGGAGAAAATGGAATGGGTTTGTTAAATTACATTTTTCATAGCAGGTCTATGAGATTTCGTTGGTGAACTGTATCAGAGTTATTGTTCCTTATATAGTACGAAAGTGGATGACAGATGACATTATGTTTGGAGTTAACATGGTAAAATGAGTGGAGTGGTGATTCTTCATGCTGATATTAAGGAAGGAGAACATGTGTGTCCCATTTCATTTTATACCTTTAATCACCTTTGTATGTCATATTTTGATACAACTATTATGTATATTTATATATTATATTTTGTGTGTAAGATTGATTAAACTAATATCACCTGGCTATTTTGGCTCCTTTAAGGGACATAATGTAAAGTGTAGGGTTAGAAGGATATTGAACAATGTGAGAGACGGTGTTGCAAATGAAGTGAGGCAGAGTGGATTAAAAATAAAATTTCTACTCCTTTCAAACTGCTTGGTATGAGAGCTAACTGTAGTGGTACAATTACAGTTGATTTTAGTGACAGCCAGACTTTTTGAGGCCTGCCCAGGCACCCCTCATGAGCTCACAGAGAGAAGTACACGACAAGATCAGGATGAAAATTTTGCGGGCAGAGCAGCTCTCGCAGAACAGCTCAGGATTTCGAGTAGAGCAAAAGGAAAAGATTAATATGAACATCTTACAGAAGAGGCAGGTCATGACTACCATTTTGGCCATTGCCTGATAACACTTGATATTGCCAGCAAAAGGTAAAACCGTCAATTTGAATGCTCTTCAAAACCTATGGAGGTGAGTCTCCAAAATTACAAAAGATCCACATAATTATGACCTTTAAGCACCACGAGTTAAACACATTTTCATGCTCAATGTACAGTCATGTTAGGTTTAGTTCAATTTAAGTTTTAATTATGTTAGCCTGGTATTGATCTTATCACAGAAACACCTCTTTCACTCACCTAGTGTCCTTCAATCTCATCAGTAAAATGAAGCAAAAGTTTCCTTCCACCTCTGAAATTCACATGGAGTTCATAGTGAGTATATCTATTCCCCCAATTGCAGGTGAAATATCATTCTCCATTTCCATTGCTTTGAATAAAATTTAAAGCACCGCTATCGGTAAATACAAATCATGGGTGTGGGAGAGGAGTTCTATGGGCGTGGCTTCGAGATCAATCAAACCAATAATTTATTTAGGGTAGCCATGAAATAATAGGAGCTAAGTAGCAAAAATCTTCAATTAAGACCAGGAGGTTGCCTTGTGCCTAGTTTGTATTGGCAGGCAAGCTCCCATATTCTGAGTTCAGAGGAGCTGCTGTTGTTTGGGAGGACTTTAATAGCACGGACTGTGAAACAAGAATTAAAACTATTGGTGTCATGGGAGATGGCATGGATAGCTACTGGATGTTTTGGATTCAGAGCGAAAACTGTCTGTCAGTGGCCTACCAATACAAACTAGGCACAAGGCAACCTCCTGGTCTTAATTTGAGACAATACACAGTCAGTACTTTTCCTTCCCTCTATCCACTCCTTGCCTCCATGCCCACTGCCTATATTGAACCATCACATACCAGAGGTGATGTTTATCTGCATAGATTCTTCTATTTTTATTATTATTATTTTTTCGATTTTATTCTGTTTACTTATTTACTTTTACTTTCTCAAATTTATGTTATGAACATGTGCGCTTCTTGCAACATTTTGCATTGCTCGTGTACTAGATCCAATTTACTGTCCTGTCCTCTGTTTGAATTTACCCCCACCATGTTCCTGACTGGTGGCCATTCTATGAGACCGTCTCCTACACCACCCTCACTCTCTTGTTAATGAAGGGCCAAGTCCTGAAATATTCATTGCTTTTCCAGTTCTTGTACTTTTTTGTGTATTCACCCAATGAAACCATCATCTAAGGTAAGTGGTGGTTCATTTCACTACCCTTTTTTTGTAAATCCAATAATTTATTTATATCATTGAAATCTGTTCATTAATTTTTCCATATTGCACACACAGACGCACAGATAGGTATACAAAACTTCAAAACTTTACAGCCTAGGCCTCTTCCATAACACTCTTTCTGAAATAATTTTATCTACAACACAATTTATCTACAACTTTATTATATGTACTAGTGTAAGCCTGTGACCATTTTTTGCGTATCGTCACGGGTCTAGAATAGTTCCAGTTTTTAAGATGAAAGATTATGACAGGTTGACCTGATTTGACCAAATATAAACCTGACCTTAGTTTTAGAGTGAATAAAATCTCTGCGCTTGAAGAACTCAGAAGCATTAATAGAGGTAGGTATTAAACACGAACAGGGTCAATAATGCAATCGTATAATTGCTTAAATAGAAATTGACTTGTATTTGACCCTTAAAGCTCACTCTGCAAAATCTAAAAAAAAATCATGTTTGCTTCGAAAGCATATTTGTAAATATGCTTCGAAAGTATCATGTTGTTATTGACACTGTGCAAACACTTGTAATGATTGGTCATAGTATCTGTAATGGCCAGAGAACTTAATACACATTCTATATTATTAAATAGTTGACCAATGAATTGCCAGAATAGTTGATTCGGTAACATATTAAGTATGACTTAAAATAACCTAATAACTCACGTACAGCGAACATGTAGAAAGAGCATTAATGAAAGTTGTCAGGAAAATACCTGAAAAGCAAATAAACCGTAATCCATAAACTTTGGTCAACAACAACATCAGTGACAGTTTTAATTAAATTGTCATTCATCAATACAGCAGAGACCACGAGTAATTTAATTTTTTTTTTAAGTTGGTTTCCTTAGCAACATGTTACTGAAAATCAGATTCACGGTTTTTGTTTTTTTTTTTTTCAGACGTAAAGTTTATCGATATTTTTTTAACTATAAAACGCTATGAAAAACAAACTTAATGAACGTATTATGGCAATTAATTTGGTAGCAGTTGCTTAGCTATTAAATTGTGAACATAATCACGAATTTCTACTAATGGTATCACTGGTCGCTGTTTTGCGAGTGAAGGCTGACACGTGACACTATTCTCCAGACAATAACTATCAAGGTGAGTAGATGACCTTATGAAATTATATAACAACTTATGGCACAAGTAATCAAGAAGCAATAGTTACATGGAAAAGAAAGGGAAAATACACCCAACACTCACCAAAGCTGAAGGGAGGAGGGCAGCAGCAACACAGCACAACACACAAACAAATAAAAAACAATATTTCGGGTGAAGAATCCCCTTTTTCAAGTAAACAGATAGGTGGCTGGTCTTGCGCAAGACTTGCGTCGGACGCAGCCACTCATAGAACGCAACAGACCGTCGGAGGTGGTGGGGGCAGCAACGATAATATAACCGCGAGTATACGAAAGATTGAAATGATCAAAAAAAAATATATATATATATACATATATATTAGTTATTAAAAATATATATAAAGAAAAAATATAATTGAAAATTAAAAAAAAAAAAAAAAATTATGAAACTATTGAACTATTGTACTGGCCAGTGGTGGGTGTATAGGGTGAGGATGGAAGATGTTAACGGAAATTAAGGCCTGGGGGATGTCTGGTTTGAAGGATGTGTTGATATGCCAATTCCCACCTGCGGAGTTCAGATTGGGAGGTAGTGTCTGGAAGTACTCTAATGGCTCTTACTGTGAAGCAGTTATTAAGGTCACAGGGTGTTGTGAGTACTGGCATGGTGAGCAACGGGGAGGTCCAGGTTTTGGGAGTAAACTGTCTGTCTGTGACCATTCATTCTGATGGATAATGAGTTTGAGGTCAGGCCAATGTAGGAACTTGGACAGTGGAGGCAGGTGAGCTGGTAAATGAGATGGGTGGTTGTACAGGTGGCATGACCTATTATGGGGTAGGTTTCACCAGTTGTAGGATTGCTATAGGTAGTGGTAGGTGGATGCATACCGCAAGTTTTGCAACGGGGTCTCTTACAAGGGAAGGATCCAAACGGTGGTTTAGGAGCATCAGAGGCTTGATATTTATGTACAAGAATGTTTTTTAGATTAGGCGGTCTGCTGAAGGTGACTCGGGGTGTGGTGGGAAGGATAGATGGAAGAATGCGGCGCATTTCAGGAAAGGATCTAAGAAAGTCATAGCCCAGACGAAGAATTTTGTTTAGGGATTCCAGGCCAGGGAAAAACTGGGTGAGAAAAACAGGGTTCTGATTGGCTTTAGGTTGTTTGTGTCGGTGTGGAGGACTGTCCCTGACCCTTGATACTTGTTTTTGAATTAGTTCTGGAGGATAATTGTGGTTTATGAGTGCCTGGGTCAGATTGTTGGTGTAGAGGGTAAAGGACTCGTGATCAGAGCATATGCGTTTGCCCCGAATGGCTAGGCTGTATGGAATGGAACGTTTTGTGTGATATGGATGGCAGCTATCAAAATGGAGATATTGTTGTAGGTTAGTGGGTTTTATGTGGACAGAGGTGTGTAAGTGACCGTTCTGTACAGAGATGTCTACATCCAGAAAAGTGATGTCAGTCTGAGAGTAGCACCAGGTGAAATTTAAGGAGGAGAAGTTATTCAGTGAGTGCAAGAAGTCAAGAAGGAGGTTTTCACCGTGGGTCCAGATCATAAATATGTCATCTATATACCTGAACCACACGGTGGGTTGTAGGGTAACCTGTTGAAGAAAACGTTCCTCTAGTCTGCCCATGAAAAGGATGGCATATGAAGGTGCCATGCGAGTGCCCATAGCAGTGCCTCGAATCTGATGGTAAATCTGAGACTGGAAGGAAAAGAAATTTTTGGTCAGGATGAATTGAGCCAAAGAAGTGAGGAAATGAGTGGTAGGGAAGGTGTGCGGGGGGCGACTGTCGAGGTAATGTTCCATGGCACTTAGGCCCTGGCCATGAGGGATGTTGGTGTATAGCGATGATACATCAATAGTGACCAGGAAGCAATCTTTAGGTAGGGGTGTAGGGACTGTTGACAAACGCTCTAAAAAGTGGGGGGTATCTCTGACATAGGATGGAAGGGCCTGGACGAAAGGTTGTAGGTGCTGGTCAACGAATGCAGAAATGCGTTCTGTGGGAGACCCAAAGGCAGCAACTATAGGACGTCCAGGATTGCCCGCCTTATGTATCTTGGGCAGAAGATACAGGGTGGGGGTTCGGGGGGTCTTAGGAGTCAAAAGGTAAATGGAATGGTGTGAAAGACCCTGTAAGGGACCTTGGAGACTGAGGAAAGAGCGGATTTCTGTGCAGATTGAATCAGTGGGGTCAGTGGTATGAGGTAAGTAAGTGGAGGTGTCAGAGAGCTGCCTGAGGGCTTCAGCTGTGTAGTCGCTTCGATCCATGACTACAGTGGTCGAGCCCTTGTCAGCTGGGAGGATTATGATGTTTTTATTGTTGGAGAGTTTACTCATTGCCCGCATTTCAGTACGGGTCAGGTTGCTGGAGTGGGGGATTGAATTTAGGAAGGAAAGTGATGAGAGGGTTGACATGAGGAATTCCTGGAATAGGAGAAGGGGATGGTTTTGAGGGAGGGGAGGTGGATCTAGCTGGGATGGAGGTAGGAATTGATGGAGGCTGGGTTCCAGGTTATCACATCGGCTGTCTCCCCTGCCTGTAGTATTGAAATAATACCGCCAGTTGAGTGTGCGGCAGAATGAAAGGGAGTCCTTAATAAGAGTAATCTGATCGAATTTAGGGGTGGGGGAGAAAGTAAGACCCTTTGAAAGTACTGATAGTTCAGGTTCGGAGAGGGGGGTGGAAGAAAGATTCACAATAGGGATTTTTGATTTCTCCAGTGGTGGGGAATGGGTAGGGGCGGGAGTGAGGGGAGTGGGTGGCAGAGGTGCTGGATGGGGAAAGTTGAGAATATGAGAAATACATGGCGTAGTGGCGATAAGTGGTGGAGGGGTAATGTGTTGCCTGTAATCGGAGTTGGGGAGGTGAAGGCCCAAAACAAAATAGCTCTTGCAGAGGGAAGAGAGCTTTGAAAGATGTTTCTGTGCTTGTTTGGTTAACAAATGGTTGCAATGGTTAAGGATGTTCTGTAAATAATGAATGCAACCAGGGAATGCAAGGAGAAGGATTTTGTGTAAGGAAATTAGGTGGGATGAGTGTTGTTGGGCTTTTATGATATACTGTTGGAGAACTAGGTGAGTAAGTGCCAGGGACTGTTGGAAGCGGAATGAGTGGAGTGTAGGATGAAGTTGCGGGGGGCATCCAGAAATAGGAAGTTTTATGGTAAGGCCATTTGGTGGTATGTTAAGAGAAAGGCAGGATTGAAGGAATAAAATATGAGACCTCAGTTTAGCAAGATGAGTAGCATGGTGCTTATACTGGGAAAGGTAACTCTGAATGTGTCATCATGTGTCTATTTCAGAGTTACCTTTCCCAGTATAAGCACCATGCTACTCATCTTGCTAAACTGAGGTCTCATATTTTATTCCTTCAATCCTGCCTTTCTCTTAACATACCACCAAATGGCCTTACCATAAAACTTCCTATTTCTGGATGCCCCCCGCAACTTCATCCTACACTCCACTCATTCCGCTTCCAACAGTCCCTGGCACTTACTCACCTAGTTCTCCAACAGTATATCATAAAAGCCCAACAACACTCATCCCACCTAATTTCCTTACACAAAATCCTTCTCCTTGCATTCCCTGGTTGCATTCATTATTTACAGAACATCCTTAACCATTGCAACCATTTGTTAACCAAACAAGCACAGAAACATCTTTCAAAGCTCTCTTCCCTCTGCAAGAGCTATTTTGTTTTGGGCCTTCACCTCCCCAACTCCGATTACAGGCAACACATTACCCCTCCACCACTTATCGCCACTACGCCATGTATTTCTCATATTCTCAACTTTCCCCATCCAGCACCTCTGCCACCCACTCCCCTCACTCCCGCCCCTACCCATTCCCCACCACTGGAGAAATCAAAAATCCCTATTGTGAATCTTTCTTCCACCCCCCTCTCCGAACCTGAACTATCAGTACTTTCAAAGGGTCTTACTTTCTCCCCCACCCCTAAATTCGATCAGATTACTCTTATTAAGGACTCCCTTTCATTCTGCCGCACACTCAACTGGCGGTATTATTTCAATACTACAGGCAGGGGAGACAGCCGATGTGATAACCTGGAACCCAGCCTCCATCAATTCCTACCTCCATCCCAGCTAGATCCACCTCCCCTCCCTCAAAACCATCCCCTTCTCCTATTCCAGGAATTCCTCATGTCAACCCTCTCATCACTTTCCTTCCTAAATTCAATCCCCCACTCCAGCAACCTGACCCGTACTGAAATGCGGGCAATGAGTAAACTCTCCAACAATAAAAACATCATAATCCTCCCAGCTGACAAGGGCTCGACCACTGTAGTCATGGATCGAAGCGACTACACAGCTGAAGCCCTCAGGCAGCTCTCTGACACCTCCACTTACTTACCTCATACCACTGACCCCACTGATTCAATCTGCACAGAAATCCGCTCTTTCCTCAGTCTCCAAGGTCCCTTACAGGGTCTTTCACACCATTCCATTTACCTTTTGACTCCTAAGACCCCCCGAACCCCCACCCTGTATCTTCTGCCCAAGATACATAAGGCGGGCAATCCTGGACGTCCTATAGTTGCTGCCTTTGGGTCTCCCACAGAACGCATTTCTGCATTCGTTGACCAGCACCTACAACCTTTCGTCCAGGCCCTTCCATCCTATGTCAGAGATACCCCCCACTTTTTAGAGCGTTTGTCAACAGTCCCTACACCCCTACCTAAAGATTGCTTCCTGGTCACTATTGATGTATCATCGCTATACACCAACATCCCTCATGGCCAGGGCCTAAGTGCCATGGAACATTACCTCGACAGTCGCCCCCCGCACACCTTCCCTACCACTCATTTCCTCACTTCTTTGGCTCAATTCATCCTGACCAAAAATTTCTTTTCCTTCCAGTCTCAGATTTACCATCAGATTCGAGGCACTGCTATGGGCACTCGCATGGCACCTTCATATGCCATCCTTTTCATGGGCAGACTAGAGGAACGTTTTCTTCAACAGGTTACCCTACAACCCACCGTGTGGTTCAGGTATATAGATGACATATTTATGATCTGGACCCACGGTGAAAACCTCCTTCTTGACTTCTTGCACTCACTGAATAACTTCTCCTCCTTAAATTTCACCTGGTGCTACTCTCAGACTGACATCACTTTTCTGGATGTAGACATCTCTGTACAGAACGGTCACTTACACACCTCTGTCCACATAAAACCCACTAACCTACAACAATATCTCCATTTTGATAGCTGCCATCCATATCACACAAAACGTTCCATTCCATACAGCCTAGCCATTCGGGGCAAACGCATATGCTCTGATCACGAGTCCTTTACCCTCTACACCAACAATCTGACCCAGGCACTCATAAACCACAATTATCCTCCAGAACTAATTCAAAAACAAGTATCAAGGGTCAGGGACAGTCCTCCACACCGACACAAACAACCTAAAGCCAATCAGAACCCTGTTTTTCTCACCCAGTTTTTCCCTGGCCTGGAATCCCTAAACAAAATTCTTCGTCTGGGCTATGACTTTCTTAGATCCTTTCCTGAAATGCGCCGCATTCTTCCATCTATCCTTCCCACCACACCCCGAGTCACCTTCAGCAGACCGCCTAATCTAAAAAACATTCTTGTACATAAATATCAAGCCTCTGATGCTCCTAAACCACCGTTTGGATCCTTCCCTTGTAAGAGACCCCGTTGCAAAACTTGCGGTATGCATCCACCTACCACTACCTATAGCAATCCTACAACTGGTGAAACCTACCCCATAATAGGTCATGCCACCTGTACAACCACCCATCTCATTTACCAGCTCACCTGCCTCCACTGTCCAAGTTCCTACATTGGCCTGACCTCAAACTCATTATCCATCAGAATGAATGGTCACAGACAGACAGTTTACTCCCAAAACCTGGACCTCCCCGTTGCTCACCATGCCAGTACTCACAACACCCGTGACCTTAATAACTGCTTCACAGTAAGAGCCATTAGAGTACTTCCAGACACTACCTCCCAATCTGAACTCCGCAGGTGGGAATTGGCATATCAACACATCCTTCAAACCAGACATCCCCCAGGCCTTAATTTCCGATAACATCTTCCATCCTCACCCTATACACCCACCACTGGCCAGTACAATAGTTCAATAGTTTCATAATTTTTTTTTTTTTTAATTATCAATTATATTTTTTCTTTATATATATTTTTAATAACTAATATATATGTATATATATATATATTTTTTTTTGATCATTTCAATCTTTCGTATACTCGCGGTTATATTATCGTTGCTGCCCCCACCACCTCCGACGGTCTGTTGCGTTCTATGAGTGGCTGCGTCCGACGCAAGTCTTGCGCAAGACCAGCCACCTATCTGTTTACTTGAAAAAGGGGATTCTTCACCCGAAATATTGTTTTTTATTTGTTTGTGTGTTGTGCTGTGTTGCTGCTGCCCTCCTCCCTTCAGCTTTGGTGAGTGTTGGGTGTATTTTCCCTTTCTTTTCCATGTAAATATTGCCTCGCGGCATTTCTTTCCTTTCATTGTTACCAAGAAGCAATAGTGATAGATATAACAGGATTTAGCAAACTGGTGACCTAAACTGAAGGTGGATATATTTACAATTATAACACCCTAGTTAACAGAACTGAAGAAATATTTTAAGAAAAGGTTCAGTATGTGGAAGGAATGAATAGGAGATGAAATGGAAGGAATTCAAAGAAACATTAAAAATGTGAGAAGAAATGTTTATTTCAACAAACAAGAAAAAACAAAAAAGCATTGAGGAAAAAGATGAAACCTACATGTAGATGATAGCCAGAAGTAACAAAGTACAGTAAAGACCAATAGCTGTGAAAGTATTACAGGGCCTTGAAAAAACAATGGCTGATGTGCCTCAAGTGAAGTTATAATAGGTCCAGCAAGCCAGTAGTTGATGTTTTAATCAGGAATCCAGCTTTGAAAAAAACGTCTTGAGTGGAGGATGAGGAAAAAATAGTTTGTGCCAGATACAGGACCAAAATGGTGCAGTGGAAGGGGAGGAATGGTGGAGGGACAGGAGATGGTGGAGGGAACTGGGTTCCCGACAGACTTGGCCAGTGAATTGAAACCGTTTGAGATCATGATAGATTCTACACACAATTATAAGAAGGTTAAAGGATTTGGTAAGAACAAAATACAACAGAAGGCAGTAAGGATCATATTAAATAACTGAATAAGTAATTATTAGCAGCAAAGAAAGAAGATAAACATACATTCAGAAAGAATACTGCTTATTGTTGAAGTTGGTTTTTTGATGTGACAAGATGGTAGCATTTCTACAACCTTTTTTTTGGTGCACTGGGAATTGTGTGTGGAGAGGTTGTTTCCGTATGATATTGTTTCACTGACTGGAATGACAGAGAACATGTTTGCTGTATTATATAGTAGGACTGAAGCTGTGCAAGGGTTCTGTATAGTATTTATGTTATGTATTCACTGTGTTGTGTTTTTAATGGCTCTATGATTGTGGAATCTATAACTGTCACTTCAGAATTCATGTGTGATTCTACTTAGCAGAGATGTGGGTGCATTTCTGAAGTTTTTTACTGGTCATATAGGTGAATCATTTCTTTGTATTTTTTTACTTGCTTTGAGCTTGGAAGCCTTGTTTTTTTTTTTTTTTTTTTTTTTTTTTTTAGGGAAGTCCACCCATGATTTTAAATCTCTTTTTCATGTTTTTGTGGAATCTGTCTGAGAGTTCTGATTTTAATGTTGTTACTGATAAGCTGTTCTGTATTTCCAATGCACTCTATTTTTTTGCATCCCATGGAGGTGGTGTATTTATAGCTGTTAGTAAGTACCTTCCATTATGAAATAGATGTCGATACTGTTTGCGAAATATTATGGATCAAGCTCAACGTAGCTAGGACGAAACTTGTGATTGGCTCCTTTTATCGTCCACCAGATGCGAGCATAACCATTGCCAAGGCAATAAGGCATAATGTAAATAATATAGCTCGGCAATTTCCAGACCATACAATAGTGCTAGATGGTGACTTTAACTTGCCATATAACGACTGGACTAACTACAATCACATTACCGGTGGCAGTGATAAAGCAGCTTGTGAAATCATTCTAGAACTTTTCTCAGTTCACAATTTTGAACAGCTCGTAACTGAACCAACGCAATGACTCAATGATAACGAAAATATTTTAGATAATCTCGTTACAAATAGGCCTGAATTATTCACGGATATTTCTATCACCATAAGAATAAGTGATAACAAAGCTGTAGTTGCTACACTAAAATTAACAACCACGCTCAAAAAGAAAAAAGAAAGGATCATTTACAGATTTGAAAAGGCTTCAAAAGAGTGTTTTAGAATATATTTGAGGCATAATTACCATACCTTCATCGATTCATATGTATAATCAGGGAAGGTATGGACTTGCATACACAGAAATGGGTAATCAGGAAAGGGAATGATCCCCATGGTATACAAGGGATGTTAAAAGGTTACTCAAAAAGCAAAGGAAGATACTTGCACGATCAAAAAGGACGATGCATCGGAATAATTTAGAAAAGTTAGAGGAGATAAGGGAACATGTTAAGAATCTGATGCGTGCGGCCTTTAATGTCTTTCATTGCAATTCTCTCTCTAAGAGCCTCACCGAACATCCTAAAAAAAATTTGGTCGTATGTAAAAAAAAGTTAGTTGTAGTGGAAACAAGAAGCCAGTTCTAATAAAAAACGGACGGGAAGTTGACGACAGCCGCAACAAGGGTACCGTATTTAACACCGACTTCAAAAATTCATTCACATGCAAAAACATGGAAAACATCCCCACTTTACCAAATCGCGTGGTATTAGAGATGGATCCGACAGAGATTGAGAGTGTAGGTATTGTAAAGCAATTAAAGCTCCTGAAGTGGGGTAAAGCGCCGTGTCCCGATGGTATACCAGTAAGAGTATTTTCTGAATACGCAGAGGAAATTGAACCATTTCTGTCAGATATATTCTGGAAATCTTTAGAAGAGAAAAAAGTACCTTCCAGCTGGAAAATAGCCCATATAATTCCCATTTTCAAGAAAGGAGATCGGAGTGATCCTAGGAACTATCGACCCATATCTCTAACATCTGTCTGCAGTGGAATTCTGGAGCATGTTATATGCTCTAACATTACGAAGTTTCTAGATGAGAACGAGTTATTTACACCATGCCAACATGGATTTCGGAAGAAGAGATCGTGTGAAACACAATTGGCCCTATTTTTACATGACATAATGAAAGTTATCGATGCAGGTTCACAAGTTGATGCAATTTTCTTGGATTTTCAGAAAGGTTTTGATTCTGTACCACACAACTGACTTTTAGTGAAGATTCGAGCATACGGTATACCGGATCAGATTTGCAAATGGATACATGATTTTCCAACTGGTTGATCTCAGTATGTCGTTGTTGATGAGGAAGCCTCTTCTAAGATAGATGTTACTTCGGGGGTTCCTCAAGGAAGTGTAATAGGACCACTTCTTTTATTAATATTTATAAACGATCTCGGTGACCACGCCAGATGCCGGTTGCGATTGTTTGCCAATGATGCAGTTATCTGTAAGGAAATAAGGTGCTCCGATGATTGCTTAGAAGTTCAGCGCGATTTCCGAATGGTGCCCTAAATGGCAGCTCACACTTAATTGCAAAAAGTGCAAGGCAATGCGAATAAGTAACAAAAAGAATCAGATTGTTCACAGGTACAAAATAAACAATTCAGCTGTTGACAAGGCTGATTCCCTGAAGTATCTGGAGGTGATAGCACAAAGCAACATGAGATGGGACTTGCACATAACTTCTGTTGTAGGCAAGGCTAATTCTAAATATCAATTAATAGGTCGTATTTTGAGGAACTGTAATGCTCATACAAAGGAGATAGCGTATAAAACAATAGTGCATCCGCATCTGGATTACTGTTTTGGAGTTTGTGATCCATATCGCAAGGGCTGATCGACTCAGTGGAGAGAGTGCAAAGGAGGCCCGCTCAATTCATGACTGCTTGCTACAGCCCTTATGAAAGCATCACAGAATTGATACACAGATTGGGCTGGGATAGTTTGGAAGACAGACAACATAGTTTGCGTTTGAATTTATTGGAGAATACGTGAAAATCTTTAAATTACGAGTGCATTGAAATACTTCTTCCACCAAGCTATTTATATCACAATGATAAGATTCGAGAAATAAGATGTCCTACTGATGCTTTTATGTATTCCTTCTTTCCTCTTGCTATTCGGGATTGGAATGCACGGGTTTAGGATTTGGTGCTTAGCACCCTCTGCCACCCACAATGTTAGTGATTCGCAGAGTATGGATGTAGATGTAGATTACTATGGAATTACCTTTGTCAGCTTCAGTAACTACTACATCATTTTTCTCTAATTTGGTTTCAGTTTTTTTCAGTGTATTCTGTGTGTGTATGCAGTGAAAGTTTGTATAGTTTTGTTGGTTTCTCTTATTTCATTTGAAATCAATTTTCTAATTATGCCAATTGGTGACAAGTTCTTTGAATTTTTACCTTGTGTTATAATAAAGGGTTAATCAAAAAGAAAGAGCAAATTTTGAATTTTATTTCTCACAAACTATAAAAAATACAATTATACATGTCACACATCACTGGATAGAGGAAAATTCAAAGTTTGTTACCACCGCCTACTAGTTACATTCACTGCCATTAACGGCAGTGTTGCCTGTTTACGTGGAAATGATAAGTTGTTTTGTTTGCTACAGTATGCAAAGTGTGGATCCATGTTGATGTACAGTGTGCATTCAGTCATAATTCAATGAAGTGCAACCTCGTCATATACAGAGTTACGAATGGCATAAGAAATTTATGGGAGATGGGTGCACATGCATTAGAAAAAGCACTGGTCATTTTCAAACATCAAATGAGGATGTTTAGCTTTCACATGGAGCCCTAAGAAATGCACTACAAAGGAAAGCAGTGAGCTTGGAATTACGCAGGCAATAAGAAATGTCAACATATAAGTTACAGTTGCTTCATTTGCTGTATCCTGGCAGTCGTGGGGAAAAAGGTTTCTGTAACTGAAATTTCTTACGTGGTCTGGTAAAGGGACAGAAGGGGGAGGGATTATGCTGATTTACTTGGGAGAGGGATTGGGGTGTCCGAGCCAAGCTATGTAGCTTTTCTTTCATTTCATTTATAATGATTAAAATAAGCTACAGAATACACAACATGTGAATACTTATTTCTGTAATTTAAGTATCTCCATATACTCTATTTACAGACAGTAACGGGAATGCACATGACTTGAAATCATAGTGTCCAGTGTGCACAGGTTTGGTACATTTGATCTAACTGACACACGATGGCCATTACGCACTGAAAATATTGAGCATGCGGTACCTAGACTCAAATTAACTTAAAGATGTCACGTAGGACTTTACACACCAGTAAAAGTTTGTGTTGTTTTAATGTTTTGAAAAAAAAAAAAAGCTGATTTTATTTGGATTGCCAACATGTCTCAACACGACTCATCAATAAAATGATTATAATTTTGATCCGTCAAATGAATTTCAGTGCATCTTCAATTACAGTGCTCACTGAAGTGGCTTTTCAAGTTCAACATTTGGTGTGAAATAGCACTGTACAATATCGGCTTATCGCAAATAATTTACCAGCAAGTATTCACTATCCAAAATGGCATCAATGAGCTATCGAAACCTTTTGAGAAATCTTTTAAGTAGGACAAAAAGAATCATTCCCTGGTAATGTAGAAAGAAAGGTGACAGAACTGCATCAACAGAAAACAATAGATGAGGCTCTTTTTAGTTTTTTTTATGTGACAGATATAATTCGTTTAATCTTATCAATTAATAAACAATAATGAATGAAATGATGAGAATGGTCTGGGTAACACCTAAGAAGAAAAGGATCCTCTTTACCTAAAAAAGACAGTGTCTTCATTTTTGTTCAGAATACTTATAATTATTGAAAAGCATATAAAGTAAACGTCAGCCATGTTTGTTATATACACAATAATATTGACAGTAGACTGATAAGAGAAAATAGTACAAAATGTTTTCATTAATAGATGGGAAAAAAGCTACGTTCCAATTGGGGGGAGGGATCCTATTTATACAAGATTCAGCCATCGTCGCTCTGCTAACAACAACTTGGCTGTTTATTTCCTTCTTAAGATCCTGCAATAAAAGTAACAATGAGCTGAACAGTTTTGTTATCTAAAGGATGAATTTATGAGTTTGACCTTGCATGTCTATTCACAGTCCAACTTGCAAGACCTCGGTGTAGAACTAGCACTTCTAATAAGATGCTCCAAGAAATCCTTTCTAGTTATACTTTTTTGTGGTAAGTCAAAGTCCTCATTGCACACTTCTAGGATGTTTCCTCCAATCACAATCCAACGCCCATAGCTTGTTGGATGGCAGCAACCTGAGTTGATTGTCTGGGAGTCGAACAGCATCCAATATTTAACACATCCTACATGTAGTCCTGCAGACCCTTTCACACTCCAGCAAGATTCCTACATTGGGAAATCGGATCACCATTGATCCTACAAATTGGAATGTGAATGGGCTGCTAGAGGAGTGGAAAGGTGAGTGGCGGGCACTGTGATTGGGCCTTGTGCTTGTCGCGTTGCGAACTCCGCGAAGTTAATATGACAAAAATTGTTTTGTTGGCACATGCGTAGTTACATAAATAATATAATTCACTTGTGAAATCAAATTGAAAGATGAGGCAAAAAATGCAGTAATATATGGAAATACGCTATGCTTATGCAAAATGTAGAATTCATGAAAAAAATGCACTTATTTTGATTTTAAGTTTATTTTTGATAAAATATTAAAATCTAAATAATTATTAAATTATTTTTCCACGTCTGCATCCGCTTCCAGAAAAGATCCGCAACCGCTGGTGTCAAGCACTGAACATCTGCATCTGCAAAGATAATCTCCGTTACAACCCTATGGTATATGTCTGTTCAGAATAACACTTTCTGCACTTCTTTGGCCCCGTATTTAATTCAGAAGTTTTGCATTCTGACTATAATTTGTTACACTCTTCTGTTCATTGTACTTTCTTTTTTATTCTGTGACTATACACAGCTGGCTTAAGTGTATTCTGCGCTGTATTTGTTTATCTGTAAGTTATTCTCACATCAGTGTGCATGGTACGTTGGGTACAGTGAGTGGATCATTGTAGTCTAATATCAACAAAACTGTTGTAAACAAACCATTTGATTTAAAACCTTGAAAACTGTTTCACGATATCTGCAAGACAAACATGAACAGACATCATCACTAGGCTTCCAAATATGGTCAAACTATAACAATTTCCACAAACCTTGCATTCTTGATATAATGTTAAGATTAGTGTACATGTAGTCTAAAAAAAACCATCAGGCACTTTGCAAGTTTATAAAATCATCAATAGCTCTTAAAATAATCAAATATTTCACTTACTTTTTTTTGGGATTCGCGCTGCTGAAAGTGTAAAATATTGTATAATTGAGGTCTTATAATAGGTTGAAACGGTTCTCCTTCTTTATGGACCATCAACTAATCATAACCCAGTGACAACAGGGTAGCTTGGGAGAACTTCTCTCTTCTTATTCCTGACTTTTCATAGATAACTCTTGTAGAAAAACTTGTTTGTAGGATCCAAAGAAAGTGATATATTGCACTTATGTAGCACTGTTATACTGCCAATTAAACACACAATCTTTACTAAGAACAGAGACACTTTGGTCCTATTATTCAGCCAGGGTTAGTTTTCAAAGGTCTTGCATTAATTATATTAAATGCTGCTCTTAGTATAAAAATTTTGCTGTGAGATTTCTCACTGCATACTCAAAAACACTGAAGATAAACTGCATCATGCATGGTGCTTATGCAAATTTAAGCCCATTACTCAGCACACACATGATGTCATTATCAATTACCTTCTTCATAAGATTCACTACAATGAGGTCTAGTTTTCTGTAAACCTCTCTAAGTGAAAGATGAGGATACTTCCCAATCAATCTTTTTACAATCTTTCAAAGAGCAAAAAATACTGTGCAACTATTTCAGTATCCTCTTACTTCAAGCAAAAGAAGCTTTCACATATTATAATCAAGATCATGCAATTCTGATATATCCTGAATAATAAGATTTTCCATAGAGTATATCTGGCTGCATCACTGCTAAAGACTTAACCGTTCCTGTTTCTCAACAGCATAATAGGAAAGCCAAAATGCTAAGAAGCTTGACTTGTTTATTATGCAATATATCTAGCCGCTAATATTATTCAATATTTTCTTCCTGGAAAGCTATGTGATATATCAAAAGATATTCATGTAGTAACACCCGTCTATGAGAAATTCTCAGGATTTAGCCATATCAATAGTGAAACACACCATGTTGTCTGTCTGCCTCTCTTTAAATGTATAAACAGTTTGATATATTTACAGCCTCAATCAAAAGGTATTCTGTATGAGTAGACAGAATTTGCTCCCCACCACAAATAGCATATTCCTAGGAATAAATGTAGGAAGTATTACTCAAGAATAAAGATGTAGTAATGGAATTAAGGCCAGGAAAGCACTAGATGAGAAATGCTGGGTTTTGGTTGGTTTTCAGTGGTATATGGTTGGCTGTGGGATATTTCTTTTTGGATCTGATCATAGTGTAATTGAGATAAATAACAGCTTGTGCTATGTTGTGGGAGTACTTAGAGGGATGGCCACATTCCAAGGTAGGAAACATCTGGTGTAGAAGAGGTGGTAGCTGTTGCAGTAGAGGTAATGTTGTTGATTTTATGAGATGTGTATGTGGCATTTCCAAAGACAAATGATCATTTCAAGAGAAAAAATATTAAGAGCCATGTAAAATCAAAGGATTGGCTGTTATTAAGGGAATTGAAGAAGTTAAGGAAGTGGATTTTCAATGGATCCAAATCAAAAATTTATCAATATGTAATTCCTCTCCTGTTTGGGCCACAAAACAGTTGGCAAAGGAAGAAGGAAACACAGTACCCAAGACAAAGTTGTTTATTAGGTGGAACAGTTGGGAATTAAAAGGGGGGGAAAAGTATTTGGACAGAACAAGGTGACTTTAAAATAAACTAGGGGATATTATCCGATACAGTCTTATTATTCACAAATGTAATGTACTCTTAATTTTGGAAAATTAACGAAAATAGTACGTTTAAATTATGTTGGCATTTATAAATACGAGGCGTATTTTTTAAGTAAGTACCGTTTTGTCACACCGTGGCTGCAGCGCTACGGTCGGCGTTCCGCGCATGCGCACTGGGTACCTGCATCTCTTGCCTATGCACTGACGCCATTACAGTCTAATTCTTCCTTGTTTACATTGTTCACCGAGTGTTTAAGATGCCTCCGATAATCGTGAGTCCCGCCGACTGTGAAGTATGGGCTGTTATAAGATTTCTTTGTGCTAAAGGCATAAAACCGATCGATATTCATCGTGAGATCTGTGCAGTTTACGGACAAAACATTATGAGTGATGGAATGGTGAGAAAGTGGGTGAGAGCACAAATGTGCATGATGAACAACGGAGTGGGCGTCCTTCGGTCATTAATGAAAGTTTGGTACAGAAAGATGACAATAAGGTGAGAGAAAACAGACGCTTTATGATTTCCTCCTTGTGTGATGACTTTCCTAATTTCTCGTAGTGTTTTGTATGGCATTGTGACTGAGCACTTGAATTACCGAAAATTGTGCTCACGTTGGGTACCGAAAATGTTAATGGATGTGCACCAAACCAAACGTTTAGGCAGTGCATTGAGTTTCCTCAGCGGTACCACAACGATGGTGATGATTTCTTAAGCCAAATTGTTATGGGCGATGAGACATGGGTGGCCTACGTCACACGTGAATCAAAGCAACAGTCCGTGGAATGGCGGCAATCAGATTCACCCAAAAAAGTGAAATTCAAGCAAACGATTTCTGCCCGGAAAATCATGTGCACAGTTTTTTGGGACAGAAAAGGAGTATTGATTGTGGGAATAAAAGACGTGGCAAGTTGAGCAAGGGCATTGTTTTGCTGCATGACAATGCCCGTCTACATGTGGCTAATCAGACCAAAGATCTCATCACATCTTTTCGATGGGAAACTCTAGATCATCCTCCGTACAGCCCTGATCTGGCACCCAGTGACTACCATCTGTTCCTGCACTCGAAGAAACACCTGGGCGGTCAGCGTCTTGAAGACGATAAAACAGTCAAAACGGTTGTAGTGGTTAACAAGTCAGGTGGCAGACTTCTATGAGGAGTGTTTTCAAAAACTGGTACTACGTTATGACAAGTGCCTCAATATTGAAGGGAATTATGTAGAAAAGTAGAGTAAGGTACAGGCTTTCATGTAAAAATAAAATTATTGATATATTTTTGCACGTCTTTTTTAATTTCAAAACGGTACTTACTTAAAAAAAACATGCCTCGTAAAATATGAGTAATGTATGTATGCTCTTTTTTAAAAAAGAAATATGGATTTGTATATGAATATCATTTTAATTGAGGAGTTCATACATACCAACAGCATTTCATCTTTCTCTTTCATTTGACACTCCATCAACTTCTGCTTTAGTCGAAATTTGTTTCTTTCATCTCTCAGCTGTTTTTCTAAGACATTTTTCTCCTGTAAATGTAGGTCATATAAATGATTCTCACAGTTCAAAAGATGGATATAGTCACTGCATTAGAATACTTGAAAGGAACAGTGTAACAAAATAAACCTTCAGTTCCAAAAGAAAAAAGTTTTCATTGAGAAGCAAGCCATACATTGTTAATAACAGGATAACCGTAGATGGTACTGCTATATTTAGTCACCACAAGTATTCTCACTTAAAAACTTGCCATGACTGTAAATTGTGGGTTAATATACTTTTAATAAATGTGTAAATGCATAAAATTTTCAAGAATCGTTCATAAAAGGCACCAAGATTATGCAATAAAACAGTTCTGCTGTGGGATTAATAAATGGAAGCAGATCACAGAAGTAAGCCCATAATGGCCTTATGTTCATTAATTACATTTAATACAAAGCAGCTAGGAATTAGCTACTTGTCACCAGTATTATTATTATTTTTCCCCTTGATAGGAACATAGAGGACTATGGAAAACTAGAATAATTATACTATGAGCTCTCTCATAATAACTTGTGATCCTAATTTTTCATCTTCACTAAAATGGCGATGATTCTCCTAAGTTAAGCCTCCCACTACCGTATGTAACAATCCATTATAATAATCTGGTTTTGGGTAATTTTTCTACAATTGTTGACAGCAAATTTTATTAATAAAAACTCCATCTACAAGCAACTATTGTGGTGAATGTTGTTATTATTTTAAAAAATCCCCAGATATATTTTGCCCTTATGATGTGAGGTATTATCAGCGGCTGTAAATGTATGTTTTTACGTGTATATTATTACAATTATTGCCTCTCTCTTACGAACAATCCTCTAATGAGCAGCACACACCACCTCTTCTGCTGATCACATTTTTAATATCCCCCAACCACCTCCTTTTTTAACACCCACCCCTCAAGTCACTGCCCCACCTGTAGAAATACCTTTTTTTTATCTGCTTAACGTGTGTCTAACAGCAAGGACTTTAGAGATGGGAAAGGATGGGGGGGGGCAAGGAATGGGAAGGAATTCGGCCATGGCCTTTTGAAGGAAGCATCCCGGCATTTACCTGGAGTTATTTGGGAAACCATGGAAAACCCAAATCTGGAAGCCCGGACGGGGATTCGAACCACCGTCCTCCCGAATGCGAGGCCAGAACGCTAGCCATTACACCACCACGCTCGGTGTAGACATACCACAACGGTCAGTGGTCAACCTCACATCCTGAACCACAACTTTCTATCCTATTCAAGTGAATTCCTTTCTTACCCATTCCTAAGTTCGACCATGCTGCTCTGGTCCAGGACTGACAACAGGAATTAAATTCAGAAAAAAACATAGGTTTCACAACAATGCCCTTTTCAATACCTTTCTGTATTTTCTAGCAAGGTTCACAAAGGTGGATGTACAGTTCAATATTGTATAGTACTGATGCCTTTTTTAACAGGATAAAAGAGTTTATTTTGTTTTCTACAATCATTGTAAGCTATCTATTAAATTTTGTAACTGCGTGACAAAATTTTGCTCTCAGAACCACGAGTTAGATTGGATAAATCATTAGTGCATTTCATTTTAAAAGTAATTATTCTATGTTTATTCAAGTTAGAAAGCAGTTTTACAGTTTCCAAGATAGTATTTTCAATATTTTAAATTTCAACATTCCCCGGCATTCGCCTGGAGTCAGATTGCGAAAGTCCATATCTAATTTATTTATTTTCGGCTAAACGATTGAAGTTAGGATAATTTTCATAATAACTAAAGTTAACATTTATTTAAAGATCTAGCGATTTGTAAAATTTCAGAAAGATAAAATTATTTTTAATATCAAGGTCAGATTAGCCAATGTTAGGACTTCAGACGTGCGATTTGATATCCGACGACTTTCCCATCCGCCACCCCTGAGAAAGAGGAAAAAGATTTGTTCCCACGCTGCGTGAGAAGCTGCTAGGAATATTCGAGAAGCAGGAAGTGCTATGTGAATATAGGACCGTGCGTGCAGTTGTTCGCCGCCCAGTCTGCCAGGAACCGCGTAGGCGATAGCATGTAGCTCAGTAGGCAGGAAAGTTTTATATCTAGCACATCAGTAAAAGTTTTATTTTGGAATAATGCCACTTCTTTTATTCAAGTCAACTATTATGTTGAATTAAAATAGTATTTCTGCAAGTGAGGCCTCGGGATTGTTTGATTTTACTAAACTGTTGAACAATGGGAGCGTGTGATTCTCTTTTGTTAAATTACTACAACTAGAAGTTTGAACTATTGGGGTGTGGTCTGGCTCGACTGGTTAATCGAACTTGTAATACATTTCTTTGGAAAATTTGTCTGATTGCCTGTACAGTTGCTGGCTTTGTGAACTTTTGGAAGAATATACTTATTTAAATGGCAATGAACTATTTATCTTTATTGAACTTTACCTTTTCATAGTTTTCTGGTTAAAAACCTATGTGGCGATCGTATCATCTTAACTAAGTCAAAACTGTTACAACCAAAGCTACACACGGTTATAGTTAAGACAACGTGTTTATGCCCCACCCCACCATAAGCTCGGTTCTTACATCATCATAGAGATAAAGCAAACAATAGTCCCTGGGTTCTTTCTTATTAATGATTTTGGCTTTTTGTGCATCATTTATTAACTTCTGGTAAGTAGTTTTGGTTAAGAAAATACTGTTTTTTACAACATTAACTCGAATTTTGAACAGTTCATCGTTGAATCGTTGTTTCATGTCTATTCTTCCAACACTACAGCTTGCTCCAACATTTTCTTGAAAAAACTATTTTGTTTAATAAATTTAAGTACAATTGCACATTTTGACACTCCTAAACTAACCGCAAAGTGCAACTGGCAAATTCTAAGCCTCAGGCATGCATTATCACTGCCTTACCACATGATATTCGAAACAAGTCACAGGTGTATTTCATACTTTGATGATTTCT
Organism: Vandiemenella viatica; assembly: GCA_031002005.1. Lineage (NCBI taxonomy): Eukaryota > Metazoa > Arthropoda > Insecta > Orthoptera > Morabidae > Vandiemenella > Vandiemenella viatica. The sequence goes on along the minus strand of JARYHS010008075.1, from coordinate 19,430,350 downwards.
CATTTGGTATTCTATAGAACTATGTGAAACATGAATCGTTTCATACAATGCTGGCTAGTTTTAGGCGTTATATACAATGCCTAGGCATTCTATAGAATGCCGGATTTTAAACTTTGTCAGTAACATATACATTTCTTATTTTATTTATTTACTCTTACAAAAGTTCAAAATATTTTAGTTTACCTCAACTGATTGTCACAGACATTGTTCTGTCTCACAGTTAATGGTGGTCAACTTCCTCCTTCATTGGTTAAATTCCCACTCTTTCGTTTCATCACTGGTTCATTCATATGGTAAGTCACAATGTGTACACATCTTTCCCTGCTATATGTATCGGCTCTTGCACGATTAAGGTTATTAACAGAAATACTGTGAAGTGTGGTTTTGTGTCCTTGTGTGTAAGGGTGATTTCTTGTGTTCGTCTGGCCTCCTGCCTAAATCTGTGGCGAGTGATGGGTGGTTTTTCCCAATCCTATCTTATTTTCAATTATTATATGCAGTACTAATTATTATAAAAATGTCTGTAAAGTGCATAAAGGGCTGTTTCAGACTGTCGTGTGGGGATTATAACCATATCTGCAACTATAATGAATATATATGTTATTAGGAAACATAGGTGCCGAAAACGGATATATTGAATATTTAGATAGGAGAAAAACCACCAGTTATCATAGAAAAAGATTCCTGTGGTGTCGAGACACGGAAAAAATGTACACTCATAGAGCAGAATTTTTGAGCTTATAGACGTTCTTCAGTAGTCGAGTGAGATGGCTGCCTGATGGAGGCTAGTAGCCAACTGAGTTTGGCAACAAGGCCAGTTGCTGATGTTGGGGAAAAAACAACATGGCGGGAAGTGAGGGTGGCGGTAGAAAGGCACAAACAAGAAAATAATAAACCTATACATAGGAACCCATCGCGAAAACATGGTAGATGTCAGCTGATGGTCCTAACTTGCCTATTACACCATGTATGTATGTACACAAAAACTGAGAAATTTGTGAAATAAAAATATTTGTAACTCCAAAAAAAAAAAAAAAAAAAAAAATAGCAAACAAATTTTGAAGTTACAAACTACTAAAAGATGGGCTCTGGTGAGCGACGATTCAGTTGGAAAAGGTAGGGGGTGGGTGGGGTGGGTGGAAAGGAAGGGGGGTAGTACAATTGGCACTATCTTAAATTTTTTCCTGGTTGTTGTCTGGTCCCCAGTTGGTACTGATAAGCCTGATCCCAACTTCTGAGTTCCATATGCTGCTTTTGTCCGAGAGGACTCTGATGGCACGGACTGTGAAGGTTGTGTTAAAATTGTTGGTGCCATGAGTGGTGGGCATGATAAGATACAGAATGGTCAGGGTTGCGGGTGAATAACAAGGTCTATGTCCGTTCATTCTGATGGCCAGTGGATTCGTGGTCAGACCTATGTAGGAGGCTGGGCAATGATTGCAGATGAGTTGATAAATAAGGTGGTTAAGGTGGTAGGATACTAAAGTGGCAAGTCCTGTGATGGGGAGCTTTCCCCAGTTACGGGGTTGGTGAAGGTGGTGGAAGGCAGGTGCATATTTCATAATTTGCAGCAGGATCTGTTGCAAGTAAAAGAACCTAGGGGCTGTCTTGCAAGCTGGGGGGTCCTATGTTTATGGACCAAGAGTTGGTTGTGGTTTGGAGGTCTACTGAAGCAGGTTCTAGGTGGGCGAAGGAGGATTTTTGGAAGAAGGGTTCTCATCTCGAAGAAAGTCATACCCTTGTTACAGGACTCAGTTGACAGATTCCAAACCTGGGAAGTATCGGGTGACCAAAATCGAGTTTTAAGGGGTTGTGGGCTGTTGATAGGTTGAGTGGGTTCTTATGTGGCCATGAAACTTGTTTATGAGCTAAATCTGATGGGTAATTGCAGGATATCAGGACTTCAGAGATGTTGCTAGAATACTGTTGGAGGGCATGTTCATTGGAACATACGTGTCTTCCCCGAATGCCCAGGCTATAGGGGAGAGAGCGCCTGACGTGATGATGATTGCAGCTATCATAATGAAGGTACTGTGTAAGTTGGCGGGTTTGATATGGACAGATGAGTTGTGAGAGATAGGTCAACATCCAGGAAAGTGGCATGAGTGTGGGAGTAAGTCCACGTGAATTTCAGAATGCTGGCAGTATTGAGTTTATTGAGGAAACTGAGTAGGTTGTCTTCCCCATGGGTCCAGATCATGAAAATGTCATCAATTAATCTGACTCACAAAAGGGATTTCAGATGGGTTCCAGCCAAGAATGACTGTTCCAGGTGACCTAAGTAGTGGTTAGCGTGCGAAGGAGCCATATGGGTGCCCATGGCCGTGTCACTAACTCTGTTGCAAATTTTACCATCAAATAAGAAAAAGTTATTGTTCAGTATTAGCTCGGCCAGGATGATTAGAAAGGATCTGGTGGGGAGGCTATTAGAAGGATGCTGGTCTAGAAAATTTTCATGGTGCTGATACACTGACAGTGGGGAATATTAGTATATAGGGAGGTCACATCAATCGTTACTAGGAAGAGTCAGGGAGAGGAGATGTGGACACAGTAGACAATCAAGAGAGGAAGTGTTGGGTGTCTTTGATGGGGGAGGGAAGCTGGCTGACAATGGGCTGTAGATAACTATGTACATTCTTGTGGCAGCAATGCTGTATAAAAACTTCTCAGGCTTCAAGCCGCATCAAAATTGAGTCGTCTAGCGACGTTTTAGAAGCTTGCACTGCTTCCATTTTCAAGCATCACTTAGCAGCCAGAGGATTCAATTTTGTTGCGGCTTGAAACCCAAGAAGTTTTTAAACAATGGGCTGTAGATGTTGGTCCACCAGGGAAGTTTGTGAACCGCTAAGTTTGTGAACCATATGATACAACTATGGGGCGTCCTGGTATGCCAGGCTTATGAACTTTAGGAAGCAGGTATAGGGAAAATGTGCATGGCTTTTTGGAGTCAGGAGCAAGACAAAATGAGCAGTGAGGCCTTGGAGGAGTCCACTAAACTGTATATAATCTTTTGTTCATTCACTGACTGCAGGTGTAGGATCATGGTCAAAGGGGCAGCATGTGTTAGTGTCGGACAACTGACGCAGTGCTTCACTAATGTAGTCACAATAATTGAGCCCTTATCTGCAGGTAGATTGATCAAGTTTGGATCAGAGGAAAGCTCCCTGGTGGCCCGGGATGTTTGTACAGAAGTAGAAAAAAAACCTCACATTTGATCGTGAAACAGGTAAAAAGCATAACTTATTTTGTAACAAAGTCAGATTTCCTAAAAAACTATCAAATTTATCAAGACCTATTATCAGAGTTGTAGAATGCAGTTTCAACATTAAAATGGTATATTCCTCGTATTTTTGTGACAAACAGTTGGGGAGATATGCACCAAAACATTGTGGTATGTACACCATTTCATCAGGTATATTTTCCCCTGTATGCTATATTTTCTTACAATTACCTCCTATTGTTTAACCTATACTTCGATAGTATGCTGCCTAAAACCTCCATAAAAGTTATTCCTTCATGATTTCATGTGCATTTTTATGTACAGAATGACATGTTGAACTCAGGTAGAGTCAGAGAGGAATAGAGGGCCATAATGTTCAGATTTTCAGTGACTTGTTAAATGTTTGTTCTACTTTCCAACTTTCCAAACGTTAAGATTCTATTCAGTCACGGCGGTTCGAATCCCCGTCCGGGCATCCAGATTTGGGTTTTCCATGGTTTCCCAAATCACTCCAGGCAAATGCCGGGATGGTTCCTTTAAAAGACCATGGCCGAATTCCTTCCCATTCCTTGCCCCCCATCCTTTCCCGTCTCTAAAGACCTCGCTGTTAAGAGACGTTAAACAGTTAAAAAATAAAATCTATTCAGTCCATTTCCTCAGGTATAGTTGATATTTGTTCTGATTTTCGTTTAAAAGCTAATCAAACATTGTTTTTCCAGTTCATGTCTTTTCTGTCTATAGATGGTGTTGTTTACGAGAGAGTCAATTGTGAACAGGCCACAACATTAGGACAACATGCTATAAAGAGCATTTTAGGTGGTAATTTTGGCAATGTGAAACTAAAAAGGAACCTCCAAGTCAAACCGTTTGCGAACATGACTATAACATTAAATGTGAGAAATCACGTCATTTCAGTCAACTCCTCCCAACTCTTCATGCAAATAGTCGGTGTCATGAAAACTGAAAATGACCTCATATCTTATCTTAAATATGAGCTGGCCCCTAAACCTCCATCACTGTTCGCTGACATTTCGCTGCGTAAAAATTCAAAGTCTTCTCTCACGGAAATTTTTCCTTCTTGTTACGCTCAAAGTGAAAGGTTCAGTGAAGAAACAATTATAATTATAGACGGCAGCTATATTCCACACGCTGTGGCGTAGCCTAGACAAGCTACTTTCCATCAACAGTGTGAAGTACATGAATCTTTTGTGGTTAAAAAGTTCTCTTCATTCATCACCATCAGTTTTGACAGAACTGAACACATGACAAGGAAAAGGGAGAAGCGTCATCAACGAGCCAGGGGGAAAACTTCTGCTAGTGTTTTTGCTCACCACAACACAATTGTCACTTCAATCCAAGTTGAGTTTCTGAAAAACTGTCATAACAAAAATCAGCTTGTTGAATTAATTGTAAACAAATTCAAGAATGCGGGTAATCATGCCATTCAGTGTAAAGGAGACACGGATGCCAGCGTTGCATCATTTGCACTTTAATATAACAGGGGTCAAGAGGTAGCAGTCATTTCCAACGATACAGGTGTCCTGGTAATGTTGGTAACAAGAGCTAGTGAAATCAGTCGTATAAATGAAGTTCACCCTGCCACAAGCAAAACAGCTAGTAAGGTCTTCAGCATGGCACAAGTATGTAAATCCATTACAAACATGGAAAAGCTCTCTTTGGCGAAGGAAAAAAACAAGGCTGGGAGTTATTGAAGGATTCTACAGTATTGCGTGATAAAGTGAAAACATTCATACATTGCAACGCACAGAAAGAAGACATAATATCCACAGGAGAGACGTTTGCCATTGCCCTCTATGACAATTCTAAATCTGGACGAACTTCGGGTAATAAAATACAGTCGGAAGATCGCAAGCCAAACAGTCACTGCATCCTTCAAGCTCGAGTCCCTTCCGGTAACATCTGCAGCATGCCAGCAACATTCTCTACAAGAATACTTACAGATTCAAAGATGGCTAGGAAATTGTTTAGATCCTGAAGATTGGGGCTGGAAAATTCAAAATGGAGCTCTTATGCCAGTGACTACCCGACTTCCACTTGCTCCAGAGTATCTCCTTAATTTGGTGTCCTGCAATTGTAAGAACATCTGCGGAAATAGGTGTGAATGTGTGCGTTGAGGGCTGGAGTGTTCACTAATGTGTGGACATTGCCGAGGATCTGCATGCGATTATGTCACCTATAATGGTTCAGATGACAAGTATGATGATGAAGCTGAACTTTAAATTTAATTTAAAGAATTTAGTTAAAAAAATGTATAATTTTGCAAAATGTTTTGTCATTTTGAAGGGTTCCTCCTGTCAGTTTATATATAGTGCCAAGAGCACAAAATCTCAGCACACTGTTTGAAGAGATTAGAATGATGCAGACAAAAGAGGAAGGGTAAGTGGAATGGAGCTTTATGCTGAGCTCTGTGCATTGTTTTGAATGTTTCGATGTATATCTCGCCAACTGTTTGTCATAAAAACATGATGAGTATACCATTATAATGCTGAAACTGCATTCAACAACTTTGATAATATGTCTGGATGAATTTTATAGTTCTTAGAAAATTTTTGTTTCAAAATAAGTTACGTTTTGTACCTGTTTCACAATCAAATGTGAGGGCTTCTGTACAATAAATTGACCCAAAACTAAACTATGCCATAATTCAATTATTTGCCTTCCCAATTACTTATAGTGCAATGAAAAGATACTAAAGCTGATATTTTAAGAGCTACAGGACATTTATACTGATTACGGCATTTAAGCCCCACTTAAAAACTTTTGCCCTGCTAAAACTATGAAGAAGACACCTCAGATATGGGGACTTTTCAAGACATGTTTCTTAGGTAGTAAATAACATCTGTATCAATTTTCGGATGTACAATTTTTTTTTTCCCCAGTTTCATACCCATGATGCCCGGGGAGCAGCGTGCAGAGCTCTCGGCCCAGCGCTGACTCACATGTGCTTGTTTCAATGCGTGTCTCGACCACCGTATGTTACAGAGGTATACACGAAATACCATTTTAATGCTGAAAGTGTGTACTACAACTTTGATCACAGATCCTGACCTAGTAACTTTGACAGTTTTTCCAAAATTCAGAGATACTGGGGAAAAAAGTTATGTTTCGTACTGCCTTCATGATAAAAAATGACTATACTTTTAAATAATAATAGTGCCAATATTACATTTTTATTCAGTGATTAGCCTATCCTAATTACCCAGGGTGCAATAAAATGTTATGAAGTCTGACATTTTAAATGTTACAACGAGTTTAAAGTTACCCCTAAAATCTGTTTAAAATGCCTACATTATAGTGCCTTCCTTCCACACACTGAACATCTCCTGAAAATACCTCTTCAGTTCTGAAACCCTTGCCTCTTCCTTGGCAACTGATTTCCTGAACCTCCTTGTGTCCCTTACAGCTGCCCCATATCACTCATTCACCTTGTCACCTGAGAACCCACACAGTTTTCATGAGGCTTTATTAAGAGAACATCCAGTATATTGTTTTCCCTTGTATTTTGTTCCATAACTTGTGTAAACCCTCCTTTCCTCACTACGGTGTTTGAAAATCTCTGATCCCTTGTGTTGCTAACTTCAATGCTCTTCCTGCAAACACCTAGCATTTTTTATCTCAACCTATCAAAACCAATTTACTCCCACCTCTGAACTCTGAAAATGGAGTCAACTTCTCTTCAATGGTCACAATTTGTTCATTCATCCTCTCAGTTTGGTAGGCAGCTATGACTCCTGTTGTTTGTTTTTTTTTCTCTTCTATGCCCCAAAACTTTATCACCAATAATTCATTTTGATTGTGTATACACATACTCATCACTAACCAATATAAATACTCTTCCACCAGTTCCTCCATTTTCTCTGCTGTATACTCTGTAATTCTCAGAAAAAACTTACTGTCAAGAACTTATAACAGCCCTCAGTCCCAGCCCTTTTACAAGAATTTATTTTAAGAATAATGTATAGCAAGATGGGAGTTGATTAATTGTGAATCTGTATATTTTTCATGTGATTAAGCGTGAATTTGTGTATATTCATCATTTAAATGAATATTTTTTTATATGAATAGAAACTGTGTAAATGATATGTAATACAATCAAGGGCAGTATTATGTACGAAACAGTCAATAAAAGTTTTTATTTGTAAGTGTTGATGGTAGTCACTACATTCAGAGAGCAATTCTCAATGGTTTGCCTGGTTTATGTTTATAATTTTGTGTGTAAATGCATGTAAACAGTGTAAGCTTTTATTTTAGGGTGTTTTCTAATGATTGTGGGTGATTTTGTATAACTATTAATTACTTTGGTATGAATTTAATTGTTAACATGCTGTTAACATTCAAGAAACGTCTGTCAAAACTCTTTGTGGACTTCTGGATTTTTCTCCAGCACTTATTTAAACGAAAGGGGATAGCGAGCAGAATCAGTTGTCAGTCATTTTTGTTTGTGCTTCCTCAAGTAGTAACCTGTGAGTTTAATCACTGGGATATTTGTGTATTGGGATTTTAGTATCTTTGAATGATTGTATTGATCTGTCCAAGTGTAATTCTATGGAACTCATGGAGAAATAAATATGAAGTGGAAAATGATTCATCGGTGTTGTCATTTCTTGGAACTATTTAATCCGTTGTAAGCAGTAGAGGTTTTAGCCTTTGGAGTAAGCATAAACCATCTGGCTACCAAAAACAGTGATCTAAGAATTGAAGGACAAATTAATTAAAGGTAATCATCATTAATTGGCTACATGATGAATCAGTTAATTACTGAAGAGAATATCAAATTCCTTCCATTACCCAATTCTTACAACTACCTGTGATTGATTTATCTCCACCAAGGTACCTCACTATCAAACTCTATTATTTACATTCCTACAAATTTCCAATAAAACCTCGATTTCTGATTTTTGTATATTCTAATTTCCTCCTATGTTCTTCCTTATAGCAACAACCCTTTTTATCACTTCTTATAGTTTAATTTTTACCTCAGCATTATTGCTTTCTAAGAATAGTGAAATATGATAACTAATACGATCGGGCGTACCCTGGGCAACATTAGGAATAATCCTAATGGCAGATCCTTCCACCACCAGGATAAATTTCAAAATAAACGGTTTTTTTCAAAGCCAGCTCTTTCAATTATATCAATAAACATCGAAGGTATATATCACCAGAGAAAGAGATTTTAATATCTGATATCTGTAAACACTCAAAATGTGACTTTTATTGGTTCAAGAGACACATAGAGGTCCAAATGACAGAAGGCCAAAAATCAATGGAATGAACCTTCTTAATGAGAGACCAAGTGAAAAGTATGGCAGTGCAGTTTTCGCCAAACCAGATCTAAAGATTCTTTCAACAGGGGTAACCTCAGATGGTGAAATAGAGATACTGACCATCAAAATTAAATCATGCACCGTGACATCAGTGTATAAGCCACCAAATGCCGAATTTAGATTCACAGAACCACCTAAATTCCACTCCCATCAAACAAAGATTGTTATGGGTGACTTCAATTGCCACAGTACATCCTGGGTCTACAGGGAAACTGATAAAAATGGAAAGGACCTTGAAGAATGGGTTGAACGTATGGGCCTAATGCTAATATATGACCCAAAGTTGCCACCATCTTTTAGTAGTGGAAGATGGCAGGGTGGATACAATCCAGATAACATCTTTGTCAGTGAACACATTACCAAACAGTCAAAGAAGAATGTTATGGAGTCAATCCCACGTACCCAACATAGACCAATTATCTGCACTGTTGAAGCAGTGGTGAAGCCAGAGTCTGTTCAGTTTAAAAGAAGATTCAATTTCAAACAAGCACAATGGGGAAAGTTCTCTCAAGAACTACATGAGGAAGTGCTAATTTATTGAAAAAGTTAAAGCCATCTCAAGGAAACATATTCCTCGAGGCTGTTGAACAACTTATGTTGCTGGACTGGATAATGACTCCAAGTTTCTTCTTGAGAGATATGGGCACCTTTACGAAGAAGATCCTTTTTCTGAAGAAACCATACAGATAGGTGAAGATCTCCTACGCGCTGTGTCTACTGCTAGAAGAGATAAATGGTGCAATTTAATGTCAGATTTAAACATGAAACAGAATAGTCGTAAGGCTTGGAAATTACTGAAAAACCTCAATAGTGATCCAAGTAGCACTCCACCTAGTCTCCTTAAAATTAGTCCAAATCAAATAGCACACCAACTGCTACTGAATGGAAAGACTAGAAGAAGACCTGAAAAAAGAAAGCTCCAAAGGCACTCTGACGAGCAAGACCATCTTGGGAATCCATTCACACTGATAGAAGTGGAAACCACCTTGCAGTCTTTGAAGATTAACAAAGCTGCAGGCTTTGATGACCTGAGAACAGAGCAAATTAAAATGTTTGGTCCAGTTACAAAGCAGTGGATCTTGAATTTAATGAATGCCTGCACCTCCAACTTACAGATTCCCAAGATATGGCGGAAAGCCAAAGTTGTGGTATTGCTAAAGCCTGGAAAGGAACCAACAGATCCAAAAAACTTCCGACCAGTTTCACTCCTTTGTCATTTATACAAAGTCTTGGAGAGATTGATCCTCAATCGTATCTCAGAGTGCATTGACAAAATGCTTATAAAGGAACAGGCTGGTTTTCGACCTGGTAGGTCATGCTGCGGCCAAATTCTTAACCTCACACAGTATATAGAGGATGGGTATGAAAGAGGACAGGTTACAGGTGTGGCATTCATTGATCTCTCAGCGGCATATGATACAGTCAACCACAAAATTTTGATAAGTAAGGTATATTCCATCACAAAAGACTACCGTCTTACACAAGTCATCCAGTGTTTACTACAAAACAGAAGGTTTTACGTCACCCTCCAGAATAAGAAGAGTCGATGGAGAACTCAGAAGAATGGCCTCCCTCAGGGTAGTGTGCTGGCCCCGCTCTTGTACAACATATATACAAATGATCAACCAATTATTCCTGGAACAAGAGCATTCATTTATGCTGATGACACAGCAATTGCAGCTCAAGGCACAACCTTTGAGGTGGTGGAGGTGAAGCTGACAACAGCTCTTGAAGATATGGCCAAGTATTATGATGCTAATCACTTGAAGCCCAACCCTGGAAAAACACAGGTCTGTGCATTCCATCTGAGAAACAGAGAAGCCAGAAGGAAGTTCAACATCAACTGGAGGGGGCAACAACTACTACACTGCGATACTCCAAAATATCTAGGAGTAAAGCTTGATCGATCTCTCACATTCAAAACCCATTGTGAGGATCTGAAACTTAAAGTATCTGCCCGGAACAACATCATCCGGAAACTTACAAGTACCTCCTGGGGAGCACATCCAAATGTGCTTCGTACATCTGCCCTGGCACTTAGTTTCTCTGCAGCAGAATACTCAGCACCAGTTTGGCAAAACTCTGCACATGCTAAGCAGGTTGATATAGCATTGAATGATACTGGTCGCATTGTAACAGGTTGCCGAAAACCAACTCCTATTAGTAAAATATACCAAATCATGGGTATAGCACCACCTGACATTCGTAGGAAAACAGCTGCAGAGAGGGAGAAGAGGAAACAAGAAACAGACCCCAGACACCCTTTGTTTGGACACGAACCTCAACCCACAAGGCTGAAGTCAAGGAAGAGCTTCGTACAATCAACTACAGCCATAACATCTTCTACTGGAGCACGCCGTCTAGAACTATGGCGAAATTCATTGCCTGAAGAACAGTGGAGGAACATCAAAGAGGCACCGGCTGCGGGATGTAATCAGCCATATGCTATATGGAAGGCTCTAAACAGATTAAGAACTGAAGTGTCCCGATGTAAATATAATATTAAAAAATGGGGGTACACTAATGACAACGATCTATGTGAATGTGGTGAGCTTCAGAACCCACAACATCTTCTGATATGCGGGAATCTCCCTGAAACCTGCAATATCGACGACCTTTATTGGGCAAACGAGAAGGCCATCAAGATTGCGGAATTCTGGTGACATTCAATTTAATTGTGTTAATAGTTTAATATTAATTAATTAATGTTATTTGTTTTTTCAACTTGTTATGTCCTGGACACGAGAAATAAATAAATAAATAAACCCCATTTGCACTGATACAACCTCAAATGCAAAAATTGTGTTATGGTGACTTTATGAAAAGTTCACTGCCTGTACACAGATTCTCACCCGAAAAATAAATTTCTTGTAATTTCTCCTCAACTTTCCAATATAAAAGGAGAATAAACCTATAGATTGCATATATATCAAAATTAACAACCAACATTTATTAATTACCTTAATTTTAAGCTGAATTTCTTCTTCCTGTTTGTGCAATGTATCATGAAAGAATCCTGTTGATTCTAACAGTTGTGATATGTTGGCCTGCTGGTCTTTGTAAGCCGATAACTGATTTATCAGCTCATCTTGATGGCTGGCCAATAAAGATATCCAGTAATCAATCTTATTAGAATCTTCTACAACCTAAAACGAATAACATGCCAGTTAGTAAGCATTATAACCAATAAATCTGCAATGAAGCCAGTTCACTTTATCACATTATGACATTACTAGAGTTTTACCAGAGAAAAAATGGGGGTGCAACGTTAGAAGCCAAACCAATGGTTAAAATACTGCCCATGATAAAAAAGAGTGGAGAGTGGCAAAAGAATAATTTCATTATGTAGACATGTCCAGGAGAAAAAATTAATTAATATATGTGAAGTACCAAAGTGGTATAAAGTACACCTGCCAATTGCAGGTTAGTAATCATTAAAGTAAAGAGGAATATTTATTGGATTTAGTGAGGTCATGTTTAGTCATGTGACCAGCTTCAAAAAATGAGAGGGATTCAGGGGGTAGTGGCCAAGGTAACCAGGAGCCAATATGGGTTATATGCTGCTCCGATAAAAATGAGAAGTATGGTTTAATTTATGCAGGATGTAGCCAGGTGATGTTTCTGTAGGGTGCAGTGTTGTAAAGATAGTTCATAACAGTGATAGTAGGCAGTGCTAACAAGAAAAGATAGCCTCTTCATTGTTGTGAATAGTGGGTGTAATCTCGCATATTAACAGCTGCGTGTGATCAAAATCATTAACAAACTTGTTGTGTTAACAAATGCAGGAGCCTTAAAATGAGGTTTTGATATAAAATACATGATCATATTTCAAAGGTGGTGGTCATAGTTGAACGTTCAAGACAATTAAAAGGTGTTGTTACGTCGCAACTGCTTCAGACTTCTCATTTAGAAAATCCAAAACATTTTCAAAACTAATTCCCAACTTTATGTTGGGTGGCGACTGGGCCCGAACTTGTAATCTTCACCAGTGTATGTTTAATGGTATTCTAATCAACACAATAGCAGTCATCCCCAAACTTGTTACACCACCATGGTAAAAGCACAAACAATTTTCCATTTGCAATAAAAAGAACAAACATCTTGTTATCAGAGAATCAGACATAATAGCAAAGTCTATCTCAAGGCCGCAAGAGTTAAACATGGGACATAATATTTAGCGTAAAGCATAAGTACTGATATGGAAGTGTAAATTGCAGGGAATAAGAAGTCATTTAATCTGAGTGAATTATTTGTTTATTTCTCTTGTTCCACAGATCCCTGCTGAGGAAGGACCTCTACAAAGCTATTAACCCTTTAACTGCTACAGATCGCCCGACAGCCCTCGCTGGGTGCTACTTTGTTGTCACCTAAGCTGTTTACCTGCGCTGAGAGGCCGCATTCGGCTGATAACTGCGTTGTTGAGTTCGGCACACATGCTGTGTGTTGAATATTTCTGGAGCTTTGTGTGTGATGGCCATCCGCTGTCGCTCTGCGTTTTGAAACCCCAGATACAAAATAAATGTAGTTACTCTGACATCTAAAGTTTTTCGATTTAATGTTCCTCTAAAAGTGAATGTCCGTGTACACAAAGATAAAGGTACTTCATATACTGAATAGATGTTACAGCAACTAAAATGTGTTTTGTTTTTTTGTTTGTTAGTGCAGTAATTCATCTGGAGAAAATTTCGAAGTTAAATGTTCGAACACCTTTCACAAATTCTACGAACATTTTCCATCCCTCTTTTGGATCCGGGCTTTGGACTGGCAAAGTTAAAAATATATTATTTCCTTTTTTTTATTTCACTTAGTTTTAGAGGCATATAAATGTAATGTAATTATTACAGTGCAGTTACCCATGGTTAATAATTCTTTTTCGTGTGATAAGCCACGAAACATGGCACAACACACACTGGTACTGTACATTGCATGTTCTGTATTTTTACCTGGTTTCTGGACACACTTTCTGTTTTGAACATATAGCGCATCGAAGCATTGACACGTTAATTTTTGAATTTTCAATTGAATAATATTTTGAAAATGTCTCATACAAAATCCTTCCACCTTGAAAATCTAGTGAACTGATTCTGGCATATTTGACTTCGTATATAAATAAAATCTATTTGTTTCTTAAACAAAAGATTTCATACAATCTCCTGTTAAAAATATCAGGAAAATGATAGAATGCTCGAATTTTGACCTAATCCATATTTGTGTCCTGTAGCTGAATCATCAAATGCATGCACAACAGGACGAGAATCATTTTTCTTCCAGTCAAACCTGTCACTAAAGTGTCATCTTTTTCCACATATTTCTCGCTATCTGAAACTTCAGTTTCTAAAGCATTTTCACCTCTCGTGGAGACAGGTGGTTGTTTTCCATTAGCTGATGTACACAGCTTAAAACCATTACTTCGAGATCCTATTGAAGGTCATCACTCATCATCCATATCAAATAAATAATTCTTAGTCGCTTCTAGTAAGAATCTCCATGATTTCTTCCTCTGTACATACACGAAGGCGAGCAACTTTTTCAGTGAAAACTAAAATGAAAATAGCAACACAAATAAGATCGCAGTGGCAAATGCTCACGGGTCGAATGTTGGAAAGCAATTAACCTGCCAGGATGGAAATACGGCTACCTGAACTGAGCGCTAAGTGGCTTGCACATTAACATGAGCCACAGGGACTCGAGCGGCAGGATGACTTAACATGTCCAGAGCACAGACAGGGCGGCAAGGTGGCACGTGTATACATGTTCAGAGCACCTGATGGAAGGAACAATGGCACGCGTAAACACGTCTAGAGCACCTGGGCGCAGTAGTAGCCACGTGCGTTAATGCGACTACAGCAGTCAAAGGGTTAAAGAAGTAGGGAATTACAGAAAGCCTTAGTGTGACACTAAAGGAATTAAATTAAAATATTGGCAAGTGATCAGATTAATGTGAGAAAGTTGCACAATTAATTGAAAGAAATGAGAATGTATTATATTAGGAAGAATATGCGATCGTGAATTAAATTATGAATCATTTAATTTTGTTATGGGAGCCCAATGTGACTATAGACACATAACAATTAAACTCAGGAATGAAGTAAACGAATAATACAGTCTACAGTAATTTAAAATGTAAAAGAATCACCATCCTTGTAACAGTAAAGGAGTACATAAAAGCTAGCTGAATAAGAATTAATTTTAATGTGAATCAGTATACTTGACTGTAATCTTTGAGGGATGCATTGTATTAAGAATTAATTGTATGTCAAAGTGTTGACCAACTAAGAAGTGTAATTTCTAGTAACAAACGGTACCTAATCAGAATTAACCAGTTGTCAATTTTAAAGACAAGAAAGACCAGTTGAAGATTTATGATTTTCAACAATTAAAGTGTAAAATTGGAGTATAATGGTGAACTATGAAAGTGATGACAAGGCACAAGGTGGTTATGGTGAGCAGTTTCAAAATCAGCATTGAGATGCGGTGTCGTTAGGCATACAAGGGGGTACCCAAAAAAAATGGAATTATTTATTAAAAGCTATTTATTTTCGAATCTTTTTACAAAACAACATTATCCTCTTCAAAATACCCTCCATTACAACTAATACATTTGTCCCACCGGTGCTTCCACTGTTCGAAACATTTTCTGTAGTTATCTTTAGAATTGGCTGACAGCTCCTCCCTTGCATTTTTCTTGACCTCTTCAATGTTGTCAAATCGGTGTCCTCCTATGTCCCTTTTAATGCATGGAAATAAGAAAAAGTAGTACAGAGCCAGGTCAGGCAAGTAAGGTGCATGGGGCAGTGGAACCATGCCATTTTTAGCCAAAAACTACATAACAGATGTAGCTGTGTGTGCAGGTGA
This sequence comes from Vandiemenella viatica, assembly GCA_031002005.1. Lineage (NCBI taxonomy): Eukaryota > Metazoa > Arthropoda > Insecta > Orthoptera > Morabidae > Vandiemenella > Vandiemenella viatica. Next base: position 19,414,927 of record JARYHS010008075.1, on the reverse strand, counting down.
ATTATTCTGATGGAAGAACCAGTCTCCTGTCTGCCACAAATTGCGTCTTTTTTGATGAATATTGTTGCATAATCTTCTTAAAACTTCCAAATAAAAGGTTTGATTGACGGTCTGATGAGGGGGAACAAACTCTGAATGAACTACGCCCTTGACATCAAAAAATCAAATGAGCATTGTTTTGATGTTTGATTTAACTTGAAGACTTTTTTTGGACGGGGTGACCATGATGTCTTCCATTGGCTTGACTGTTGCGTTGTTCCCGGGTCATAAGCATAGCACTATGACTCATCATCAATAATGACCTTTGACAGAAAATCTGGATCAATTTCAAGCTGTTGTTTCAAAGCATGACATGTTTCAACACGATGTTCTTTTTGGTTGTCAGTCAGAGCCCAAGGAACAAACTTAGCAGCAACCCTATACATTCCCAAATCTTCAGTTAAAATTCGCTGAACAGAACTCCAAGATAACCCACTAATCTCTGACAGTTGATCAATTGTCTGTGGTTGGTCTGAGAGCACAAACTCTCAAATTTTTTCAACATTTTTGTCAATTCAGGCAGTTGATGGACGTCACAAACAAGGTTTGTCATCAATCGATATGTCACCATTTTTAAACTGAGCAAAAAACTCGTACATTTCAGTTTTCCCATAGCGTAATCTTTGTAAGCTGTTTCCAATATTAAAACAGTTTCAGCAGCATTTTTACTAAGTAGAAAACAAAATTTCACAGCTGCACATTGTTCATTTGAACTTGCCATCATCAAAAATGAAACAATAACAAAACAGCACTGGCAAAAACAATCACTGCAGATTAACAGAACAAGCCAGGTCGACAACACAGTTGGCACTATAAATGTTTACTTCACAAGCTTCTCCCATGGCAATGCTATTCTTGTTATTTTTGGGTATCCCCTCGTATGTTAGCGAATAAGATAAAATTGGCCGCTTAGGTTTTTTTACATGCAACTAATCAAGGTTTAATATGTCATGTATTTTATATCGAATTGAGTGAATAGTGGTTAAAGAATTCTAAATCACTCCTTCAAGCATTTAAGGTCTTGTGTTGAGAATTAATTTTGTGGATAAGAAGAAACTGAGCAACTTATTTCTTGTCAAGAAGTCAACCTATTCAATGCAATACACAAACATGTGTAACTACCACACAGGTATTTGTGATAATGAAAGCATTTTACCTATCAGAATTATGGTAAGAACTAAATTGTGGCATAAGATAATTCAGTTTAGGTTAAGGTAATCAAATGTATTTTAAACAGAAGGCCATGAGTTATGTTGTCAAAGGTCATCAGATGAAATTAAAGTTGTCATATTCAAAAGAATGAAATATTTACTCAAATGATAAAAGTGACTAAGTGTTACAAAATAACTTCAGTTAGTCTCCTCGAGTTAAATGAAGAATACCAAATGTTTGAATTTATGAAGAATCAATATTATGTTGCCAGCCATTTAATAAAATCTGTCTTCATTTCTATCTGAGCCAAAAGTCAGTAATGAGAGTTATGAGTTATTTATTTAGATAAACTATTCTCAACTAAATAAGGTTGTAAACAAAACAAAACAAAAAAAGTTCAGATAACACAATTCAGAAGACAGTAAGCATTGTTCACTGTTCAGCACTTCCCGGCCTCATTAATAGGGTATATTCGTGAATTTTTTTTTCCGTTATTTACATTCGTACACAACCATAAAAATATAACACTGATGAAAATATTAAGATTTAACATCAAAATAGATAGTTTAAAACCGTAATCCAGTTCCGTCGATTTAAACGCTGCCATTTAGGTGCGCTGCACTGTGACGTGTAAGTACACGATTACGTGGAGTGTTTCATCTCAAAAGTTTTATGTTTTCTAAATAATGTCGATATGGAAGGAGGTCGAAAACCATGTTAGGTACTGTATCATACCTATGTGCAAAAATACTATAGGCAATGCACCTCATAAAGTGTATTTTCTTGTCCCGCAGGATGCGAATATAAGATAAAAGTGGTGTATGGGTTTGAGAAGAGAAAATATCTGCTACTAGTTGTTTATGTTGTTGTGAAGAACATTTTAACGCAAATACTTAGAATTTCTATATTTATGTATGTTACGAAATGTAACATAATAATTCGTTACCTATTCTACAAAAGTTTCTTTGGTATATTATTCAAATAATTTCTTATTGAAATTTAATCCAAAGCAAGTAAATTACAAACATTTAGAGCTCAGTCAGACATTTAGTAAAACACTTTTCGAGCCTTCACCATGCATAGATCTTTCACTCATTTCACTTGTACATATCCAACTGCTGAAGATTCCCGTCTAGATCCGTCACAAAAAAATATGAATAGGTAAATATGTAAGAAAATCATAAAGGTATTACCTAACTCTAGTTCATTCTAAGGGATTCTGTGATAACCGTGGAATCACCATTTGATGTAACTCGATAAGAAAAATCTAAAGTGAATTAAATAATTAGAATATCTTTTTGTTTTTTATTTGGTATGTTGCTTAGTTCTCAAGATATAATGTCTCAAACTTGAGGTGGTTAGGTTGAAACAAGCCCTGCAGCAAATGAAAATTTTCGCCAAAGCTAATTCAAATTTGTTGATCGTATCAGTTAGGTATGGCACAGATACTGAAATAAGATGTTAATATCCTCATTTCTGCCAACTTCTTATGGCGAAATGGATTGTTACGGGGCGATGTTTCTGCTCACCAACTACTCTCGGTGTTCACGTGAAAATACATTCTGGACCAAGTTCTAAAACTACACATTCATGGCAATGGCGCACATGTATTTTCAATTCATAACAAAAGAAAGCCAGTTACTTAAGTTTTGTTAGGTTACATTGGCAATAGTATTTCTCAGATGAACAATGTTTGTTACAATCACTGCAATGGTTGTGGCATATAACGTCACTGAAGCTGTTTGCGAGATAGTAACTTAGATTATTTCTACAAATCTGTGTTCCTTGATTTTCTTGGCAATATCTTATTTTGTGATGTGTGCCAAGAAATGTTTCTAACATAATTTCTGGCCAATTTTGATGTCTGGGCTACAGCAACAAACCTGGTATGAAAAGATAAGCCATTGCTGTAATTATAAATTCAGTGTCAGATTATTTCTACACTACGTGGTATATTATTTCACATACAACGTTTTATGAGATAATTTGTGTTCAGGAACGTGTGTAGTAAATTTCAGACCGATAGCACATTTTCTTCTTGGGACCCTGGCGTTGCGCTTGAACCACCAATTTTTGACAGTTGATATCTCAAGAACTAAGCGATGTTGCGAAAAACTTTATTCCTCAGTTTCGATTTTTCTCGTGCTGTCAGCATTTCAACCTAACCACAACCTTATGATGGTGCTGCCATTTTCTGCGAGGTGTAAAATCCAAAGACGATTTTAATCTTTCGTGGAAATTAACACTGTAAATTATAGTTAATGTTAATTGTCTTTTCAATCTAACGTATTGAAAAGGTAAAAAATTAATAATTTGAATATCTATCACTTCATTACCTTGAAGCTTTCACTCCTCTGAACTCAGCGGCCATAAAATTCGGATTTGATGCAAAATATGAAATCAATTTTTGGAAGATTATCCGACTGGGCTTTCAGAAAACCACTTTCAGTCATTATTTGTTGTATGCGTATTGTAGCCAGAATATAATATCTCACAAATTATGCTGATATGTCAAGATAAACTTCAACCCAATTGCAAAGCTATAAAAACACCCAGCAACTACGCCTTTGTTTATAATATGATCGTGTACTTCATAGTCACGATTTAATTCGACCAATAGCGTTATGTTTTGCGAAGTTACATTTCCCTTGTATTTTTAACACTTTTGATTAATTAAAATCAATAAATAAAAATCGAATAAATAGGGAAAAAAACATTGTAGCGATAATTCTACAATAATAAAGTTTCCAAATAAAAATACCAGACATAAATTTGAATTTCATGCATATTCCCTACTATCAATTTAAAAAAACATGAATAAAGTATGAAAGTGAGTATTTAATCAGTGTTATGAAAGAAATGGTATCAAACAGAGCTCTAATAATAAGATTAATACAGTGATACTACATCCAGTTATAGTAGGTAATCTTATCTTATACATACATATAACAATACCCAATTTTTTTTAATTCTAGAAAAACTCAAAAACCACTCAGCAGATTTCAACAGGGTTTTCACGATTTCAAAGGTTAGAATCTGAATTGAACTGTTTGGTATGTCTTATGCTTCAATGTTACATAGGCGGCAAATGAAAATCTGAACGAATAGCATGTAATACCAATGATGCAATACCAACTAGATGATTAGTCATTCGAAAATATATTGCAAATGGAGCAACTGACATAAAATTTGATTCACAGGTTCAAAAAAATTAAATCTTTTGTGAACTTTTTCATCCATTCTCACTCTCTCTCTTTCTGGTTTATACACAATCAAGGAAAAAATCTGAAAAAAATAATTTTTTCAAAAAAAATAAAATAAAAACCATCCTTTTATTGAAATTTATATATTAATCAGTTATTTATGTAGTTGATGCCAGCCAAAGCAAGGAAAAATAAAAAATGATAACAATAAAGAATAACAATAATACATAAAAATCATCTTACTACTTATCTATGATTAATGACAGAAACAAGTTTCAATAAAACGGAAAAATACAGATGATATACACAGAATTTGATAGTTTAATTAACCACTAAATATTATACTAACTATTTACTGCATTATAGTGCCTACCAGCTGATGATGTAGTTCCAGAGATATGCCTGGATCACCTACAATGCTGAGCCAAAGACGAAAATACTGTTTGATTTCCCTAAACTGTCTCCCACAAAAACAACATCCATTGCACAGTGTGATGTAAAATATTCAGAATTTTCATTCATACTACCCATGACAGCTCGAACAGCAAATAAAGTGCAGTAATTCATACCTCACATTGTGACAGCTGGCACCGACTCCAAAAACAACTGATTAACAATATTTCAATGATTGTAATGTAAAATACTGTCGATTTAGATTTATTTTCTTTAAGCAAAGTATAAAGGTATTTTAAAATTTATGTTATTTTTTTCAAACAAAAACATTTATTACAGACTTTTTCCATCTTCTCGGATTAGCTCTGACACTTCCTCTTTCCAGAGGCTTATGCTTATTTTGAAAGTATATTTACCAGTCAGACTACCGGCTTGTTATGCCAGTCTTTATCCCCCCCCCTTATTATAATTATGTTCAGTGTGTAGTAGGTATATTTTTTGTTAGTGTATTGTGCAATTTATGAAGCAAAGACTGGAGACCATTCCAGCATTCATTCACCTTGATGGTTGAGAAAAACCACTTAAACCTGCTGTACGCAGGGGTGCCAGGACTCTAATCTAACCCCATTGAACCTCCTCAATCAAGTGGTGTCTTAATGCATGTAGGCACATTGGAAGGTAAACTAGCAGAAAATATTTGTAATTTATTGTAAGCATCAAATGTTAAAATGACAGTAATTCTAGTTTCACTTACCTTTAATCGTTGAAAATACTGTTGCTGACTATGAAGCATTTCCAAAAGAAGTTCCTTTTCAGTTATTAATTCTTCATTATTTTTCATCAGCAGATTCAGTTTTTCTTTTAGATCTAAATTAACATTGAACAAAATATTTGAGGAAGGTATGTAGGTATTATTGCTCTTCTTTGAATGCTCAAGAAGTTCCTCAAATCGTGATTTTTCATCCTGCAAATAAATAATTTTGTCACCTAACCCCCACAACATTATTTCAATTTCTTCATTTGCTACTGTATGTGCAACTCTAGCTGTTTCATATAGTTCTAAGAATCTCTTCCTTTCAGCTTCTAAATGTTCTACATGCAACTGAAGAACAGTAATTTCTTTTTTCATTTTGTCAACTTCTTGATCTTTTATAACATTTTCTGTCAAAATATGTTCAAGATTTTCTTGGGTTTTTGCCAATTCATTATAAACTAATTCATATCTACCCGATAAATAACCCCGGGCATTTTCTAGGTATTTTACTTTACTCATCAAATCCTGTTGTAGGTGAGTCTGCAATTTAAGTTTTTCATACAAAATTAAACAATTCTTTGTCTTGTTCCACAAATCATTAATTAAATCTGCTATTTTGTCATTTCCTTTTTCTGACTCTTTTAATAAATTAATTTTAATATTACAAAGTTTAGTTTCATAAAGTTTTTGTTTCTCATGTAGTTCGTTTCTAAGTTCTCCATCTACTTTCTTTAAAGTGTTGTTCTCAATTTCTAAATAACTAATTCTAGATTCCAATTCAGATTTTTCAATAGAAAGATTCTGAATAGATACAATATTGTCCCTTATTTCTTTTTGCTTGTCTCTCAGACTTTCAATTAACACAGCATTTGATTCTTCAAGTAACTTTTTACTAAGCTCTAATTCTTCAATCTTTGTTTTAAAATTGTAACATTTGCTGTTTAAATCATCATTTTCTTTCTGAATTGTTTCAAACTTCTCTCTCAACTTATAATACCTCAATTCAATCACTTCTCCATTTTTCTTTTCTTTTTGTTTTCGATTCCAACTGGTTTCATGTGCTGTATTGGGGAATGAAGCAGGACAATCGCAATGGTTTTGTGGCTGAAATACAAAGTCAGAAGACTGATCACTGTTGGTACTTTCATTCATATTTAGTTCTTCAGATTTCAGGAACTGCATCTGTAATTTGTTGCCAGCTGTTTCTTCCACACTGTGTTTACCTTTCTCAGTAACCTATTCTCTTCCTCCAACAGTTTCATTTCACTCCTCAATCTATCAGACATTTCTTTTGCTTGAGCCACTTTTAATATCATCTGTATACTATCTTCTTTCATGTTGTCAGACTCATCATTTACTCTTTGCAAAGCTGTTTCAAGTTCATTAACCCGTTTTATCAGCTGTTGAATTGTTTTTTCTTGTGCAGTATTGTATTGTTTTGCTTCATCTTGCTTCCTATTTACATTATTTGTCAACAAATTATTTTTGAGGACTGACATAACTTCATTAATGACTTCTTCAGTACTCCTGTTAGATTTAAGAATGGTATTCAGGTCAAATACACAATTTTTGAAAGTAACTAGTTCATCATTTTGACATCTCAGGTACGCCAATTCTGAATCAGCTTTTTTTAATTTTTGTTCCAAATCATGAATTAATTCTTTTAGACCAGTCTCCACTTCTTCCCTTGCTGCAAGCAGTCCTTGATCTCTAAGACACTGGACAGCTATACTTTCCATGTCATATTCACTTTGAGATTTTAAAGTACTGTAAAGTTTATTTAACAGTTCTAAATTAGAATCTTTCAAATGCTGAAGTTTAGTTCTAAGACTACTTAGCTGATTCTTAAGTTCATCAGTCCATGACAAACTGCTTACACTACACACATTTTGCTCAGATTTCTCTTCACTGCCATTCACAGATTTGCTAAAATCAGAATTGCGTCCTTTGTCCATGATATACACTTCAGAATCAGCACATCCATCCTTTTTACTGGCGCATTCTGTGTTGTAACACCACTGTAGATTTGTCTCTAACTGAATTATGCTTTTATCTCCAGGACTTTCTTTTACTATTGAAGGAGATTTAATCTTCTGCAAACAGGATGTACTGCATTCCTTCAATACAGGTGAAGAAAGTGAAGTATTATTCACGAGTGGTTTGAAATAAGCACAATTATCAAATTTTTTGTCATAAGATATGTCAGAATTATTTTGTACAGTTCCATCTTTCTTAGTTACATTACAGATATTATTAATTATTTCCAACTGTTCTTTTAAACTTTTCATTTCCATACTACATGCAAATACTTCAGATAAGAAGAATTCACCAGCTATCTTTGTTTTCTGCAATTCCTGTTGCAGATAAGAAACTTGATCTTTGTATGAAATAATTTCTGATTCAGATATTTCATCACATGTTCCAAGGTGGTCTCCATCTCTCATACTAGTGTTTCTACTACACATTTTTTGATGACAGTAATTACCTATTGTGTCCAACTTCTTTTGGTGTACCATCATTGACCCTGCTTGTGTATTTACTGTTTGTTGCCCAATACCATTATCAGACCAGTAATTAAGATGTTCGATCTCTTTCTTCAGCTTATCAAGCTCAAATACATACGAATGCAAATAAGAAAAATCAGATTCATCAGTGCGATCACTTAATTGATTATAGCACTTCTGTGACAAGTCAACCATTGACTGTAAGTTATTTTTCAATAATTCAATATGATCTTCCAATGAATGCAATTCTGCGCAAAAAAAATCATCAGAACTAACTTTTCCTACAATACTTGGGTTATTAATTGAAGGAATCTCCACCGCAGAGAAAGTTCTTGTTTTCACTGTTAGTAAAGGATAACTGTGACATTTTAGCAATGAGTGACTTTGTACTTTAGTTTTTAAAACATCACAGTCCCGTGTTCTCAGATCTTCAGTCCACTTTTCACAATCTTCATTTCCAGTTTTACAGTCGTGTATTATTCTTTGCAAATATTCATTTTCTTTGCTTAATTTCTCACATTTTTCTTGATAGGAACACAAAGCTTCATCACTTGAAATCTTATAGCTATCAAAGTTCTGCTGAAGAAGTTTCTTCTCTTCTTCAAACTGTTTCCTGAAGAAAGAACATAAATCATTTTTAAAATTCCAATTCTGAGGAAATATTTTAAGAAAAGCTAATATGAATAAATACCTAAGCTCATCCTTCATTTGTACAAGCTGTAAACCAAATCTCTCTTCCATTTTTATTTGTAATTCAGACAAATTTGTCTGATTCCATTGTTCCAAACATTCTGATCTGGCAACAGCAGCTGCCCTTGCCTGATGCAGTTCTTCTACACTTTTCATTAATTTCTTAATCTGGAAACACATTAATCATACTAATTAAGGGAAAGTAGAACCTAAATTAAAAAATACAACAGGGAAATGCCTTTTACCTCATCAGCTGATCTTCTTCTTTCTTCATTGAACTCTGTAATTTTTTTGCCCAACTCTTCTTCCTTCATTTTCAAAGTAATACTTTTCTCCATAATTTCTTTATTCAGGTCTTCAATTATTAAATCCTTTCCTTCCAGCAATTTTTTGAAGTCATTGTTCTAAAAATATACAAATATTTATGATATATGGACTAATATTTAACTAAAATCCAATTAACAGAACAAAATATTTGAATTTAATGTATGAGACACACTATAGTTGGCTACGTTTCCTCCTTCAAAAACAGAAATGGGTCCAAAAATGTGTGTTGCATTTATTCACTGAATTCCTGTATTCAACATCTATGATAGTTTTTGTTTTGCCTTTTGATCACAGATCACACAGTTGATATCTTTATTTTAATCATGCATTACAGATTATTTTTATAACGAAATGAAAGTTAAATTTTACCCAGCACTCAACAAAGCTGAAGAGAGCAACATAAAAAATATAATCCACAAACACAAAAACAATATTTTGGACCATGCCCCTTTTTTTAAAGAAAATATAGAGGTGTGACTGATCTCATGCAAGTGCCTACATGTAGCCATTCCATCCTACATGTGGCTGTGTTGACTGTAGGCTCTTGCAAGAACTCAGTCACACGTTTCTATTTTCTTTTAAAAAAAGAGCATGGCCCAAAATATTGAAGTTTTTTTGTGTTTGTAAATTATATTTTTTGCTGCTGCTGCCATCCTCCTTTCAACTTTTGGGAGCTTTGGGCATAATTCATCTTTCCTTTCCATATAACAATCACATCATCAGAATTTCTTCCACTCCTTTGTTGCTGAGATTTATTTTTATAAATGATGTGATATGATAATTCTCACTGGCATCAAGCTGGCTGTTCGTTGTTAGCCTGTGGGGGCTGCTGAAGAGATAAGGTGAGAAACCAGCCGAATCTTATACAAGGCCAAACCGCCTCAGCCCAATACTACAGCCACTGAGGGTAAAGCACTTTGATAATTGCGTCACTACCAAGATGATATTGTCCAACCAACAGACAAGTGGAACGCTTTGGTGGTTCTTACTATGGCAGATTATCAGCGGAAACTGGAAGAACTTTCGGTAGACACGTTTTACCAAAAGGTGTCGAAGGATCCAACAAATGCGGTAGTGAAGAAAACGACTACTCTTCTGAAATGTTCAGGTCTACTGGAAGACACTATTAAACAGTTACAACCCCACACAGTTGTTCCACCCAGACTTTAGAGAGTGCCTAAAATCCATAAACAAGGAACATGATTACAGTTAATAGTGCATACTATTGGATTGGAAACTTATTATCTGGCTCAATACTTGACTGGACTATCAACCCAATTGCGAGAAGATGTCCTTACCATGTGAAAAACTCAGTGGAATTTATTAACATTATTAAAGAACTTTGCCTGTGTCAACAGTATTTGATGGTGAGCTTTCATGTGGTTTCCCTCTTCACCACGGTTCCTCTGTCTGATACACTGTCTCTACTACAACAGCACTTCAAGCCCAGGTTAGTTGAGTTGTTCTATCACACATTGTAATTGTGTACTTCTTGTATAATGGGCACTACTATGAACAGATTGATGGAATAGCAATTGGCAGTCCTTTTTCACCTGTTATGCGAGGAGAAAGCATTGAAAAGTGCTCCCATGAAGCCCAGTGCCTTTTATCGGTACGTGGATGATACATGTGTAGTTTGGCCCCATGGTACAGGCAACCTTGATAGGTTTCTCCTTCATTTAAACAGTATCAACGCAAACATCCAGTTCATGATGGAGGTGGAAAAGGAAAGCTGCCTGCCCATTTTTGACATTCTTATTGAAAAGAAATCTGATGGAACTTTAGAACACACTGTGTACAGAAAGCCAACACACACAGACCTGTACCCAAATGCACACAGTCATCACCATCTGGCACAGTGCAAGACAGTACTCACTACTCTTGTTCACAGGGCACGGGCAATATGTGATGAGGACAGCCTTTTTTTTCCATACTAACACACAGCTTTTATCCGATTTTGATGGAACTTCGCAAATGTATACTTTAAAACAAATAGAAAAATACTGTTCACTTTTGATTTACAAAAACCTAAACTCTTTCACCCTTCACCTTAATTTCTGTCAACGTTGTTCATACAAACTCAGCTGTTTTCCAATTTTGATAGTACTTAGCATAAGTATACTTCAAAAAAGGCAGTCTGGTAGCTCAGTGGTTAAGGCGCTTGCTTCCGATAGTTTCTCTCTAGTCACGGGTTCAAATTCCATGATAAGCTATGCTGGGATTTTCCATGGTTCTGATTCCACATTGAACTATAGGCCCCTGAGGAAAGGAATTGGCCTTCCTTCCTCTGACAATTATCTTGGGACATCTCCTTCAGAAAGATTTGACCAACTTTCAGGTTGTGGACTAAGTTAGATTTTTAGTTTCTCAATTGTAAACATCTTTAGGCATGTTGGCCGATATTATTTACATTGGCTCAGAAGAAGATCTCATAACTTTTTGTCATTACGTGAACACGAGACTTGGCTTTTTTTTTTTTACCTCTCTTAAGGCCACTGACCTACTGCCTACTGTAGGTCAGTGGCCTTAGGAGAGGTGTGGGGACTGCCAGTTGTCCAGTGGATGACATGTCACTCATTGTTCACCCCAAACCATCAGCTCAGCTAAGCAACTGCTGATCTTTCACATACCTGAGTCTAGCTCTCTTACTGACCTTTAAGCATCTAGCTATCACTAATTCCTTGCCAAGACCACACACCATGTGCCAAATGGCTGACCTTTCTGTGCGCTTCCTAGCGCATGTCTTTTGACATACAGAATAGATACGGGTTACATGAGATAAGTGAATTTTGAAGACTTAAAACTTTGTCAAGAACAGCACACAGTCTATTTTTCCACATAAAAGTAAGGAGTAGGAAAGACAGCTGATGAAGTAATTTTTACAAACAAATCATGTAAAGGGAGATTGAATCCTCTAATAGGTTGTCATGAGTGGGGACGAGTGCTTTAGCAAATAATATTTTGTTTTACAGATAAATCGATGTTTGCTAGATTTATTCACATTTCACGTGAGGGCAAGAAGATGCAAAGTAAGACATGTAGAATGGAATTGCCTGGGGGTGGGGAAGGATAATGTAGTGTTGAATCTCCTAGTCGAGAGACACTGACAGAGCAGAAGTTGCCTATCTCATTGTTGGAATCTCCCAGAGTGCAGAATTACAACACTGGTTGGGAGTGATGCAGTCACAGCCAGAGTTTATAAGTATAGCCATAACTTAAGTAGTTGCATTCACTGTAGTTAGTAAAGGTGCTGCCCAACTGGTAAGGCCAGATGTTGAGTGTTTAGTTCGAGAGGTGAGTGTGATTTCTTTGTCACAGTACTGCGTTTCAATGGATATACCTCCGGCTGTACTAAACAACTTTTTGGTTCAGTGCCCCATTAATGACCTTGGTGAAGTGATTCACAGATGAAAGTCCATGTATCTATCATTTTTAATGAGGTTGCAGTCACTTTCAATTGAATTTTTCTAAGTCATTTGTATAACGTGTCTCAAAAAATTCCCAGCATTGTACGATTTTTTTGTAATACTGGTTGATATATTAATTGATTAGTGTCCTCTGTTACTATTTTTGTACTCGACTTCAAGGAAATTAGTTTCCAGGTAATGTGTTTGTAATTTTAAATTGAAAATAAATTTGAAGATTCATAATATGTTTGCGAATAAAAGGACCACAAGTTATGTTTTGTAATAATTATTAAAATTAATTTTTTTGAAACTAAGGAAGGTTAAGGATATAAAACACAACACTTACCATAGATGACAGTGAAGGGAAACAAAGAAGAAGAAAAGACAAACACTTGTAATGCAATATGTTGGTGTTGAACCCTATTCCTGTAAGTAGATGAGACATTTTCTGGGGTTAGATGTGATCACATCATTACCTGCTTGGTGAATGCGAAACTCAGGTAGCATGGTCTGGGCATAAGAGGTGATGGTGGAAAGCATCAACCAGCACTGAATCAACAATTCTGGAGATATATTTCGTTGGAAGTGAGGGAACTAATTATCATGAGAAGATATAAATACAATAATAATAACAAACCTTTTGGCATGGATATTGAACATAAGCTCTATAAAATGTGAAAAAATAATAATAAGAGTTGGGTTTACTAGAAGTCATGAGTAGTCAGGTGTCAAGGATATGATAAGCTAGTTCCCATCTGCAGAGTTCAGAGAAGGTTGTGGTATCTGGGAAAACTCTGATAGGTCTTACTGTAAAGCAGTTGTTGAAACTGTTCAGTATGTGGGTAACAGCATGTTTTGCTACTGGATAGGAAAAGTTGCTGGTATACACTGTTTGCCCGTAGCCACTCAATCTGATGGCAAGAGAGTTAGTGATGAGACCTGTATATGAAGTTGTACACCAGAGGCGTGTGAACTGATGCAAGATGTGTGTTGTCATACATGTGACATTTCCCATAATAGGAAAGATTTCCACTGTAATTCGACTGAAGAAAGGGGTAGTAGCGGCATTCAGGCTGAACATTCTGCAGCAGGTCTGTTGTCTGGTAATGATCTGTGTGGAGGTTTGGAGGAAATGCAAGGTGAGTATTTATGAAACATATATTTTTGAGATTGGTGATCTGCTGAAACAGATGCAGGCAGCAGTATGTAGGATCTAGTGGGGAATGTTAAACATCCTGGGGAAGTAAGGTAGGAAGTCATGCCCACGATGAATCATTAAATTAATGGACTGAAGACCAGGAAAGAACTGGATAATGAAAATGGGGCTGTGGTTAGCTTTAAGAGGTATGGCATTAGAGTAGTTGTGCAGAGAATGGGTTGTATGAATAGAGAATTGTTTTTTTACAAAAGAGTTTTAGTTGCAGGAGGTGAGAGCTAGGGGTAGGTTTTGGGTGTACTTAAAGAAAGATTTTTCATCAAAACACTTGCATCTACCACAGATAGCCAGATTATAAGGAAGGGAATTTTTTGGTGTGGGAAGGATGGCAGCAGTTAAAATGAAGGAATTGTGTATTTCCTGGTTTCATGCGAACAGATGTATGAAGGAACTTGTTCCGAAAGGAAATATAAACATGAAGAAAGGTGACATGGATGTGGGTGTAAGTCCATATCAAGTTGATAGAGTGACTATTGTTTGAGGAGTGAAGGAAGTATAGTAGGTGACTTTCATTGTGGGGTCAAGATCATAAAAATACCTTCTGTGTACATGAGGTTTGATAGAGATTTACGAGGTCTGTCCCAAAAGTAGCCACCCTTCCTTCATATCTTCACTCCTGACAATTTTAGTGCCATCTGCTGGGTATGAGTTACAACAGTAAAGCTTCTCAAACTTCCTAGATGCCACAGTTGTCACCAGGACAACATAGTTCACATGCAGAGTGCATTTGTTTTCAAGAAATTTTGTACGTTCATGGCATTTTGCTATTGAAAAAAATGACAAAGATTGGAGCAACAAATTTGTAAAAAATTTTGCTTTAAATTCGAATAGAGTTTGCCGAGACCATCGAAATGATGAAGACAGCATTTGGGGACAAGTGTACGAGCTAAACATAAATAAAAGAGTGGTATAATAGGTTCAAAAATGGACACTCATCTGTTGGTAGTAACCCACACTCTGGGTGGCCTTCAACAACAAAAACACAGGATAATGTCAAACGTGTGCAACTTGCGAACAATAATGATCATTAATCGACTATGTGAGAATTAGAATGTGATCTTAGAAGATTTTAACTGAAAATTCCCAAATGGTTCATGTGTGTATGAAATTCATTCTGAAACTGGTAACGGTGAAGCTAAAAAACCTTCGCCTTGAAATTGCTCAGGACAATTTGGAAATGGTCAATAATGATGAAAATCTGCTTAAAAATATTATAGCTGGTGATGAATCATGGGTTAACAGTTATGATCCTGAAACAAAATGACTGTCCCCACAGTGGAAGTTGTCATCAGAGCCATGACCAAAGAAAAAAATCAAGCCAAAGTTAGAGCAATGTCAAATCATTTCTGATTGTTTTTATTATTATTATTATGAGGGTGTTGTGTACCAAGAATATGCTCCTAACGGTGCCACAATCAACAAAGAATATTATCTTGAAGTTATGAAAAGATTTTGTGATGCAATTAGAAGAAAACGGCATCAGTTTTGGTCAAGCGGTGACTGGTTTCTTCATCACGATAACGCACCAGCACATTACCTTGTGCAGTAATATTTGACAAAGCACAAAATTGTACAGCTTAGTTAACCTCCGTACAGTCCTGATGTATCTCACTGCCACTGTTGGCTGTTCCCAAGATTACAAATGCGGCTCAAAGGATGCTAATTTGAAACAAAGAAACATTAGATATTAATACAATGAATGCTCTAAGGGTGATACCAAAAAACAAGTTCCAGGACTGCTTCCAAAAGCGGAAAAGCCATTGGAAACATATTCTTCAGTCAAACGGGGACTACTTTCGAAGGATGCCACCAGTGCGATGATGCAGAATAACACCAGCAGGGAAATACGAAGGAAGGTGGAATACTTTTGAGACATATCTCATAGTTTAGGAATTATTAGAGGTTTTTTAGGTGTCAAGGAGGTGAGAGAGGATGTGCTGGAGAGTCTGTCACTGGGTCGTATTTCCAGTACGTGTTCCATAGCACTGAGGCGCTGACAGAAATGGATGTTAATGTACAAGGGCATGACATCTATGGAGACAAATGGAAGGTATCTGGTGGTAGAGAGTTGGGGACAGTGGAAAGACAAGGAAGTGTCGGATATCTTTTATGAATGAGGAGACGTTCAGTACAAGAGGTTGGAGAAGCTGATCCACAAGAGCATAAATCAATTCATTGGTTGATCCATAGGTAGCAACTATAGGCCACCCAGGGTTGCCAACTTGCAGATCTTGGGAAGAAGGTACCAGGTGGGAGTACAGAGAGTAAGAAGGGACAAGGATTTGGGTGAGAGGGCTCAAAAGGGGTATTAGAGGTCAAGTGTGTGCTTCTTGGCAAATTGAAGTAGTAGGATCAGTAGGATATGGGCAGTCCATGCTGGTGTAAGAACTGAATCAAGGCCTCAGCCTCAATAGTCATTGCGGTCCTGACTACGGTCATTGAGCCCTCTTAAGCTGGGGGAGAACAATGATTCTTCTAATTATTCTTGAACAGTTCTCTAATGGCCTGCTTTCAATGGAACTTAGGTTGTTGGAGTGGGGAATGGAGTTAGAGAAAGAGGTTGAGAACAGATTAAATATGAGGAATTCATGCAACATACATGGTGTTTGGTAAGGAGAGGTTGGGCTGGAGGTTTTAACTGTTTTATGCAAGACTCCGTGGAGTTCTGGAGTGGATGGTATATAGAGTGGGCGTGAGAGGCTGAAAATATGGGCAAGACTTGGTGTAGTATGAAGGGAGGTGTAGGTGTGTGTGTGCTTCATATGGTTGATACAGTAGAGGTAGATCTACAGCTAAATAGCTTTTTGTTAGTGCAGACAGTTTTCACAGATGTTTTTATGCATGTTTTGCATGGCTCTGTTTACATTCTGTAAGGATCTGCTGTACCTGAGTGATTGCATTAGGAGCAGACTGGCAGAGTGTTTTGTGTAGGGAGATAAGCTGGGCAGAATGCCAGTCAGCTTTATACAGGAATTGTTGCCAGACTAGGCTGGTGAAGTGGAAAGATTGGGTAAAACAAAAGGAATGAAGGGACGGGTGGATTTATGGATGGTAGCCAAAGACAGAAAGTTTTATCCTTAATCTATTTGGAGGTATATTGAGTGAGAGGCATGTCTGAAGGAAGAGGATGTGAGAATGCAGTTTGGTGAGCAAAAGGCATGGAAGTACAAGTCAGTTGGTAAAATGTTACAGGAAAGTACTAAAAATATTAAGTACTGTGTGGAATACTAAACACTATATGGAGAAGAAATGAAAAAAAAATTCAAAAATTATTTAAATGAACATTTTATCTCAAGCCTGAACTATAGCCTTAATTAGTTTGTTTTTCAATTTTATTCTCACAAAATTTGGTCGCAGAGTGCACAATTTCAAGGAAACTTATTCCACAAAATGATCATATTCACTGATAATACCTTCTAACATTTTACAACTCTTGAGATACCTTTAAAAAATTTAAAAAATCTTAATTTATTTTTGAACTTCTTAGTACACACTAGGCGAATGCATGCAACCGTACACAAGCAAACGCATACGTTCACTCAGTGTGTGTTAAAACGTAGGCAAATGAACATTTCTGATCATATTCATTTGCCTGCGCTCAGTTTCGCTTGGGAGGCAGTACATCAAAGCAAAATGTGTACCACAGGTTATCGGTTCATTTGTAGTGGGTATGTCAAGAAGAATGTTTTTGTTGTTTTGCAAGGAACATGGAGCTGTCTACCCCCGATTCCTTAAAATGAATAGAATTTTATAGAAAACACGAGTGTTTATGATTATAAAAATAAAATAAGGAAATATAATGCCTGGAACTAAATTAGTGAAATGGGGCTCAAAAGACAAGAAAAAAAAAATCTCAATTGAGATCCTTCAGAGGTGAACGTCCAAAAACAGGAAAATTGATTTAAAACAGACTCTGAAGCTGATGTCATATTTAAATCGACATGGTTTGCTTTTAAATGCATGTTGTTTTTGCTGGATAAATTTGTGCTAAGGGATTGAGAAAATACTGATGTTTTGAAATCTTCGGACTGATCTTCTGCAATAATGTATCAAATTCGGTTGACTTCATTCTGCAGAAACTTTAAAAAAACTTTATATAATTTCAGCTGTCCTCTATACCCATTTCTACTTTCAAACAAAGAAGTCATGCACCACCACCATTGTGATCTCCTGCATCTTTGTATTTCATTCATTGTGATGGAGCACACGCTTTGGTGGCAATTTTCCTACATACCCATTTTTCCCCTTTCCTTTATCCACCTACTTTTCCCTCTACAAATTTCAACTTGAAATTGTTTCTAATTTTTTGGTAAATTATTAATCAATTCTACGGGTAACTTATTCCAATCTCTGATCTCCTTACCTACAGATGAAAATCTTCCCACATCCTTGTGCCTGAAATCGAGTTCTAGCTTGAGGTCATCTTTTCTCCTCCATGCATAACTTTTAATTCTTACACCAATAATTTTTCACGCCTCATCACAAATATACACCTTGTACACTCCCATGACGCTCTTCACTCTCCTCGAGTCTTCCAATGAATCCCATTCCAGCTCTTTTATCATATTGGTGTGTTTTACAGTAATTTCTAAAGACAAATCTATAAACAATAATGTATGACGCACTAGCAATGATTAAGCCATCTTCTACCGCCATTTTTATGGTAGCTATAAAAATATTTTTACCGAATAAACCCAATAACAAGAAAGAATGACAAACAACGCATTCCTTCATTGTAATGTGGACAACAATCAAATTTTTAACAAACGCTGCATACATTTTGGCTGCATCCATTCGGCCGCATGCGTTTTCTTGCATTCGCCTAGTGTATACTCACCTTTACTGTCATCACAATGTGTACAATAATTATAAGAATATTGATATTCAAAAAAAATAAATGTCATGAAATAGTACATGTATGTACCATTCACATTCTTTACATCGTAAAGCTTCCTTTGAATTTCATCTCCCGAAAAAGAAGATTTCTCTCTAATTCACCTATTCTATCCCAGTAATCAACACATTCTACACCAATTCTCCGCCTTTGTAGATTTAAATTAATTTGTTTATTTCTTTTGCTAACCAATTTTTTTCGACCTGTTAATAACTCTCGTTGAGCTCTCAGACTTTCTAACATTGTTTGTATTCTGCGAGCTACTCTCACAGAGCGCAGGGATGGTGTGTTAACTAGTGAACAATACGAGACCTGTAGACTCTCAGGCAGTAGCTCACCTCTTTCCGTGAAATACTTTCAGAGGTGTGTCCATTGGTGAGTTATGTTATTGAGAGCTTCTCATCAATTTTTTCTCTCTAGTGGAAAGGCACCCTTAATTTGGAAGTTAGTGAAATTCAAGAAATTTTATGAACTACAATGCTCTGTCCTAATTCCACTGCATGTCCCAGTCTTATAAACAAAAAATTTGGTACACCTATATGGTTTCACCCTCAAATCACAAAAAAGTCAAGTATTTGTGACTTTCTACGCATTTATTCAGTCATAACTCCAACCTTTTGGTGCATATCTGTAGGTTAATTGCTTTCCTCTGAATAATTTCTGTTATGCATAAAGATCAGTAAGCTTAACTAGCACGTTAAATTTCACCTTATTCCTATGCTTAGTTTGCAAGTTACTCTGAATTTACTTAAGGTGGTAGTCAAATCTAGAGCAATTGGCATTGCTCACCCAGGAAGCACACCCGTCCGCAAACAGCATGCATATTATTGGTACCATACACACGTATATTTCTAAGACTGAAATGTCCTTATCCACAAATTTTCAAATGTATCCATTATATATGAGCAATGTCTCATAATAACCGATCAATTTACACAGTTGGCATCAAAATTTATCAGAGAATACTCTCAAGTCACTTGATAAAGACAGTGAAGGAATATATTGAAACATTTTATATAGAGGAACTTATCTGGCTGAACAACTGTGCAAACTATGTAGAAGCTTCCAAAGAGAAATGAGATCATCCAAAAATGAGTCTTGTTAAAATAGCCCAAGTCTTTTGGTTGTTTAGTGATAAAAATTTATGAGATCTTTTTGTGAGAGTAGACTTTTTATACTCTACACTGCATTTACTTCAACTTCTCAAACATAATGATTTCTCTCGGTTTTATGGATCATGCTTCAAAATAAACAAAAAATTATTGACTTAGCCATTATGCATGCCATGCTTCAGTAAACTACTCAAACTTCTATTTATAAGAAAACCTGAATTATGTTTCTTCATAAATCTCAAGTCAGGATTTTCCTCACCAGTATTCCAGATTTAAAAAGTCTTTTACAATACATAATACAAATTTTGCCACCTATTCCAGAAAAAAATATGACGTTCATGATGACCAAGTAACCAGAATGTTTATTTATTTAAAATCTAAGAAATTAAGTCAATACAGACTGTAGAATACAGACTTGGCTCAGAAAAAGATCTCACAACTTTTTGTCACTAAATAAACACAGGATTTTGTCTATTTTGACAATAATTATTCTTGTGGGATACACAAATGTACAGACTGGCATAAGAAATTTCTGCTTGGTTCAGTGTGCAACCGTTATATGTTAAAAGAAATTTCATGTTTCACTGTTTGAGATTGGCATCACTATTTACAGCAGTCTGTATAAAATTTAAAGACCAGTCTCATACCAAAATATAGATTAAGTTTAAATTATACAGTTTGTTTTTCAAATATTCTACACAAAAGGAGGATTTGTAAACAACAGGGGACCCAAAAATAACCGCAATCCTAATGCTGCGCATCGTGAACTTGTAGTATCAGGTTGTGCCACAAGAGGGCTGTTGTAGGACCTCTGCCAAATCATTCTGCAAAATGGCGTCAACTGACAGCAACTAGTGTGGTTTATCTGGCACTTTTTCTTATGTGTGTAGATGGCTGATTCTTACGAACATTTTGCGGCTGTGAAGTTTTGTTTTTTACTCAGCAAGAATGTGGCGGAAATTGTTGTGATGATGCAAACAGCTTAAAAAGAACTTACTCTTATTAAAATTCAAGTGTACAAATGGTTTTGTCATTTAAAAAAAGGAGAAATGGCCATTGAAGATCAGCCCCGTTCTGGTCACCCTTGAACTGTTCGAAACAAAATCTGCAAAATCTGTAATCTGATCAACAAAGATCAACACAGGATAATCAACCAACTCGATGACTTATCCAGGTTGTCCTGGAGCTCAATTCAGCACATTTTGAACATTGATTTGGGGATGCGAAGAGTGGCAGCAATGTTCGTGCTGAGACTTTTCACCGGAGATTAAAGGCATCATCAGGTTCAAGCATGTCGTGAAATGAAGGACGTATTCAAAGATGATTCAAATTTTTTCAACACAATCATCACAGGTGACAAGCCATGGTGCTATGGGTACAATCCAGAAAGTAAACAACAGTCATGTCAATGAAAGTCAACTGGCTCATCTTATCCAAAAAAAATAGCTCATCAGGTGAAATCGAATGTGAAGGCGATGTTGATCTGTTTTTTTGGGATCGTACACTCAGAATTTGTCCCTAAAAACCAGACAGTAAACCAACAATTCTATTCTGAGGTGATGAAAAGGCTGTGCAGAAGGTTGGCGCAAAAACGTCCAGCATTGTGGAGCTCCAGCGAGTGGTTCCTGCATCATGACAATCACACGACTCTCAGTGTTCACCAGTTTCTGGCCTCAACGAACACAACTACCCTGACGCACGCGCCCTATTCATCACATTTAGCACCCTCAGACTACTTCTTGTTCCTGAGGATGAAAATGGGACTTGAAAGGGAAGCATTTTGTTGATGTCTGACACATAAAACACAATGTCATGAGGATGCTACCAGGTATGACAAATTTAAGGTTTCAACCATGGAATGAATGTTTGAACAAGTACGTTAACTCGTATGTTAATGCTAATGGAGAGTACTTTGAAGGACAATACTGTTGTATTTGATAAACTATAAAGTAAATGCTTTCTATACAGAAATTCCAGTTATTTTTGGGTCCCCCCCCCCCTTGTTTGATGATTTTACAATAGCAACTTAAAAATTTAATTATTATGGTATCCTACAAAGGTTACCTGAGATTTTAAATGAATGTAATCCTCAGGTTTGAATCCAGAGTTCCACTGATGGCCTTGAATCAACTCCAATGTTGACTGAAGCTGGCTGTTTAATGAAGTTACTTCTTGTGCAAGATATTCCCCTTTCTGCTGCAAATCATCACGGCTGCTTAAAGCTTCCTTTAGAGATTCTGACAGCTTCTGAACCAAGCTGTCCCTCTGTTCAAGAGCAGCTTGGAATTCAACCATCTGCAATAATTTAAAAAAAATAATACTATGATGATATTCCTTCCTCTGTCTTCAAAACAGTACCTTCCTAAGACAGATAAAGAATCTATATGTAAGTTTTGAAAGTTTACTGTATAACACTTTGAAGATCATAACACCTCACAAGTCAAAAGCTTGTAAGTGATTTTTTTAATAAATTTCATCTATTATGTAAAGCCTGTGAATAGCATAAGCTGCAATAATTTTTAATTAATATTAAAAATCAAAAGCACCCTATTAAAAGTCAAGATGTACCCACCACACATGATTTCATATTCCTGTTTATTTCTTAATTTCCCCTCACTTGTTTAAATCAGTAGAAAGGTAATAGGGACACTTACGCAGGCCACTGAGCAAACTGAACTGACGAAGGTAGAGCTCTGTATTCTCTTTCAAGACCTAGGCACCTGGCTGTTTTCCCTTTATTTCATATTCCTTTGGACTATAAAAGGCCCCAAAAACTGAATACACATGCCAAACAAATATGTCAGAATGTCAACTGAAGATAAATTCAAGTAAACAGAACTGTGATCATTATTAATCTGGCAGAAGCGGAACAACAAAGGAAAATAAAGCACACACACACAACTGGATTCCGTAAATTATATCAGTTTTGATTAAGTATTAAATGCTTAACATATATTTCATTGTGCCTTACTCAAATACAGCAAATTCCCTTATACCTTACATCCCTGTAACAGAGTCTCAAGTTGCAACATTTTCCAACTCTGTTTAATGTGGATTGCAAACCACGGAGGTTTCTTGTAAACGCTCAGGTAAAGCGGCCAAAAACCCTGAATATTCAAGGTGGGTGAATTAACCACTGAGCTAGCAGGCCATTCATTTAATTAATTGAACTCAAGGGCGTAGCCAGCTATGGGCAGGGGGGGGGGGGCAGCTGCCCCCACCCCCTTAGCAGGACGCGGGTATGCGCTCGATCAGAGTTCTGCTGAACTGAAGAGTAAATTAATACAGTTCGCGCAATTTAAAACTGCTTGCTACTGCTATCTGCTGTAAACAGACGTTAACGAGGGCGAGGCAGCACAACAAATGGTGCTGCTGGTGCATATTATGCGAGCCATGTTTCGTGCACCAAACCAGTTATTTGCCGCGTGAACCATTTCTGTTGACGAGCGCAGCTGCCACACGTGGCAAAGCAACCCAGCTAGGATTGCGAGGCAAACTATCCACGCACTGTCTTTTCGTGAAGCCACCGTGGACATTTCAGGAGTACGAGTAGCTGCAACTTTCACTTTGATGCATCACACTATATACTAGAAACCTAAGCGAAAAGTGATTTGGTGCATATGGAAATTGTATTTTAATAGAATACGGTATGGTGAGAAACTCATGGAAGACATGAGATATGAAGCCATCGAGGATACAATAAACAAATTTTACGAGAATGACAATGGTAGAGTTCCTAAAATCATTAATTGAGCCAGTGAACACTCAATTTTGAGAGGCGATTACAATTACTGGAAGACTCTGTGACTTTGAGATTTCTAGCAATTGAAGACTCGTGTACTAGCCTGAAATACCTTTTTTGAGTGTCAAAACAATAATCTTCTTGAACAGTTCCAGTTGTTTTTGACGCATTATGCGGAGCTCTGAAAGAATGGACAAAGATAAGGTAATAGCGCCCATTTTATAATAACCTTTTTTATTGCTATTCAATTTTCTGTTGCCATTCTTAACGAGGACTTACTCTTTACTCAGGTAAAATGCATTGAGTTAATCATGTCATTTGGCGATTCTATAGATTCGTTAATTGGAATTTCAAGTGATGGTTGTGGTGGTGATGAAAGTGATACCATTGGAGTCTGATTAGGTGGCACAATTGCTATTAGACAAAAAAAAAATTGGCCCGTACAGTGGTATAAAAGGCAACAGTTTTCATTATTCATGAAAACAAATTGCCGCGGTGCCGCGTGAGCCAACTCAAACAATAGTCCAGTCAAATTAGCCTGAAAAATAGGGGTACCATTGCATAAATTCCCAACAAGCTGAAAATTTGCATGAACTTTAAGGACACCATTATAATGAAATTGTGAAAAGTCCCCATCGATCCCATGTTTGCAACTACGCGCATGCCAAGTAGTGGGGGGCATTTGTTGCGTGCCTAAATAACGATAGACTGCAGGCTGACTCGACCCACACATAAGGATTGCAAACCCGCAGTGTTTTCAATCCCGCAGGATCCCGCTAATAGGTTTTCTACGCATATTTTAAAACATAGTTATTTAAAGTATTACCAAATTAAATAACAAACATCTCTTCATAAAATTAATAAATAAACTTTTAATGTTAAATGATAAAAATTAACAATTAACAATATTTTAATTGGCAAAATGAAATTAACATTTTTTAGCTTGTCTTAAGAGTATATTGAGCTTTACATTTTTTTAAAATTTAAACCAAATTTTAAATAAATAATAAAAATGCAAAATATTCAGTCTTAGGTCATATTATGAATCTTACAATAAATCATATCAGTTTGAAAACATGGTATGCTTAGTGACGAAATCACCAGTGTTTTTTTTAAATTCTAAATAAACGATCTATAACACCGAGAGGATGCCTTCTATTTCACAAAGCGAATAAATATACTCAACACTTTACAGAGTATTTAGACTTAGCTAAAAGTAAGATCTCTTTTTTTTGTCACTGCATAAACACGAGACTTAGTCTATTTTTACAAGAATTGTGTTTGTAAGATTATTATTACGTCCCCTGATTTGTTGATTGATCTTATGTTCACACGAGTCAAATGCCAACTGCAAGGGTAATACATCCGATAGAGACCGAGTGGGGCAGCGAGTCACGCAGACTGACACACGTTTTCGCCTCATTTTGCGGATTGCGGATACGCTTAATTTTATGCGGGATCCACCAAACTGTCAAATGATGCGGGATCCCGTGAGATTGTGAGATCCCGCTTTGCTGGATTGCAATCCCTATCTGCACACAACGCATCGGATCGTTTATACTGTGACATTGCCGGATAGTGCGCTAATAATTTATTTTTATAACAATGGCTGTAAGGAAGTTTTTTAAAATAATTAATTTGTATTTACCATAAGGCTAATGATGGCTTTTAATAATATTACATACAGTACCTACAAGAAGAATAACTTTTATTCAATAACTATAATTACCTGTATTTGTTTGCATTTTATTTATTTTTATTACCGCTAAGTGTATAGTGAAAAAGTTGATAGTGTAAGAGCTAAGTTGTGATAAAACATTTATTACTATTGAATTTACAGTATATTTGTCTTAGGTGCCCGGATTCGTCAGGATAAGAGTTGGGTCGGTCCAACAGTCAAGTTATCTCACTCATTCTGTGATCGTATCTATACTGCTGCATCCAGTGTTACAGCCCACAGGCCCAGCTTCATATTAATTTCAGTCTTATGAATTAAGTACAATGTAGTTGGAGAGAGATGCTAAATCGCTGCTGGATACCTTCCTGAAAATTACAACTTTTCTGTAGATGCTTAAGCCACTAATGTGAAATTAAAAATTTAATCATGGTTGCTTGCAGACTTATGTGCCCCTGCTAGTGTATTCTAATCAATACTCGAATTTTCTGTCACTTAAAAATATCCATGATTAGTGCAAAAACATGTTTCATCACATTATCATCAATCAGCAGCTAACGATGCTAAGAACTTATCGGAAAAAATACCGGTCGCTGTAATGATGAATACTATTCACCAGAAGGAAGTAGAAGACAATCAACAAATCTTGTCATCTATAATATCTTCGATTATTTTCTGTGGTACACCGTACAAATGACTTGCCTTTAAGAAGTACAGAGCAACATCAAGGTGTTCTTGAAGACCTGCTGAAACTAAGAACTGATTCAAGTGTTCCTGTTTTGAAACAGCATGTTGGAAAATTTAAGAAAAATGTCATGTATATCTCCCCACAGAATCAAACACGAAATCATTGCCCTGTGTGGCTTAGTCGTTAAAAGGGAAATTATGCAGGCCACAACAAAGGCTTACACTTATATTGTATTGGCAGATGAGTCATGTGACATAGCTGGGAAAGAACTGCTTTCCATAAAAATCAGTTTTTATGATGAAGATAAAAATACAATCCACAAAAAATTTCCTATTGAATGACAAATTATAGGATCGGAAATTGACAGATTTTTAGAAAACTAAGAACATGGACCTGACAAGTGTGTTAGCCAATATGAAGGATGTTCTACATTGGCGGGTTATAGTGGTGGGGTTCAAAAACAATTTTAAAGAGAAATATAAAAAAAAAACCCTTGTATTTTTATTGCACAAGTCACAGACAACCTGGTTGTAAATAATTTAAATCAAATTACAGAAATACGGAACACAATTAGCAACATAGAGTTCGTCATAAACTTTTTACGAGAAACCTTTTTACGGAAAAAGTACGTGCCAAATATTTCAGCTTTATATGAGACCCGCTCTCAAAAATTACCTGTTTTGCTATTTGTACAAGCATTTTGAAGACATTTTCAATGGACTTTCCAATGTTTCTAGAGAAGGGGATGATGCAGCGAGGAAAGGTGCTTACCAGTTACAGTGGGATGCTACTAAGTCAGATTTCATTATATCTGTTGGATTGAATACTCAGGATTATTGGAATCTGTTGCCACTGCATTACATTCGAAGATGATCTACATGTATAACATGCATGGATCATATTAATAGCGTAATGTCGCTCATAAAAGATCATCGCAGCAACGCAGACACGGAGAGCACGTTGTATGGGCCCAAGAATGTCATTCCAGTCACCCAGTTGAGTCTCTATACGATTTTTGAAAGGGTATTTTCATACCTTATTTAAATTACTTTATAGCTTCTCTGGAGCAGTGTTTTTGGATTATACATTGCGCTTTTACACGTTTTCTTTTAAATCAAACTCTAGTTACTTAGGAAATAATCAATTATGGTAAGTATTCAGTTTTAGAACACATTACATGCCTTACAGTAAATCACGTCCGTTTGAAAAATAATCTATTTATCTAATGAACACTGAAACAATCACTTTATTTGCAAAGAATTACATACCTAGCCAACACTTACCACAGATGTAGGCGGCTGGGACGACGAACAAAAAACAAACACAAGTGAAGCGCAATATTTCGGCCTACAGCAGCCTTAAATGTGCAGAAGGTGAAGCACCAGGTAGCGTCACATGTGTACACATAGACGGCCGACTGGTGAATGGCATCTCAGGTGCGGATGGTAGTTTAGGTGGAATGGAAGGGGGGGGGGGGGGGAGAGTAAGCTCAAATATTGGATCGATAATCGATACTGATGACAATATGTTATTATTGAAAGAGGTGAATAATAACTGGGTGGGGATATATATATAAGTGAAAAGTAAAATAAATGTAAATAGCATGGATAATAGTAAATACAGAAATACAAAAAATGTAAATGGTATAGATAATAAGTGCTGGGTCTGGTGGGCAGAGTTTATTGGAGATTGAGGCCAGGAGGATGTTTGGTGTCAAGGATATTCTGGTAGGCTAGTTCCCATCTACGAAGTTCAGAGGGGGTCGTGTTGTTAGGGAAAACTCTGATTGCCCTAAATGAAAAACAGATGTTCAAATTATTGATTTTGTGGGAACTGGCATGTTTTGCAACTGGATGGGCCTCATTGTTAGTATAAACTGTCTGTCTGTGACCATTCATTCTGATAGCTAGGGGATTGGTTGTGAGGCCTATATATGAACTGGAGCAATGGAGGCATGTCAGTTGGTATATGAGGTGTGTTGTAATGCAAGTAGCATGACCAATGATAGGGAATGTTTCACCTGTGGTAGGATTGGAGTAAATGGTAGTGGCTGGGTGCATGCTGCACGTTTTACAACGGGGTCTATTGCACGGGAATGAACCCTGTGGCAGTCTGGGGTTATTACTTCGTGAGTACTTGTGAACCAAGATATTTCTCAAATTTGGTGGTCTGCTAAAACAAGTGCGAGGGGCAGTGGGTAGAATTTTATGGAGAATGGTGTGCATCCTGGGGAAGA
Source organism: Vandiemenella viatica (assembly GCA_031002005.1). NCBI lineage: Eukaryota > Metazoa > Arthropoda > Insecta > Orthoptera > Morabidae > Vandiemenella > Vandiemenella viatica. Next base: position 19,386,895 of record JARYHS010008075.1, on the reverse strand, counting down.
AACGTAGGAAATCATGTCCATGGCGAAGGATTAGGTTAATGGACTCGAGACCAGGGAAGAACTGAGTGATGAGTGGTTAGTTTCAAGCGGTACTGACTTGGAGTGGCTGTGTAAAGGAAGGGCTATGGCACGGGATATATAAGTTATTTAAAAAAAATGCACCTATTTCATTTTGAATACCATATTCAATGGCGTATGAAAAAATATGTAAAACATAATTTAAACACACTTTTTTTTTAGGTCAGTGATAGGAGTTATATTGTTTTAGTATTTATCTGTTGATCCATTTTTAGTTAGATAAAATGTATCTTGTGAAATTTTACCACAGTCGTCATAAAGACAGCAGAATTGTGAAGTTGTGGCATATGGATGGAAAAACCTGACAAAATTATAAGGATTCCATGTTAGCCATTTTGCCTACCAAACATTCAACAAATATGTAGTGCTGATGGTCAAATGCCTCTACAATGAAATTAGATCAGGATTAGGAGCCAAGGTGAAACTTGTAGAGACTTTCCAGCAAGATAACTTCAAGGATTCAATTTCCTAAGAATTAAAAATAAACTATACCCTGCATGATTATAACATCCTTCTCACAAGAGTACGAGACAGCAATAAAGAGAATATCAAGCATATACTTACTTTACTTTTTCATGTTCAGATATCATATTTGATTTGCCCAGTGTTGGGCAAAGTTGTCAATCTCTCTCCATAGGGCTTTGAGTGTTGTTGAAAACTGGCACTGCTTGCGAGCATAGAGGTGATCCGATGTCTACTTTTCTCCACATTCACATTGAATGAAGGTTTACTTATCATTGGAAGCTCCAATGTTCGAGGGCTGAAGAAACCCCTACGAGACCTAGCTGAGAAGAATGGTGCAGACCCTCATAGTAATGTTTATTCTGTTTGTCTTCCAGGAGCAACCGTGCCACATATAATGGAGGCCATTCCAAAAGCGATTAGAGAATCGAACTGCCGTCAGTTAAGGGTAGCTGCGCAGATCGATACTAATGACTCCTGTCATGTTTCTGTTTCAGACATAGTGAAATCTATGGACAAGTGGGGTCACAAGGCGTATGAATCAGCGCGTGAGAATTCGGTAACGTTGCAGCTTTCCATTTGTAGTGTCGTGCCATGCATCGATTGTGGGGAAGCTGTATGGTGGAAGATTTATAATTTGAACTGTAGTTTACAGGAGCTGTGTCGCAAAAACAACTGGGGCTTCGTCAACCTTCGACCGATGATAGCTGCCAGCTGGGACGCATTTGACAGGTCGGGCATCCACTACACACCGAGAATGGCTACCAAGGTGGCTGCTAAAATATGGAACCGTTTTGCTGTGAATTATTTTTTAGGAACACCGTGAGTCCCGAGGATCCCTCAGTTCAACGAAGAAGACGCGTCGGTAACCTAGATCTTGGTTCTGGAAGTGACGGTACGAATAAATCAAAATTTACAGCTCCAAATACTTCACCCGTTTCCTTTCGGAATGCAAATAGTAAAAATGCAAATTTAGACTCTTCAGATACCGATATTAAGCCACTAAGGATAATGATCCTTAATTGTCAGAGTATTAGAGGGAAAGTGGCCGATTTCCACGCTACATTTGTGACTAACGATGTCGATATAATAATAGGAACCGAGAGCTGGTTGATGCCAAAGGTAGAATCTAGCATAGTATTTGCTCCTCAATTCAATGTTTTTCGGAAAGACAGAACTACCTCAATGGGCGGAGGAGTGTTCGTGGCCGTTAATAAAACCGTCAATTGCTCTGTAGTAAATGAAACAGAAAATTTTTGCGATTTAATATGGTTGAAGGTAAAAATTGGCAGAAGTTTAAAGTTCATAATAGGATCATTTTACCGACCTCCGGTTTAGATAACGCGGAGTATTTTAGACAGTCACTTAATAGTATTTCTCAAAAATTTCAGGGACATACATTGATCATGGGAGGCGATTTTAATATACCCTCAGTAACACATTTACGTTCAAGTCATGTGGAAGAGATAGGTTAATAACTCAAACGTTCCTAGAATCATTCGCGGAAAATTCTCTTGAGCAGATGGTCGAAGAGCCAACGCGGAGCGTCAAAGATTCCTCGTCCATTTTGAATCTTTTTCTTACAAACAATCCGGACATTGTAGATACAGTTTGTATAGAAGACGGTATAAGTGATCACAAGGCGGTTGTGGTAACTTTAAAATCTAGGCTGAATTTGAAGCATGATAAAGACAAACTTGTGTATTGTTTCAATAAGGCAAACAATGCATTTATGGTCGATCATTTGGCGAAAAATTTTGAAACGTACGCGCTAAATACAAATGTTGAGGAACTTTGGTTTGATTTAAAAAGAATAATATGGACCGGCTTAAATCAATTTGTTCCCAAGAAGTTTATTAAGGTTAGTAAGAACTTCCCGTGGTTCAATAGGGAAGTGAAACGTTTGCTCAGGAGGCAAAGGCATTTACATGCCACGGTAAAGAAATCGGGGGACTCGACTAATCGTGCTAAATTAGTCCAGTTGCGAGGGGAAGTGCGTAAGGCAATGCGTGATACGTTTAATGAATTCCAAGTCAGAAATTTATCCGAAGATCTGATAACAAATCCAAAAAAGTTCTGGTCATGTGTAAAATTAATAAGAGGCTCTCGTAAGGTCATGCCGTCGTTGATTAAGGAAAATGGGGAGTTATCAGAAACTAGCGTAGAGAAAGCAGAAATTTTGAATAATGTATTCAAAAAAGCTTTCACGACAGAACACTCGGAGGAGATTCCCATATTTAACAATCGTACCAACAAAATTATGAATGATCTCGTTCTCAATGTCGAGGGAATAACTAAACTGCTTATGAATGTAAATCCCAATAAGGCTCCCGGAACAGATGATATTCCTACAAGATTCTACTCCAGGTACGCAAAGGAAATTGCGCCGTATTTGATGAAATTATTTACCGCCTCCTTGGATCAAGGGAAAATACCAGCCGAATGGAAGACTGCTATCGTAAGTCCAGTGTTTAAAAATGGGAATGTTAATGATCCTCAAAATTATAGGCCGATCTCGTTAACCTCAATATTTTGTAGGATTTTAGAACACATCATCTATTCAAATGTCATGTGGTTTTTGGATGAAAGTGAGCTTTTAAACCCAAATCAACATGGATTCAGAAAAGGCCGATGCTGCGAAACACAACTTGCTCTTTTAATTCACGACTTGAGCCATATTACAGATGAGCAATCCCAGGTTGATTTAGTTCTGTTAGACTTTAAAAAAGCTTTTGACACTGTACCTCACACTAGGTTACTTAAGAAACTTCGCGGTTACGGCATATCTAGACAAATATGCGACTGGGTTGCAGACTTTCTGGAGGGCAGAACACAATTTGTAGTTCTCGACGGTGAGTGTACATCGCTTACTGAAGTGAGGTCCGGGGTTCCTCAGAGAGGCGTGATAGGGCCTCCGTTGTTTCTCATATACATTAATGATTTGTGCAACATAATAAGGGGGATGAAAAGATTATTTGCGATGATGCTATTATTTATGACGAAATCACAACCCAGGACGACTGCACTTTGTTACAAGACGATATTATGAAAATAATTGCGTGGTGTAGAGATTGACAGTTGGAGTTAAACGCTAAAAAGTGCCAAGTCATGTGTGTAAGTCAAAAGGTGACTCCATTTAGCTTTGAATATACAATTAAGGGTACTGTCCTTAGAACGGTAGATTCCGCTAAATACCTAGGGGTAACAATTCGTAATAATTTGTCTTGCAATGAGCATATCAAGAATGTAATTGGGAAAGTAAATTATATGCATCGATTTCTAGGTCGTAATTTAAACAATGCACTCCGGAAGTTAAATCGATTCCATACAAGTCACTAGTGCAGCCTCACTTAGAATATTGTTGCTCTGTATGGGGTCCCCATCAAAAGGGATTAATGGAGGCATTAGAGATGGTCCAAAGAAGAGCCGCCAGATTCGTGACAGGTATATACAGTTGGAGCGAAAACGCAAGTGCGATGTTGAAGGAGTTAGGTTGGGAAGACCTGGAGCACCGAAGGCGTTGCTCTCGACAGAAGCTAATTGAAAAATTCTCGACTGACGTATTTTGGAATGACAGTAAACAAATATTGCTACCAGAAACATTCATATCTTGGAATGACCGTGAAAATAAGATAAGAGAAATCAGGATCAGAACCGATTCATTTCTGTACTAATTTTTTCCACGAGCGATTAGGGAGTGGAATAGAAAGGATTACCGGGCGACTAAACATAAAATCCGACGGGAGTAGCTTTCAATAAAGCACTCCGGCCATCCTGATCTGGGTTTTCCATAGTTTCCCCAGATCGCTCCATGCAAATGCTGGGATGGTTCCTCACAATAGCCCATGGGCACCTCCTGCCATATCCTGTATATCCCTTCCAAACCATTACCTTCCCGGATAGGTGCAATGCACCCTCCGCCACACACTTTTAGTGAATCACGGAGTAATAGTAATAGATCATCTGTTGTCAGATCCCAATTTACTGGAGCTACTCCTGTTCTTATACAGTAGAAGGTTCTTCCATTTTACCTAATCTAATTTTATGCCGGAAGGTTCTTCCTTATAGAATGGGTACCACTTTGGAGGATCAACATTTGTACGATTTAGAAAAGGAGTCCTAGAGATTAGCCTTCTAGGTGGAGGGCTTGGTATCCCAAACATTATGTGCCTCTCATTGAACATTCGTTTGAATCACTCTGTGTAATCATGTGAGTTACGGCATATTTTTGGTTTAGCAAATCCAGCTGCTTTGTACAAGATGTATTGGGGTCGATTTCATGCAGCCAGTCACTATCCGACAAGTTTCATTCAAAACCATATCTATTTTCTCTGAATGTGCTGATTGGTTCAAAGCAGGTCTTGCATACTCTGCAGTGGAAAATCAGAGTGCTTCCGCAGATGTGCGCAAGACCACCGGATTCGCTGCCCATTTACTGCAACATAACTTTTTTTAGGATATCTGGTTTTTGGATGAGTTGGGTTTCAAAGAGTTGCTTTTGTAGTAACTAGACATGGTTGATAGGGCTTGTTCTAAATATTCTTCCACCCGCTGAAACATTGGATCCTGAACAGCAATTGCCAGGTCATCGGTGTACAGGAAGTGTTTGACATTCAGATACATGAGATGGTCATTAGTATAGATATTAAATAAAATAGGGGACAGCACACTGCCTCAGGATAACCAATTCTTTTGAATTGTCCACCAACTCTTCTTGTTATCCAGGCTAACATAGAAATGTCTGTTAGTGAGTAGAGACTTGATGAGTTTTATTAAGTTAAAATCACTGCACAAGTTATATATTTTTGTATGTAATAGGTGGTGGTTAATGGTGTCATACGCCACAGAGCATTCCACCAGCACTAATTCTGTCGCAAGCTTGTTCTGGAGATCCTCTCCTACATGTTCCGTTAAGTTTAGCACTTGACTCATGCAACATTTTCCTGGACAGAAGCCCGCTTGTTGTGGGATAAGTTTTGACTCTATCATGGATGCAATTCGAGAAAGGATTAAATGTTCATAAAGCTTAAATAAGTGGCAGGGCAATGAAATAATCTGGTAACTGCTTTGCTTATCTCAATCTTTATCTGGTTTCAGAAGAGCCACAACTTTTGATTTTCTCCACATTTTAGGAAGAGAGTAGGGTCTATGGCAGTGGTTAAACATATTTAAAATCCATAGTCTTGGTTTAGGGCCAAAATTTCTTATTTGTGCACAAATCATCAATCCCTGCAGCTACACCATTTGTCATACCCTTTAAAGCATTTTCTAGATTTTCCACCTTAAATGCTATGGCTATCAGATTTTCTTCTTTTGGTGATCTTTGGATTTTTTCCACTTAATTCTCCTCACAGGTTTGCTGTTAACTAGCAATTGGTTAGGTGTAACATAACCTTTTGCTGTACCAACTTCTGGTTTGCAATTAAGTTTTTTTATGCAGTTCAAAGCTTTCTTGCTGCTGTGGGTCATGTCCATTTTCTCCAGAGTTTCTACCCATTTCTTTTGTTTAGGTTCGCTCAAGGCTCTCATCAGATTATCTCTCAATTCAATCATCTCTTCACTAAAAGAGTTTGTGCATAAAAGTTTTTAATATCTCCAAGACATGTACATCAACTCGTTTCACATAGAGTTTCCTGCAAACTCTGGGTATATGTCTCCTGGTCATCCACTTCACCATGTCGACAAACAGTTCATAATTCTGAGGGATGGTTGGAAGTTCCCAAATAGCTGGGTCCAGGTATTCTAGAAAAGCTTTCTAGTTGTCCTTTAAATTTATATTGGATGGCAGTATAATGTGATGCTGCTATTACTTTTCTCCCTCAAATTCAGTCTTTTTATTTTTTAAAAAAAATGTCTATTTCACAATGCTTTCTCAGCTATTAAAGTAGCTGCCATTAAAATAGACCTGCGAATGTCAGTGTATCTCCATACAATGTTGCAAATCCTCAGAAAAATCAACTTTCAGTAATATACACAGAAAATTCTAAAAAATAATATTAAATTTGTGGAACAAGGTGATTTGTTTCTTAATTCAAAATATTTATGACTAAGTTCCCATGAACTTTAGGAATGAAATTACTTTCATCACTTCAATCAACTGTAAAAGCAAAACAAACGATAAAAAATAGCTGAAAAAAATTCCGCGGCTTCCTGAAAGTTAGCAGTTAGTACAAAATATATTATATTCATTATATAGCAAAGAATGTTGTAAGAAAATTAAAAAGTTATATGAATCGCTGACTAACTTCCATTCTATTTGTTCACATAAGAACTTCCAGCGAGAAAGTTGTGAGAAAATATTGAAATTAATTTTAGGAAACTCAACAACATCTTTAAATGAATCCTTCTGGTTTGTTTAATAATTTATCTGTGTAAATGTTGTTGCGCTGCACTCGCATCCAACACTGGCTGATGGCTTCCACCTCTTACAAAAAGCGAGATGCTCCTAGTTCCTGTACCTTCTCAAAATATTCAATTGAATTATCGTAACAGAGAATTACATGACAAAATACACATAAAATGGTTTTCTGTAACATCTTGACACCTTAATAAAAATAAAAGTAACACAATGTCTACTTTCAGTACAATTACTATAAAGAAATGATTGAAAAACTTACAAACTGGCTTATTTTCAGAGCTGTGTACTATTATGCAATCAGTGACGGATATGATAAAGGAGCTGGAATGGGATTCATTGCAAGACAGGAGGAGGATGAGGAGGGTCATAGGAGTGTACAGGGCATATACTGGCGATGAGGCATGGAAAGATATTGCAACATGTATGAAAAGTAGTGCATGGAAGGGAAAAGATGACCATGACCACAAGCTGGCACTCGATTTCAGGCACAAGGGTGTGGGAAGATACTCTTTTTTAGGTAAGGGTGTCAGGGATTGGAATGAGTTACTAAGAGAAATGATGAATAATGAAAGAATTTAAAGATGAAATTTGTAGAGGGCAAATGTAGGTAGGTGCAGGATAGGGGGAAGATGGGTGTGTAGGGAAATTGCCACTGGAGCCTGTGCTCCATTGCAATTAAATTAAATTAAATTAAAATTGTCCTCCATGTAACTTCTCCATCTTCGGATGCGTAGGACTGAAGATCAGTACTGTTTAACATAATCAGTTTCTTGTAATCTTTCAGAATGTCTTATACAATTTGCCCAATCTTCTTGGGTAAAGCTGTCTAAAACTTCGTGTGTAAGTCACACGACATCGGCAAGTTTGAAGGTTGTGTTCTTTTTAGCGACATCCCGTTTTACTTGTGCCCAGATGAGTTCAACAGGATTATACTGGCAATGATAGGGTGGCAAATGAACTATTTGATGATCCATTTTATTTGCCAACTGATCCAATTCGAATACCTTCTTGGCATTTCAAATTTGTTCTTTGTATAAAAACTCATCCCTAGTTTCATGCTGAAAAAATTGAACACCATTCTTACGTAGCCATTCAATAATATCTCCTTTATGCCAGTTTGAAGATGCTGGATTGTCTGTTTGAACTGAATGACAGCTGTCATTGTCCATGATGATAATGCGCCCTTTTTCCAGCGAGTGACACATATCGCAAACCCACCTCTTAAAAACCTCACTGTCCATTTCTGTATGGTAATCCAATACAGATGAACTTTTTACAACACAAAACACAACTGTGGCTCCTGGTACGAAACCTTTATGTGCAGAACCAGCATGTACTATAACAAGTTGACTTCCTCGAACAGTAGGAACTTTAAGACCTCCATTACCTCTCAAATCAAGTCAAATATATTTGACCATATGATTTTGATTAATGTATGTCTCTTCTACATAAACAATGGGCCTAGCGTCCTTTTTACACAATGAGTTCATAGTTCGCAAAAAAACTTTTCTGTTGAAACCGCAATGTCACTGCATTTCATTAAAGATTTCCATCCATCATTAACCTGCCTAAATTTAAAACCCAGCATTTTCAGAAGACAAAAAATGGATCTTTCTGATCCTGAATATCTGATTTTATGGCAGAGATAGGAATGTATTTCCATATCCGTTGGTATTCTCCTCTGTCGTAGTACTCTAAAACAGTGCTGCGCCGCACTACTTCTTTATTAAAACCATCGAGTTCAGTGCTTTTGTGCTACCGTTTCTTGGTGATTTAAAAACAGGGCTTTTACCTTCAGTTTCTGCCAAACTTAAAATACTTGTGATACATTGTACTGACTTCTCGGAAATACCACAAGTCTCTACTGTCAATGCTTCTACATGTGCAAAGATAATGTTTCTCCTGGCTTCTTCACTGTGGGAAAGAATCCTAAAATAATTGAAAACATTTGCCATGGGAACTTTACTTGGCTTTCTAATTTCTTGATGGCCTGCAAGAACACCAATATTACTTCTTTCCGGTAATGCATTGCATGTTGGATTTTGTTCCAAAACGTCACTCATCATAAAGACAAACTAATTAGCCTTTAAACTAGCAAAACAAACAGACTGCAGCGAAAACTATGAACCGACTGGCCAGTGAAGGAACATTTGGCAACCCTACCGGCCAACTAAGGGCAAAGGGGATAGTGCGGATAGGAGAAGGAGGAGGCAAGATTGTGTGACCTTGGCAGGACTAATTTGGTGTTTTGATCTATTAATATCACATCTCCATCCATGTTATGATAATCTTCTTATTCAATTTGGTATAATGTTCTTGTAAATTACTCATGCAATAAGCATAACTCAAAATAGCTGTTAAAATGGAGCATTTGTTTCGTAATAATAAGACATATACTCTTTTGACAGGACTAAGAAGTCCAAACTTGCATGATAGGTTTATAACAAAGACAATAATTTAGAATATTGAAAGAGGGAAAACTAAACATCACTCATAATTGTTTTTACTTAAGTTTATCATTAAGTGAAATACAATTTTTCAACTTCTGGCAGTCGCCATCCTCTAATTGTCAGTATTATTGTCATTCTTTCCATTTACAGTTCTGTCAACAATAAAAATGCATTCATTTAGCCACTAATATGAAACTATTTTTGTTTCTAAATATTTCGTATTCTACTTCTGTTCCATTTTCCAAACGAGTTAAACCATAGTTCCTGCTTTTCCTTTTACTTCTGTAACAGGAAATTTAAATATGTATTTGACTGTGTTAACTTCTAACCAATTATTAACACTTTCCAGATATTTCGATTATATTTTCAGTAGTAACAACAATGGGGTACTTGAATAATTTTGAGAAAGTAGTCAGTATTGTAGCTTGGTATCTTATATGACTAAAAAAGTATTATTTTGGGAAAAATTTGAAAATGAAAAACTTTGCATTTTTATATGCTGATTTAATCCCATTATGCTCACAGTATTATGTTGTCTCTTCTGACGTCACATATCTGGCTGTGCCAATGCAAGCAAAGCGGCAGTTTGCTTACTTTGTTGACAAAATGAGCTCTACAGTTTATAGGTAGTGTGTAGTTTCTCGGTGTGTAAATATCATACATATTATTTCTATAAGGTATTTTTTTTGTCACAAGCCTGAATCTTCCTAAATACTTAACCAAAATCAATGAATGAGGTGTGATTTTAAAGCTTATGGTTTCCACTTTGGTCACATCATATTTTAATAAAGAAAGTTTTCAGAATTCGACCCTAAAAGGGCTAAAATGTCAATATGTCTAAAATGCTGTTTTCTGTGTTACGAGTCATTTACCTCCCTGAATACCTATCTGAAAACATTTAATGAAGTATCATTTTAAAGATTAAGATCTTCACTTTAGTGACGCCATATATCAAGACCAAAATTTTTGGAATTCAACCATTAAAGGGCAAAAGTATCAATATTTTTGCAATGCGTTTTTATGCCTCGAGCCATTTATCTCCCTGGATATCTAACCAAAATTGATAAATCAAGTAAGATTATGAGGAGTAATGTCTCAGCTTTGGTGACATCATATTTTAAGAAAGATGTTTTTTGGAATTAAACCCTTAAAGGGAAAAAGTATAAATGGTTCTAAAACGCATTTTTGTGTCACGTTCTATTTATCTCTCTTGATATCTAACCGATATAGATAAATGAGGTATCGTATTAAAGACTAAGGTCTCCGCCGTGGTAACATTATATTTTAAGAAAGGAATTTTCCATAATTAAACCCTTAAAGGGCAAAAATGTCAATTTTTCTAAAATGCGTTTTTTTGTGTCTCGAGCCATTTATCTCCCTGGATATATAACCAAAATTGATAAGTGAAGTAGGAGTATGAAGAGTAATGACTCTGCTTTGATGTCATCATATATTAAGAAAGATTTTTTTTTTTTTTTTTTGAATTTAACCATTAATGGGAAAAAGTATAAATGGTTCTAGAACACATTTTTGTGTCACGAGCCATTTATCTCCATTAATATCTAACTGAAATAGATAAATGTCATATCATTCTAAAAATTAAGGTTTCCTCTGTGGTAACATCACATTTTAAGAAATTAATTTTTCTGAATTGAACTCTTAAAGGGCATAAATATCAGTATTTCTAAAATGCGTTTTTTGTGTCTCGAGTCATTTATCTCCTTTGATAATCAAACAAAATTGATAAACGAGGTATCATTTTAAAGACTGAGGTCTTCGTAAGGTCTTTGGTTCCGTTACAACGCATTTTAAGAAGGAAATTTTTCTAAATTCTAACTTTAAAGGGCAAAAGTATTAATATTTCTACAATGCATTTTTCTGTCACGAACTATTTATTTCCCTTGATTACTAACTGAAATTAATAAATGAGGTATCGTTTTAAATATTAAATTATCAACTTTGGTTACATCATATTTTAAGAAAAAACTTTCTCCAAATTCAACCCTTAAGGGACAAAAATATCATCATTTCTAAAACTTTTTTTTTTTTTACCGCGCTTATAACTGACTGAAAACAATAAATGAGGTATCATTTTAAAGACCAAGGTGTCTGCTTTGGTCACACCATATTTTATAAAAGAAATGTTTTTGAATTCTACACTTAAAGGGCAAAAGTATCAATATTATTTCTACAGCATGTTTTTTTTTTATTATTATTATTACAAACCATTTATCTTCTTCGATATCTAGCCGAAATCGATAAATATCATATCATTTTAAAGATTAAGGTCTCCAGTTAGGTGAAATCATAAATTGAGAAAGAATTTTTTGGAATTTGGTGCTTAGTGGTAGCGCGTATGAGAAAGTTCAGAGTCACGTCCCTATATTGCAGCAGTTGATATCACAGAGATGTCAATAAACTTTTCTTTATTCAATTAGCAGCTTTTCGGAAAAAAATTCTGTTGTGGAAACACTTTCGTTTTGCTATACAATTCCAATGTAAACATTTTATACGCACAGGAACAAATATCACAGAAATGTTGATATGTTGTGAGCATTTTGTTCAGGTTGGTTGTATTCTGTTGCGGTCAGTGACAGTGTGATGTAAATACAGAGTGTTTTAAATTTTCCTAATTGTTTCATAATATGTTGTAAGTATTTGATGAGTAATTATTACACTAAAAAACAAAATATTTACTACAAAAGTACGGTTCTACTTTCCATTATATTACAAGCATTATACCTCACTATTCATTGCATTTTATTCGTGAAATTTTCACACGGGTCGTCTAGTATATATTATTTCTATAAGGTGTTTTTTGTCACAAGCCATTATCTCATGTCATACTTAACCGAAATCAATGAATGATGGATCATTTTAAAGTCTATGGTCTCCACTTTGATCACTTCATATTTAAAGACTGGAATTTTTCAGAATTTGATCCTTAAAGGGGAAAAACGTCAATATTCCTAAAATGCTGTTTCTTGTGTTACGAGTCATTTATCTCTCTGGATACCTATCTGAAATCGTTTAATGAAGTATCATTTTAAAAGTTAAGATATCCACTTTGGTGACATCATATATTAAGATACGAATTTTTCGGAATTCGGCCCTTAAAGGGCGAAATTATCAATATTTCAACAAAGCGTTTTTATGTCACAAGCCATTTATCTCCCTTGATATCTAACCGACATAGATAAATGAGGTATCATATTAAAGATTAAGGTCTCCGCCGTGGTAACATTATATTTTAAGAAAGTAATTTTTTGTAATTCGACCCTTAAAGCGCAAAAATGTTAATATTTCTAAAGTGCGTTTTGCTGTTATGGGTCATTTATCTCCCTGCTTACCTATCTAAAATCATTTAATGAAGTATCATTTTAAAGGCTAAGATATCCACTTTGGTGACATCATATATTAAGACAGAATGTTTTCGGAATTCGACCCTTAAAGGGCGAAAGTAGCAATATTTCAGCAAAGCGTTTTTGTGTAACGAGCCTTTTATCTCCCTTGATATTAAACGAACATAGATAAATGAGGTATCATATTAAAGATTAAGGTCTCCGCCGTGGTAACATTATATTTTAAGAAAGTAATTTTTTGTAATTCGACCCTTAAAGCGCAAAAATGTCAATATTTCTAAAGTGCGTTTTGCTGTTATGGGTCATTTATCTCCCTGCTTACCTATCTAAAATCATTTAATGAAGTATCATTTTAAAGGCTAAGATATCCACTTTGGTGACATCATATATTAAGACAGAAAGTTTTCGGAATTCGACCCTTAAAGGGCGAAAGTAGCAATATTTCAGCAAAGCGTTTTTGTGTAACGAGCCTTTTATCTCCCTTGATATTAAACGAACATAGATAAATGAGGTATCATATTAAAGATTAAGGTCTCCGCTGTGGTCACATTATATTTTAAGAAAGGAATTTTTTGTAATTCAACCCTTAAAGGGCAAATATGTCAATATTTCTAAAATGCGTTTTTTATGTCTGGAGCCATTTACTAGGTAAAATCATAAATTAAGAAAGAATTTTTCAGAATTTGATACTTAAAGAGGTCGTGCGTATGAGACAGTTCAGAGTCATGTCCCTAGATTGCAGCAACAGATATCACAGAGATGTTAATAAAACTGGTTTTTTTTTATATACAAAAAGTAGCTTTCTTCTGTTATGGAGACATTTTTGTTTTGCTATACAATTCCAATGTGAACATTTTACTCACACAGCAACACACATCACAGAGATGCTGATATTCTGTGTGCATTTGGTTGTATTCTGTTAAAGTCAATGAAAGTTTGTCATACATACAGTGTTTTTAAATTTCGCTAACTGTTTCATAATATTTTGTAAGTATTTTGATACGTACCTATTACACTAAACAAATAAATATTTCGTACAAAAGTGCGGTTCTACTTTTCATTATATTACAAGCATTCAACCTTACTTTTCATCGTATTTTATACGCGAAATTTTTGCACGGGTCATCTAGTATCAATTAAAACACAAAATAAATTGTTTATTTACATTCCAAATAACAAAAATATATGAAAAAGTGTCAAACTTGCATGATAGGACCCAAAATCTTCAATGTACTTTTGGTGTAAGCTTTTATTAAATATTTTATCATGTTCGATAAACTGTGTAGCTTAATATGTTTTCTGTTTACACTGCAATGTCTGAATTATCACTTTCGAACTTGAGTATTGTGTTTTCCATAAACACAATGTCTATAAAACCAGTTGAAAATTAGTCAGACATTGTCTATATGCTCTCATTCATGATTTTAAAAATACAACTACGTAACTCTTTTAGCATATTAGTAATTCTTTCAAAAATATGTCTGTAATTTCACTAATGTTAAGAGTGTGCTGTTCATCATTAACAATGTCCACTACTATTATTTTCAAATAGCCCAGAGCTAATAAAAATACAGTTTTGACAAGTTTAGCTATATTTTATCATCCCAATTAATATATTGTCTCATCTGAATAGTGGTATATTGTGATGAAGAATGCTTGCTGCTAGTTCATTGTCTACTTATGTGCACAGTAATTAATTTATATTTTCAACTTAACTACTGCCTCTGCTAATACTGATCCTATAATACCATATTTAGCTTATAACAACAATTATTTCTAGGCTATATAAGTTTCTAAAATATAACCTCTAAAGGGTAACATCCAAACACAATGCTGAATGAAATAATTGTTTCAAAACAATAAAAACGCTCTTTAAAAAAACACACACACACTAAACATTTTTTAAAAAACTTTATACCTTGCTTACAAGGAAATAAATTTAAATTGACAATATTTTACATTAATATTTTTTCATTAATCAGTTATTTTTGGAGTCGGTGCCAGCGGAACACGGTACACAAAACATGGCTGAAGTCATGTTGCCCTGCCTAGAACACTGCTGTCAGTCTAACATCCAACTCCATCAGAACTACAGGTAGCTCAACAGCAGAATGGGCATCATCAACACCATAGGGCATAATGTAAAGTAATAATCCCTGCTCAAAACTTCCAGGATTCAACCTGCTACAGTCTATTTGGAGTAAATTAAACCATGTTAGATGTGACACAGGAAGAACTGCTTCAACACCCCATGCATGGGGTTGGGCAGATTTGGCGTACTGCGACTGCAGTAAGGTCGCACAAACTATGTTGCACGTTGTGCAGGATTGCCCACTTCATGACTCCCTGGAAGTCTCAAAAATGAAAATTTAAATTTGACAATACTGAAGGTGGTGGCCTGAATGGAACATATCGATGAAAAGTTATGAAGATTATAACTGGCAAACCTGATATAACTGCCTATTCATCTGCCAGCTGAGGACTTATTTGCAGAACTAAGTATATATTTTTTTCACAAATATCTCCATTATTACTATATAATTATTGTTTTAGGTTCAATTATATAAGCGTCATGTAGCATAAAATGCTAAACAATTAATAAAAAAAAAACCTCTCCCTAGCTTCTGTTTGAAATTACATCCACAACTGAGAATTTTCCTTGTTCAATGGTCACTATTTGAAGCAGTTTCCTACAGCGCCCAAATTTTGTGATGAAGCACTCATACCTGAAAACTGTAATGCCACTTGTGTTCACACCTATAATGTGTGTTCACTCCATCCAGCTTTTATCTGAGGTTCTTTTCAAGATATGAGCAGGAAAATGTTTTATGCGATAAATGTGACCCAACACTTACCACAGATGGAAGCAGCTGGGAATGATGAACATAATAAAAGAAGAATACATGAAACGCAATATTTTAGCGGTTAACCTTATTCTTGCCAGGATTGAAACACCATACAGGGCATGACGTACACACGCCGATGGCTGTCTGGTGACAGTGTTTCTTGAGTTTGTCTCTTATATGTTCCTTAGTTTTATATATATATTAAACATTTGGATAGGAGAAAACCACCGCTTACCAGAGAAGAAGATTCTTGCAGCATCGATACAGGAAAAAAACACATACACACAAAGAATATAAAATTTTCGAACCTATGGCCATTCTTCAGTAGTAGTGAGATAACTGCATGTTGGAGACATGCCCGCGAGGCCAATAGCTCATGGCGGGGAGTGAGGGTGGGGGGTAGAGAGGCATAAGCTAGAAAATACTAATAAATAGATAATAAACTTGCCCATATGGACCCATATATATAGTGAAAAAGAATTATTGTGATAACTGTAGCTGTATCATTTCATTAATTCAGCATCAATTTAAAGACGTAGCCCTGGAATCGATTACAAAAGCAAATTATTTATACCTTCACATGATACTCCTCAATGTGGTCATGATACTGGCTCTTCCTGCTAGTAGAACATTCTCCACAATTGCTTCCTGATACACAAGATGTAGCATGTAGGTGTAATTCAAGATGTGCTGCTTCCAGAGCTGCATCTTTACCTAAAAATCCAAGAATGTATAAATCAGCAATACCTTCGTCACAATTCAGATCACATCAGAATCATGCACTAGCAATCAAAAATGGAAAAATTGGCATCTCATGAAGTTAACAAGCTGGAAAACACTGTGGTCAGTCTAAAATGTTTTGTGCTTTAGTTATTTTATAGGAGGATCCTAGTATTTGTCATACGTCAAACATCCAGACATGGAGAAATAAAATAAGAATAGACAAAATCTCGATAAGGGATGGAAAGAAGGATGATAATGAAGGAACGGGCAGAAATACCCACACTTCATTTTCAAGAGGATTTCCAATACCAGCTGATTTATAAAGATTAGAATCCTCATATAAGGAAGAAAAGCTGCTATATCACAATTATCCAAGCATAACCAGATGAGACTTAGTATTCTCAAAATCTAGAAGGACAATAAATTTTATAAAAATAATTCATTACTTCAAGATAAATCTAGGTAGAACAGGAAAAGACCAAAGCAAACTAAGATCATTCCCAGTTTCCTTAACTCTACTCTGCTCAGTTGGGCAGCTTCAAAGAGAAAACATCATTGGCCATGGAGTGTAGTAGGCCATTAGTAGGCAGGAAACACTTAGCTTAAGTTTTTCTTATCTGAGATCCAACTGGCAATGCTTGACTTAAGTTGAGTACAGTTATTAACTTGCACACACCTAGTTTGTACAAATGATTCAATTTTTTATTTACATGTGTACTGTTCAATTCCAACAAAATTATTCCAATTTGAGTTCCTGCCATACAAATACTTCGCAGTTGTTGCCTAAGATAAGTTTTCTCAGATATTATCAAACATATGTAATTACTATCTTCAAATATGAACTACTTTTTTTTTTTTTTTTTTTTTTTTTTTTTTTTTTTACAGCATGTGTGTAAGCATTAAATTTTGTATTATGAATCAATCTGTCTGATTTTTCGTTTTGAGTCCCCGACATTTCTTTGCCCTTTTGATTGAAGATGTAATGAGAGAATTAAGTTTTTCCCGGCGTTTGGCTGACAAGAATTCTTCCAGGTCGGTGCTGTGTCTTTGCAGTGGTAATTTTGATATGACATCTCACCTGATGAAGGCAGCGGAAGTTGCTGCCGAAACGTTGCGGAAAGAAGAAATTATATGGCAGAATACCCGTGAAGAATTCTTGAAGATGTAATGTTCAAAGGTCTTGTATGTAATTGTCTAAGTGCTCTCAAATGTGAATAGTAATTTAAACTTTTTCAAAAAGAATGTTTATTTCAAGGCAATAGGCAAAACTGTGCATAACTCACAATTTAAAAGAGTATATACAAGTGACTGAGAACTCTCTAACATCACAATCATTCAAAGAATAATTAGATTACAGTATGTACCTTTTACTATTTCCTCCAATTCCTTTATACGACTCTGTAATTGGGTCAGAGTTTGAGTACTGCTACTATCAGCCTGGAAGACTCCACTGTTTTCCGATGCTTCAGTTTTATTGTCATCAGTTGTTTCAGTTTTCTCCAATATCTTCTAAAAACAAAAAATAGATGATAATGATAAACTGATGGTATGAACAAAACTAAATTACTGTATCAAGTTCACTATCAAGAGAACAGTATTTCAAAGGATTCCTTTAGCAACGATCAAAAGCTACAAAGGTACTTGAACTAGTACACTCTGACATTTGTGGTCCAATGGAAACAATGTCATTAGAAGGCGCTAAATATTTCATGACATTCATTGATGACTATTCAAGAAGGTATTTGTTTATTTTCTCCAAAAAAAGACAGAAGCTTTTGAAAAGTTCAAACATTTTAAAATTCAAGTTGAAAAACAATTAGAATGCAACATAAAATGTTTACGCTCAGACAATGACCTTGAATATGTTAACGACAACTTTTCTGAGTTCTTACAAGGTGCTGGAATAATCCATCAAACATCCACACCATACACTCCTGAACAAAATGGTGTTGCTGAATGAATGAACCGGACGTTGGTGGAAATTCACAATCATATATCAGATAGTTCCAGTGACAAATCAGATTCCACAATTACTATTGCTGAATACTTCTCTGATACCAATACTAACATTGAGTATAAACCAGAAGTGACTGTTGAGACACCTTTACCCTCAAATATGACTCTGAGACCCAGAAATAAACTAGTGTTCTCTAAAGGAAAAGATAAAGTTGAGAAGGATTACCTGTGGTACAGTGTAGATACAATAATTCCTATTCCACAAAACTACAATGAAGCAATAATTTCATCTGATTCAGAAAAATGGAAGAGGTCTATAAACAAGGAACTAAAATCTCATCATCAAAATGGAACATGGACATTGGTAGAAAAGCCTCAGGATGCAAAAGCAATAGGATGTGAATGGGTGTTCTGCATTAAGGATAAACCAACTGGTCCAGGTCACAAACTCAGAATTTGTGAAATGGGATATGCTCAAACTGAAGGAATTGATTATGATGAGACTTTCTCAACAACAGTAAGGTATGCAACTTAACATAACTTAGACATAATGCAATTAGATGTAACTACAGTTTTCCTTTATGATTAATTGAAAGAGAATATACTTATGACACCACCAGAGGGACTAGACTGCAAACCAAATATGGTATGTGAACTCATCAAAACCTTTAAGTGGCTTAAAAAAAGCTCCTAGGTGCTGGAATACAAAATTCAGTTTTAAATAAATTTGATTTTGAGAAAACCAAAGCAAATCAGTGTGTTTATACTGGACAAATCAATGACATCAAATGTTACTTTTGTCCGTATGTTGATAATGGACTTTTGATTTGTAGAATAAGCCTGTTTTGGATTAAGTAATTAATGACCTGCAAAAGAATTTTGATTTGAAGATTTACCCTATTACTAATTGCAAATAGAGAGATTTAAAGTGTATCTTTATATACCAAACTAAGTATGTAGAACAATTGTTGAGGAAATTTGATATAATTGATGCAAATCCTGCTGATCCACATGTGAGACTTTCAAAGGCTAATGGAGAGGCTGAGAAAAATCTCCTCTACAGAGAAGCAGTGGGATCACATATCCATGCAGCAATAGTAAGCAGAACAGATATTATGATTGCAGTACATTCTTATGATGACTGTATTGCTGTCAATAAAATAGTAAATACTTGAAAGAAAGCAAGAATTATAGATCGTGCTACTTACCTAACACAGACACTACTGACTTAGTTGGATACAGTGATGATGACTTTGCCAGCGACATTGTATTTCTTAAAAATACAGAAGCTGTTACTTGAACAACAGTGATATAAACATTGGTTTATAATTGTTTCAAGAAGGCTGTAATTCAGTGGGAGTGTTAAAGAATTATGTTTGAATTAGAATTACTGCCTTTTAAAACTTAATAATATCTCTGTTATAGCATAGTTTATACTCTGCCCAACATAATAAACTGTTTCAATTGTTTATTTCCGTGCTCGCTGCTCTCGACTACATTTCTGTTTGTGTCGTTATATGCATTTTTAATATGTATTAAACACTTCTTGTGTTCAATAATTGCTTGTACCATATTTAAAAACTCAACAAAGTAACTAGGAACAGGAAAAATGTAGAGTCGTCTTTACTAACCCTTTCAGTACGCAGTTCACTTGGGCATGGTTTCAGTTGTTTACCCCAAGTCTCCAACCGACAGTGCCTTGTCGTAGTGCACAGTACTACAGTGCTGTTACGTGAACAAAAGATACAGTTTAGTGTAGTGAAAATGCCACTGATCTTCACACATGCAGAGTATGCTGACATGATGTTTGTCTATGGTTTGTCCAATTGGAATTCCAGAGCTGCTGTTCGAGAATACCAACAACGATTTCCTATTCTCAGAGGGCCAGATAACAGGGTGTATAGCAGGGCGTTTCAAGGATTGCATAAGCGTGGTACGCTTCCCAGCATAAATGTTGTATCTGAACATCCTGTACAACAAACCCTTAATGAAGTTGAGAACATTCTTCAGGTAGTGGAATGCAGCCCAAATATTAGCTCGAGTAGAATTGCTGCTCAACTTGGTATTCTACAAAAACGAGTGATATGCACAGTACACGAGCAAGGTCTGTATCCATTTCATCGGCAGAGTGTACAACATCTGCATGAAGGAGATGATGCCAACCGGCAAGACTTCTATCAATGGATCATTGCCAATGATCGATTAATTCCATGTATTCTGTTCACTGATGAGTCAACATTTACCCGCAACAGAATCAACAACATGCGCAACTCTCACGTATGGGCTGATGAAAATGTGCATGCTACTGTGGAAACGACTATTCAACGACGTTTTTCAGTCAATGTGTGGTGTGGTATATTTGATGACCAACTCATTAGTCCAGTTGTTTTAGATAACCTATCTTGATGGAGCACGGCTTCTTTATTTTCTTCAAAATGTGCTACCACAATATGTGCAGGATATCCCTTTGGCAACATGAGCTCATATGTACTTTCAGCATGACGGAGCTCCTGCAAATTCCGTACGGCCAGTGACACAGTATCACAACAAAACGTATCCTGGTTGTTGGATCGATCGCCGTGGAGTCATTGCTTGGCCACCGAGATCACCCGATCTTAACCTCATTGGATTACTGTTTGTGGGGTTGGCTTACAAGCGAAGTCTACAAGTCCAAAGTGGACACAAGAGAGGAACATCTCGCTCGTATTTTATATGTTTGTGCTCAAGTAAAGAAATGCAGAAATGGGCTCAGATTAGCAACACCATCTACAAGAGCAGAAAAATGCATTGAAGTTGACGGTGTAATGTTTGAACATCTTTTGTGAGACAACTTACACAATTAAACAAACCATAACATAACAGTATCTTAATTTACTGTCACCTGCACTTATCCCATTCCTAGTTGTTTTCCTTAGTTTACCCTGAAACAGTTAAGAAAACGGCTTATGTTTATCAGAAGTTTTATGTTCAGAATTACCAGTAGTATCACCCCTCAAAGCATGTACCTTTCCTCCTGACTCACCCTGTATATGCTACTACTGTGGCGGTATGCGAGTTGATTTATGAGGTGTTTTGTTGTGCAAGTAGCATGTCCACTGATGGGGTAGGTTATCCCTGTGGACAGATTTAAGTATGTGGCAGTAGCCGCGTGCAAGTTGCTTTTTTTGCAGTGGGGTCTGTTATGTGGGAATGATCCGTGTTGTAGTTTGGGTAAATTATAGGGTGAGTATTTATGAACCAAAGTATTCTTGAAATAGGGTGGTCTGCTGAAAAACGTGTGCAAGGCAGTAAGTAGGATCTTGTGGAGACTGTTGCACATGCTGGGAAAGTAACATAGGAAGTCATGCCCACGATGAAGGATTAAGTTCATGGACTCAAGACCAGGAAAGAACTAGGTGATGAAATGAGAGCTGCAGTTAGTGTTAAGAGGTGTGGCAATGGAGTAGTTGTGCGGAGAATGGGTTGTAGCACGAGAGATTTGTTTTTGTACTAGGTCAGGGGAATAGTTGCAGGATATGAGAGCTCGGGACAGATTTTAAGTGTACCTAGAGAGAGATTCTACATTGGAACAGATGTGTCTGCCAAGAATGGACAGGCTGTATGGAACGATTGGTGTGGGAGGGATGGCAACTGTTAAGGCATGTACACAGCAAAAATAACACAAAGGAACATCTTGTTGATGTTGCTTGTCCCTGCAACTTGTTCTGTCATGTTGCAAAATGTTCCACAAAGTTCCTTATGGTTTATATCTACAGAAACAAACGTTCCTTGAACTTGACTGCTTCCAAAAGTAGTAGTAAACGTGAAAGGAAATATAAGAATATTGGTAAACATGGTCGTGTTAAAAACTGTTATTAATTGAGTGAAGAGAGCATGTTCCCTGTTGCCATTACCTCAGTTGTTTATGTACTGCTACAAAAAAATGTTTGAGTGGAAAGTGAAAAATTGATAAACTTAGTTGAATTTCTACAAAGAAAATATAATTCAAATTATAAAATAATTCCTGAGTTTCAATTAGTTATTAATTATTTTGACTAAATTGATCTGTATTTGATCTTGGAGAACTGATGTAATAGCATCCCAAACTTCTGACACAATTTTGGATATTGTTTGTTTTGAGATTAAAAATAGGTATATCAAAAAATGTATATGAAAAGAAGTGCTACGAGGAGAAAGGAAAAGTGATATTTAATATTATACCTCATTTATCTATATCAGTTAGATATAAAGGAAGACAAAAGGCTCTTGGTACAATAACATGTTATAGAAATATTAATACTTTTGCCCTTTAAGTGGAGACCTTAATTTCTAAAATAATACCTCATTTCTCGATTTCGGTTAGCTATCAAGGGAGCTAAATTGCTCATGACAAAAAAAAAAGTACTGGAAATAATGGTAATTTTGTCCTTTAAGGGTCGAATTATGAAAAATTCCTTTCTTAAAATATTATTTGACAACGGCGGAGACCTAATCTTTAAAATGATACCTCATTTATCTACATCTGTTAGATATGAAGGGAGATAAATGGCTCGTGACACAAAAACACGTTGCAGAAGTATTGATACTTTTGCTCTTTAAGGGTAGATTACCTAAAAATTCATGTCTTAATATATGATGTCACCAAAGCGGAGATCTTAATGTTTAAAATAATACTTGATTAAATGATTTCAGATACATATCCAGGGAAATAAATGACTTGTAACACAAAAAACAGCATTTAATAAATATTGACATTTTTGCCCTTTAAGGGTCGAATTCCATAAAATTCCTTTCTTAAAACATGATGTGATCAATGTGGCGACCATAAGCTTTAAAATGACACCTCATTCATTAATTTCAGTTAAGTATGAAGGGAGATAGTGGATTGTGACAAAAAACAACTTATAGAAACAATTTATATGATAGGGACGTGAACCACCACTTACCTTAGACGATAGTTTTTGTGAACACACAAAACACTCAAACTAACAAGTGACAAAGAAATTGTTTGGACTTAGTCCTTTCTCAACTAGAGAACATTGTTAAGGAGGGTGGGGGTGACTGTTAGCCAGGACCATGGTAGGGATAAATTCAGAGGACAGAGAGAGGGGTAACGATTTGAAGCTACTGCAAGAGCATTTAAAATAATAAAACTAATCACTGATGGATAAAAAGAGCAGAATAATATAATACGAGCTTCAAAAGGTAAATAAGCAAAAGTAAGTAAATAAATAATAATTAAACTACAGAATCTATGAAATTAAACATCACCTCTGGTAAGCGGTGGTTCAATTTAAGTAGTTGGGATGGAGGCAAGGAGAGAATGGTGGGAAGGAAAAGTAATGACTGGGTATTATATAAAACTAACAAGTGGTTGTTCTGTACTGGTACTAGTAGGTAAGCTCCCACCTTATGAATTCAGAGGAGCTGCTGCTATTTGGGAGATGAAACACTAACTCACATGACACTAATAGCTTTAATTCTTGTTTTACAGTCCATGACCTCCTTTGACAATGTGAGCTTGCCCACCAGTATAAATCAGGCACAAGTCAACCACTTGATCTCAATACAAGATAATACCCATTCATTACTTTTCCTTCCCTTCATCCTCTCCTTACCTCCATCACACTATCTAAATTGAGTCACTGCTAACTACAGGTGATGTTTAACTTCACAGATTCTTTGGTTTAATTGTCCAGTTATTTACTTATTTTTTGCTTATTTACATTATTAAGACTGTATTATTTATTCTGCTAATTTTGTATTACCAGTGATTAGTTTCGATATTTTGCAACACTCGGGTAGTAACTTTAAATCACTACCCCTATCCATGTACCCTGTTTGAATTTACCTCCACCATGTTCCTGACTAACAGACACTCTGTGAGGAGGTCTTCTCCATAAACTATATAGCTCAGTCTAAGGGGGAGTGGTGTTGGTTAGATAGCTACACTGGCCTAAGTTGGTGGACATTTATTTCCATCATTTGACTATTTCCATATCGTCGTACTAAGTGGTAAACCGTAACTCCATTATTATTTTTTTTCAATATTATACATTTTAGTGCCAACTTGAAGAAAAACAAAATTATACCTGTTTCAGAAATCCTCGTAATTCCAAAACAATACAGAATCAAGTAAAACTGACTTTTGCAAACCTATTAACTCCAGTATTGTAGTTTATGCGAAGGAGTTGAGAGGTGTTCTACATTATGCAAAATGCTAAGTAGAGGTTATAAAATGTCTGCAAATCTATTCATATCACAGAAAAAAAATTTGAAGCTACACAAAACATTTCACCTATTGGCAAAAAGTATTGCTTTATTGGCAAAAAGTATTGCTTTTTCATTAATTTTCAGTTTAAGCTACAAAACACATAAACGGAATGCTACTTTTATACTGGAGATACGGGGCAAAAATTTTAATTTTTTTAACTTCTATTTTTATTTATTTATACTTTACAGAATGTCAAGAGGAAAGACGCCAGTAGAAATGGCCATAGATGTAGCTTTTTCCACAGAAATTGCCCTAGACCAAGATGTTCCTGTAAAAAAGACCTCAGATTAAGATGTCTCCATGGGAACTTTTGTAATTAATGCTCATCGAACATTATTGCAAGTGAACAAATCAAACGAAAATCTGGTAAAGGAAACTAATTCAAATTTAGGTGAAGAGGAAAGAACTTTGAATAAACTGGACCTGGACATAAGGGCAAATAATTCAGATTTACAAAATTTGGAGACCATTGAAAATATTTTTGTGGTGTCGTATGAGCAGGGAAATGAAGGAGTAACACCCTCCAGTGAGATTACTGATGTTGTTAGAGATCTTCAACTGGAGGAGCAGCCTAGCAAAATAACACACAAAAGAGGCATAATGTAAAACCATCCACTTGGAAAAGTAATGAGTTGAAAGCAGCTAGAAAAAAGCTTATTATGGTACGAGAAAGTCTGATAATGGAAAGTGGAAGTATGAAACATAAAGGAAAGAGAGGAAAATAAAGTCACGGGGCTCATGTGAAAGAAAAGATAAAAGTTTGTTACAACATGCAACTGTAACAGAAAAAAAACAAAAAAAAGTGAAGACAACTTTAAAGAGTTTTGGGGCCTTGAGTGGCAAGGTAAAAACCTGTTTGTAAAATTTTTGATGAAGAAAACAAATACAAAAAGGGCCAGAGATCGAAAAGAGAGTGAAAGAAGCAAAAGAAAATACTCATGCCAGTATTTCTTCAAAAAAGGAACTTTTACAGTTCATGTTTGTAAAATAATGTTTTTAAATACCGGTACCTTATACATTGGCGAATGGACTGAACTAAACTGGCAAAATGAACCTCAATATTCAACAGCAGGTGATACAGATAAAGAAGGAGTCGAAGATGGTACTATATCAGTGCATGCCGCAAAAAGACTTAGAAAAGCAAAGGAGGCTGAATCTCTTGAAGAGTTTTTGATGCATTGCCTAAAGTTGAATCACATTATTGTCAGAAATCATTACCAGATTTTATCTTGAGCCTAATTGGAAATCCAAAAGGCAATTATATTGCTTCTACAAAGAGGATTGGTGCCAAAAGAAAGATACAAACCCACTCTCAGTATCTAGGTTCTCGCAGATGTTTGAAGATCAGAATCTAAGTCTATTTCAATCTAAGAAGGATTTGTGTGATATCTATGAATCTTTTAAAATTGGTAATTATAGTGAAATTGACATTATAAAAAAAATGAAGCATGAATGGTAAAGGAATAGGATAATACAAGTCCAAAATACTTTACTTTTACTATGGATTTACAAGTCTTACTGCAATCTCCTAAATCAACTGTTTCAAGTCATTACCAAAAAATGAAATTTTCAGTTCATAATTTTACAATTTACAACCTACATAACAATGCTGGCTATTGTTTTCTTTGCAATAAAACAGAGGGCAGTTTGACATCAAATGATTTTGCAAGTGTTTTATCAAGTTTTGTGCTTTCGCAGCTTCCTGTACCAGAAGACCAAGAAAATACTTGTACTGTACAGTGATTGACGTTCTTATCAGAATAAAATAACGTGTGTTTCCGATCCCTTGTTGCACATATCTATAATAAATGATGTGGTTGTAGAACAAAAGTACTTGGAAGAAGGACACACGCAGATGGAGGCTGATTCAGTACATTCTGCCATTGAGCAGAGGCTAAAAAACAAAAAAATCAATGTAACTGTGGACTAAATCTCAGTGTGCACAGAAGCACAGAATTCTCCCTTAATCAGTAGAGTATCTTGACCATCCTTTTTTCAAATCATTTGACAACTACCTGTGTTATAAAAGTATTCAGCCTGGAAGAGGTGTTGGGTCACCATGTGTTGTTTATGTAAAAGCCTACCGCTATCTTCCAGAAGCTAAAATTTAATGTAAATTGAGCTTCACTGATGATTGGACAGGTCTACCAACACAAAAAAACATAAATGTGACACCTATGTCTTTTGAGACTCTTCTTAATTTGTATAAGAGTAGAATAAAAATCAAGAAACAAAAGTTCGATGATCTGCAAGATCTTAAATCTGTTTTAGAATATTATTACCACACATTTTATGATAATACACCCCCTGATTTTTTTTAATAATTAAATAAAGTGCTGTGTAACATGTAGAAAAATGTTCTAAAAAATAAAAAGTGTTATAACAAGTTTCTTTAACATACCTAGCACCTAAGTACGATACTACATTATAAGAAAATTTTGTATCTCCAATGTATTTTGCTCTAAAACCTCTTAACTCCATAAATTAATTCAATTCCTGTAAAATGTGGAAAATGCAATTTTTATATCAATAAACATTAAAAAAGTACTTGCATTAAAAAAAAGTTGTGGGGACACTGATAGAAATAAAAAACAGTTTATTTTTTCGTTTGTGTAAAGTTTGTCATTTGGGAGTTACAAGGTATGCTAATTAGTAGGACGATATGTAATTTAGATATCCTATATACTAACATTGCTGCATTTCTGTGTGACTTGAAGTCATACTGTTGGGTTGCATGAGGCTGATGCATTTGAGAAAACTTATGTCTTGGGCCTTTTCGGTGTTGATCAAAGCCAACGGGTTTGACAGGATTGTAGCGCCTAGGGGGTGTGGACTTACTTGTGGCTGTATCTGATACTTCTCTTCTCGTAGATAGGGCAGTCGTCAATTCCAGATTGTCATTAGTCTTCTGTGCTGCTTGCTATAATACTAATTAGTTGTGACACCACACTCTGAAGCAAGCAAACAGGAGAGAGGTACTTCAACTACTAAATAACGAATGAAATTCGTAGATGGTCTACTCCAGGTTTATTGCCTGCAGAAGTTTTGTGATACACAGCATATAACTGCCAGAAGCCAGTCAACTCTGATGCCGATTTGTAGGAAGAGCACTTAGCAAGTCAGGTGGTCAACAAGTAGCTGATTAGGTCAGCATGCCTCGGCCCCGAGGCTCGTGTGATCAGCTCCAGTATTCAAGCAATCAATCCTTATGTCACCACCTATAATGAAAGCTCAGTTGGCCTACTTGGCAAAGCGACAATAACCTCCCAGACATCGCTCCTGCCACTAATCAAATTGCACATTCCTCATGAGGTGACGCCCACTCTGCCCATTAAGTGAAATCGCAACTGCCATCAGGTCAACGCCGGGGCTGGCGACCACATTGCTTGAACAAATTCCTGTACCTAGCAAAGATTGCCACAGGTTTAAAAAAATCTCTCGGGTAATTGATCGTGGAATAACGAATTTTCAATGGTGTAACGTGCCATCATCTTGAGGTTGCATCAGCTGGTCGGTGTGAGGAGCGCAGTCCAGGTCGCGACTGCTGAGCCGGTCCGGCCGTTTCGGTATTTATACCCTCCGACCTATCCCCTCCACTCCCGCCGCAGCGCTCTGATAGCGGTGGAGGGGGCAGCTCGCACCAATGCGTCAGGCAGTGACCATCAGTTTGTATGCCACCTCCGTCGCGCAGTGTGCCTTGGCTCGGGTTTTTGCGGAGCTGCTTCAGTGCTGGGTTCCAGGCTTGGGTTAGTTGGAACCAGATATCCAACTGTAGCTTTCAAATGTGAATTCACTTTATTCTGCAGATATTTATTTCTCATAAGCATGTTCTTTCTTTCTTTCTTGTGTCCAGGACATAACAAGTTGAAAAAAAAAAAAAAACAAATAACATTAATTAATTAATATTAAACTATAAACACAATTAAATTGAATGTCACCAGAATTCCGCAATCTTGATGGCCTTCTCGTTTGCCCAATAAAGGTCATCGATATTGCAGGTTTCAGGGAGATTCCCGCATATCAGAAGATGTTGTGGGTTCTGAAGCTCACCACATTCACATAGATCGTTGTCATTAGTGTACCCCCATTTTTTAATATTATATTTACATCGGGACACTTCAGTTCTTAATCTGTTTAGAGCCTTCCATATAGCATATGGCTGATTACATCCCGCAGCCGGTGCCTCTTTGATGTTCCTCCACTGTTCTTCAGGCAATGAATTTCGCCATAGTTCTAGACGGCATGCTCCAGTAGAAGATGTTATGGCTGTAGTTGATTGTACGAAGCTCTTCCTTGACTTCAGCCTTGTGGGTTGAGGTTCGTGTCCAAACAAAGGGTGTCTGGGGTCTGTTTCTTGTTTCCTCTTCTCCCTCTCTGCAGCTGTTTTCCTACGAATGTCAGGTGGTGCTATACCCATGATTTGGTATATTTTACTAATAGGAGTTGGTTTTCGGCAACCTGTTACAATGCGACCAGTATCATTCAATGCTATATCAACCTGCTTAGCATGTGCAGAGTTTTGCCAAACTGGTGCTGAGTATTCTGCTGCAGAGAAACTAAGTGCCAGGGCAGATGTACGAAGCACATTTGGATGTGCTCCCCAGGAGGTACTTGTAAGTTTCCGGATGATGTTGTTCCGGGCAGATACTTTAAGTTTCAGATCCTCACAATGGGTTTTGAATGTGAGAGATCGATCAAGCTTTACTCCTAGATATTTTGGAGTATCGCAGTGTAGTAGTTGTTGCCCCCTCCAGTTGATGTTGAACTTCCTTCTGGCTTCTCTGTTTCTCAGATGGAATGCACAGACCTGTGTTTTTCCAGGGTTGGGCTTCAAGTGATTAGCATCATAATACTTGGCCATATCTTCAAGAGCTGTTGTCAGCTTCACCTCCACCACCTCAAAGGTTGTGCCTTGAGCTGCAATTGCTGTGTCATCAGCATAAATGAATGCTCTTGTTCCAGGAATAATTGGTTGATCATTTGTATATATGTTGTACAAGAGCGGGGCCAGCACACTACCCTGAGGGAGGCCATTCTTCTGAGTTCTCCATCGACTCTTCTTATTCTGGAGGGTGACGTAAAACCTTCTGTTTTGTAGTAAACACTGGATGACTTGTGTAAGACGGTAGTCTTTTGTGATGGAATATACCTTACTTATCAAAATTTTGTGGTTGACTGTATCATATGCCGCTGAGAGATCAATGAATGCCACACCTGTAACCTGTCCTCTTTCATACCCATCCTCTATATACTGTGTGAGGTTAAGAATTTGGCCGCAGCATGACCTACCAGGTCGAAAACCAGCCTGTTCCTTTATAAGCATTTTGTCAATGCACTCTGAGATACGATTGAGGATCAATCTCTCCAAGACTTTGTATAAATGACAAAGGAGTGAAACTGGTCGGAAGTTTTTTGGATCTGTTGGATCCTTTCCAGGCTTTAGCAGTGCCACAACTTTGGCTTTTCGCCAGATCTTGGGGATCTGTAAGTTGGAGGTGCAGGCATTCATTAAATTCAAGATCCACTGCTTGGTAGCTGGGCCAAACATTTTAATTTGCTCTGTTCTCAGGTCATCTAAGTCTGCAGCTTTATTAATCTTCAAAGATTGCAAGGCGACTTCCAGTTCTATCAGTGTGAATGGATTCCCAAGATGGTCTTGCTCGTCAGAGTGCATTTGGAGCTTTCTTTTTTCAGGTCTTCTTCTAGTCTTTCCATTCAGTAGCAGTTGGTGTGCTATTTGATTTGGACTAATTTTAAGGAGACTAGGTGGAGTGCTACTTGGATCACTATTGAGGTTTTTCAGTAATTTCCAAGCCTTACGACTATTCTGTTTCATGTTTAAATCTGACATTAAATTGCACCATTTATTTCTTCTAGCAGTAGACACAGCGCGTTGGAGATCAAAATAAACGGTTTATTCATAAGCATGTGAAACAGACTGACAGTAAACAACAATAAAAATATTTTAAGAGCAGACAACAGTGTTCCTAATAAAAATGTTTATTTAATTTTTATCCTCTTTAATGACGTATTAATGCTTGTTTAGATTTTATGTAGCCAATACCACAGTTTCAAATATGATGGGCCTTTCTTAGCCCCAGTTTACACCGAGCAGATGAATAATGTTTAAAACCACAATTCAGATGAATATTCCCTATAATCATGACATTCTCAAAAACACTCAGAATTTATAAACAAATTTAGGAAGCAAATGCCCAGCGTAATCAGAAGTATAAAAGCTGATATAATTTTAGCTGAAACAGTTGCCACTTCACATGGTTTACATACAGGGCTTATTTAGTTTGTTTAGTCACCAAATAAATACTTTATATCTTGGGCCTAACGTTTAATATTTGTACAATACGGCTGTCTTTTTATTGTATTCCTGCTACTATTTAGAAACAAGGTGCAGAGACTTGAGAAAATAAGTGAAACACAACTACACTGAACTGTTACTATTGCTTGTGTCATGAAACAGAAACAGCATATTCTTTTATTGCATATTACTACTGTTGAAAAAGTTTGACTAGTCATATATTTATATAGATTTACATTACCAGTTGGAAAAATTCTGTAGCTTCTGGTGCTATTGAGGTTCCAGTTTGTTCTTCTGCATCTTTCTCTTCTTTTTCTGCTCGGCAGCTGCATGCTTCTTTTTCAAAAATGCAGCAAACTATTCCAACATAAAAAAATGTTAGAGCTTTTAATTATTTTGTTTTGTTTTTTACATCTGTAAAATTGAATAGTTCAAACAATTTTACACTTTTCAAACATTTAGATAACAGAATAGTCAAAGCTTACCACAGCTAAAGGCAAGACAGTTTTGAAACACTAAGAGACATGTATACACATTGATCATTGAAATTTTCAGTTTTGTGGCCCTTTATGAACAGTAGAACAAGGTAGCCAGAAAGTGGAGGTTGCCAGCCGACTGAGGGCTCAGAAACTATTGACAAATGTGACGAATTAGGGGGAAAATTTAAATGGAGAGGAGTCTGGAGTGTGAGTGATCAGTTGAAAAAGATAAACCTAAGTACTGCAAAGTTGGAAACTATATCGCAGAAGGTATCGGCAGTGAATATTATATATTAAAGACAATGGCATCAAATTCTCAACAAAAGCCAAAGAGACCATGCCCCACATTCTTAGTACTATCAGCGAATTTAGTAAAGAGGAGGAGTATTTTAGTATAATTCCCATATGTGGGAGAAAATTCTAAAGAATGTTTTGCACATTAGTAGATTCAATAATGTTTACATTTTCAAATAAAGGAATTGTATCACGCTGTAGAAGATTAGTTATTTTAGTTAAACACTAGAGAACATTATGGTACAATAGTAATTATAAAGAAGAAGAAGAAGAGAAAATAGGAATGGACCATGTGGATACTAAAGAAATAGATCCTATAGACATAGAGGAGGTTGAAGCAGCACTAAAATAATTTAAAAATAGAAAAGCTCCTGGACTAGATACAATTAATTTAGAATTGATTAAGTATGGGGGAATGATTCTGAAATTTAGATATTTACACTTAATTAATATGTGTTGGAAAAAGAGAACCATCCCAGAAGAATGGAGGAAGGCCAAAGTTATTTCACTTTTTAAGAAGGGAGATAGGAATTCATGTGATAACTATCGAGGAATTAGTTTATTAAATACGGGATACAAAATATATGCAAAAATCTTATATAAATATAAAAATAGACGTGTATTTTCCTATATTTCACTTTTCAGCCACCACTACCAAGCACAGATCACTGATGTTTGTGGGTGGAAGTAGCATGGAGTTTCCTGTCGTGCACAACGTTGGCCGAATGCCGATAGCTGTGGGGATGTGGGAGATATAATGATTAAAGTTGGTCAGTGCAGGGCGTTTTCATATTTCGACCAAAAATTCGTATCTCAGTATACTTCTCTTTCCTGCCACAACTACATAACATAGACCTTTGGTGTTTGTGAATGGTAGTAGAATCGTCTTTCCTGATGTGCACTATGGTTGTTAGATGTCGGTAGCTATGGGGGTGTGGGAGATATGGGAGTTGAAAGTGGTCGACCTGTGGCAATTTCATACTTCTGCCAAAGACAAAAGTGTCATGGTGTATCACTTTTCAGCGAAAACTACAGATCACAGATAACTGGCGTTTGTGTGTAGTAGTAGCACAGAGTCACCTTTCGATCACAACAGCGGCCGAATTTCAGAAACTGTGCTACTGTGGTAGATATGGTGGTTGTCAGTGGCCGACCAAGGATATTTTCGTATTTCGACTGTCTCCGCATATGTCACTTTTCTGCCACAACTACATAGCACAGAGCATTGGTGTTTGTGTTTGGTAGTAGAATCGTATCTCATGTAGTGCACTATGGTTGTTAGATGTCGGTAGCTATGGGGGTGTGGGAGAAATGGGGGTTGAAAGTGGTCGACCTGTGGCAATTTCATACTTCTGCCAAAGACAAAAGTGTCATGGTGTATCACTTTTCAGCGAAAACTACAGATCACAGATAACTGGCGTTTGTGTGTAGTAGTAGCACAGAGTCACCTTTCGATCACAACAGCGGCCGAATTTCAGAAACTGTTATACTGTGGTAGATATGGTGGTTGTAAGTGGCCGACCAAGGATATATTCGTATTTCGACTGTCTCCGCATATGTCACTTTTCTGCCATAACTACATAGCACAGAGCATTGGTGTTTGTGTTTGGTAGTAGAATCGTATCTCATGTAGTGCACTATGGTTGTTAGATGTCGGTAGCTATGGGGGTGTGGGAGAAATGGGGATTGACAGTGGTCGACCTGTGGCAATTTCATACTTCTGCCAAAGACAAAAGTGTCATGGTGTATCACTTTTCAGCGAAAACTATAGATCACAGATAACTGGCGTTTGTGTGTAGTAGTAGCACAGAGTCACCTTTTGATCACAACAGCGGCCGAATTTCAGAAACTGTGCTACTGTGGTAGATATGGTGGTTGTAAGTGGCCGACCAAGGATATTTTCATATTTCGACTGTCTCCGCATATGTCACTTTTCTGCCACAACTACATAGCACAGAGCATTGGTGTTTGTGTTTGGTAGTAGAATCGTATCTCATGTAGTGCACTATGGTTGTTAGATGTCGGTAGTTATGGGGATGTGGGAGAAATGGGGGTTGAAAGTGGTCGACCTGTGGCAATTTCATACTTCTGCCAAAGACAAAAGTGTCATGGTGTATCACTTTTCAGCGAAAACTACAGATCACAGATAACTGGCGTTTGTGTGTAGTAGTAGCACAGAGTCACCTTTCGATCACAACAGTGGCCGAATTTCAGAAACTGTGCTACTGTGGTATATATGGTGGTTGTCAGTGGCCGACCAAGGATATTTTCGTATTTCGACTGTCTCCGCATATGTCACTTTTCTGCCACAACTACATAGCACAGAGCATTGGTGTTTGTGTTTGGTAGTAGAATCGTGTCTCATGTAATGCACTATGGTTGTTAGATGTCGGTAGCTATGGGGGTGTGGGAGAAATGGGGGTTGAAAGTGGTCGACCTGTGGCAATTTCATACTTCTGCCAAAGACAAAAGTGTCATGGTGTATCACTTTTCAGCGAAAACTACAGATCACAGATAACTGGCATTTGTGTGTAGTAGTAGCACAGAGTCACCTTTCGATCACAACAGCGGCCGAATTTCAGAAACTGTTATACTGTGGTAGATATGGTGGTTGTAAGTGACCGACCAAGGATATTTTCGTATTTCGACTGTCTCCGCATATGTCACTTTTCTGCCACAACTACATAGCATAGAGCATTGGAGTTTGTGTTTGGTAGTAGAATCGTATCTCATGTAGTGCACTATGGTTGTTAGATGTCGGTAGCTATGGGGGTGTGGGAGAAATGGGGATTGATAGTGGTCGACCTGTGGCAATTTCATACTTCTGCCAAAGACAAAAGTGTCATAGTGTATCACTTTTCAGCGAAAACTACAGATAACTGGCGTTTGTGTGTAGTAGTAGCACAGAGTCACCTTTCGATCACAACAGTGGCCGAATTTCAGAAACTGTGCTACTGTGGTAGATATGGTGGTTGTCAGTGGCCGACCAAGGATATTTTCGTATTTCGACTGTCTCCGCATATGTCACTTTTCTGCCACAACTACATAGCACAGAGCATTGGTGTTTGTGTTTGGTAGTAGAATCGTGTCTCATGTAATGCACTATGGTTGTTAGATGTCGGTAGCTATGGGGGTGTGGGAGAAATGGGGGTTGAAAGTGGTCGACCTGTGGCAATTTCATACTTCTGCAAAAGACAAAAGTGTCATGGTGTATCACTTTTCAGCGAAAACTACAGATCACAGATAACTGGCATTTGTGTGTAGTAGTAGCACAGAGTCACCTTTCGATCACAACAGCGGCCGAATTTCAGAAACTGTTATACTGTGGTAGATATGGTGGTTGTAAGTGGCCGACCAAGGATATTTTCGTATTTCGACTGTCTCCGCATATGTCACTTTTCTGCCACAACTACATAGCATAGAGCATTGGTGTTTGTGTTTGGTAGTAGAATCGTATCTCATGTAGTGCACTATGGTTGTTAGATGTCGGTAGCTATGGGGGTGTGGGAGAAATGGGGATTGACAGTGGTCGACCTGTGGCAATTTCATACTTCTGCCAAAGACAAAAGTGTCATGGTGTATCACTTTTCAGCGAAAACTATAGATTACAGATAACTGGCGTTTGTGTGTAGTAGTAGCACAGAGTCACCTTTTGATCACAACAGCGGCCGAATTTCAGAGACTGTGCTACTGTGGTAGATATGGTGGTTGTCAGTGGCCGACCAAGGATATTTTCGTATTTCGACTGTCTCCACATATGTCACTTTTCTGCCACAACTACATAGCACAGAGCATTGGTGTTTGTGTTTGGTAGTAGAATCGTGTCTCATGTAATGCACTATGGTTGTTAGATGTCGGTAGCTATGGGGGTGTGGGAGAAATGGGGGTTGAAAGTGGTCGACCTGTGGCAATTTCATACTTCTGCCAAAGACAAAAGTGTCATGGTGTATCACTTTTCAGCGAAAACTACAGATCACAGATAACTGGCATTTGTGTGTAGTAGTAGCACAGAGTCACCTTTCGATCACAACAGTGACCGAATTTCAGAAACTGTGCTACTGTGGTAGATATGGTGGTTGTCAGTGGCCGACCAAGGATATTTTCGTATATCGACTGTCTCCGCATATGTCACTTTTCTGCCACAACTACATAGCACAGAGCATTGGTGTTTGTGTTTGGTAGTAGAATCGTGTCTCATGTAATGCACTATGGTTGTTAGATGTCGGTAGCTATGGGGGTGTGGGAGAAATGGGGGTTGAAAGTGGTCGACCTGTGGCAATTTCATACTTCTGCCAAAGACAAAAGTGTCATGGTGTATCACTTTTCAGCGAAAACTACAGATCACAGATAACTGGCATTTGTGTGTAGTAGTAGCACAGAGTCACCTTTCGATCACAACAGCGGCCGAATTTCAGAAACTGTTATACTGTGGTAGATATGGTGGTTGTAAGTGGCCGACCAAGGATATTTTCGTATTTCGACTGTCTCCGCATATGTCACTTTTCTGCCACAACTACATAGCATAGAGCATTGGTGTTTGTGTTTGGTAGTAGAATCGTATCTCATGTAGTGCACTATGGTTGTTAGATGTCGGTAGCTATGGGGGTGTGGGAGAAATGGGGATTGATAGTGGTCGACCTGTGGCAATTTCATACTTCTGCCAAAGACAAAAGTGTCATGGTGTATCACTTTTCAGCGAAAACTACAGATCACAGATAACTGGCGTTTGTGTGTAGTAGTAGCACAGAGTCACCTTTCGATCACAACAGTGGCCGAATTTCAGAAACTGTGCTACTGTGGTAGATATGGTGGTTGTCAGTGGCCGACCAAGGATATTTTCGTATTTCGACTGTCTCCGCATATGTCACTTTTCTGCCACAACTACATAGCACAGAGCATTGGTGTTTGTGTTTGGTAGTAGAATCGTGTCTCATGTAATGCACTATGGTTGTTAGATGTCGGTAGCTATGGGGGTGTGGGAGAAATGGGGGTTGAAAGTGGTCGACCTGTGGCAATTTCATACTTCTGCCAAAGACAAATGTGTCATGGTGTATCACTTTTCAGCGAAAACTACAGATCACAGATAACTGGCATTTGTGTGTAGTAGTAGCACAGAGTCACCTTTCGATCACAACAGCGGCCGAATTTCAGAAACTGTTATACTGTGGTAGATATGGTGGTTGTAAGTGGCCGACCAAGGATATTTTCGTATTTCGACTGTCTCCGCATATGTCACTTTTCTGCCACAACTACATAGCATAGAGCATTGGTGTTTGTGTTTGGTAGTAGAATCGTATCTCATGTAGTGCACTATGGTTGTTAGATGTCGGTAGCTATGGGGGTGTGGGAGAAATGGGGATTGATAGTGGTCGACCTGTGGCAATTTCATACTTCTGCCAAAGACAAAAGTGTCATGGTGTATCACTTTTCAGCGAAAACTATAGATCACAGATAACTGGCGTTTGTGTGTAGTAGTAGCACAGAGTCACCTTTCGATCACAACAGCGGCCGAATTTCAGAAACTGTGCTACTGTGGTGGATATGGTGGTTGTAAGTGGCCGACCAAGGATATTTTCATATTTCGACTGTCTCCGCATATGTCACTTTTCTGCCACAACTACATAGCACAGAGCATTGGTGTTTGTGTTTGGTAGTCGAATCGTATCTCATGTAGTGCACTATGGTTGTTAGATGTCTGTAGCTATGGGGGTGTGGAAGATATGGGGGATGAAAATGGTCGACCTGCGGCAATTTCATATTTCTGCCAAAGACGCATGTGTCACGGTGTATCACTTTTATGTGAAAATTATCAATCGCAGATCACTGGCGTTTGTGTGTGGTAGTAACACAGAGTCTCCCATCGATCACAACGTTGGCCGAAATTCGGTAACTGTGGGAGTGTGTGAGATATGGTGTTTGAAATTGGTCAATCATGAATATTTTCGTATTTCATCCAAAGACTTGTGTGTATCCGTAAAATTTACTTTGCTGCCGGAACTACATAGCGCAGAAGACTGGTAATTGTGTGTGGTAATAGTATCGAGTCTCCCATCGTGCACTATGGTTATTAGATGTCTATAGCTGTCAATATGAATTCTTTACAATCACGAACGAAGTCGTGGGTACCAGCTAGTAATAAATAACAGGCTAAAAGTAATAGCAGATGCTCTCCTATCAGAAGAACAATGTGGGTTTAGGAAAGGAAGGTCCTGCATAGATAATATATTCTGCCTTAGACAACTACTGGAAAAGAGAATTTAATTTAAAGACTTTCATTGCTTTTATAGACTATGAAAAAGCGTTCGATAAAGTAAATAGACAAAAACTATGGGAAATAATGCAAAGAAATGGATATCCACAGCATTTAATACAAGTTATTCAAGATATGTATAGAAGGACACAAATCGTCTTAGACCTAGGAAATAAACTTACAGAAGAAATAGCAATTAACCAAGGAGTGCGGCAAGGTTGTAGCCTGTCTCCAACACTTTTTAATATATATATAGATGACTTAGTTAGGAAATGGAAAGAAAATGTCCATCCTGGTATAAGAATAAGCAACAACACTTACATAAATACTATGTTGTTTGCAGACGACCAATTTATCCTCCAGGAAAATGAAGATGGACTTCAAAAAGCAATTCATATACTAAACATTATCAGCAAAGATTACAATCTGCAGTTGTCTCGTGCAAAAAACGAAAGTTATGGCATGGCAGGGGAAATACCCTATCAGAGTAAAAATAGTGATAGACAATCTGCCAGTAGAACAAGTCTCCAGCTTTACTTATCTCGGATGTGAATTATCTTTTAATGAGGATAACGAGGTGAAGAAGAAACTTCACCGATTTCAGTATATGTGTGGAACAATTCGACGAACACTGAAAGGTAAAGCACGAGAGGAGACTCAACTCAAGTTTTATAAAACAATGGCCGTACCGACTCTGCTATATGGCAGCGAAACATGGGTAAATAAAACGCAATACAAAAGCAAAATTCAATCATCGGAAATGAAATTTTTAAGATCAGTAAAAAGGTATTCCCTAAATGATAGGAGGAGGAACGAGGAAATAAGGGAACAACTGAATATCTCCCCGCTAAATGATAGAATTACCCAAAAAAGGGATAACTGGAAGAACCACGTCCTACAGATGAGAAAGGACAGATTTCCTAAGCTTGCCCTGGAGTACCATCCCACAGGCAGAAGGGACATTGGAAGACCTAGGAAGAGATGGTCGAAAGAATGTGGTCGGAACAGGCTTTTGGCCTATCCATGAAGAGGAAGTAAGTAAGTAAGTAAGTAAATTTTAAATAAAAAAGGGAAAATAAGAATAAATCTAAGTGAAAAATGATCAAAATGTTGGGATATTAGACTAAACATGAAGTGGTAAAAGCCACAGAAAACTATGTATAATGAACTAAATACCCCAGCAGGACCAAAAAAACATCTACTGGCTGATGAAAAATTGTCTCCATTCCACTAAAGATGTTGGGCATGTTATGACCATCAAGGATGAACACAAAAAAACTGTTACAGAAACCAAAGTCTGCAGACCGTGTCTGGCCCAGCTATCACAGCTTTTGAAGAAGAGACTGCCATGAAGAATATGAAACATGGAAAGACAGCTACACCATATGATATCCCATTTGAGGTAAGGAAGATGCATGGGTCACAGTCAACTCAGTTCCTGGCAGATCTTTTTAACAGTTCATAGACCAAGATGAAGCTCCATGTATTTGGCTCACTAGTATTACGATACCCATTGGAAAGGGAAGAGTGATGTGCTAGACTGCCCCAACTATCAACCAATTCTCCTACTTTGCCACACAATGAAGATTTTTGAGTGCCTTCGAAGCATAATTAAGACTGCCCCAAATCAATGTGGTTTCATGAAAGGCACAGGGACGATGGATGCTATTCACTCCACATGTCTTGTAACAGAAAGTCACCTTGAAAAGAGAAAACCACCGTACATAAACTTTTCAGATCTTGAAAAGGCCTTCGATAGGCTACCCCGAGATTTTATCTGGTATGCACTGAGACAGCTTGCGGTGCCAGAGGTATTTGTTAAATGGATCCAGCTGCTGATTCAGAATGTCAGCAGCTATGTTCGATGTATTGTAAGAAGAGTTGGTGTTCATCAGGGATTGGCTTTGTCCTCACTCCTGTTTATCGTCTGTCTTGAAATCATTGCTGCATAACTAATCACTCTGCATCCTTGGACATTGCTCTATGCTGATGATATCATGGTAACCTGCAAGTCTCGTCAAGAATTGGAACAACAAATCCAATGCTGGAAAACTTCCCTCGACAAACACGCCATGTGACTTAATGTGCGGAAGACCGAGTACATGGAATATAGAGTTCATAGTGATGAGTCTGTTAATATCAACGGCATTGAACTCTGTTACGTCATCTGAGTTCAAATACCAGGGAACAGTAATCTGTTTGGATGGTCAGACATTTACAGAAGTCTGGAATAGAGTCAGTGCAGCCTGGATGAAGTAGCATCAGGTCACAGGAGTTCTTTTTGACCATTAAGTACCACTGTACCTTAAATCAAAGATCTATATGGAACTGAATGTTGGGCAGTCAAGAAAAGACATGAACAACAGCTGAATTTCATGGAAATGCTGGCCACAGGAACTCACTACATTGGATCACATCAGGAATAAGAACATTCAGGCAGCATTTGATGTGGCTCCAATACCTGATAAAATGTGACTGTACCATACTGCAGCAGTTCTTTCTATGTATGGTTCACATTTCATTGAACTATGTTACCTGGCAGTAATACAGCATGCAAACATTATTTTCATCTTTAAGTTTTGCAAGCAGTGTAGATAAGTGGTTATGAGAATTAGAATTCTCTTACAAATGTAATGCTGTGTTTTTAAATAAAAGCTTGAGAAGAACATTAGACTTATTACATAAAATAAAGAATCCTATGGAATGAATAACCAACAAATATTTTTTAGATTGTTATAAATATTTGATCCATCATCAAAATCTCAATGTCTGAGCCAAGGCAGCCACACTATAACACACAAAGTACAACTCTACAGACTTTGAAAAATTGTTTTCAATTCATGCGGTTAGAAATAAGGAGACTGCACAGGAAAGATTCACCACTACATGTACAGCTTACATAGTTAGTTAAGGAACTAATCATTCAACACACATACAAAGAAATTAACATGCAAATCACTTGTGCATTCATCTTTGGGTCCATACTATCAAGAATTTTCAGAAAGGTTTAGACTCTTTACCACACAACCACATTTTAGCAAAGATTTGAGTATATGATGTATCAGATCAGATTTATGAATGGATAAGAGATTTTCTAACTATGCAGTCACAGTATGTTGTCGTTGACAGAGAAGCCTCTTCTAATCTAGATGTTAGGCATCTATCAGAGAAGTACATTAAGAATGTTTCTTCTTCATTTTTTATAAGTGATCTGAAAGACAACATTGATAGCAGTTTGACATTGTTCACTAATGATGCAGTCATCTACATGGGAATAAAAAATTCTGAAGATTGCTTAAAGATTCAACACTATCTGGATGTTATTTCGGCATGGTGCGATGAATAACACCCTATTTTAAGAAAAGTGGAAAGTAAACAGTTCATTTATTTATATGAAGCATTTGGGCAAAACAGTACAAAGCAACATGAAATGGTATCTGAACAACATTTCAGTCATATTTTAACATGCAGTTTGAAGAACTGTAACACATATACAAGGAAGACAACATGCATAACACTTGTGCATTCACACTTGGACAATTGTTTTGCCATTTTGGTTCCATATTATCAATGATTGATTAAGAGTTTTGAGAAAGTACAGAGAAGAGCCACTTGATATTTGACTATTTGACATAGCCTGTATGTAGGTGTCACAGAAGTGATACATAGATTGGGCAGGGATTGTCTAGCAGACAGATGAAACAGGTTTCATAACTTCTCCTTTGATTTACAAGTGTGAAAAAATACGCTGTCCTCCAATCCATTTGGATCACAATGAAAGGAAAGATAAGATTAGCGAAATAATGTACCATACAGATGCTTTCATGACTTCTTTCTTCACTTGCGACAATCAATATTGGAATGTTCAGAGCAAAGATTAGTTTCAGTGCAAAGCACCTGCTATGCACAATTTTGTGAACTGTAATGTACATATCTGGGTGTGTACTTCAATACCATGCCTTAAATACATTAAATGCCGACAGTTAATGGAGATATCAAGATTATTTCTCCTATTCAATAGTTTTAAAGTTTAGGCTTTAATTAATATGAAGTTGATAAAAAAAATGATAACTATTCGTAACAGTAAACACACCAAAAGACCTTTCTATTTTTTCTTGTGACTTTAAGCCTTGATAACATCAAGGTCAATAGGGGCAGGGAGAGAGGTGATATTACACCAAACAAAGACAATTTTCCTGCAATACAAACTTCAAAAAAAGTAAAAAACAGAAGTTGGAAGATAACTTGTCTGTATTAAATATTTCCTACGGTCCTAGACGTATAACAGTAAAATGGGTTCTGTCTGGACTTAGCCGGTTCAAATCACAATGGCTAATTTATCATTTGTAACATTGGTACAAACTTCACATCTGTTAACAGAAGAAATATAACCATGTTAAAACAATTTCAAGAACAACATCCAATCTAAACAAAGGTTAGAAGAAAATTCAATCTTTTTTTTTACAAACTAGTAAACATCCGATCCCATTAAATGTAAAAAAACACACAAACTCTAGCTAACACAGTAAAGTGAAAAAGGATCTAATTACTACATTTTTTAATTATTAAAAGAAACACAAGCCACTCATTTGATAAGTAATTTAAACAAAAAAATGCCACACTTATATGTTGCTCGTTCATACCCTCTCCATTTTCTTTATCAACTGGGCATACAAGTTTCAATTTTGAAGTCTCTATAATAATAATAAAAAAAAAGAGAGGAATAATCAATCAATTAGCAACAAATTTTAAATAAAAAGTGCTCGTTGGAAAATTACAAATAAAACAAAACTAACAGAAATGAACAGTCATTTGCCAAAGATGAGGGGCAGGATGATTTATACCAAAACACATACAAATACCCATAATTATACAGAAATTAACAGTAGCAGTATACAAAAATCAGAATATTAATGTGAGTCTATTGTTGCATGTAAACCAGGTCTTCTTCTAAAGTCAATTGGAAAAGGAAAACAAAAAACACCGTCAATTATTTGAAACTATTAGGGGACTGAGATACAACTGAAAAAACCAGACCACAGCATGGTGAGACCAGGGATATTTCTCAAATGAATGTGAAACAACTTTTACAATAGAAAATTAAATGCTCAAACAGAAGCAAAACTTTGAATCCTTTCCTCACATACTCCCCACAATGCCCTGCCCAGTTTAGTTTACTGTCAACTGGTATATACATTTTATTCTTTCAATAAGCAATTCTCCTTCGACTGAACAATCATACAAAATGTTTAATTACCTTTCTATAATTACCAAAAAGAGTTAGCTTATTGCTAACTCTTTTTGGTAATTATATTCATTACATGCTTATCCACCGAACTAGGTACCCCGTCTAGGTCCCTTTGCATATACTCACAAATGTCTCTTAATATAGTCCTATGATATAACATCATGTCAAATGTAAATCAACAACATAATCACTCTTTACAATAATGAACAGTAATGGTCCCAAAGTTCTGTCCTGTGACACATCAGTTCTCACTTCCACGACACTATAATTCATTTTGACTCTTTGCTTCCTACCTTTCAAGAATTCCTTCTACAGCAAGTTACATCACAGTTTACACCAATGGTGTTGCCTGTTTGCACTGTTAACCTTATTCACAAACAATATGACTAGCTATGTCAAATACCTAA
The DNA here is from genome assembly GCA_031002005.1 of Vandiemenella viatica. Taxonomy (NCBI): domain Eukaryota; kingdom Metazoa; phylum Arthropoda; class Insecta; order Orthoptera; family Morabidae; genus Vandiemenella; species Vandiemenella viatica. The sequence continues at coordinate 19,343,413 of JARYHS010008075.1, read as the reverse complement.
CAAACATCCAATGCCACAGACTATACAGTTAGCATGCTTTGCCTATTTCATTTGATTTTTTTATTATTATTATTTGCTGCCACAGTTTCTGGGCTGGTTTAGAGCAATCCTCCACCCCTTCCTATCTTGCACTAATATCGTCAACTCAAAATACCTTTAACAACACACAAACTCAATTATCGGCTTCATATATTCTAATCTGTCTTCCTTTACACTTCTTACTTTCAACTGTTCCCTACACTAACAAATTAACCAACTCTATATGTCTCAAACTATAACCCACCATCCTGTCTCTTCTCTGTTAGATTCTTCCACAAACATTTTTCCTCACCCACCATTTCAATAGCAGGTTGATTTTGTATTTTATCTGTCCATTTAATTTTCAGTTGTTGTTGTTGGTGTTTTTGGTGACATCAACGGCAAGATCATTGGCACATGACTTAATTTTCAGCAAACTTCTATAGCACAACATTTCAAATACTTCAATTTTCTTTATTTCTGGTATTCTTTAAATCCATGCTTCGCTAAAAAACAGTATGGTATTTGGCACAATTTTAAAAAGTTCTATCTAAATCCTAGATCAATACTTGAAACTTTTTGATGAAGACTGTTTTTGCTAGTGGTATTCTGCTTTTAACATCATTCCTTCTTCGGTCATCAGTAGTGATTTTACTTCCTATCTAGTAAAATTCACTTACTTCTCCTAACATATCCAATCTTATTTTTATACTTAATCTACAATTACTGCTGTCATTCCTGCTACATTTCATCACTTTTGTCTTGCTGTGGTTTATATTTAGTTTAAAATCTTCCTTCAGTATTTTGTTCATGCCATTCAGCAATTACTCAATATCTTCAGTCTGTTGTTCAGCAAATCATAGCATACTAATTTTTTCTCCTTGTACGCTTATGCAACATTTAAAAAAAATTCATTTGCTTTATAGCTTCCTCGAGATATAAGTTGAATATTAATGGGAATAGACTACAACCTTGTCTCACACCCTTTTTAACTGTCTCAAAAGATTCTATACTTCACTGTAGCCACTTGTTTCTTATATAGTTTATACAGTATTTTTCTATTTTAGACCAAACTTCTTTGTCCCACTTAACTTTATCAAAAGTTTTTTTTATAAATTAACAATCACCATTTTTTTTATTTTTATATCCTGGTACATAATAGCCCAGCACCTAGTTACTATTCTGGGCCCATACTTCTCTTGTTTTCTTGATCCACCCCTCAACTACTATTCTTAAGGGCTGAATTGCTTCCCTTGTTCCACGGTTTTTCCTAATCCCAAAATGATTACCCTTTTTATTCTTCTGTATATTATTCTGTTCAGTAATTTTGAAACATGTGATGTTAGACTTATGGTGTGGTAATCCTCACATTTGTCAACTTGTGCTTTCTTTGGAAGCATGGAGCCAATCTTAACTGGAAGACATGGAGAGTGCTAAACAGGTTGAGAAGTGGTGGAGGTAAGGCGAAGAATAATTTAGCAAGAAGTCATTGTCTTGAAGATCATAATACTGTGTGAATACGGGGCAGAACAGACCATCCAACATTTATACAATTGCCCGCAGTGCCCGTCAAACTGCACTTTACATGACCTCATCAAGGCCAGTGACAATGCTGTAGAAGTTGCTGACTTCTGGTCATTTGTAATAAGAATTCATTGGTATTCCCTATCTTTCTGTTTTGTTCTGTTATTGTTCATAATGTATGTGTTTCTAACAATTGTAAAACAACGCTTTTGACATGAAATTAATAGATAACTAATCCACCACTGAAGAAGGTATGGTGATTATAATTCACACCCTTAGAGATTTATGATGATCAGTATTCTTGAGTCTAAGATGACCCATTAGTTCATGAATGAGAACTTCTAAGAAACAATTTCCTGCTTTTTTATTTTATTTTATTAATACTGAAAGTCTCCAACCAGAGTAATACTTCTAGGTATAGTAAATAGTCTTCGCTACCTACCTTTAACATGTCTGTAGTCATTTTATCTATGTCAGGGGCACTTTATGTTTGTTAAAACAACACAAACTCTGTTATAATATTCAATAATTTTACTTATAAATAGTAACTTTGTTCATGATTGTAAAGAATTTTGATCGACAGCTACTGACATGTAACCACCATAATGCACGATGGGAGTCTCGGCGCTAATACCACACACAAACATCAATGATCTGCGCAGAGTATTTCTGGCAGCAAAGTGAAATATAGTGACATACATGTCGTTGGTCGAAATATGAAATTTTCCTCAGTCGACCAATTTCAATCACCATATCTCCCATACCCCCAAATCTACCGACATGACACCACCATGGTGCACGGTGGGAAACTTGAGATTAATACCGCACACAATCATCAGTGGACTGCGCTGGGTAGTTTTGGCTGTGGAGTGAAATATAGGGACACACACATCTTTGGTATAAATAGGAACATGTTCTATGTCAACCACTTTCAAATATTATATCTCCCACACCCCCATAGCTACTGACATCTAACCATCATAGTGCACGATGGGAGACTCGAAGCCACTAACACACACAATCACGAGTGGTCTGCGCTAGGTAGTTAAGGCAGCAAACGGACACACGTCTTTGGTCAAAATACCAAAATATCCTTGATCGACCACTATCAACCACCATATCTCCCACAGCTACCGACATTTAGCCAACATTATGCACAATCACTGACTCTATGCTACTACCACACAAAAACACCAGTGATCTGCACTAGATAGTTTTGGCTGAAAAGTGATACATAGGGACACATACTTCTTTGGTCGAAATATGAAAGTGCCCCAGGTTGACCACATTCAACCACCGTATCTACCATATCCCCATAGCTACCCAACATCTAACCACCATAGTGCACAATGGGAAATTCAAAGCCACTACCACACCCAACCACCAGTGTTCTGCGCTATGTAGTTGAGGAAGCAAAGTTAAATATATGGCCACGCGTCTTTGGTCGAAATATGAAAATATTCTTGATCGGCCACTTTCAACCACCATATCTCCAACAGCTATTGACATTGGCCAACGTTGTGCACAATCGGTGACTCTACACTACCACCACACTGGTGATCTGCGCTAGATAGTTTTCACTGAAAAGTGATACATAGGGCGACAAACGTCTTTGGTCGAAATGTGAAGGTGCCCCAGGTTGACCACTTTCAACCACCATATCTCCCACACCTCCACAGCTACCAACATCTAACCACCATAGTGCACAATGGGAGACTCGATGCTACTACCAAACACAAACACCAATGGACTGTGCTATGTGATTGTGGCAGGAAAGATAAGTATAGGGACTCAAAAGTCTTTGGTCGAAATATGAAAACGCCCTGCATCGACCACTTTTATCCACCCTATCTCCCATAGTCCCTCAGCGATCGGTATTCTGCCAATGTTGTGCACCTAAGGAAACTCCATGCTACTACCACACAAACACCAGAGATCCGTGCTAGGTAGTGATGGCTGAAAAGTGGAATATAGGGAAACACACGTCTATTTATATATATGTATATATATATATATACTAGCAGAGTTCCCGGCGTAGATTTACCCATACGTTATTTTTATTCCCACAATGAGAAACATTTGTACAAAGATTCATAAAATTCATGCCAACTTTTTTCAGAATTAAAGCAAACCTAGATTCACACACCCCCTACCAAGAAACAGGTGGGTTGAAGTTTATTTGTACGTACACTATTTTCATTCGTCTGAAAAGATTCATGTGTATCAAGCTTCATTAATTTGGTTAAGAAATTGCATTACTACATTACTAAACAAAGCTAGATGATGTTAGAAACTCACATTTGATTTAATTGTGAAGTGAACGGATATACTTTTGGCCTGAAATGCCAGATACTTTAACTCCGCAGATTCAGCGTTTTATACAAATATCCAGGATAATATTATCGTAAATAAATGATTTTATCAAGCAGAAGACTAATGCTGATGGCCAGAGACAATGTAGTTTTAGGCCTACTGCCAGAGATTCTGGTTAAAGAAAACTATGTTGTTTTTACGACTATCATTGGCGTTTAAAAACTGAATATCCCGAATTAAAGGAAAGAATACTTCCAGTTATGGCTATCTATGGCGTTTAAAAACTGGATATCCCAAATTAAAGGAAAGAATGCTTCAAGGTTTGTTTAATGTACAAAACAGTTACTATTGTAAAGTTATCTTATTGCTTTCATTAAAGGCTATGGTCAGAGACATTGTAATTGTGTGTTTAGTGCAAAGCATGCTGCATCTAGTGGTTCCATCTGTGGTATTCCTCACCATAAGTTCAGAATTTCATTTAATGTTCCAGAGTTATGTAAAGTAGAAGCATAAGACATGCCAAACAACTGAATTGATAATCTAAGCTTTAAAACGGTGAAAACCCCATTGAAATATTCGCAGTAGATTTTGAGTTTTTCTGGCAGAAATATACCCGGTTTCCATTTTATAGATATAGATAAGATTTTTCAACTTGCCAATTTTCATTTATATGGAAATGGTTTTCCGCACTTAATTTTCACCCATCCCAGTTTCATAATCCATGATAGTCTCAAAAACCAGTTACTTTGTATTTCAGCTGGTACTAATCCTTAGCCCCATGTCTACATGATCATCTTCTGTAAAGTCCCTGCAGAGTGGCCCTATATTCTCTATAACCTGGTAAAGAAAAGCTTGGCTTAAATTTGTTTGTGACATGGTAGCCTTCCTGTAGCTTGTCTTGCAACTTATGGTGCTGGCCAATACCTCTCCTATGTTTTCCCAGACTATTTTTAATCTTGTCTACTGTTTATTCTTATTTTCTACAACTGCATGAGGTCCTTCCTCATCTAACTTTATTAATAGGCTGTATCTACCTTTGGTCCTTATCACAGGGCTACTCTCTCTCTCTCTTCAACGAACTCTTCCTTTATTCCCCACTGTCTGTTACCTTCTCCCAACTCCTGCTACAGTTCCTCCATTAACCCCATTATTTCACTGGGTCACCAATTTTCTTCTTCAGTTCCAAGTTATTTTTGTTTAGTACATATAGTTGACAAAACAATGAGAATATCTCTTATAATTTCACACTTACTTCCCCACTACAACTTTACCAGTGAAACCATCTAACATTCAAACACTTACTACAATATGGCAACATTCACATTTTTCACCAATGAGTTGAGTTTCTACTTACTAAAAGAAGGATGAAGTCTACAAGAGGCTTCAATTACTTGTACTCAAGCATCACTGAATAAACTAGATGAAAGTTCAAAACAAAAAGTATCTGGTAGTTCTATCACCTAGAGTAGAATGTTTCCCCAGAAGTATACATACCTTAAAACTATAAGGACTACCATTCACTTTCTGATAGGTTGCAGATAAATTTTACACAGTGAAATTTTATTTTGCATACTACAGAAAGAAAGATAGATCTCACAAACAAAGCAACTAAAATACTGTCATACAAACTCATGAATCAAATTAGAATCCACCTACTCTATTCAAATTTGCACCAAGATAATCCACTTTTTCCTAAGAAAAACTGAAGTAAAAAAAATTTTAAAAAATTTAATAAGATGTCCCCAAACTGATTACAAGTGTCACAGTCCTTTAATTAACACTAATCAAAATTGGAAAGAAATACTTGTAAACAATGTAACATTAAGGTCACTAAACTCTGTCACAAGCAAATCATGCATTTACAAAAATAATCAAAACAATATTATAGAAACACTAATCAAGTAAAACAACTAGTTCTTAGCATTTTTCTTGCTGAATTCATGGTATGAGTAGTGTGGCTCTTAAGTGTTACCTTCTACTTGGGGAAACAATACGATCCTTTTATGATAGATGTCTATTGTGTCATTGAAATGTGTAGTTTATGAAGCACAAAATAGGGACTGAAACAGTATTCACAAAGAAGAGAATGGAGTGCCACATAACTGTAACAGGAAGATCTACATGTCAAACATGAAGCCAAATTCTGGGTTCCTTGTATCTCCCTAGATCAATATGGCAACATTTTAAATAAGTGACCAAATTGGCAGATTAAAAACTTAAGAATAACAAATTATCAAATAAAAATTTAGTTTGGCTACTGTAATGTATCGTGATGACATTTTAATATTTTGTTTGTGTGATGGATAGGTGTTTACAAAACTTTCAGAGCACTCAGAGAGGAAAAGATGAGACCACATCACATGACCACCTCCTGTTGGTTGTGTTAACTTTCTTTAGCTCTGTTTCGCTTCCAAGTGTTTTCATGAGAGGAGCACAGTTTGGAGATACCGTCTGTATATGGAAGAGAATTCTAACATAACTCATCACTGAATTTGAAGTGCAGCCAGCTGCCATGAGAAATGGTAGGATTGACAAATAGATTGTTCAAATGCGTTTCGTGCCCGAGTCGACCATAGGATTCATGCTCTGGAAGAAAAGATATTAATTTAAGTTTTTATATTATAGATAGTTTCTGGTTGTTAGATATTCATTATAAACAAATTTGTGAATTGTTTAATGCAGATGTAGTAATTTTTTTATAATTATACAAAGTAATCCCACTCCCTCATTTTATTAATTGACTAGATAGCAATAAATTTTGTTTCATTCCTGTTCTTAGTTTGGATATATGCAAATTTCAGCATTTTTATTATACACTGACTCACTCATGATCATAAAAACTCTAGGGTACTTCCCATAGACGTATAAAGCTGAAACTTGGTACACATATAAAGGTTTACCCCTAGATCATAAGAAAAGTCTGAATCTCATTAACTTCTACATATCTGCCCTTTATATACCCTAATAGCTTTACATGCCTCAGATTTTCATTATAGATGGTGCCAACAAAATTAAATTTTACATTCTTCTTCTCCTTATTTTGGAAGTTAGCCAAATTAAAATTTATTTTGTTTATCACGCACAAACATCAAATTTCCACTGTACTTCCCATATCCTACAAACAGTACACAAATATGATTTTATCTCCAAATCATAAGAAAGTCTAATACCAAAGATTTTCTTCATTTTTCTTCAATGACAATCCCAAACATGAAACATTTTGGTGCATATTTGCAGGTTAATTTCTTTGCTCTGAATGAGGCTATATGCCTGAAGTTTGTGTTATTTATTAAAATCAGCAGGTTTAACTAACCTCTTAAATTTTACTTTGTTCATATGCTTATTGTAGAAGTTACTTGTTATTTACTGGTGGTGGTCGTTAAATCCACGACAATCAGTATTATTAGGCCATGGCAGACAACTATTGTTTGCAGAGAGCGGGAGCATTGTTGGTAGCGTATATCGATTTTTTTGAATTCTGAAATGTCCTAATCCACTGATTTCAAAATGAAATCGTTGCATCTGAGCAACGACTTAAAATAAGCGATCAACTTACAAAAAGAAAAGAGATCACACAAACAATTATTGTGCAGTAACAAAAAAGTTATGAGATATTGTTCTGAGCAAAGTCTACACTATACATTGTGTATTCACTTCAATCTCTGAAACAGAATCATTTCTATCCGTATTAGAGATGGTTTACTTAAAATAATAATAAAATTTCTGGTGACTTGGCCATCATGAAATGAAAGGCATAGAATATATAATTTATTCTAAGGCTTGTCAAACCCAAACGATGCTTGAAGGAAATCTTGGCTTATTTGTATTTGTAAGTTTGATAAATCAACAAATTTAAGGTATTTATATATGTTGGGGTTGGAAACAGCCACTAAAGGCGAGTGAATTAAAAATGTCAATGACATGGGGATGCGGAAGGAAATGGAAAGCCACTGCATTAAAGACCCCAAGGGTATCCCGAGGCCATGCAATCCTCTCAAATTACATGTTGTATGATGGCTTCTTCCAGGGTAAACTAGTTCACCAATCAGATCCCCGGGTGGGGACTGCTCAATGATGAATCATCAGAATGGATAGAAACATTCTACGAGTTAAACCGTGGAATGTTTGAACTCTGAATATGGCAGGTAGATTAGAAAATTTAAAAAGGGAGATGAAACAACTAAACTTACATATCGCTGGAGTTACTAGGATTAAGTGGAAGGATGCAGAGGATTTTTGGTCTGGGGAACACAGAATAATTAATACAAATCTGTCATTGGAGTCATTGGTGGACTTGTAATTAACAATAGAGTAGGGAAATGGGCGAGTTATTATGAGCAGTTTAGTGACAGGATTATTTTGATGAGGGTAGAAAATAAGTCCACTCCCACCAAGTTAGTACAAGTGTATGTGCCAACATCACAGGAAGATGATGCAAAAACAGAGAAAATATATGCATAAATTAAAGAATTAATCCAATATGTGAGAGGGGAAAATCTAATAATCATGGGTGACTGAAATGCAGCAATAACAGAGGGAAAAGAGGGATATATTGTAGGAAGTTTTGGTCTAGGAGAAAGAAATGAACAGGGAAGCAGGCTGTTAGAATTTTTGAGAAAAATCTAGAATCATCATGGTGAACACACTATTTAAGAATCACGCACAAAGTATATACACCTGAAAATGTCCAGGGTCGCATTTAAGCAAAGGCTACCTAGGCTGTAGCCGATGGGCCCGCATCACAACCCTGGGCCCCCGCCTGCATCAGTAGTAGAGCTTTAATAAAAAAAAGTCACCCTGGTCGGAGGGGCTACTGCCAACAAGGGGGAGGGGGCCCTCACCACATGTATAGCCTAGGGGCCCACAAAGCCTAAATGCGGCCCTGCAGGGGGACACAAATAGATATCAGCTAGATTATATCATGGTCAAACAGACTCAGGAATCAAGTTCTACAATGTAAAGCACATTCAGAAGCAGACACACACTCTGTTCACAATCTGATAGTTATGAAATGCAGGTTGAAATTCAGGGGAATGAAGAAGACAGACTGGAAGTGAACAAATTGAAACAATTTAACATGAAAGAAATTTTTTTAAAGATGGCAGACATGGGCCACAGAAATAACTCAGAATGAAGTTCAACTGAGTATGAATAGAATGGATTCAAGACAGAAATAATCAAAGTTGATAAAGAAACAGTAGGCTTTAATTAACAAGACACCCAAAGACCTTGGATCACAGAAGAAATTTTGGAGCTGATGGATCAGAGGAGAAGGCACAAAAATGAAGGAGGAAGAGAGCACTACAGACAATTAAGAAATCAAATAATCAGAAAATGCAAAAAAGCAAAAGAAAACTGGCTGCAAGAAAAATGTGAAGTAGGAAAGGAAATGGTCATAGGTAAAATAAATTTGGCATACAAGAAGATGAAACAAAATTTTGGAGAAACGAAGAAAAGATGTATAAACATTAAAACTGCTGAAGGAATTCCTCTTTTAAGCATTTAAGCTCAGGCTAACTGATGGAAGGAATACATTGAGAAACTGTATGATGGGGATGACTTCAAAAACCACATTATGGAAATGGAAGGTGATGTCAACATGGACAACTTAGGAGATCCTGTTTTGAGGATTTTAATCTACGCCTACATCCATACTCCGAAATTCACAAACATTGTGGGTGGCAGAGGAACTAAGCGTCAAACTTAATTCTGCGCATTCCAATCCTGAATAGCACGAGGAAAGAAAGAATACATAAAAGCATCAATAAGGCATCTTATTTCTCGAATCTTATCCCTCCGGTCGTTGCGACCTAAATAGGTTGGCAGCAGAAGTATTTCATCACACTCGTAAATCAAAGAATTTCACATATTCTCCAATAAATTCAAACGCAAACGATGTCATCTGTCTTCCAAATGATCCCAGCCCAATCTGTGTATCAATACTGTGACACTTCCATAAGGGCTGTAGCAACCAGTCAAGAATCGGGCATCTCTCCTCTGCACCCTCTCCACTGAGTCAATCAAGCCCATGCAATACGGATCCCAAATTCCACAACAGTAATCAAGATGCGGTGCACAAGTGTTTTATAAGCTCAATTCCTCAAAATACGACCTATGAATCGTAATTTAGAATTAACATTGCCTACAATGGAAGTTATGTGCAAGTCTGATTTCATGTTCCTTTGTACCATTACCCCTAGATATTCCAGGGAATCAACCATTTCAACAGCTGAATTGTTTACTTTGAACTCGTAAACAAACTGATTCTTTTTGTTACTTATTCGCATTACCTGGCACTTTTTACAATTAAGTGTAAGCTGCCATTTATGGCACCATTCAGAAATAGGATCCAAATCGCGCTTAATTTCTAAGCAATTGTCAGAGCACCTTATTTCCCTATAGATAACGGCATCACTGCCAAACAATTGCAACCAAAATTTAACGTTGTCACCTAGATCGTTTATAAAAATTAAGAAAAGAAGTGGTCCTATTACACTTCCTTGAGGAAACCCCAAAGTGACATCTAGCTTAGAAGAGGCTTCCCCATCAACAATGACATACTGTGATCAACCAATTAGAAAATCACGTATCAATTCGCAAATCTGATCTGGTATACTGAAGGCTCAAATCTTCACTAAAAGCCGGTTGTGTGGTACAGAATCAAAAACTTTCTGAAAATCCAAGAATATTGCATCAACTTGTGAACCTGCATTGATAACTTTCATTACATCATGGGAAAATAAGGCCAACTGTGTTTCACAAGATATCTTCTTCTTCCGAAATCGTGTTGACACAGTGTAAGTAACTTGATGTTAGAGCATATGACATGCTCCAGAATTCTACTGCATACAGTTGTTAGAGAGATATGGGTTGATAATTCCTAGGGTCACTCCGATCTCTTTTCTTGAAAACTGGAATTCGCTAGGCTATTTTCCATTCAGATGGTACTGTTTTCTCTTCTAGAGATTTATAGAATATATCTGACAGAAATGGTTCAATTTCTTCTGTGTATTCTGAAAATACTCTTACCGGTATACCATCGGGACCCAGCGCTTTACCCCACTTCAGGAGCTTTAATTGCTTTACAATACCTACGCTATCAATACGTACCAGATCCGTCTCAAATTCTACAAGAAGTCATAAAGTGGGAATGTTTTCCATGTTTTTGCGCATGAATGAATTTTTAAGTTCAGTGTTAAATGTAATATCCTTGTCACAGCTGCCGTCAACTTCCCGACCATCTTGTATTAGAACTGTCTTATTGTTGCCACTACAACTAACTTTTTGTACATACAACCAAAATTTCTTAGGGTTTTCGGCGAGGCTCTTAGAGAGAGATTTGCAACGAAAGTCATTAAAGGCCTCACACATCGCATTTTTAACATGTCCCCTAATCTCACCTAACTTATCTAAATCAGTCCAATGCATCGTCCTTCTTGATCATGCATGTATCTTCCTTTGTTTTTTGAGTAATCTTTTAACGTCACGTGTATACCATGGGGGAGCATTCCCTTCCCCAATTATCCATTTCAGTAAATCCAAGTCCATACCTTCCCTAATTATACATATGAATCGATGCGACATCTCTTCAATGGTGCCTCTTGCTGCTGTAAAGGTAAGGTAATTATACCTCAAAAACATTCTAAATAGAGCTCTGAATGACCTGAAATAAAATAAGGCAATTGGAATTGATGAGATCCTTGAAGAACTTCTGAAATCCCTATAAGAGGAAGGAATCCAAAGATTTTTCAAATTACTATCAAAAAGCTTTTAAATGTGAGAAATTCCTACTAATTTTCATAACAGTAACATCTTCACATTTCTGAGGAAGCACAAGCTGACAAATGTGAAAATTATCGCACTATAAATATAACATCCAGATGTTTAAAAATTACTGACCAGAATAATATACAGAAGAATTGAAAGGATAGTAGAAGAGGTAGCAGATTGAGATCAGTTTGGATTTAGGAAAAACTTCAGTACAAGAGAAGCAAATCTGGCCTTAAGATTAATACTTGAAGGGTGGTTCATAAACACCAAGATACTTTTATGGCATTTGTTGATCTAGAAAAAGCTTTTGATAATGTTTGGTGGAACATGAAAGCGTCTATTGGAGATCGCGATTCCGCTACAACAACATTAAATATCATCATTGTAACTCTGCTGTAGTCAGTCGCAAGACGTATTATTTACCAAGCAGTAATTCCGTTGAAATACAGACTGGACCATTATTTTCAACCAGAAATTATGTTGTAATACAGCCTGGACCAGCATGAAACCGTTAAATGTACTTCGGAAATAATTTCTAGCGGAGTCTTACTTTTGACCACTTCAGTATTATGATGCCAACTCCTGGTGGGATCGTGATCTCCAGTAATCCCACAAGACATTAAAATTTTTGAAGAAGACATGTCTAAAATGCCAAGATAGAAGAATACTTTATAATCTATATAAGAATCAAGTGGCTGTAATAAAAGTAGTAAGTGAGACAAAAGGGATGAAATGTAGTAGGAAGGACAGCAATAACAGTAGATTAAGTATAAAAATAAGATCGTATACAACAGGAGTAAGTTAATTCTACTACCTAGGAAGTAAAAGCACTACTGATGGCTGAAGCACTAACCAAAACAGTCTTCATGAAAAAGAGAAAAACTTTTAGTTTCTAATATTGATATAGGATTTAGAAAGAACTTTCTAAAACTCTATGTATGGAGCACAGCACTTTATGGTTGTGAAGCATGGATTTTAGGAATACCAGAAAGTAGGAAAATTTAATCATTTGAAATCTGGTGCTATAGAAGGATACTGACAATTAAGTGAACAGATAAAATACAAAATGAACCTGTTTTGGACATGGTCGGTGAGGAAAGAAGTTTGGGGAAGAGTTTAACAGAGAAAAGACACATTTTAAGACATGCAAGATTGGTTAATTTATTGCTGGAGGGAACAGTCAAAGGTAAAAACTATAGAGGAAGACAGAGATTAGAATATATGAAGCAGATAATTGAGGATGTGGGTGGTAAGGGGTATATTGAAGTGAAGAGATTAGTACAAGACAGGAAAGGATTGCATCAAACCAGTTAAGACACTGATGACAGGTTTACTAAAAACATGACATGCATAATGGCCAAATCATCATATTTATTTTATTGTAAATAAATAATATACAACACCAAGAGAAACCATTCTGTTTCAGAAAGTGAAAAGAATACACACTGTAAGGTGTAGATTTGGCTCAGAACAAGATATCCTAACTCTGTGTCATTGCACAAGCACAAGACTTGGCCTATCTTTACAAGAATTGTTTCTGTTGGATTATTATTTTAAAGTAAATTACAACCTTAAAATCAGGATTAAAATGTGACATGAATAACAAAATTTAGTCAAATACAAAGAAGGGTATAAAAATTGTATTAAAACCTTGGTTACACCACAGTTTGATATGCAGTTAGACGTAAATGCAGCAGAATTAATGACAATAATAATACAACAGAAATGAAAGCAATGTAAATTTAAAAAATAAATGCTGACATCCTAACAGCTTATGTTGTGCTATGTCTTATCATTCCTGTCCTGGTAGCACAGATTCCAATATGCATGGAACGTATTTCTTCTGATTTAAGTAATGTACAGAACATAGCACAAATTAACACAATGAAAATTAAAAATAGTAAATTTCCACATGCCTAATGTGTTGTACCATAGAATACACTTGTCATTCTGGTTCGAGCTGCAATGCAAGTACCATTAATACTGCTGCTTGAAAATCTACCATACCACAATCTAAAGAAATACGAAATAGATGCCTGTATAATAATAATAACTGATAAAATTGCAATGGAGCGCCCACTCCGGTGGCAATCTCCCTACATCCCCTCCCTTTCTCCTTCCGGCCTACTTTTGCCCTCTACTAATATTTACTTTAAATTCTTTCAGTGTTTCCGGTAAGTTATTCATCAATTCTCTTGGCAACTTATTCCAGACCCTCACTCCTACGAAAGTAAATTTTCCCACACCCTTATACCAGAAATCAAGTGCCAGCTTGTGGTCATGGTCAATCTTACCCTTCCAATTTTCCCACCAATATCTTTCCATGTTTCATCACCAGCACAGGCTTTGTACACTCCCATGACTCTCTTCACCCTCCTTCTAAACTCCAATGAATCCCACTCCAGCTCCTTTATCATATTAGTTATCATTTGTGTTCTGCGGTAATTTCCAAACACAAACCTGGCAGCCCTCTTCTGTACCTCCTCCAACTCCTGTATTTGATACCCAAAACATGGATCCCAAACAACAACACCATATTCCAGCAGTGGTCATACCAAAGTTTTGTACCCCAATTCCCTTACTTCTCTAGTGCATCCCCTCATCAGTCTTTCCAACAGGTGAAGGATTTTGAACCCTTTCCCTACCACCTGTCCAATGTGTCCTGCCCAGTTAAGTTTGCTATCAAATATAATGCCAAGGTATTTACATTTCAAGTCTTCAATAAGTGGCTCCTTCCTCACTTTATAATCATAATCAACCTTATCCATGTACCTAATAAGCTGACTCTTCTTTGCATTTATCTTCATCCCATGTTAACTCACCCAGCTAGTTATCCTATCTAGATCACCCTGCAGCTGTTTACAGTCTTCTATTGTTTTGATCCATTTATGTAACATTATGTCATCTGCAAACAATCTAACTTCTGACAGTAAACTATTAACATAATCATTCATTACAATAACAATGATCCCAATACACTACCCTGTAGGTTTCCCATGTTCACTTCTACTTCTTTTGATATTGCATTTCCTACCCCAGCTTTTAGCTTTCTACCTTTTAGGAATTCTTCCACCCAGCAAATCACCTTATTATCAGCTCCAACAGTTTTTGCCTTATTTAGCACCATTTTATGGCTCACTCTCTCAAAGGCCTTTGAAACACCTTGTGCCACTCTATCAACTTGACCTCCCCTGTCCAATTCATCAGAAATATCTTGCATATATTCTAACTGAGATTCACATGAAAATCCTTGTCTAAAGCCATGTTGCCGACTTGAAATCCATTTACTTTCCTCACAGACACCTCTAATATGGTTGCACATTAATCTCTCCATTATTTTACCTACCACTGATGTCAAACTGATTGGCCTATAGCTTTCAACCCTGTTTGTCACCCCTCCTTTATGGACCAGTACTACTATTTCACTTTTCCAGTCATCTGGTAAACAACAAGTATCCAGACTCAATTTAAATAATGTTTCAAGGTAAGGTATAATGTCCCATCCTACTATCTTTAAGACATCTGTAGTAATATTATCAACACCAGCACCTTTACGCTTTTTTAGATTCCTTAGTACCTTCATGATATCTTCATATTTAATTTCAAATTTTCTAATCTGCTCATCTCCAACTGTGTGGGTAGGCACATTTCCAGATATAAACCCTGAATTATTGTCCCCAATGGACTCACTGAACTAGTTACTCTACAACTCTGCCTTTTTTAAATCCTCCATTACTTCTTCTCCATCCTTATCTATAACTAGCCGGTACCCGCAACTTCGTAGGCGTGGATTAAGAATTTCTTTGCCAGAATTGAATATAGAAAGTTGTTGGTAACAAAGGATTGGTCCCAAACAACACCGAGTCGGCATAATATGACAAGAAAGCTATCACTATATCTTTCTACCGTCGAACCTGTCTCTTGAAGAGAATCAATTTCCAACCTATTTGTCACCATTCAATAAGTTCTCAAAATTTCGTGACTACAACTGATAACTATACTGGAAAAAAATGTGCTGTGCCCTTCCTACAGATTTTCTGGTCAAATTCCACCAATATCTACAATTTTCCTCGCATTGAACCCCTAAATATGTGATATCAACAGTTCAACATTCAATCTGAATAACAGACGGTCCAGGCATGACTCTTACGATCAAAAACAATTTTTAAAAATATTTGCCTCCATGGAGATTTGAACCGGAGACCACGATCCAAACAGCAGTAAGCAAACGCTTTAACCACCGTGCTACCAGACAGCTATATGGGAAAGCAGTACAGAGACCTACACATCCTACGCGTCTATCACCATTCGGTCATTTTTCGAAATTACAAGACAACATGTATTATTTATACAGAAAATTTTGCAACCAAAATCGGATGAAAACTGTGGATTTGTATGTATAGATTGTCTCAAAACCCTCTCATGCCCTCAGTTTCCTGATATAGCTATAGAAATTTCTAGATGCATCAGTCAGAGGTCCCCCCGCACTGATAATATTCTTCATAAAGTCATCCTTAGCCAGTTTCTTTGACATTATTAATTCCTTTATTAGTTGTTTCATGACCTCCCTACTGCCTTGCTGTTTCTTAACTCTGTTATGTTCTCGTCTCACCAATCTCTTTAACCTTCAGTCATTTATGACTGGTTTTCTTTTTTGGGGGAGGTGAGGGTGATGCTTTGCTGTGCAATCAAAATAAAACTGAAGGATAGAGAAAAAACTGTTTAGCCCCTTCTAATAAATGAACTTATGATCAAACAGAAATGGATCATACTGAAAAATTGAGTAATAACAACAACAAAAAACTATTTCTTGGGTGCTGGGGCATTCATTTTATATAATACTATGAATTAACATAAGTTATCATACTGAGCACTCTTCTCTACATAGAAACCAAATGATTACAACAAATCCATTCAAAAAATTTAAGCTCTACAAAAGTTGAAAATAATTAACAAGGACTCAATGGAGAATTTGTTCATATAAGTTTATATTTATTCATGCATACTCTGCCAATGCACATTTCCATTCAGTCAGAGATTACAAATCTCATATATATATATATATATATATATATACACCAAAGAAGGGGAAAAAACACGAACACACAAAGAATAAAATTTTCGAGCATGGCTCTTCCTCAGTAGAAGTGTGAGATGGCTGCACGCAAGCACTGCCAGCAGCCAACTGCGTGAGCCACAATTTTGGTGGCTCATGGTGGGGGGAAATACATCATAGCAGGAAGTGAGGGAGGGGGTAGAAGAGTACAGGCTGGAAAACGGTGATGAATGGCAAGTATAAAGCAAGACTGTACATGGTCCTGACGCGGAAGGGTGGTATACCTCAGTTAATCAAGTAATGAACACAAGTGGGGAAAAAAAAATAATAATAATAATTTTTTTTAGTTGAAACTAAAACTAAAATTCGAAATCACAATCTATAAAGATAGGCTCTGGTGAGCGGTGGTTCTGTGAGGGAAGGTGGAAGTGAGGGGGATGGGTGGGAGGAAAATTGGTGCTATCTTAAATTTAGACCTGGAGATTGTCTGGTCCCCAGTTGGTACTGATAGGCCAGTTCCCACCTTCTAAGTTCTGAAATACTGCTTTTATCTGGGAGGACTCTGATGGCGCGGACCAAGAAACAGGTATTAAAATCGTTGGTGCCATGTATAGTGGCATGATGAGATACTGGGTGGTCAGGGTTCTTGGTATGTACCGATTGTCGGTGTCCATTCATTCTGATGGCTAGTGGATTGGTTGTGAGTCCGATGTAGGAGGCTGGGCAATGGTTACAAGAGAGTTGGTATATGAGGTGGGAGGATGTACAAGTGGCAAATCCTGTGATGGGAAAGCTTTCCCCAGTTACGGGGTTGGTAAAGGTGGTGGAAGGCGGGTGCATACTGCATAATTTGCAACGGGATCTGTTGCAAGGAAATGAACCTTGAGGCTGTCTTGCAGGCTGGGGGACCCCGCGCTTATGGACCAAGAGTTGGTTGAGGTTTGGAGGTCTGCTGAAGCAGGCTCTGGGTGGGTGAGGGAGGATTTTAGGAAGGAGGTTTCTCATCTCAGGGCAGGCTCGAAGGAAGTCGTAACCTTGTCTCAAGACTCGGTTAACGGATTCCAAGCCTGGGAAGTAACGAGTGATCAAAACAGGGCTATGGTGTGGATTGTTGATAGGTTGTGATGTGGCACGAGAAACCTGTTTGTGAACTAAAATTGGCGGGTAATTGCGGGAAATCAGGGCTTCAGAGATATTGCTGGCATATTGTTGAAGGACTTGTTGATTGGAACAAATGTGACTGCCTCGAATGCCTAGGCTGTAGGGGAGGGAACGTTTGATGTGATGAGGGTGGCAGCTGTCATAATGAAGGTACTGTTGTAGGTTGGTGGGTTTGATATGGACAGCTGTGTGTATATAGCCATTTGTGAGGGAAAGGTCGACATCCAGGAAAGTGGCCTGTGTATGGGAGTAAGTCCATGTAAATTTCAAGGAGCTGACAGTGTTAATTTTATTGAGGAAACTGAGTAGGTTGTCTTCTCCGTGGGTCCAGATTATGAAAATATCATCAATGAATCTGACCCACAAGAGGGGTTTCAGATGGGCTGAAGTTATGAATGATTCTTCTAGGCGGCCTAGGTAGAGGTTGGCATATGAGGGAGTGCCACTCACTTGGTCATAGATTTTCCCCTCAAATGAGAAAAAGTTGTTGTTTAGTATTAGTTCCGCCAAAGTGAGCAGGAAAGATCTGGTGGGGAGGCTATTGGGCGGACGCTGGTCTAGAAAATGTTCCAAGGCACTGAGCCCATGGCAATGGGGAATATTAGTGTATAAGGAAGTCACATCTACCGTCACTAGAAGGGAGTCGGGGGGAAGAGGTGTGGGTACTGTAGCCAGTCGAGAGAGGAAGTGCCGGGTGTTGATGTGGGAGGGAAGCTGGCTGACAATGGGCTGTAGATGCTGGTCAACCAGGGCAGAGATACGCTCAGTGGGTGAGCCATATGCAGAAACTATGGGACGTCCTGGGTTGCCAGGCTTATGAATCTTGGGAAGCAGGTATAGTGAAGGTGTGCGTGGCTTTTTTGGAGTGAGGAGTGAGACAGAATGGGGAGTGAGTCCTTGGAGGGGTCCACTAATCTGTATATACAGTTTTATTTTATCATTCACTGCAGGTGTAGTGATGTTCCGATACCATCAAAGTATCGATACCTACTTAAATGAGTAGTACTCTAATTGTCTTGCGATACTTACTCATATGAATACTGCATAAGTATCGATACTTACTCATATCGATACTTTTTTAAATTAATGTCGAAATATACGTGACATGTTGCTAAATTATTTATTTTATTTATCTAGTATAATGGAATCAAATAACACTCAGTAAACATTTTTATTTATTTATTAAAATTATAATAAAGCTCACATTGTAAGCAAACTTTGAAGGTTTTGACTTTTCTTTAAATATTTATTTATTATAGTTTTAACACTTTTAAACAATAGAACTCCAATTTGTGCTTAATTTTGTGGGTTTGGAAGCAAAGAAAAATAGCGAAAGATGATTTATCATACCCTCCAAATAGGTTATTTGGAAGAAGAACAAGAAGAAGAAAATTCCGCTTTTGGAAGGTTTCCCAAAAAAGCAATTGTTCCAAATATTTTAATGACAACTTTTTTCTTTTGTATGTCATTGTTTCACCAGCACTAGAAAACAAACATTCACTCAATACTGACGTTGCTTCAACAATAAGATACTGTTGTGCGTATTTATACAGATAAGGAAATATAAATATCATTTATTCCCATTGTGTAAATGGATTGCTTTTTAGAGACGTTACAGTGTTTGACAAGTAGAGCGTTTTCTTTTTCTTTGTGATGTTTCCAGAAGGGATATTCCTGTGAAACGCTAGCTGAAGCAGCTTCTTCTTCCGATTCACGTGGGCTACTTAGTTGCTTATGAACCACATCTTTTATTTTTTGTGTGGGGCTGCGCGGGGGCGACCATTGGCCAGGTATAGCGAAATGCGCGCCAAGTACAACTATATTACAACGAAATAGGGACCTAAAACAAACTCTTTGAGATTATATTGTCTGTTCTAAGACTGATTTGTTTGATTTTCAATGCTACCAACTTGATGTCAGCGGGAAATTAATTTCGTAGGTGCGTCTGCGTGGCGCAGCAGGAATGATGCATTTAGAATTTAACACCGTCTGCGTTTCGATACTTTCGATTCGATACAAGTACTTTTCTTCCGATACCGAGTAAGTATCGAATGAATTAATATGAATACGAAAAGTACTCTGTATCGAAACAAAGTATCGAGTACTTACTCGTATTTACTTGTATCGGATCATCACTATGCAGGTGTGGGATCATGGTTGAGGGGGCGGTAAGTGTTGGTATCAGACAGCTGACGCAGTGCTTCACTGACATAGTCACAACGGTTCATGACCACCGTAGTTGAGCCCTTGTCTGCCGGTAGAATGATCAAGTCTGGATCAGAGGAGAGTTCCCTGATGGCCCTGGTTTCTGCACGAGTCAGGTTGGTGTCACAGGGTAGTGATTTTGCGAAACTAGGAGAAGCCAAACTGGTGGAAACAAGATCTTGAAACAATTGGAGAGGGTGGTTTTGTGGGAGAGGTGATGGATCAAGAATTGAGGGTGGTTGGAACCTTTGGAGACTGGGCTCCAGGTCATTCTGACTGTCAATACTGTTGCTCTTTGAGGCAAAGTGATACCTCCAGCGGAGTGTGCGGCAGAAAGCTAAGGAGTCACGTACTAGGGTGGTCTGATCAAATTTGGGGGTGGGTGAGAAAGTGAGACCCTTGGAGAGTACTGAGATTTGTGGTTCTGAGAGCGGAGAAGAGGACAGATTAATAACAGCCAGTTTGGGTTTGGCAGCTTGATTCGGCATGACTGGGTGAGGTGTGGGTTTTAAGGGAGGTGGTAGAGGTATGTTGAGTAGCTGAGCAATAGATGGTTGTGAGGAAATGAGGGGTGGTTGACACCTGGGTTTGTGTCCTGGTAATTTGCAGGGGAGAGGTTGTCCTGCTTTGAGATGGGAAAGATACAGAGTGGACAATTTGCCTAGATGATTTTGAGCATGCTTATCCATAGATTCTACAGCCTTTTGCAAAATATGTTGAAGGTGAGGAAGGACATGTGGGGTTGACAGCAGCAGTATTTTATTTAGAGATATAAGATGTCTGGAGTGTTGGTTGGCCAGGTCACTGTATTGTTGCAGCACTAGGGCAGTCAAGGCTAAGGACTGCCTGTACCGGAATGTGTGTAAGTACGGGTGAAGTTGGGGGGGCAACCAGATATTGGCAATTTAATTGTGAGGCCACTAGGGGGAATATTGAGGTTAAGACAAGCTTTTAAGAAGAGGATGTGTGACTGTAATTTGGCTAGATGGAAGGCATGTCCTCGGAATGCAGCAAGGTATTTTAATACAAGAGACATTTTGTTTATGGTGTGGAAGATTAAAAAAAAAAAAGAAAAGGGAGAGAGAGAGATAATTCTGATAAATGGCACGGTTTCAGAATGAATGGAAATGGAACACCGAATGGTTCTAGTGACAGTAGCAGAACCCCCCCTCCCCCCCCCCAAAAAAAACAGTTAACTTACAAGAAACGTGAAATAGATCGTAAACACAAGTGCGGCGAAAAATTAGCGCCTTTGTTTCCTAACAATATATATATATTAAATAGACATGTGTTCCTATACATCACTTTGCGGGAACTAGCACAGACCACTGGTGTTTGTGTGGGGTAGTACATTGAGTCTGCCATCGTGCACTATGTTGGTTGCATGTCGGTACCTATGGGGGTGAGGGAGATATGGTGGTTGACCTAGGACATATTAATATTTCAACCAAAGTGTTGTATTTTTTGTGTGAACTGATTTTGATGGGACTTAAATTCACAGGTTGTTGACTTGGCAGGGAGTAACGCTGGCTACCTTTTATCCTGGAAATATTTAAAGTTCTGTGGAAAAAAAAATCTTTAAAATTCTTGACAAACAAAGTTGTGGGCAGCAGCTAATATTACTATAAAATCTTAACACACAAATTCATCAAATATTTTTATCCCAACTTATGTATTCCTTTGTTTTGTTTTTGTTTATGGTTTTACACCTCTTCAACGTCATTAGAGGTGGGAAAGGAATTAATGGTATTCATATCTGACAAATATGTCCTGCATGAAAAAACTGAACGTGCTGTATAAATGTTTCTACAATTAAAAATAATAATATGACAATAATATGTAGGGCTAATGCCCATAATCCGGGATTAATGGTGATCGCGATTCCACCACGAGTTGTCATCATAATAGTGCAGTGGTCAAACGCAAGACTCCACTAGAAATTCTTTCTGAAGTAGGACATTTAACAGTTTCATGCTGGTCCAGGCTGTATTACAACCCGATTTCTGCTTGAAAATAATGGTCCAGGCTGTAACACAACAGAATTACTGTTTGAAAATAATAATTCTTGCGACTGACTATAGCAGTATTCCAACTATATTACTGAATGTTGTTGTAGCGGAATCGCGATCTCCAGGAGACCCCATAATCCTCCTGTTAAATACAAATTAAGCGCCCTATTATTTTTAATGGCAGCAATTAACAAAACTTGAAACGTCATCATCATCATGTCATCTTCTGCATAGTGACTTTCACCGATATCACCAGCCATTTCTATTTCAGATGGGGTAATATCAAGATGGGGATACCGCTGCGGCCTCACATATTAAACACATAGATCATATCGTGTGTATGACATCATTGTGATGTATTCAGTCTGCATGTACCAACACTGTAACAGCTATAGATATGATCTGAAAATTGTATATCTGCAATATCATGCATTATGGTTACGTTTCACTTTGGTCCAGGCTGCATTACCACTGAAACGCATATTTATAAAATCAATCATCATTTGATTATGTTGTAATGCAGCCTGGACCACATGTCTCAATGATGCCATATATACCACGTGATCTATATGTTTACTATGCGGGGCCGCAGTGGTATCCCCATCTTGATATTACCCGCAAAATGATGCAAGATATGCAGGGTGTTAATGCGAAATTTGATTCCTTTCTGAATATATTTCTAACACTTTTTGAAGGTAGTTTCAAAAAAAGGAAAATTCTCAACACTCCAAACAATGAACTGGGCATGGGATGGATAACAAAGGGTATTAGAATCTCTAGTAAAACAAAGAGGGACCTTTATTTAAAAATGAGGGAATCGGACAGCTATGCGCTGAAAGTTCACTATAAACTTTATTCTAAAATACTAAGAAATGTAATAAGGAAGGCCAAGAACAGGTACATATCGGCGAAAATAGAAAATTCAGACAATATGGAATATAATAAAGACTGAAACAGGAAAAACTGTAAATCACTCTAAGGACATAAAAATAGAACAAAATGGATATGTGTATAGCGAAGTAGGGGAAGTTTGTGAAATATTTAACAAACATTTTACGTCAGTAGTAGATAAATTAGGCATAGAAAAGCAATCCCCACATAGTGCTCTAAGGCTTCTTGAGACTGCTTTCCCAAATAGCTTTGTGGAGATGAAATTGCCACCAGTAACAGTCTCAGAAATAAATAAACTCATTAAACAATTAAAACCTAAAAATTCTTCCAGCTATGACAATATTTCAAGTAAATTACTGAAAAGATGTTCAGACTGTATCAGTCATGTACTTGCTCACATTTGTAATGAATCCTTAATACAAGGTGTTTTTCCCGATAGACTAAAATATGCTGTTGTAAAACCATTATTTAAAAAAGGAGAAGTAACATGTGTAGACAACTATCGTCCCATTTCATTACTTTCAACATTCTCAAAGGTTTTTGAAAAAGTCATGTATAGAAGAGTAATAAAACATGTTACACACTATAATATCCTAACTAATTCACAATTTGGGTTCAAAAAAGGATCATCCATAGAAATGGCTATATATTCATTTTTAAATAACACATTTGAGGAACTGAATAATAAAATGAATCCTGTAGGAATATTTTGTGATCTTGCAAAAGCATTTGACTGTGTAAATCATGAATTACTTTTGAAAAAAAATGGAATACTATGGTATTTTTGGGACCGCAGGTAAATGGTTTAAATCATACATTGAAAGCCGAATGCAAAAAGTTTCAATTTTTGATTCTAAAATAAGTAAAGATGCTTCATCAGACTGGGAGAAAATAAAACATGGAATTCCACAAGGCTCTGTCTTAGGTCCCCTCCTCTTTCTGTTATACATCAATGACCTTCCTGGAAATTTATCCGACAAAGTTAAGAGTGTTTTATTTGCAGATGACACTAACCTGACTGTGCGTAAAACACCAAACAGTACTATAGAATTTAATGTAAATGAAGTACTTAGAGTAGTAGCAAATTGGTTTAAGGCAAATTCATTAAAATTAAATTTTGAAAAAACACATTATATTAGGTTTAAAACAAAAAACTATGCAGAGCCAGATATATGTATAAACTATAAAAACAACACAATCTTAGAAACAGAGAGTATAAAATTTCTTGGTATTAAAATAGATCAGAAACTCTGTTGGTATGATCATATCACTACACTACTGGCAAAGTTAAGTAGTGCCACCTTTGCAATACGAACACTTTCTCTAACAGCAGATCTAGAATTAATGAAACAGGTGTACTACTCATATTTTCATTCAGTAATGTCATATGGCATAATTTTTTGGGGAAACTCTTCACAAAGTAAAAAAGTTTTCATAGCACAGAAAAGAGCTATTAGGTTTCTGTGTAGGGTAAAACCAAGAACTTCTTGCAGACAACTCTTTAAGAAACTCAATATTCTTACAATGTATTCTCCGTATATATATTCTCTCATGAGCTTTGTCATAGAAAATTTTAACCTGTTTACACCTAATTCACAGGTACACAGTTTCAATACAAGAAACAGAAATAACTTGCATAAAACACAAACATCTCTGTCATTAGTACAAAGAGGAGTTAATTATTCTGGGATACATCTGTTTAATAAACTACCTAATCGTATAAAACAGCTTTCAGATAATAAAGATGTATTCAAACAAAAACTTAGAGATTATCTTATTGGCAACTCCTTCTACTCCATTCAAGAATTTGAAGAAAATAATTAATTGTACTCATTATGACGTTTGCAAAACTCAGTTGCAAAAATGTATGTTTATTATTTCTTGTATTTGTAAAATATGTATATATATATATTTACTATGATGTGACTCATATTATGTGTATATGTATCAACAATGACATGTTTCACATCCCAGAGGTATTTCCTCAGCAGGGATCCATGGAACAAGATTGATAAATAAATAAAAATAAATAAGAGGCAAATACAGTGCAATAATCGAACGACGCATACGCTGCATTCAAAGCACAAAAGTTATTTTTCCTAAAATTTTGTTACCACAGATTTTTTTACTAAACACACTGACCTTTTCTCTTCCAAAGTCCACCTTTTTTTGCTTTTCGTCTTTATTCATAACGGTAGTTGAGTCTGTAGATAAGGAACCTTCGCTGTAACTCCCACATTCCGGTGTCATGCACAATGCATCATTTCTACAACATGCGAAATTTGTCAACACTCACACACAGAGGCAATATGCTCACACACAACAAACAATAGTAAACAGTCACAGTCAGAGACAATACTACAGTTAATCTGTGGACCACAACGTTCAGTTCCACAGACTATTAGAATCACCAAGCAATCAAAGAGTATTGTCCTACTAAGCGTGACCATGGAGGAAGGAATCATGGAGGAAGGAATTATATGGAGGAGAAGTGACGTTAAATCGGTGAAGCAAGCACTAAACTCTCCCGCATGGTGGCAGCACCGGCAGCGACCATATGGCGCTTCCCAACAATTAAGGTGTTCACATTGTGGTAGATGCAGTGATTATTTCATTTAGTATTGTGTATAAGTGTTTAAAAATGCCAGCTTGTGTTGCGTACGGTTGCACAAATAGGCCAGACAGGAAAGAACCTGGAATATCATTTCATAAGTAAGTTGAATTGTAATTATCGTTGTTGAAGTGAGCGGTAGACACCGCAAACTTTGCAGCACGTCTATAAATATTTAGTCATAGCTCTCAATGGGATGACTTTGTTCTCAAATTTTTCTTGGTGTAGTGTAGAAAATCAGCAAACTTACTATTTTGCACATAATAGACTAGCATTATTTTTTAACGAGTGTTTAAAATGAGATTTTAAGGGGCGTGTTTTACTTCGCGATTCAGTGAATTTACTATTACGATTTCTTTCGTCACGTTGCTGATTATACGACAATGGATGATGAAATTAACTGTTATGTGAGAAGCTGTGAGTTTTATTAATTTTTTAAATAGCTATTTCAGGCCATTGACTTAGGTTATTTTTAAAGCTTCATATAAGACTTGTTTCTGTTTGTAAATACGTCTATACCTATTTTTACCGATTTTGAAATCTTTCTCATCTATTTATGTCGAAACAGGTTCATGCAGAAATAAAAATGGGCTTCATAAATAAAGAAGTTATTGGCCTTTGAACAAAATCAATTTGGGGAATGTGTTTCTAATTTAGTCTCTTTTTTTGTACAACATTCTCCCCCCCCCCCCTCCCTCCGTATCTAAATCTAACTGAGAGATAATTTTTTTACAATTGTCCTAATAAGTAGGGCTGTGAAATTAGACAACACATCTTGATGAAGAGAATGTTCATTAAGGTGACTGAATAAACATTTTATTTCTGGTACCAGCCTACAAAATGTCTGGGTTGCTCATCCCTAGAGTGGGTCCTCTTACTTTTTTTCTGGTCTAGGACACATTTCAGACTAACCACAAGTGGTAGTAATAAAACTGAAATATCCATTCTGCATGTCAACCATGTAATCATTGTGGCTTTGACAGAATTAATTTTGGTCCAGCCTGCATCCAAACCTAAACCCCTCAATTTGGATGTTGTATATCCCCCAAACTAAGCAAGATATCGAAAACATTTATTCCTTATTATCGAGTTTTTTCGTCGTGTTACATAAGAATCCATCATTAAATTTGACTTTTGCGAAATTTTTCTTCTGTATTTCAACTCAAGACACCTCACTTTTGAGACAGTATATCTCGAGAACTAGGTGAAATATCGCAAAATTTTACTCTTTATTTTTTATTTGTCTCGTCTTTTTAAATAAAAATTCATCATAAAATCTGACTTTGAATAATTTTTTCTTCTGAATTTCAACCAAAACCATTTCTCATTTGAGACAGAATATCTCGAAAACTAAGCAGGATATCAAAAAATTTTATTCTTCATTTTTTGTTTGTTTCATCGAGTTACATAATAATCCATCACCAGATTGCGGCGTCACGTTTATCCTAGAGTCCCCTTGAGGTGTTTGTACATATTCCCCGTGTTTGTTGGGAAGCGGTCAAGCCCCCACCACTCCGGCCATGCCCCCCCACTCCTCCGCCGGCCTGCTTCACTCCCATGCGTGGTAAAGGTCTCTTGCGTCGTCTCCATATTATTCCTTCCTCCATGAGCGTGACATACCATCGAGGAAGGAAATATATGGAGGAGAAGTGACGTTAAATTGGTGAAGCAGGCTCGCCAGCGGCGATATTGCGCTTCCAAACAATTGCGATGTTCCCAGTATATCCCGAAAACTAAGCAAGATATCGAAAAATTTTATTCTTTATTTTCGATTTGTCTCGTCGTGTTACATAAGAATCGATCATTAAATTTGACTTTTTCGAAATTTTTCTTCTCCATTTCAACTCAAGACACCTCACTTTTAATACAGTATATCTCTAGAACTAGGTGAGATATCGAAAATTTTTATTATTTATTTTTCATTTGTCTCGTCTTTTTAAATAAGAATCCATCATCAAATTTGACTTTGACCAATTTTTTCTTCGAATTTCAACCATAACCATTTCACATTTGGGACAGAATATGTCGAAAACTAAGCAGGATATCAAAAAATTTTATTCTTTATTTTTTATTTGTCATATCGAGTTACATAATAATCCATCACCAGATTGCGGCGTCACCTTTATCCTAGAGTCCCCTTGAGGTTTTTGTACATATTCCCCGTGTCTGTATGGAAGCGGCCATGCCCCCTCCACTCCGGCCATGCCCCCCCACTCCTCCTCCGCCCTGCTTCACTTCAATGCGTGGTGAAGGTCTCTTGCGTCGTCTCCATATATTTTTTTTTTTTTTTTTTTTTCCTTCCTCCATGTGACATACACCATTGCATGCTCATGGAGGAATTTCTTCCTCCATGGGCATACATAGAAATATTCCAGTATATCTAACAGATATGACACTGTAGTTTGCCCAGAAATGGATACATGAAAGTATTAAATATACATTTATACGTAATGGTTACAAAAATTCACAAATCCAATTAAATTTAATTTAATTGCGAAAGAGCGCAAGCTCCAGCGGCAATTTCTCTACACATCCTGTACCCGCCATCTTTAGCCCTCATCAAATTTAGCCCAAAATTTTCTTTCAACATTTTGGCTAAATTATTCATTATCTCTCTTGGTAATTTATTCAAAACCCGTACACCCCGCCCCGCCCCCCAACGGAAACATCTTTCCCCATACTCTTGTACTTGAAATGGAGCGACAGCTTGCAGTCACGGTAACTTTTCCCTTTCTTGCATCTCCCCTAATTCTTCTGCAAATATCTTTCCACGCCTTATCACCAAGATGCACCTTGTACACTCCCATGATTCTCTTCACTCTCCTCCTGTCGTCAATCAATTGCAATCCAGCTTCTTTGTCATAACAGTTACTGATTGTGTTGTGCGGTAATTTTCAGAGATAAATCTAACACCACTACTGTGCAACCCCTCGAATTCTTGTATTTGAAACCCAAAATGTGGATCTCATACTACACCACCGTGTACAAGTCATGGAGGACTACCTTCCTTCCTCCATGGTTCAAGTAATGGTATGACCAAAGTTTTGAAAACCGATTCCCTTACTTCTATGGTACATGTCCTCATATTCCCTCCAACAAGTAAAGGACTTTGAAACCTTTCCAACTTGTCCAATGTGTACTGCAAGGTTAAGTTTGTTACCAATCTTATGTGGAGGTATTCACATTTCAATTCTTCAACAAGCAATTTTTTCAAATTCTTTAACATTAGCCATTTTTTCATCGTGCATCTCCAGTTAGTATGCCTTTGATCGTATTTTTCATCCCTACACCAGCAGTCCCTAACCTAAAAAAGGAATAGTTCCGACCCCATCTTCACCATCAGTGGACCCTCTTACAGCTTTGGCTAACAACTCAGAAAGTATCCACTTGCACCTTCTATTTAGATGAAAGCCATGCTTAGTGAAACACCATGTAGAAATGGTGTCCACAGGCACAATCCCTAAGACAGGACTAATGCATTTCCTCCGATTCTACGTTTACCCGACTCTTACCACGTTTCAGCTGTTGCCGCTCATTACGACTTACGACATGCATGAGTTCAACCCAGGTATGATGCACCTCCTTTTTTCAGATCTTGCTCTATACTTCAACTCGAGTTTCTAACAATACCAATCCCCGCACCTCCTACTATCATTAATCTATCGTCCGTAGTGAACTTACATCCTCTATTACCCTTTTTTATATTATACATTAATAACATATAGGAATTCCTTTGAGAAATATAACACTTTATTTAATAGATATAACATTATTTTACTTTTAAATATAAGACTTCTTCAAAACTTACATTATTTTTAGATCACAACATTAATACTAATTTACTACAATTGTTTGTTTATTCTAATTTTGAATCAGTAGTCTTGACCTCTTGTTACATAATTGTAAGCTTAATTGAATTTAATTCGAATGGAGCACATGCACCTGCTACAACTTCACTTGTGATCCAATTATTTCTTTCTTGTTTCCCCCCCCCCCCCCTTCTTCTTCCTTTATTATCTCATTAGCTGGTGCCCACGACATCGTTCGTGTTTGTAATGAATTTTGAATGATAGCTATCAATATGCAACCTCCATGGCATACTATGGGAGACACATAGCTAATACCACACACATTCACATGTGATTTGCGTAGGGTATTTATTGCTATAAAATTAAATAAGGCTGGTCGAAATAGGAAAATGCCCATTTAACCACCATATCTCACACGCCCCCACGGTTACGGGCATCTAACCACCACAGTGCACGATGGGAGACTCGAAGCCACTACCACACAAAAACACAACTGATATCTACATCTACATATATACTCTGCAATTCACAAAATTGTGGGTGGCAGAGGGTGCTCAGCACAAAAGATAATCTCTTTGTTGTGCATTCCAATCCCTAATGGTACGAGGGAAAAAAGAATTCATATAAGAATCAGTGCGGCACCTTATTTCTATAATTTTATCTTTCCTGTCCTTCCGACTCAAATAGTTTGGTGGAAGAAGTATTTCACTACACTCGAAAGTGAAAGTGGGAGTACACATGTTTACCAATATGTGCAACGTAGTTCTGTTTGCAAAGTGCAGTATAAGAAATAACAAAATATCATAGGTCGACCATTACAACCACCATATCTCCCATCATGGAGGGAGGAAGATAGTGGAGATGACGCAAGGGATCTTCTCCACGCACTGGAGTGAAGTCTGGTATAGATAAGTGGGGTGGGGGTCGCCTGTAGAAATACAGGGAATAGGCACAAAAACCTCAAGGAAATCATATGACAACCATAGCACCGCAATTTAATGATGGATTATTATGTAACTCGATGAGACAAATCAAAAACAAACAATAAAAATTTTCGATATCTCGCTTAGTGCTTGAGATTTACTGTCTCCAAATTGAGGTTGTTAGATTGAAACGCAGCATGGACCAGAATAAAAACGTCACCTAAGGCACAAGGAACTACATCTATAACTAATTTTTGATAGTTGATATCTCGAGAACTAAGGGAGACATCAAAAAAAAATTATTCTTTATTTTCGATTAGTCTCGTCGATTTACATGAGGATCAATCATCAATTAGCATCGCTATGGTCATGATAGAGCAGCCCACCTCAACACACAAAATTCAATTTAAACTACATTTTTAACTACAACAACATTGGCAATATCAGGAGTCCTAGTGAACATAGCATAAATAATCACAGCTAATTTCAACATATACCTTCAGTATAAACTGCAATTATCACAATTAATTTCATCGTACACCTTCAGTGCAAACTGAAACTGGACTAAAGCATGCAGAATACCATATTCACTGTGTCGCGATGTAAACTTGACTCACTTAAATTAGACTTTCAACATTTGTCTACAATAAGGATAGCTTTTCAGGTGGAAAGTAGTAGCATATGCTGATTGTCTACACTACACCAACAAACATTTGAGAATGACATCATCCTACTGAGAGCAATGAATAATTTTATAGCGATAGGCACTAATGTTGCAGTTACCTATAAGACATTTCAAGAACAATAATAAGCTATTTGACAGTATTCAAAATATATTACAAATTGTAGTCATTCACGTAGATTAATGCTTAAGGAAGATATTTTGTTTAAATTTGACAAGAAAGATGGAATGATTTTAATTAAAAAAGCGAAATAAAAATCAAATTTTCTTGCCTCTTGTCACGTGATCAAAAACGCTCTGGGATTGGAGATCGCTCTAGTGACGTCACCTGCCGGTAGGCGCTACGGCTGCATATGGCGTGTTTCCCGCTATCCAAGTTTTCAACTATTTGTCGCTGGTTGTCTCTTGTTAATAATGAGATTTTGAGTTGAATATAAAATGAAGAACAATTTGTAGAAGCCTACAGCGGAAAAATACCGTAAATTATTTGTCGAACTAGCTATAGGAACAACCATTGATTTTTATTCTACGGATCTTGACGTGTAATAACTTCAATTCGAGAATCATTTATATTTAAACTGGAAGTTAGTGATTAGCAGAAATCCTTCATGAGAATTACTAAAATTTTAAATTATGTTGTTTTAACAGATATTTACGAGAAAAATGCAAGTGCAGTATAAGGTAAGCACAACAGTTAAACAACTGGATGTTATGGACAATATTTCTTAACTGCGGATAAATAAATAAAATTTCCAACGAAACTGAATTTATAGTTTATTTATTTACCGACCGCGTTCACTTCAACGCACGTAGAAACTGTGATGTTTAAGTGTTCACTATTAACGAGAAGAAAAGTAACGATGCTATGGTGTCCAGGTAGCTGCAGGGTTAAAGAATGCTATAGGAATATGAAGATCCTTTATTCGAACCTTGATTAGGATAATATTTTTTCGTGTGTACAATTTTTTTTTTTCTGTTTGCCAAATGTTGCTTTACAGAATCATGTTTTTATTAGAAGAAGTATAAAACGTCATGCAACCGTTTGAAACATAAATTGCTGTCATACAAGAAAACATTTATAAAAAGATAACCTCCTGCTTTTATTTTTGAAACATACCTGAAGAAGACGGCAGAGCCAGCCGTCGAAATATTGTGTTTCCACAACACTATCCGGCGGTACACCCGTGAAGACTACATTGCATACCAGAGAAACATCATCATTGCAACAAAACCCAAGTACTCGGCAGTGGTGTACCTAGGGCAGGTAGGGCACGTGCCCTGGACGCTGTTGAAAGGGGAGCGCAAAACAGGCAAATTATTAAACTTAAAAATCAAAATAAACCAACAATATAATTCATATTCAACTACTCCCGCTCGTGGTTGGTGAGATTCCTTGAATGAACGACAAGGAATTAGTAAACAGTGAATCGAATACGTTTTTAGTAATCGAAACACGATCGGAAGGTATATTGCGTGCTCTCTAGAGATGTCGTGGAATCGGTCAATAGTAGCGGCCCCTGCCCGGCGCCTACGCTGGCAATTTTTGTTCTAAGGATGTAATAAGACAAGACATACATTCTCCATTGGTCAATTTCTGATGTGATCGGCGTGGCGCAGTTGTGTATTTTATTTGCATTGCATGTGTCGATCGCGATCGTCAAACTACTCGATGTAATAAGTTAAATTACCGTCGACGATAGTGCTTTGAACGGAAATGTTTGAAATTATTACGGTAAATACCAAAATACATTAATTTACTGAAATTCAATTTACTGCAGTAGGTAACACGCGGGACATGAAAATTCGTAAGTAACATGATCTCGAATCGAATTCTGATTATTTACAGTGAAATTCATTTGAATACCGTAATAAATAAAACATAAGTGCATAACACGCGAAAACCTAAACATAATTAGTAGGTACAGTAAAACACATTTTATATGGCTTACCGACTGGTGTAGATACCTGGTGATCATAGGTTTTGAGTGTGGTTGTTTAGTATTTTTAAGACACTTTTATTATCCCGACTTGTATGAAAATACATAGTTATATACAAGTCAAGCTATGCAACTATGAAACTAAGTTTGAGGCAAATCTGACAACTCAATCTTCACCCATTTCTAAATACTATATGAGGCAAAAAATAAAGTACCTTGTACGAGTCTAGTGACAATACAGTATTATCAGTTTGGATTTTGAAAACCTTCGAAATCCTGATGTGGAATCCTAGTGGTTCGGGTAAACTATTGAAGATACAAAGTATTCGCTGACTAAAAAGTTGTTCATAATCTTGGGCAATTGCTAAAAAAGCGAAAAAAAAACGATACATACAGCTAACCCAAGCTTTATGCAGTTTTCTGTCATGGTGAGTGGGACACAACACAACAAATAGAACAAAAATCCAGTAATTACTTCAAGAATTCCGCAACTGAAAGTTCAAAATGCTATAAGGAGTTGTTTACATTTACATGTACAATAAAATCCAAGATATCCAATACCCATTCAGCACACGACGAGGAGGATATAATTTTAGATGATTCTGAGTGTGACGAGATTAAGAGCAGTGAGGTTACCACTTCTAAGGCTACTGAAGAATTTGAAGAAAACATTAGTTATTTAGTAGGAGAAAAAGTTGGTTGGGGTGATATGGGGGATGATGTAGAAAACCCAATTAATGTCATACCAGAAGTAAAACACAGCATGATATTGGGCTTCTACACTTTGATAAGATAACTGGAAAATCGGTTCTGACAGATGATATGAAAACAGAAATAACTGAAATGGGTTAAAAATATTCAAAATACTGAGGGTCCTTTCCAAACGACAAACAACGTTTGTATGATGGAAAGATGTTTAAGAAGACACTCGGAAATTGGGGCGAAGTGACTCGCTCATGGCTAGTCTATTATCTGTCTAAAAATCTACTTTTTTGCATTTGTTGTCCAATCGTTTCACAATTAGATAATCTATCTCCATTAGAGCACGAAGATGAATTTAACCACCGGAAGTCATCTGACTAGCTCACTGCCCATGAAAATGCGAAAAATCATCGTTAGTGCTTCACCCAATGGAAAGAAATTTTGCAGCAGATAGAGGGATTATTGACGCTGAACTTCAGACCTCGATCGAGACAGAAAAACAAAAGTGGCTAAATGTATTAAAGAGAAACCGTCACTGCATCACTGCATCAAATTTCTTGCCACTGAAAATCTTGCATCACGAGGTCACAGATAGTCACTGAGTAGGAAATAAATCCAAAAATATTGATAATTTCCTGGATTACCAAAGCTTCTTACCATTCTTGACACCATTACGAATAACCATCCCATTCAAGTTAAAAATCATCATGGAACCGAATACTACTTTCCATCTCGTGTTCAAAATGAGTTCATTCATCTGATGGCAACCATTGTTCGCCAAAGTTTATTACAAAACATTCGCAAAAAATGTATTATGATCTCATGTTTCATTCTACTCTTGACCATGTCACAAGTATTGAGGTACATATAAGTTGATTTTGATAGGAAATCAGTCCGCCTTAGGTATTGTTTTCTCGGTTTCATCCAGATGAATCAATAGGGCGCTGGAAACTTAGTTGATGAAATCCTTAACCAGCTAGAGAAAGACAGTATGGATATACAGGATTGTCGATATGACAACGCTGCTGTGATGGTGGGTACCGAACTGATGTTCACGAAAGAATAAGCGAGAATAATAATCTGGCGATATTTGTGAACAGCGATAATTATTTACTCACTTTGGTTTATGTACTGGCAGCCAAGAAGATTACTATAACTGAAAATATGTATGTATCCTTTTCTAGCTCCACTCTGCGCTGGATAAAAACTCAAGAATTCCATGCGTGTGGTTGTAAACTTAGAGTCTCAAAAGAGATGAAGTACAAGAGTTGAAGCAATAAAGCCAGTTAACAAATATTTTGAAGATCTCCTGAAAGTTCTCCAAGACATGAGAGTCGATGTCATTCAAACAAGAAATGAGGCAAGACTTCTCAATAATCGCATGTTATCCTATGATCTTCTGCTTTTGTTTGGACATTGGAAAATGAATTCGCTTCAATTGACCGTATTAAAAAGTGGCTCCAGGATCCTAGCCTGAATTTTCAAGATGCTGCTTAGGATATAAAAGCCTTCAGAGACCATTTTACTAATGAAAGAGAAAGGTTGGTTATTGATGCACTTGAGAAATTGAATGTGATAATTGTAAGATGTCAAAGGCGACAAAAACGTATGGCTGGGTAGAATGCGCAGGACGCTGGGTTGATTGTCAAGGAAGAATTAGAACGAGTTATGAAGGGATCGCTAGATCATATTGTATATGAAATGAACGAAAGGTTCATTCGTCTGCATGAAACTAAAGCCAGATTTGGATTTCTGCTAGATATTAAAAGAACTGTGTTATGGCACTGACGATTGTGACCATTTAAAAAAGTAGTCTAAATAATTTTTAGATTTCTACGGCTGTGATGCTAACGTAGAATAGGTATATGAAGAAATATTGAATGTTCGAATGCTAATATTTACTAGAAAAAACGTAAACATAAAAAGATCTGAAGAGCTTCTTGAATTCAATGTTCAACGGAGATGGGAGCGTCCTTTAGAATCTGGATATTTCAGTTCAGATTATGCTTAGGATTTCAATATCCATCGCTAGTTGCGATCGATCTTTCAGTATGCTAAAGCTAATAATTTCGTATCTGACGGAAACAATGAGCCAAGAAAGGTTATGCGACCTAAATTTGCTCAGTTTTGAGTGAAATAACACAGATTTTGAAATTGTTATTAGTCTATTTGCCTCCCAGAAGGCGAGGAAGGTACAGTTTTAAGACTATTAAACAATATTGTTATTTTGTGATAAAACTGAATGTAAAAGTGTTTGTAAGATTTATTATTGTTTTACTTGGTGTATCTGTTTATTTTATAATTAAATAATTTCGGAAAGGGCGCCACTTCAATGTTTGCCCTAGGCGCCATTTCCGATTGGTACGCCTCTGGTACTCGGCGGTGAATTTATTTTAACAGTAACATTGCACGCTAATCTCGCAACAATTCCGGAACGCTTTGAATACTTTTTGTTGGTATTTTTACGTGACGATACAACTGTATGTTGCCTTTCTGACATAAATGCATCTATTTAAGCGGTATTTACTTCTAATGCGCAAGTAATTTTAAGTTGTTTTTTTTTTACTTTTTATCGGTGTGCAAGTAACATCCAGTTTCAGTTTTGAACTCTTTTTTGGTTATGTCTCAAAAGTTTCTCTTGCTATCCAAAAATTTGTGAAACATTCGGAAAAAAATTAATGTTTTGGTGGATTTTAGAAAAAGAATATGCGGCGCTACCAACAGCAACTAGTATCTAAAGAAAACGCTCGCAAATAACAAAACATATTCCAAAGCGAGGACTGAACCTGAGAACCCTAACTTAACTGATACTCGCATGAAACAGCATACTACATTATATCAAAGAAATTATATTTACAGTAAATGATATGCGACCTAGTCGCAATGTCGTCTGGGTTTCTATGAGCAAATTGCAGCGACTTTTTTTTCCTGTATCAGCTAATGCGGGAACACTTATGTTTATTTGGAGAGTTTTTATTGTTGTCGTAGTATATTGATGTACTATACACTATTTATAAACCAAATTTCCAACAATTTATGCACAGATTCGGAGAAACAAACCAAACGTTACTTATGTAGAGTGAGCGCCTGCTAGCACGTGACGTCACGAGTGCTGTTGGCCCGCGCCACACAGCACAGGAGTGTTTTGGCGGTCTATCAAATCCTCTAAATTTTTTAACGTTGAATTTTACAAAAAATAAGCACTTTAATCAAAAAATAAATAGTACCAGGTAAATAACGTGTATTAATAAACTATTTAAAATCATTTTTAAAAAATAATCAAATAGCCAATTACAATGTGATTTACTTATGAAACGTTATTCCAGGTCGTCTGTTTGCGAAACCGTATGCAAAACAACTTGGTATTATAGAAAACCTTGGAATATTAGAAAATGAAATATTCTCAGCAGCAGACACATAGCAAACAGCCCAATGTTTTAGGATTATCACTATGGCTGCTGCGCATGCACAGTAGGAGACGAGATTTTATATGAGGTTACACAGATTTAGCGGTATCGTCTCCACTATCTTCCTTCATCCACGTCTCTCACATGCCCAAAGCTTTTGTGTTTGATTTAAAATGTTTGTCTAAGCGTCCTTTTTTTTTTAAAAAAAAAAAAAAAATCTGAATATTTCTTGTTGAGGTAGTAAAATAGCTATTTGAGCTTCGCAGCCGTTAACAGCCGTCGCCGACTTTTTGTTTGATTTAAAGTGAGCTAGACAGCTTTTGTTTTTATCTTTGAATATTTCCTGTTTAGGTAGTGAACCACTCACGTATTGGTAGCCACCAACGTTTGTGTTAATTGATTTGCAGTTCCGTTTTTTACTGTTTCAGGTAACATGTGCAATGTGTTCCAGTAGAAGTATGGCTCTCTAAAAAATTCTTACAAATATTGCATTTCTTCAAGCACAGGTATGGAACATCCTAGACGAAGAGCGGCAGTGCGTCGAAGAATATTTGGAACTCAGTGAAGTAGAACCGGCAAGTGGGGATTGCCAAGTACATGTTGTAAATTCATCAAGTGGGTGCGCAGACTTCCGCGGTCGTTGTCGATGTAATCTTTGTTGTCCTAGGGCACGGAGTTTACCGCAAGCCCACGCACACCAATCGCTACTTGCATGCAGCCTCTCACCACCATCCAGCAGTGAAACGCGGAATTTTAAAAACATTAACCGTCCGTGCTTCCATAGTCAGCGACGAAGCGAGCATAGCCGCTGGAAGGGAAAATTTAAAGGAGACGTTTATGGCCAATAAAGCCACCTAAGGCTTGCACCTCGAGCACCACCCTGTGCTCCGACACCGGAAGTTGAAGCCAGAATACGGACAGATGTACCCACGGAAGTATTGCCCTACGTCCACGGGATGACAGATAAAATCGGCCGTCTTTTAAAGAAGAAAAATATCCGTCCAATACACAGAGCGCCTAGGAAGATTTCTGATGTGCTTTTAAAAGTTAAAGACCAGAGGGAAAAGTTGCAGACAGCGGGCGTATACCAGATACACTGTAGCTATGGCCAAGTGCATATCGGCGAAACTGGACGGACAGTCAAGGAAAGGCTGTGTGAACACATAAGACATCTTAAAAATAACGACTTCAGCAAATCAGCTGTAGCACAACATTCTGCTGACAGTGGGCACGCAATTTTATTCTGTGACACTACTGTATTTGTTCAAGAAAGCAGATGGTGCCCCTGGCGTGTTAGAGAAGCGTTGGAAATAATAAAAAAAAAGACCAGATAATATGAACGCAAACGGCGGGCTACAACTTGACCAAATATGGTCATCCTTGATCAGGAAAACGCGAGACGCAGGACCCCATCGGACCGGCCACACTGGCGGCGGTAGTCTACATCTACATATACGTATATACTCTGCAATTCACAAAATTGTGGGTGGCAGAGGGTGCTCAGCACCAAAGCTAATCTCTTTGCTGTATATTCCAATCCCTTACGGTACGAGGGAAAAAAGAATTCATAGAAGAATCAGTGCGGCACCTTATTTCTCTAATTTTATCTTTCCTGTCCTTCCGACTCAAATAGGTTGGTGGAAGAAGTATTTCACTACACTCAAAAGTGAAAGTTGGAGTACGCATGTTTACCAATAAGTTTAAACGAAACGTGTGTCGTCTATCTACCAGAGACTCCCAGCCTATTCTACTAATCAGTTCTATGACGCTTTCAAAAGGACTGTAGCAAGCGGTTGCGCGTCGAGCGGCTCTTCTCTGTACTTTCTCTATACTTTCGATCAACCCCTTACGAAACGGGTCCCAAATGGCACAATAATAATCCAAATGTGGACGCACAGGAGATTTGTACGCTATCTCCTTCGTTTTTTCATTACAATTTTTCAAGATTCGATCTATGAATCACAGCCTAGAATTTGCTCTACCTACTAACGAATTAATGTGTATGTCCCATTTCATGTTCCTTTGTACTGTTAGTACCAAATATTTCATAGAATCGACCATATCAATAACTGTATTGTTTAACTCGTATTTCTGAACAATCGGATTCTTTTTGTTAGTTATGCTCATTGTCTTGCACTTTTTACAATTTATAGTAAGTTTCCACTCAGCGCACCAAGCCAAAATAACATCCACATCACGCTGAATTTCTAAGCAATCGGCCAAATTTCTTACTTCCCTACAAATAACCGCATCATCAGCAAACAATCTAAAAAGGCTTTTCACTATGTCTCCGAGATCGTTTATAAAAATTAAGAAAAGAAGTGGTTCTATTACACTTCCTTGAGGTACACCCGATGTAATATCTAGATTAGAAGAACTTTCTCCTTCAACGGCAACATACTGCAACCGACCAGTTAGAAAATCCTTTATCCATTCACAAAGCTGATCCGATATACCATACGCTCGAAGCTTCGCTAAAATGTGGTTGTGTGGCAAAGGCTTTCTGGAAATCTAAAAAAATTGTATCTACTTGTGAACCTGCATCAATAACTTTCATTACGTCGTTTGTGAGGAGGACCAGCTGTGTTTCACACGATCTTTTCTTCCGAAATCCGTGTTGATTTGTTGGAAGCAAATTATTATCATCTAGAAAATTCATAATGTTCGAGCGCATAATATGCTCCATAACTCTACTACATACGGATGTTATAGATCTTGTGCATGGCAGCATCAACAGCAACGGTATTTCTTCAATTGTCAAATGAATCACAGCCAACCTGTTGCAATATTGCAACAGGTTGGCTGTGATTCATTTTACAGATGTTATAGATATGGGACGATAGTTTCCAGGATCACTTCGATCACCTTTTTTGAAAATCGGAGTTACCAGCGCGATTTTCCAATCTGAAGGTACTTTTCGCTCTTCTAATGATTTACTGAATATAGCAGACAGAAATGGCTCGATTTCCGCGGCATACTCTGAAAATACTCTTACTGGAATTCCATCCGAGCCCGGTGCTTTCCCCCACTTCATCAACTCTAATTGCTTAATGATACCTGCAGTATCTATTCGTAATGATTCCATCACCGACTCGCCACGGCGTGGGAACAAGTGAATACCCAGCAACGTTGAGTTTAATACATATGATTTCTTAGTTCGTATCGACGTCTATTTCATTACATGGGAGAAATTTACTCACAGCTTTAAATACCCCACCTCCATGAGAATGTAATCTGTCTTTACGAAAAACGTTCATGCTATCTTTAAAAGTTTCGGCGTAACTTATTTCCGGTTTCAGCCAACTTTCCGTACCCTTAACGATATCCGCTCCTGTACTACAAATAACCCTCCAAGTTCCGGTTGTTTGTTACAAACGCTTTTACAGTTAATTACGAGAACTTTTAACTATCGAAATTCTTTTACGTTGCTCCTACATTCTGATGTTGCATCTGATTGGGTTACCAGTAACTGTATTTCGTGTTTCGGGTCTTCCTCCCTCAGCCTTAAAAACCACCCAGTGCATTCCATACGGCCCCTGCCACCTGTGTAGCCGATTCAAGTGTGTAGTGCACACCTGACCTATTAAGGGGAACCCTACAAGACTCGACCCTATGGCGAAGATCGAGAAATCTGCAGCCAATGTCATCACAGAAACGTCGTAGTCTCTGTTTCAGCCCCTCAATACGGCTCTGAACCAGAGGTCCACAATCAACTCTGTATACGATGGTACAGATGGTTAGCTCTGCCGATATCTTGTGGCCACTGGCCACAGAGTACACCCTTTCAGCCAGCCCCGGAAGGAAGAGAGGATAACCTCCGAACCAAGGCGACAAGCATCATTGGTGCCGACATGATCCACAATCTGTAGTTGGCTACACCCCGGCCCTTCTATGGCATCCGGGATGGCCTGTTCCACATCTCGGATCAGGCCACCCGGAATACACACTGAATGGACGTTGGATTCCTTCCTCGAGTAATCCGCGATTTCCTTAAGGGGCTCTAATAACCGCCTAACAATAGAGCTCCCAACTACCAGAATGCCCTTCTGCGTTTGCTCAGACCTGGCGGGTTGGGGGGCCGTCAACTCGCAGGATGACAATTGTGGGACTGAGTCAGCCTCCGACAATACATCAAACTTGTTGTTCAGACGAACAAGTTCAGCGTCTTGGCCTTTAAGCCTGTTCGACTGCCCCCGTGTGCGGCTTCGAAGTCTAGAAGCCATATGACAGTCACCGACAGGCGACCGCGGCACAGCATCCAACACTTCAGCCTTGGTTGCAGGTACGACGGTCGATATGGGAAAATATGTGATAGGCATGGCTACATCAGTTTCCCCAATATCATATCTGCTGCAGCCTTTTAAGGCAGCTTCCAGCTGTGTAACTTTCGCTAACACAGCTGCAAGATGTGCGCGCAGATCAGCCACCTCAGCTCGCATCTGCACACAGCAATCACAGTCCCTAGACATACTGCTTATGAAAAACGCAAAAAAGAAAGAAAAAAAAGAACAAAAAAAAGGAACAGAAACTCGAAATAACCTGTACTTCCTACAAAATATAAACACTCGGAGATTGCACTAACCTAATCTACACCCACTACAGATAAAATATAACATGAAAATACACTCGGCGACTGATCAAACACTACTAAGGAGCACTGTCTACAAAATGTAAACACTCAGAGATTACACTAATCAAATCCCCACACCACTTCAAATAAAATATAACAACAAAATACGCTACTGCACTCGGCGACTGTTCAAACGCTACTAACGACCACTGTCTACAAAATAAAAACACTCAGAGATCACACTAATCAAATACCCACACCACTACAGATAAAATACAACAACAAAATACGCTACTGCACTCGGCGACTGTTCAAACGCTAGTTTGATTGACGTCTCTCCAAACGATTAGCACGTTCTTCGGGAACTATATAAAGGTGGCAGCAGTTCCATCCATGCCAGTACTCTGAAGAAGGCCACAAAATGATGGCCGAAACTTTAGGTTTCGACAAATTGATGCGGTTCAACCCGGACAACCAAGATTATACCTGTTGTAAAATCGTCTGGCATCGCGTGAACCGTAGAATGACATCAAATTCCAAAATAACCAACGGGAAATTGATATCTTTCCATTAAGTAACGCGTTTTCAGTTTTGCAGGAGGCTGAAGATTTAAGTGCGAATGGCCCAGAAGCGATGCAGGGAAGATTTTTTCGCAGACCCCAAACGATGCCAAGAAAAGCTCCAACGTCCGAAGTCTAGGGAATCCGCGACGAGAACTAGCCACGAAGAATGGTGCAGATCCTCATACTAACGTTCATTCCATTTTTCTTCCAGGAGCAACTGTACCACATGTCATGGAGGCCATTACAAAAGCGATTAGAGAATCTAACTGCCGTTAGTTAAGAGTAGTCGAGAACGTCGGTACTAATGACTTATGTCGTGTTTCCATTGCAGATATAGTTAAATCAATGGACAAGTAGGACCAGAAGGCGTATGAAGCAGCGCAGGAAAATTCTGCACATTTGCTGTTGTCCATTTGTAGTGTCATGCTGCGCATCGATTGTTGGGAAAATACGTGGTGGAAGCTTTTTAATTTGAATTGTAGTTTACATGAGCTGTGTCGCAGAAACAACTGGGGCTTCGTCGACCTTCAAACGATGATAGCTGCCACCTGGAACGTATATGTTAAGTCGGGCGTCCACTTCACACCGAGAATGGCGACCAAGGTTCCTGCAAAATTATGGAACCATCATAATAACAATTATTTTTAGGAACACCGTGTGACCTGATGATCCTTCAGTTCAACGAAGAGAATGTGCCGATTACCTACATCTTAGTTCTGGTAGTGATGGCGCCAATATTAAAGCTCTAAATTTTTCACCCGTTTCCCTCCGGAATGCAAATAGGAAAAATGCGAATTTAGACTCCACAAATAACGATAGAAAGCAACTAAGGATAATGGTCGTAAATTGGAGTATTAGAGGGAAACCAGCCGATCTCCACGCTGCAGTTGCGACTAATGATATCGATATAATACTAGAAACCGAGAGCTGCTCGACGCCAGTAGTTGAATCTAGCGAAGTATTTGCCCCACAATTCAATATTTTCCATAAAGACAGAACTACCTCAATTGGCGGAAGTGTGTTCCTGGCCGTTAATAAAATCGTCAATTGCTCTTTAGCAACTGAAACAGGAAATGTTTGCGAGTTAATATGGGTGAAAATAAAAATTGGAAGAAATTTAAAGTTCATACTAGGGTCATTTTATCGACCTCCGGATTCTGGATTAGATAACGTGGAGTATTTTAGGCGGTCACTTAATAGTGTTTCCACAAAATTTCAGGTACATACATTGATCATGGGAGGCGATTTTAATATACCTTCGGTTAACTATGACACATGTCACGTCAGGCGGAAGAGCTAGGGTAGTAACCTAAAAGTCCATTCGCGGAAAATTCTCTTGAAAAGATGGTCGAAGGACCAATGCCGAGTGACAAAGAAAGCTTATACGTTCTGGATCTTAGAAAGAATCAGAATTTTATAGATACAGTTTG
The DNA here is from genome assembly GCA_031002005.1 of Vandiemenella viatica. Taxonomy (NCBI): domain Eukaryota; kingdom Metazoa; phylum Arthropoda; class Insecta; order Orthoptera; family Morabidae; genus Vandiemenella; species Vandiemenella viatica. The sequence continues at coordinate 19,299,832 of JARYHS010008075.1, read as the reverse complement.
TATAGAAGTCGGCATAAGCGATCACAAGGTGGTTGTGATAAGTTTAAAATCTAGTCTGATGTTGAAACATGATGAAGATAGGCTTGCATATTGCTTAGATAAGGCAAATGAGGCGGGCAGGGGCGGATCCAGCATTTTGGTTGGGAGGGGGATGAGCGGATTTTGGTTTGAGGGGGCTTGGGTGGACTTTGTGGAATTTGATTTAGGAGGGGGGGGGTTGTTTGAGTTGAGCGAGGGTAGTGTTTATAGTCTCCTCGATGCTGTCCCCTTACAAAATCTGGAGAGCTAAAAAAAAGTCTCCAAAATTACGATTTCAAAGCTGGAACTAGATATTTGGGGGGGGGGGCTTGATCTCCCTAGCCTTCCTCTGAATCCTCCCCTGGAGGCGGGTATGGTTGATCATTTGGCGAAAAATTCTGAAACATACACGCTAAATACGAATGTTTAGAAACTTTGGTATAATTTGAAAGAAATAATATGGACCGTGAAAAATAAACTTCTTTCTAAGAAATTTATTAAAGTTGGTAAGAACTTTCCGTGTCTCAATCTGAAGGTGAAACGTTTACTCAGGAAGTAAAGGCGTTTACATACGACGGTAAAGAAATCAGAGGACTCATCTCATCGCCTTAAATTAGTCCAGTTCCGAGTGGAATTGCGCAAGGCAATGCGAGAAGCTATTAAAGAATTGCAAGTAAAGAATTTACCAAAACATCTAATTACTAACCAAAAAAAAATCTGATCGTATATGAAAGTAATAAGAGACTCTCGTAAGGTTATGCCGTCACTAATCAAGGAAAATGGGGAATTATCGGAATCTAGTATAGAGAAAGCAGAAATTTTGAATAATATCTCTAACAAAGCTTTCTCAACAAAAAATAGAGGAGATCCCAATATTTAATAAGCGTACCGACAAAATTATGAAAGATCTCATTCTTGACGTCGATGGAATAACCAAACTGCTTAGGAATGTAAAAACCAACAAGGTTCCCGGAACAGACGGTGTTCCTACTAGAGTATACTCTATGTACGCAAAGGAAATTGCGCCATATTTAATGAAACTGTATGCCGCCTCCTTGGTTCAAGGAATCATAAGCGCTGAGTGGAAGACCATCATCGTAAGTCCTTAAAAGTGGGAATGTTAATGATCCTCAAAATTATAGACCGATCTCGATAACTTCAATATTTTGAAAGTTTTAGAACATAACATTTATTGAAATGTAATGCGGTTTTTGGATGTAGAGGACCTTTTAAACCCAAGCCAACATAGATTCAGAAAAGGCCGATGCTGCGAGACACAACTTGCACTTTTATTTCACGGCTTGTGCCAGGTTATATATAGATTATACCAGGATGACTTAATTCTATTAGATTTTAAAAAAGCCTTCCACACTGTGCTTCACACAAGATTACTTACAAAACTTCTTAGCTGTGGCATATCTAGACAAATATCTGACTGGGGTGCAGACTTTTTGAAGGGTAGAACACAGCGTGTAGTTCTCGAACGAGAACGTTAATCACTGACCGAAGTGTAAGGTCCGGTGTTCCCAGAGGAGTGTTGTTTCTAATATACATTAATGATTTATACGACGTGATTTGGGGGGGGGGGAACTATGGATGACTGCGCCTATTTACAAGCCAATTGTAGCACATTTCAATAATTTTATAGTTAGATGCAGTATTCTAGAACGTTACAAGCTAGCCTCAGTCAGCTACGATCCTGGGCAAGCGCGAAACACAAAACCGGGTATGCAGATTTGGGGGGGGGGGGGACTATGGATGACTGCGCCTATTTACAAGCCAATTGTAGCACATTTCAATAATTTTATAGTTAGATGCAGTATTCTAGAACGTTACAAGCTAGCCTCAGTCAGCTACGATCCTGGGCAAGCGCGAAACACAAAACCGGGTATGCAGATACTCGAATCCCTCCTACAAGGCCACAGAGCCAGCAGTTCACCGTGGCAGACGCTGACCGTAAAGAACTGGAACCTCCTAGAAAGACGTCCCCAGCTGGCCAATTAAAATTCTGCATTCACACCTCGTGATGCAAGTCAGTCAATAAAAGCAGTCACCCCACTATGGAGCTACAGTGCGGGGGCATTTACAAACAGGCTCTCTTCGCAATGTTTTTCTGAAGATCACACAGTAAACTTGCCACTGATGTGTAATGTGTAATCGTAAACTTGCCACTCTTTGATCCAATGATATAGGCAGTATTAGAAAAGTTCACCACCTTATCCACCTTTGGTATGCTCAAGGGTGAGGATAGTACCAATCCCCCCATTATTTTACTCAGCCATTTGGCTATCGTGATGAAGCAAAATTCGTTTCTGTGCATAGTCATGATATACCACTTATTTGTATTATTCCACTTGTTCTTTTGTAGAGATCAGTAATAAATGCCTGTCAATCTCATCTCTAAATTCATTTCAAAGTTTTCAAGTCAAGTGTTATTAAGTGTTTTCCAGCCAGTACTCGCAGACGACAACTAGAAGAACCAGAAGTTGACGGCAAGAAGGCGGGACGAATCACGTGCACAAACGGGGTAAGTTTCGCTCGGCCTTTACTACACGACACGATCTTATGAAAATAATTATTTGGTGAAAAGACTGGCCACTGGAATTAAACGCTAAAAAAGTGTAAAACCATACATAAAATTAGAAAAGGGACACCATTTAGCTATTATTATAAAATTAATGGCACTGTCCTTAGAACGGTAGATTCCACTAAATACATAGGGTTAACAATCCATAATAAATTGTTGTGAAATGAACTTATTGAGAAGGCATTGGGAAAGAAAAAATATGCTCTGATTTCTAGGTCTTAATTTAAAACATTTAACACCGGAGGTTAAATCGAGGCGTCCTCACTTAGAGTATTATTGTTCTGTATGGGGTCCCCATCAAAAGCAATTAATGGATGCACTGAAGAAGGTTCAAAGAAGAACCGCCCAATTCGTGACAGTTATATACAGCAGGAGGGAAAGCGTAAATGCGATGTTGAATGAATTAGGTTGGGAAGACATGGAACAATGAAGGCGTTGCTCTCGGCAGAAGCTGATTGAAAAATTCAGGATGAGAGCAAACACATATTACTATCAGCTGCATTCATATGTAGGAATGACCAACAAAATAAGTTAAGAGAAACGGCCGCCAGACCCGATTCATTTCTATACTCTTCTTTTCGACGAGTGAATAACGAGTGGAATAGGAAGGAGTTACCGAGAGAGATAACTTAGATTCCGACAGGTAGGTCCCTATAAAACCTTTCGTCCATCCTGACCTGGGGTTTTCAGGGTTTTCCCAAATCGCTCCAGGCGAACGCCGGGATGGTTCCTAAAAATAGCTCATGGGGGCATCCTGCCATATCCCATATATCCCTTCCTATGCACAGATGGTTACATAAAAGGATTGGTGCAATGAATCTACGCCATCCACGTTTAGTGAAAGGAGGAGTAATAATAATAATAATAACTCGGCAGTGGTCCGATGACAGCCATTTTATGGTTGACTGTGCCTAGAAGCTGGTCATCCCCTTTGTAATAGCAACGTCGAGGACATGTTGATGATACACTCTCACTGAAAAGTGAGTTAGTTCTTCTGGGAGCCGCGCACACATCTGGTACCTGCCGTCCAATTTTCTTAGCATGGCACTTGCTTGGTTTCCTCTTCCTGCTATTCGAATCGGAATCCTCTAGCACAGGGGTCGGCAAACCGCGGCTTCCGAGCCGCGTGCGGCTCTTTAAGGATTTTATTGCGACTCCTAAATAATATTTTTTCTAATACATCTTTACCGACAGCAATGGTAATAGTAGTAGTAGTAGTAGTAATTAAAAAATTATACTAGCCGCACATATGGAAGGACCAAAATGTAATCACCCGTGATGGGTACTTGAAATAATTTGCTTATTAATATTTACCTACAGACAACATGACACATTGCGTTTCAGGATTATGTTAAAATAAATTGAAGTGAATGAAATTTCAACCATCAACAAAGCAGCATAGTTTATTTATTAATTATAACAATACAAAAACTTGGAAAGTGCAAACAATTGAACGAACCATGAGTTTAACAGGGTGTATGCAGTGATGGCTGCGACCGGTGGGTGCTCCTCGGGCTCCAGGTTTGGTTTCTCCCGCTCAGCAATCCCACATGTCCACAGCCGAACAGTCTTCCCTCTCCCTCCAGCGTGCCGAGTGCGTTCACGACCACTCTCTCTTCGCCGACCTTGAGACAGCCAGCTCAGCTCAACCACCGACACATTCCATCTAGTATAGGGGGTCAGTAACCACCCACTTCGCCTGTTGTCCTCCTTTGCCGTTAACACCAACGCCAAACACACATCTCTTCAGCTCTCGTGACAGGCAGGAAAACCCGGGCGTTGCCATCTGTGTTCCGGCAGGGTCTGCAACACTGCCAACTTCCGCCGCGTTGCTCGTCGCCAGATCTCGTCTCCACATACGAACGAAGATCGTATTTTGTGGGCATAAATGCCTGTAGGAGAACGAAAACTGTTCTCGGCTTAAGAAAGCGTACCCTGTGAAAGTTTGTGTGGAACGCACCACGCTGGTCATTTCTGTGTGGACATTACAGATTGTCCTCCTCCCGGCAAATTTTAAATTTTTCTGAGCAGAATTTAATATTAGTTTATCACTTGCACTGAGGTTTACAGAAATCCTGAATGTCCACTACTTCATTAAAGTCGCGAACATCCCGGGTACCATTTTTCGTCCAATGCCATCACTTCCAGATTTCATTTTCTAGTTGACATTTGGCAAAACTGCCATACTATGACTCACCACAGCTCAGCAATGAATCTACCAATGTTATGTAGCGTTTTTCCGGCTTGACATGCATTCAGTAGAAGAGGCACTCATTCTATAGGCCAAACACAAGGTTTAGGACGTGTACTTTATGTTACTAGAAAATACGACTAAACAGAAAATGATTATATAAAATATTGTTGTCTAACACTAAAATATTTACATTCGACATAACTCATTCGTTGTGAAGAACAAAAGAGGTACGATAAGACAATAGTGGCCTATAGCAACGCTGATTTCTGACTTCACGGAACCGTGTGGCTACCACGTTCATACTCTCTGTTTCGCCAGTATTCTTGTAGGTCCACTGATGCCTCATTGACCATAAGTTTGTTAATAAACAAATCTATCCCCACTTTCGCTTTTAAATCCCAATACAATTCACACTCCATACCTGACCCGGAGTTCCTGGAAACACTGGCTGAAGGCACAGGTCATGTCAATGACTGTGGGTTTCTCCCGCTGTCGACTTTACAGCATGATGCAGTTGTCGTGAAGCAAACTCACAGGACTGGTGACTTTTTATCTAATATGTAACGTAATTTACCAGCTTGCTTCACCCAAATTTCTGATGATTAATTCACTAAAATTACAGTACTTATCACTAACCATGTACATTACTATAAATTCCCAACATTACCAACGAATTCCCATCAAGAGAATCTGCGGAACGAACTCCGTAACTATAGTCTAATGAACTGATTTTGGTTACTGCGGCAGCCGATAATTTTTCCAATACGAGTTTTCTGACACCATCCCCTAAATAATTGCTGCGGCATACGGTGGCAATAACACAGTAGCATTCACTATGTAGATTTCCGGTATAGATTCACGGTGGTATACCCTTAGGCCTCTGGCATTATCGACATCGATATCAACGTTGCCATCCGTGAGCATGTATGCGTTGTGGCCTACCTTCCTCTAAAGGTGGAAATCTTGGATATTTTTTCCTAAGTGCATCGGATTGGGAAGCGTAGCGTACTAACACTAGATCACCAGCATTAAAAGAATGGGGTGCTTTTCCCATCTTTCTCTCCTGCCTACATTTCATCTTCTCCAAGAGAAATTGCTTTGCATGTGACAACCGCGTGCGCGTGTCAACACACACTGTGGGTTGTGTGAATCAAATTAACCAGTCACACAGCGAGGTTATGGGTGAACCAAAATGTAGCTCCACCGGCCGGTGTCCTGTGCTACAGTGTATTGTGAAATTAAGATAATACTGTATTTTTGGTAGATATTTCACCCAAGCAGCATGATTTTCTCCTACCAACAAGTTCGCCCCTAGCAGGCGATTTTATCTCTCAACGATGTTACTTTCTGGGTTTCTTACAGAATTAAAAATTACCTTTATTCCTGCCTCTATATTTCCATCTCTTGCTCGTGAAAATCGTTGCATGGTCGCTTAACAAACGTTCCGGCTGGCCACATTCAGGAACGTATTTTTCCAAAATAATCAGGAGACACTGTCCCGTCGTGGTGCTGTTAGTTGCATATAGGCGGACCAACTTCGTGAAAGCATCCACAACCACCAAAACATATTTTTTGCTGAATTGTACAGAAGGCAACGGACCATAAAAATCCAAACATTCCAGCTCGTTTGTGGCCTCTGATATTATCGGGTGGAGTTCGCTAGAATAACTTTTATTTGGATGTTTAACGTTAGGCATAGGTTACACGACCTGACGGTCCTATTCACGTACCTTTTTAATACATCCGCGTATCATTCCCGTCGAAGCATTCGACAGGATTTTCCCGTAACATACCGTTGTGGTCGAAATGTTCATGATATATTTTTATCACTTGTTCCGACATCGCACAAGGTAGCCATGTCAGCCAATTCTCCATCTTACAAACCAGATGAAAACACACCCTCCCATACATACGGCTTATCGTCGCTGTGTTTCTCCCGTCCTCGAGAAATTCTATAATCGTTTTGATTTCAGAATATTTATTTTGTTCAAGCCTGAGGTCTCGTCGAAATTCGTCTGGATTGACGCCAGCTATCAATTTTTCTGCGGCAATCAGCACCTCATATCCTCTTGTCACGTGACCCATGGTTTCAGAGACACCTTTCGCCAGTCCACCATCTTATTATCGGCACCCTCGCAGTGTGAAACTTCAATATCGTACTTCTGTAATAGTAAAGGCCATCGGGTAACTCGGCGTGATGTAAACTTTGCCTTCATCAGGAAGGTGAGCGCGTAATGGTCCGCCCTTAGGTAAATCTTATTTCCAAGTAGGTATTACCTAAATTTAAAAACACCAAACACCAATACTAGTATTTAAATATCTGTAGCGTGGTTATTGCGTTCTGAGCCTCGCGGCACGCGACTTGCTGTTGCCCCAATTTGTAACTCACAGTTTTCCGCTTGTTTCTGGAGGACAGCGCCGAGTCCTGTTCCACAGGCATCGCAACTGAGAAAAAATGGTATGTCAAAATTTGGATGTGCAAGGGATGTGCTGAAACATTTTATTTTCTCAAAAGCTTCTTGTTGTTCTATACCCCACTTCCACCACTTCGTGATACCATTTTTAAAATAACCGCAAACTCTTAGGAACTGTCGGACCTGTTTGATGGTTGTCGGCGGTGGGAAGTGCAGAATGTCCTCAACTTTTGCTGGTGAGGCTTCAGTTACCTCCGGCGTGACCTTAAATCCAAGAAGGGTCACCTCTCACGCACACACGTTTGCCGTATCCGGTTGTAGAGTTACGCTCCTTTTAGCCAAGACCTCGAATAGTTTGTTGAGGTGAGCTATGTGCTCATCAGACGAATCTTAAAACATCAGAAGATCGTCTATGTAAATCGATCAGTATTCCTTAACTTCTGCTGGTAGGATATCATTTATAGCCCTAATGAATGAGCTCGACGAATCACGGATTCCAAATGCTACTCTGTTAAAAATGAACTGCGTCCCTTCAAAAAGGAACGCCGTATATGGGGTGCAGTCGTCATGCAGCTCGACCTGATTGAAACCAGCGTTGACAGCCATCTCTTCCCGTGAAATTTACTCATAAGATCGCTAGTCAGCTCCGGGCGCTCGGCGTCTACAATATATATATATTTAAATTTCGCAACAGTTGAACCACTGTGGGCAAATTCCCCCCGAAAAATTATCTTCTTGCCTTCCAACGACATTGAGGCGTGCCTGCTGCTTTGGTGCTGTCTGATTACTCCCCCGTTCGGCACCTTCGAACCATCTGTTGTTTGAGAACCGACCGCTGCTTTTATGCTCGTTCTATGGTGGCCGGGCTTGGCCTCCTGCGTATCCCACAAAAATGCATATCGTTCCCGTTACCAAATCTCTGGTCATGTTGATGCTGGGAAGAATTTTCCTACTCACCATTTGCCAATTTTAGTGTGTCCAGCAACTGTTCCAGGACTGCGATGTAAACTGGATTCAGTACATTTTATATATGCTCTGGAAAGGGTAACCTCAGAGCCATGCGCAGCTCCTGGGCATCTAGTGAGTCATCTAGGGATCTTGACAAATCTGTAAGACGGAAAGGGTACGCGAACATACTTCCCTTGGTGCAATTGTGCTTCATCTGATACCTCTACCCCCAATTTTCTTTCAGGAATACTTCCTTGAATTCTTCGTATTTCGTATCCTCATTACAAGCGATGAAAAACAAGGCTCGTTCTTCGTCCCCAAGTTTTTGCTCAATAACAAGCATCTTCAATGTTCCGGAAAGTTTTTTACTCGCAAGTAACAGTTCAGCTTCTCTAAAAAGAGTTTAGGATTCATCCCCTCCCGGACGCTGAAATTCTGGAGGGGTATATCTATTGAGTGGCACGTCAAGTTGGGGGGTTGTCCTCTGTTAGCCACTTCGTGCTTCACTGTAGTCATCTCCTTCTGCAACCCCTTCAGTTCGCCCTAAACTTGTCTCATTATCTCTTATTGGGTCGCACGGATGCTTCCGTAGTCCGTTCTGCATTCCGTGATGTTTCTCACATCACTAACATTTTCTCCCATTTCATCCATCCTCGCACTATTGCTTGCCTGTAAATCGCCGACCCGCGATTCCAACTGGCTTAACCAAGTTCTAGACTGTTGCCCTTGTTCCCCTACTTCACGCCGCGTCTGTATCAGCTGCTCATTCAGTCGGTTTTGCGCACTTGTGAGGCACTCCTGACCCGCTCGTACAGCGCGGGTAGTTTCATTGATAGCACTTACTTCCGTAGTCAGACTTCACTTTAACATTTCTAATTCTGCCTTGATCAGGCCTCTCACCTTCGTCCTTATCTGCGTCTTCAAATCCTCCTGCTCCACTTTTACAGCATTCAAATCCGACCGCACGGCCTCAAGTTGTAAGGTCATTGCGGTTATCATAGAAAACAGACGCTCAAATTGGAATCTTTGCTTCGGTAGGATTCTTACTGCCTGCATCTGTTGGGTGAGATTCCAATCGGAAACAGACGCAGTGGTTTCATCCGTCCCGTAAAATGTACTTGCTCCACATGTTTCACCTGGCGCAACCGCGCTATATTCCTCAGATTCAGTAACTTTACTCATGTTTCAATTCTAACGGGAAGTGAGACACGGTATCGCATTCGTTCTTCACACATTATCTCAGAGTTTGTTTCTTAAATACTTGACGTCGTTATGTTGCCTTAAGAGGCCTTCAGGTTATTCAAAGAATTACTAATTTTCCCGAACGCAAAAACATACGCGAATTAACTATATGTAATTTTAGTAACAGACTCCAGACAATGGCTAAAAACTAAGCTTGTAAAAATAAACCGAATAACACCCGTTAAATGAAAGAAATTCCTCAGTGCCTACGGTATGCAATTATAGAAACAATTGAATCATCCAAAGTTAAAGAAAAGTTAACATAGCAACCAAAGCCAAATGCTGAAGGTTAAGAACACATAAATGAAACTCATACCTCCCGTGAGTTAGTAGAAGTTCTTCAGTACTAACAATGAGCTACAAATGGAAACACCATAAACATTATGGAATGCAGCAACCAAATCGACGAGATTACAACGCAGTTTTCATAGATCGCGAACAAAAAAAATCAAATAGCATCAACAGCAATGACATAGCGTAAGTATCTGAAGCACTGTTCAACAAATATAATTTTACTGCGACAGCCTCTTGCTTCCGAAAGCCGTTGTAAAATGATATTTTATAAAACACGACATGAAATACAGAAATATAAGTCCTTCTCTGCCTTTGGTACCACTATACTGAAAAGCCGAACACAACATGAGAAATCTATTGCTACTACCAGATGTTCAAAACAGGTTAGAAAAATATACTAGCCTCACATATGGATGGGCCAAAATGTAATCTCCCGTGTTGGGTACTTGAAATGATTTCCTTTTTAATGTTTACCTATAGAAAACATCACACATTGCAGTTCAGGATCATGTATGTGTGGATGAAATTTCAACCATCAACAAAGAAGCATACTATATTCATTAATTATTACAATAAAAAAACTTGGAAAGTGCAAACAACTGAACAAGCCATGAGTTTAACAGGGTGTATGTTTCGGGCTGAATCACTGTGAACCTCCGGTGAATGCAACGCAGAATTACCGCATTCGATTATTACTGCAGTAATGGTCGCGGGCGGTGCGTGCTCTTCGAGCTCCAGGTTTGGTCTCCCCCGCTCAGCAATCTCACATGTCCACGGCCGAACAGTCTCCCCTCTCCCTCCTGCGTACCAGGTGCGTTCACGACCACTCTCTGGTTCTCCGACCTTGAGACGACCAGCTGAGCTCAACCCTCAGCTCATTCCATCTAGTATCGGAAGTCAGTACCTCCCACTTCGCCAGTTGTCCTCCCTTGCCATTAGCACCAACGCCAAACTCACACATCTCAACAGCTCTCGTGACAGGCAGGGAAACTCGGACGTTGCCATCTGTGTTCGGGCAGGGTTGGCAACACGGCCGACTTCCGCCATCGGGAGATCTCGTCCCCACATATGAACAAAAATTTTATTTGGTGGGCATAAATGTCTGTAGGAAAACGAAAACTGTGCTCCCCCGAAGAAAGTGTAACCTATGCAAAGTTGGTGCGGGAACGCACAACGCTTGCCATTTCTGTGAGGACGCTACAGATTGTCCTCCTTCCTGCACATTTAAAATGATGAACAATTGAACAATTGTTTGAGTCGTACGGTCCTGCATACAGACAGGTTTCGTATTGCAGTGACGAGATACATGCCAAAACAATTGACATTTGTAACACTGTGGTAGTCCGACGGAAGAACAGTGCTTCTCCACGGTAACCTTTAAGTGGAAAATTCTTTCTACCTGGAAATTTTACAGGCTTTGTAACGAGGCATTTTGACGTTGTTCCAAGTCGGCGTAGCTGAGCAAAATTTTGCACATCGAGCCTATGGAGATGAGTTCCTCTTTCAGTTCAGCAGCTGCAATGGTACTTGGTATACCATATAATACCACCTTCAGCAGTTTTACTGCACTGGTGTTAAAAATTAAATGAGGAGTCTTCTTCTAATCCAGAAGTTAAGGCACCATACTGAGATATTCGAAGGTCGTGAAGATAAATTTAATTTTATATCCTCCTAAAGTCATGGCCGAGAGGGGTCATTTACTATATTTTGTAATGAAGTTTCTTGTAGTTTTCTTCAAACTTTACAACGATAACTATAATGTTCTAGAAGCATACTTTAATTGAAACAGTTGCTTACTTACATCTTCTCCAGGTGGTGGGGTATTCTCGTGTGACGTGCAATCACGAGCCCCAAATAGTCATGCCACAGGTATTGCACTGCTGCTGGTTGATGTTATTAAGTCACGGTTGCTGAAGCAGCATTCGAATTAGCTACTTTCTCATTCCAAGGTTTCTTCACTGTAGTTACACTGGAGGATTGCAATGGGTCTGTTGCAGGAATGAAACTAAACGCTCCTTCCATCTCCTTCTTAGTGTCTTTCTTGTCCTTATTTGTCGAAGAAAGCTGCGACACTAGTACACTTCGTTTGGTGTTCGTAAGCTGATCAACGCGTGGTCCATTGGATTTTAACGCAAAGAAAGGCGAAGAGCATTTCTTCATGTTGATATGAATGCCTTGCTGATTTCCATCTCGTGGCCCATTTACTACCTGGTCTGCCAACTGCATATCCGCGTTCGTCAATAATGCCATATCAGTGCCCAAGGGGCCTTGCTATTTCGTAGATGGTAATTAATTTTCAGGTGATGCGGCACTATCATTCGGTTAAGAATTCGCTGTGGGGGAGATATAGTGGTTCTAAGTGGTCTACCAGGGGCATTTTGTTGTTACGACCAAATATGTGTGTGTCCTTCTATTTCACTTTGAAAACACAACTACATAGCACAGATCTCTGGTATTTGGATGTGGTAGTAGCCTCGATTCTCCCATCGTGCACTATGGTAGTTGCACGTAGGTAGCTGTGGGAATGTGGGAGATACGGTGATTGAAACTGGTCGATCTGGGACGTTTTCATATTTTACCAAAGACATGTGTGTCCGCATATTTCACTTTGCTGCCTCAACTACATAGCGCAGACCACTGGTGTTTGTGTGTGGTAGTGGCCTCGATTCTCCCCTCGTGCACTATGGTGGTTAGATATTGGTAGCTATGGGAGTGAGGGAGGTATAGTGGTTGAAAGTGATCGACCTGCAGCACTTTCTTATTTCAACTAAAAACGTGTGTGACCCTGTAATTTACTTTACAGCCACAACTACCAAGCGCAGATCACTGGTGTTTGTATATGGTAGCAAAATCGAGTCATTCATCGAGCACAACGTTGGTCGAATGTCTGTAGCTGTAACGGCGTGGGAGATACGGTGGTCGATGTGGAACATTTACATATGTTCACCAAACACATGTGTGTCCCTACATTTCTCTTTTCTGCCAAAATAACATTACGTAGTTCACTGGTGGCCTCGAGGCTCCCATCATGAACTGGTGGTTACATGTAGGCAGCTATTGGTCGAGGAAGGACATATTTCGAAGAAAGACATTTGTATCCCTATATTTCACATTCCAGGTACAATTACCTAGCACAGACCACCGGTGTTTGGATGTGGTAGTAGCTTCAATTTTCCGAACGTGCACTATGGTGGTTGCATTTCGGTAGCTGTGGGGGTGAGGAGATATGGTCGACCGAGGGAATTTCATGTCGGTAGCTATCAATCAAAATTCTTTTCAACCAAAGCGAAACCATGGGCACCAGCTTGTTCAGTAATAATAAATCATTAAGTTGGACCACCACAAAAATATGGCGCCTTCAATCATATTAATATGACCACACATTCAGAGCATCTGTTTAGTCTTCACATACTAGACACTGCTTAAAGTAATATGAGGCACTAGAGAAACATGTTTAATTAATTTGATTGTTATGTGTCTCCGATGAAAGGAATGTTTAATGCTACAATTGAAACGGAATGAAAAAACTAAAACAAAAATGCTAGTATAAGTCTGAAGAATTTCATAACGTCGTAAACTAATATAAAATTGTTGAGACAGCAGCTACGTCAGAATGTTGCAAAGCTGGCACGACACGTGGGTCAAAGTCATTAAGTTTTAATCGATTTATTGCCGAAAATATTAGCTGCAAATGAATGGGGAATAAGGTGACTCGCGAAACGCCCCACAATTGCAACTTTTGGCGGTTCTGGAATCTGGAGAACGTACACCAGTAATTCTTGTGTTTATTATAATTATTAACTAACCACAAAGCCGTCAAAATGACGGGTTTAACTGATTGTTCTGGCAATTAATTTATTGTTCGTTGCTTACCTAAATAGAATTGTTATAAAAAAATGCTCAAAGTGCTGTAATTTCTCGACTCTTGTGATACAAAAAGTTTCTATTGTCAACTTGGCCCAGGTTGTATATCAGCATAATAAAAATCTTCGCTAACATTGCCACTAGAAAATCAAAGCTTTAATCACATGCGAATTAATATATTCCCTGTATCGAATTTCAATGTGATCATGCATCGCGATACAAACTTGATCAAAATTCTTCATGTGTTACATCTTACTTTTTAATTATCTTTCTTTTTAATTATCTGTGATGAAAATCGATATATTAACGGCTGACACAGCTTACATGCGGTTGAAATAATGGCCCACGTGTAAACGAAGGACGCTTAAAATAAATATTAGCAACTTACGTTATACCACGTAATATTAGTTTTAATTGTGGTTTAGCGCACATAGCTCGCAATAAATTTGGAACATCTTTTATTCAAACCAACTAATGATTTCAGTAAAAAAAATATAGTTATAATTAATATTACAATTTAAAAAGAAATAAATTCTTTTCTTTCAGTGTTCTGTCAATTCATTTCTTAGCAATTGCTTAAGTAAATAGAAAAAATAAAGCATATTGTTTTTCCTAGCGCCTTGCGCTGTAACAAAAGGTTTCTTTCTGTTGGTATCCCTATCCAGGTTGCATTTCAATCTAAATGCCCCTTTAGACGAGTCGACCTGGTTTCGTTAAATCGTAGCCACGCCCCTTTGGCCCTGTAGACGATCCCTGGATCGTCTAAAGTTATCTCCTGGTCACGTTTTTGTGGCGAGACCAGGTAAGGAGGTCGGGTGAAAATGCCAACCGATTTAGTGTGAAAAAGTGGGGAAAGTCGGGACCCCACCACTCTGCCCTTAAAATCGGTAGTGTAAAACCTCACCCGATTGTGCTCACACTGCCTGATTCCCCGTTTTCTTTCTTCTTGTGTCGTACATTGCTATTATTTCTAGATGGATGTATCAGAAAATCAAGAAAAAGAAGTATTGGTGCTGGTGGTGTACATGACTCACAAATTTTTACGCGACATTTCACACAGGGTTGAGAACTTATTTAGAAAAAAATAAAGTATATTTGTCTTCTAAAGGGGAAAATAAAAAGTATATCAAAGGGGAAAAAAGGTCTTTTTAAATTTAGTTATTTATTGCCTTAAATACGTATATTTTCGGGCTAGTAATTTTTTGTTTCATTTCAAAGTTTTGCAGCTGGAGCCACATTCTAAATCTAGTATGAACAATCATTTTTAAATTTAAGGTCGCTCTGTTTCTCCCTTCCTACCTACTATCTTGCATTTATTTCGTTTCATCATTAGTATGTTGTTTTGAAATTAATTGAATTGTATACTTTATCAAAAATAAATTATTTCCGCACACTTTATGGTTATGGTAACGTGTACCGACCAAAAATAAAGTATGATACTTTATATTTGTATAAAAGTAATGTTAGCAACCCTTAAGCCTCTGACCAGTGCGACACATTTTAACATTATATTACAATTTATTCAACAGAAGATTATGCTCACGATATTCTGAAAATTGCTGAAAATCGATATTGACTGATGTAATTGTCTAGTACCAGGTGACTCAATAGTAAAACTCACAGTTCAGATACTGCAATTCGCAAAGAATTAATTTTGAGGATTCCGTTTTATCCAGTTGTATATTTTCTCCCACAGATCTTTATATTTTTGTAGTTGTTTAGGTTTCTACAGTTTCGCTTCCTTTGGAGTTACTGGTGTATCACTTATTACTATCGCAAACACAATCTGAATTACTTACCATTTTAAACAATTTAAAAGAAAAATAATGCAGTTGAAAACTCCAAGCTCAAAATGACGAGAAACAGAAATTCTCTACTTGTCAATCCACCGTTTCGTTTAGAAACAACGGCGAGCAGACTGGAGTACAACAATATGAATATTCCGCTATTATTCCCTTGACTCAGAAGTGATATGTACACAGATCCAAGGATGCGAGCGGACAAAAAAATTCTGGCCGATAGACACTTTTTCTTGCAGGAGGTTGTTTAGCTAGCATAAGTTCGTTCAGTTATATGTATTGTATACATTATTCGAAATAAAGCATTTTGACATACTTAAGAAGCAGGAAAAAGTATAACGCCCAAAAATACAGTGTGATACTTTATAAAAACAGTATGGTTGGAAACCCTAACCTCACATACCCTCTATTATAACAAAGACACTATAAATGAGGCATTTCATGTTTCATCCGTTAGAAATTCCCAAAATCTTCACTATCCAACACAGTCTAATTTGACTGAATGTATGTAGGCTTTTCCCATAATGTCAAGGAGTCAGGTTTCACCAAGAATTTGTGATTTTGATAAATATGAGGACATAAATATTTAATTTAAATATTACAACATTAACAAAAAATTTAATTAACTGATTTTATTAATAGTATGGAACTTACAAATTTCAGAGCAAGACGGATACACGCGTGATAGTAGGCCATTAGTGCGGTAGCAACAGGGCCGCATTTAGGCATAGGCTACCTACGCTGTAGCTTGGGGCCCGCACCACATCCAAAAAATAAAATAAAATAATCAAACTTTTGCAAAGAATGTAACCAATTTCCGAAACGGTTTTAGCACCGAAAGTCCTGAAATGGTCGTGAAAACCGAAAGCAATGTTGGCGCATGCGCAGTCCAATCCTTTGAAGTACGGGTGCACCTGTACCGAAAAGTAACAACTTTGCGACTCGACGACAAGGGCTTATAACCCTTGTAACATAAGGTTGCAGTATGCTGTGGTCGGGGGATATGAATGTAGATTGAAGTCACTGTCGTACACCTGCAATACGAACTTAAATTCCCTAGCTTTCATTTCTGGAAGGTTAGGTAAGATAAATTCATTGTATACGATATGAACAACGAGTAGCGGTGGGAAGTCCATGTTTCAATGTTTTGTATGAAAGCACGTTTCAAGAAAAAATTAAATTAGTTTATGATTGAAATAGGTGTATTTAGAATTAAATATTAATTGTATTTTTTATTAGTTTTTATTTAATTTTTTGTTTTAAACAGTTTAGTTGGCATGCGTGTGTGAATAAACAATATTGTGTTTTTAATCTTTCTCTATTGTGTGCTTTGGCTACCTTAATCATCTTTTATTGTTTATTTTATCTTAATACATAGGCCTACTCTTTCGTATTGTTATTAAAACTTTTGAATGAGTAATTCCGCGGGCTTATGCTGAGATGATGCTTGGTTGCAACAATACAACTAAAATAGGCAGCACTTTATATATATCAATCATCAGTCGAAAAATCGTACGTCCTAGCATCACTTGCTATATACCTCGTTCTCTTCAGTCGGAAATGGTACAGTACAGAAAACAATTTTCAACTTTAGATTCTCCAGTAAGTTATCCTCGTATATTTTTATTTTCATTAAATTATCGAATGTTTTGCACTGAAAGGTTTATTGATTTAATAATAAGTAATCGGTATTAATTTAAATATCTCTACATATAAGGGACGCAATACAGTTATAGCCTAGGGGCCTACATATCCTAAAGGGCCCGCACCACAGGTATAGCCTGGGGGCCTACAGATCGTAAATGCGGCCTGGGGTAGTAAACAAATCGGGCCGGCCGACGGGCCGTCTATGAGCAACACACTTACGACGCGACGGGAGGAAATTGAGATCGGGACCAGGTGACCAGGAACGGGTCGTCTAAAGGCCCCTTAACCACATACTACGCTAAACTTGCCGCGAGAGAAAGAATACTTCAATTACGGAATACGCGGATATTAATAAATGTTCTGTTTCACATTTTGGTGGCAATAATTCTTCGCGATATAAACTAAATCAAACATATTCAGGGGTTTTTACATCAGCTTTTCATGTTATCCGTGATTCAGATCGATATTACAACGGTTGACTGGCTAATGCAGTGACATACTACTGAAACACCGTCATCAGTAAAAGCAAACTAATTTAAAAAATCTTAACAACTTTCGTCCTGGCGGGTAGTATTAAATGTTAATTTCGTGCGACGTTTTACAACGAAGTGAAGCTAAAACGGCAAGAAAATATTACAACAAAGGATTTAACCATCTTTTCAAAAGATTGTCATCGTTTTTACAGCGCCGGCGGTATTTAATATCTGCGCGTCACTCTCACATTTTGGCATTTTTAATCTTTTTCGTGGTAACTTTTTCGGGAAAAGAGTGCAAAACGCGAAGAAGACATTATAACGAAGCAGTTAAAACAATTTCAACAGGCAAGTACCAGTTTCAGGCCAGTGGAGAATATCCCCTTCCACTCTATTTTTGTCTATGCTACATAGACTGCGATCAGTGAAGAACAGCTTTCGTTTATGTCAATTTAAACGAAATACGCACTTTTCTTCGAATGCTCTGACAGTTAATTTATTTACTGATGATTAGAAAAATAGAACTGTTATTAAATAACGCCTATAACATAGAACAACATAGCTGATAGTAAATTGGACAAAAAAAAAACAACTAAAAGCGTGACGTCAAAGCGCGATTTCATAGAGTAACGTTATGGCTTGAAAGATGACGTCATAGATGACCAAGAGTTCCTTATTGTAAATATAGATGCATTAGGCTTAAAATTGAATCGGTCTATAGAGATTTTCTAGAGGAATTAGCTTTTCTCGTGAATGGAATAAATCCTGAGTTAGTGAAATCATAAAATATTAAACATTCACCCAATATGGAACATCTTGCAAGCAAG
This sequence comes from Vandiemenella viatica, assembly GCA_031002005.1. Lineage (NCBI taxonomy): Eukaryota > Metazoa > Arthropoda > Insecta > Orthoptera > Morabidae > Vandiemenella > Vandiemenella viatica. Next base: position 19,281,525 of record JARYHS010008075.1, on the reverse strand, counting down.
ACCATTTACCTCAGCGATAGATGTTGTATGAGTCGAAGGATGGTGATCATGGAGGAAGGATATATGGAGATGAAATAACGTCAAATCGGTGAAACCTCATATAAAAATTCGCCTCATACTGCGCAAGCGCGGCGGCCACTGCCGGCCATAGGAATCACCCCAAAACATTGGGCTGTTTGCACTGTGTATGCTGCTGTGAACATTTCATTTTATAATATTTCAAAGGTTCCTATAATGCCAAATTGTGTTACATATGGCTGAACAAACAGACAAGATAAGAAACAACCTAGAACAACGTTTCGTAACTAAATCACATTGTAATTATTGTTCTTGAAGTTTTTTTTTTTTAGATAACTGCAAGATTAGAGCCTATCGCTATAAATTTATACGTTGGTCTCAATAGGATGATATCGTTCTCAAATGTTTGTTGGTGTAGTGTAGACAATCAGCATATGTTACTACTTTGCACCTAAAAGGCTAGCCTTATTGTAAACGAGTATTGAAAGTCTAATTTAAGCGGGGCAAGTTTACACCGCGATACAGTGAATGTGCATACTTTACTTCAGTTTCAGTTTACACTGAAAATATACGATGAAATTAACTGTGTTAATTTGTGCTGTGTGAACTACTAAACTTGATGAAGCAAACGATGTTGTTACCCGAAATGTAGTTCGCGATGCATTTCATGTGTTTAATAGATATGTCAACGTAGTTTGATTTTGTAGTGGCATTCATATAAATTATTTCTTTAAGGTTTTTTTTTGTCACAAGCCATTATTTCTACATCTACATATATACTCTGCAATTCACAAAATTGTGGGTGGCAGAGGGTGCTCAGCACCAAAGCTAATCTCTTTGCTGTGCATTCCGATCCCTAATGGTACGAGGTAAAAAAGAATTCATATAAGAATCAGTCCGGCACCTTATTTCTCTAATTTTATCTTTCCTGTCCTTCCGACTCAAATAGGTTGGTGGAAGGAGTATTTCACTACACTCAAAAGTGAAAGTGGGAGTACGCATGTTTTCCAATAAGTTTAAACGAAACATGTGTCGTCTATCTACCAGAGACTCCCAACCTAATCTACTAATCAGTTCTGTGACGCTTTCATAAGGACTGTAGCAAGCGGTCACGAATCGAGCGGCTCTTCTCTGTACTTTCTCTATACTTTCGATCAATCCCTTACGAAACGGGTCCCAAATGGCACAACAATAATCCAAATGTGGACGCACAAGAGATTTGTACGCTATCTCCTTTGTTTGTTCATTACAATTTTTCAAGATTCGACCTATGAATCGCAGCCTAGAATTTGCTCTACCTACTAACGAATTGATGTGTATGTCCCATTTCATGTTCCTTTGTACTGTTACTCCCAAATATTTCATAGAATCGACCATATCAATAACTGTATTGTTTACCTCGTATTTCTGAACAATCGGATTCTTTTTGTTAGTTATGCTCATTGTCTTGCACTTTTTACAATTTAGAGTAAGTTGCCACTCAGCGCACCAAGACAAAATAACATCCAAATCGCGCTGAATTTCATCAGCAAACAATCTAAAAAGGCTTTTCACTTTGTCTCCGAGATCGTTTACAAAAATTAAGAAAAGAAGTGGTCCTATTACACTTCCTTGAGGTACACCCGATGTAACATCTAGATTAGAAGAACTTTCTCCTTCAACGACAACATTCTGCGACCGACCTGTTAGAAAATCCTTTATCCATTCACAAAGCTGATCCGATATACCGTACGCTCGAAGCTTCGCGAAAAGGCGGTTGTGCGGCACAGAGTCAAAGGCTTTCTGGAAATCTAAAAAAATTGCATCTACTTGTGAACCTGCATCGATAACTTTCATTATGTCGTGTGTAAATAGGGCCAGCTGTGTTTCACATGATCTTTTCATCCGAAATCCGTGTTGATTTGTTGTAAGCAAATTATTATCATCTAGAAAATTCATAATGTTCGAGCATATAATATGCTCCATAACTCTGCTACAAACAGATGTTATAGATATTGGACGATAGTTTCCAGGATCACTTCGATCAGCTTTTTTGAAAATCGGAGTTACTTGCGCGATTTTCCAATCTGAAGGTACTTTTCGCTCTTCTAATGATTTACTGAATATATCAGACAGAAATGGCCCGATTTCCGCCGCATACTCTGAAAATACTCTTACTAGAATTCCATCCGGGCCCGGTGCTTTCCCCCACTTCAGGAGCTCTAATTGCTTAACGATACCTGCAGTATCTATTCATAATGATTCCATCACCGACTCGCCACGGCGTGGGAAAACGGGAATACTATCCTTATGTTCATTTGTAAATGATTTTTTGAATACAGTAATTAGTACGTTAGCTTTATCGCGGCTTTCATTAACCTCGGAACCTTCACGAATTAGTGCTGGAATATTGCTGTTGGTACAATTAACTTTTCGTACATACGACCAAAATTTCTTTGGGTTTTCTGTGAGACTCTTAGAGAGAGAGTTAGAGTGAAAATCGTTAAAGGCCTCGCGCATTACATTCTTAATATATCCTCTTAAATCAGCTAAGGTTTCTAAATCGCTGCGACACCCCTTCCTTCTTGAGCGTGCTTGTAATTTCCTTTCTTTTTTGAGTAATCTTTTGACTTCGCATGTGTACCACGGTGGATCATTCTCCCCCTTTATTGTCCGCTTTGGTATATATATTTCCATGCCTTCCCTGACATTACGTAAAAAACGATGCCACATCTCTTCATCGGTGTCCTTTGTTGACTTGAAGTTATGGTAATTATTCCTCAGGTAGGTTCTAAAACACTCCTTTGAGGCCTTACTGAATCTGTATACAATCCGCCCTTTTTTCCTTTTTCGCTTGGTCATTAATTTGATAGTCGCAATTACCGCTCTGTGATCGCTTATTCCTGTGGTCGTTGAAATGTCGCTGAATAATTCTGGCCTATTGGTAACCAGCAAGACTAAAATGTTTTCGCTACCGTTATGACACCGCGTAGGTTCATTAACTAGCTGCTCGAGATGATTATCTGACAACAACTCGAGAATTACTTCAGAAGCTGCCCTATCCCTGTTAAAAGTGATATGAACGTAATTACGCCAGTCAATATAAGGCAGATTGAAGTCGCCTCCTAGAATCATAGCATGATCCTTAAAACGGTTAGCTATACTATTTACATTATTTCTTAACTCCTCGACGATAGCTATGTCGGAATCGGGTGGACGGTAGAAGGCGCCTATGATGAGTTTTGACCCAGCAACATTGAATTTAATCCATATGATTTCACAGATCGTATCGACGTCTATTTCATTACATGGGAGAAATTTACTCACAGCTATAAATACCCCACCTCCATGAGAATGTAATCTGTCTTTACGAAAAACGTTCAAGCAATCTTTAAAAGTTTCGGCGGAACTTATTTTCGGTTTCAACCACCTTTCTGTACCGATAACGATATCCGCTTCTGTACTACAAATAACGCTTTCAAGTTCCGGTTGTTTGTTACAAACGCTTCTACAGTTAATTACGAGAAGTTTTAACTGACGAGATTCTTTTACGTTGCTCCTACATTCCGGTGTTGCATCTGATTGGGTTTCCCGTAACTGAATTTCGTGTTTCGAGTCTTCCTCCCTCAGCCTAAAAAACCACCCAGTGCATTCCACACGGCCCCTGCCACCCGTGTAGCCGATTCACGTGTGTAGTGCACACCTGACCTATTAAGGGGAACCCTACAAGACTCGACCCTATGGCGAAGATCGAGAAATCTGCAGCCAATGTCATCACAGGAACGTCGTAGTCTCTGGTTCAGCCCCTCAATACGGCTCTGAACCATAGATCCACAATCAACTCTGTCTACGATGCTACAGATGGTTAGCTCTGCCGATATCTTGCGGTCACTGGCCACAGAGTTCACTCTTTCAGCCAGCCGCCGGAAGGAAGAGAGGATAACCTCCGACCCAAGGCGACAAGCATCATTGGTGCCGACATGAGCCACAATCTGTAGTTGGGTACACCCCGTCCCTTCTATGGCATCCGGGATGGCCTGTTCCACATCTCGGATCAGGCCACCCGGAATACACACTGAGTGGACGTTGGATTTCTTCCCCGAGGAATCATCCATCTCCCATCATTCTTAACCGAAATTAATGAATGAGGTGTCATTTTAAAGCTTATGCTCTCCACTTTGATCACATTATATTTTAAGAAACGAATTTTTCGTAATTCGACCCGTAAAGGGCAATAATGTCAATTTTTCTAAAATGCGTTTTTTTGGGTCTCGAGCCATTTATCTCAATGGATAACTAACCAAAATCGATAAATGAAGTAGGATTACTAGGAGTAATATCTAAGCTTTGTGACAACATATTTTAAGAACGAATGTTTTTCGAATTCAACCCTTAAAGGGAAAAAGTATGCATTTATCTACAACAGATTTTTGTATCACGAGCCATTTATCTCCCTTTATATCTAACCGATATAGATAAATGAGGTATCATATTAAAGATTAAGGTCTCCGCCAGGGTCAAATTATATTTTAAGAAAGGGGTTTTTCGGATTTCAACTTATAAAGAGCATAAATATCAGTATTTCTAAAATGCGTTTATTGCGTGTCGAGTCATTTATGTCCCTTGATAATTAAACAAATTTGATAAACGAGGTATCATTTTAAAGATTGTGGTCTTCTTAAGGTCTTCGGTTCCGTTAAACCACTTTTTAAGAACGAAATTTTTCAAAATTCTACCCTTAGAGGGCAAAAGTATTTCTGTCGCGAGCTATTTATTTCGCTTGATACCTAACCGAAATTAATAAATGAGGTATCGTTTTAAATATTAAATTATCCGCTTTGGTCACATCATATTTTAAGAAAAAACGTACTCCAAATTCAACCCTTAAGAGGAAAATATCATCATTCCTAAAACTTTTTTTTTACCTCACTTGATAACTAACCGAAATCGATAAAAGATGTATCATTTTAAAGACCAATGTGACTGCTTTGGTCACACCATATTTTATTAAAGTAATTTTTTGGAATTCGATCCTTAAAGGACAAAAGTATCAATATTATTTCTGCAGCGTGTTTTTTTTTTTTTTTTTTTTTTTTTTTTTTTTTTTTTTTTATTATAAGTCATTTATCTCCTTTGATACCTAGCCGAAATCGAAAAATATCATATCGTTTTAAAGATTAAGATCTCCAGTTAAGTAAAATCATAAATCAAGAAAGAATTTTTCGGAATTTGAAGTTCACAGCCAAGTCCCTAGATTGCAGCAGCAAATTATCACAGAGATGTCAATAATTTTTTTTTTTATTCAGTAAGTAGCTTTTCGAATAATTTTTTTCTGTTGCGGAAACACTTTGGTTTTGCCATACAATTCCAATGTAATCGTTTTATTCGAACAGCAACAAATATCACAGAGATGTTGATATGTTGCGTGCATTTTGTTCAGGTTGACTTTAACAAGTCATTGACGTTTTGTCGTAAATAAATAGTGTTTTAAATTTTTCCAACTGTTTCATAATATGTTGTAAGTATTTTGATGCGTGCTTATTTCGCTAGAAAAATATTTGCTACAAATGTACGGTTCTACTTTTCATTGTATTAAAAGCATTCAACCTCACTATTCATTGTATTTTATTCGCGAATTTTTCGCACGGGTCGTCTAGTATTAATGGAAATGTGGATAGGTTGAAATGCGGCGTTTACTAGAAGTGTACAAACAATTTATTTAACTTCTGACTTTTGATGTATGGTAAGAAGATAAATCAATGATGTTGCTAGCAAAGTTACATAGGCCACTAACAGTACCATATCTTCTGAGTAAGCTGAGAAGCTATGAGGTCTTTTGGAGTTTTTTTTTTTAAATTTATAAACATTGACTTAACCTAACCTAACCACCCCAATTTGGAGACAGCATATCTCGAGAACTAAGTGAGATATCCAAATATATATTCTTCGCTCTCGAGTTATCTTGTCTTGTTTTATAAGAATCTATCATCAAATTTGACCTTTTGGCAAAATTTTTCTTCTGAATTTCAACCCGAAACTCCTGTCTCTTGAGACAGTATATCTCCAGAAATAAGCACGATATCAAAAAAATTTATTCTTCATTTTTGATCTGTCTCGTCGAGTTACATAATAATCCATCATCAAATTGTGGTGCCACGGTTGTCTTATGATTCCCTTGAGGTTTTTGTGCCTTTTCCCCGTGTTTCTACGGCCAAGCAATATGGCTGCCTCCCCACCCCACTTCTCTCTACCCGCTTTCACTCCAGTGCGTGGTGAAGGTCCCTTTCGTCGTCTCCATATATTCCTTCCTCCATGATGGTGACCGACTGACTAGCGTGTATATTCTCTGCTCTAATGTAGAGAATTTCATGATGGAGGGGGGAAGACCTGTATGGTCATTTGCTGCTTAAGTTTTTTAGTAAGAGGATGAGTTTTGGTTGGTTACTGATGACGTCTTCGAGGTACTAGCAAACGTAGCTGTATTTAAGGTAGCACTGGGTTTTTATGCGCTTGCCTGCTCATGTAGTTCCCACGCGAAGCTATGCAGTCGTATGTGGCTGGTTGAAATTTTAAATTTAGTGTATCTGTGTAGTGGTTGGTGATAAGGAGTTGAAAACAGCGCAAGAAGTCGATCTCTCGGACTGCATGTTGAGAAATAGCTTTTACCTGGCGTCTTTCAATTGTGTTATGAACGAATTTATACCTTCATCCCAGAAAAAAGGCAGACACGCGGGGTCTATTGGAGATCGCGATTCCGCTATAAAAACATTGACTATTGACGTCATAACGCAGCTGTAGTCATACGCAAGACGTATTACTTTCAAGCAGTAAATCCATTGTAATGCATCTTGGACCGTTACTTTTAAGCAGAAATTAGGTTGTACTACAGCCTACTACTGGGCTGACTCAAGTATGAAAGATAGCTGTTCGAAGGGCAATCAGAGACGACAAAGCATTGGGAAGTGTTGAGAAAAGTTACAGGGAAGCGAGAAGTTTTCCAAGGATTCGCGCCGTCGATAATATCAGGGACACAGCAGACCCATCGTAAGAGAACGATACAACGCTCCGATGTTTTCTTTTATCTGTTTCATGAAGCTACCAATCAAAACGAGAAGAAACACTGGGTGTCTGCCCGAGAAGTCAACACGATAGCTTGAGGTGAAGAAACGCTGTCCCGAAGCTGGACAGTGGATATAAAAACTTACTTTTGGTCTGATTGTCGATGTGAGCAGACGGACTTCACAGACTACCACTATCATCTGTGGGGTCCAACGAACGCTTCCCGTCACCGGCAGTGTCGACAGCAGTGAGCAGACTTGGTAATGTGCCACAGTGAGACAATTTGCAAGATGTTAAAGGCCCATAAAATACCCCTGAGCAATTATTAGATAGAGAAGTGTTCAATGAGCCTGCCGAACTTAAGTTTTGTAAGACTTCGTATAGGTATCTAATCTTGTCCTAAGAACAAAAATCATTGGATTGTGAAATAAAGTCATTGCTTGTTATGAACACATTTTTATATCCTTTGTAACCTACTGAGATATGTCATGTGCGGTCTCAATTTTAATAATATTCAAGTTGATGGAGTAACATCAAGTAATTTTTGCCGGCTGGCACAATACATTGTCCCTAACAAGTTTTAAAAGTACTGAACAGATTATTATAAAATCTAAAGTTATGTACAAAAAAACATAAGAGTCATGACTCTGGAAATAAAATTAAAACAATATGTGATATTTTAAAAAAGGAACCAGAAAAAAAAAATCATTAAAGACATATGTACATATCAAACAGAATTCAGTAGAATCCAGTTTTAAAATTGCTAATATACACTATCTACCAAAAAGTAATTGGACATCTGTGAAGATAGGTAATGCTGTACGTCAACAGAACTGCATGGTCGTCATATTTTGCAGGTCGGCGTGGACCTAGTTGACATGGAGATGGCACTGTTACAAAGCTATCAGACATAGAGCGTGAATGTTGGCTGCCATCTTTGTAGGCTGTCTAGCCGATCGATTACAGTGTAATTTAATACACCCAAATCAATGGTCGCATTGGTCCTGCGCAAGGTGAAGATCGATGGGCTTTGTTCCGTTGCCACGCATCCTGGGTGGCCTGCTAATTTGAACGACAGACATCGCAGAATCCTGAAATTTGAACTTGTTAAAAATAGGGCACAAACTATAGCTACCATATGACAGGAACTTCATGCAGCAACTGGAATACCGGTTTCCATTGTAACATTACGTATTTATATCAATCGAAATGGATATTTCGAAGATTATCTGTATATAAGTCCCACATCACAACAAGCAAGGTGACTCAGGTGGTGTTTGACCATCGATGTTGCGTTCTGGAGCATTTGAAATCGGTGCTGTGGAATAATGAGTCGATGTTTACACTATTCCAGTCCGTTTGAACGTGTAGATGTGGCATCTATCAATGGAACGGCTTCTGTCGGAGTGTATAGAGCCAATTAGTAATTCAGTGGTGGTGACGGCATTAGGCAGTTTCATAGCTTTCCGACTAGGACTGCTGGTGTCTGTCCTTGTAGTATGAACAGAGATGCCTATTGTAACATTCTGGATAAGGAAATGCTCACAACATTGTAGCGCTTTTACGGAATGGACCGGTGTTACTTCCAGGATGACAATTTTATATGCTTTCATTCAAGGATTACTTGTCATATCAAGCGTTTGCTGGATGATTAGGCTCACAAAAGATTATTATGAACTGTGACCGTTACTTATGCTGTCAGTGCAGAAAAATCGGATTCGTGAGATGCATGAGTCATTTAAAAGTCAGTTAATTAACCTGTAATAGCTAACAGGTTGCCGGTTGGACATTTGAAATAAAAGAAAGTCACTTCAATTAAAATTGCATATTCTGAAAAGTTTTTAGCACGTTGACTGGTATCAGTATTAGACCTAATGGCAAGGAATCAGACAGACACATACATGACGAAGACAGCAGATAGACTATGTCACATCACTCGACGACACACTCTTACAATTTGTTTCATCACTTACCCCAACAAAGTGGATGAAAAAGTTGTGGAAGATTTTAGTAATTCTTGTTAATTTGGAATAATTCATTTAACCTTTGGTGTGATTGCCTCACAAAAAATTTTATAAATCCAAAAGGTCAAACCAGCCTGGCTCACAACATTGTGATAATTACACTCCCGACCTGCCGCGGAATAATTTTACTGAAAATTGATGACAGACAGCAAAATTCTAAGTTAGCCAACCTCTTTTATAAGAAAACTGAGGAGGTCATAACTTCTGAAATTAATATCTAGCTTATATCTTTATTTTTAAGCTATAATTCACATATATTTCTTTGGATAATTGTTCGAAATTTTGTGACCTTGTTTATCTCTCACCGATGCTTCTACTAAATTTTAATTTATCTTTCTGACGCAAGAATTTAGGCGCGGACAGTCGACAATACCTTGACAGTTAAATATAGAAAATTATATTCTTTTCTACGAAACTTTTTGTAAAAATGATATTTTTTTAATCTTTTTAACTTTCTCTATTCTCTAAATCTATTTTCATTCTCCCACCTATTTTATTACAGAATTTAATTTCCTTTACATGACGAAAAACATATTTAAAATTTATTTAATTACTCAAATTTATATGCAGGATGCGGCTCCCAATTCCGGCAACAACCTGTGATATCAAAATCTGACGTACATCTTTGCATTAATTAATAATTTCAAATTTTGTACTTTTTCCCCATCTATGCACATGCCAAGACATCACAAAAACTAAAATATCTATTCAACTAAAATTTTTAGAGTATACGAAATACTACCTAAAATGATCGCCATTTTAAATTTTTTTAATGGAAATGAATTAAAAAAATTCATTATGTCTGAAAATTCATCTTATTAAAATCTTATGTCTTTTACTAAAATGTTTTAAAGTCAAGTTAAAAATTTTTTTACTGTTAAGAAAATGTTAATATATGGCAGACCCCCTTCTGAGCTGTTTTAGGCGAGATTACTGATATATTATATACTATGCATTGTTACGCCGACAAGAATGTACACCAATTGTAGTAAACCTCCCAGAAGCCGACCATGGAGGTAGGCTTGACCTCTACCCTACAGAACATCTTTTAGCCGAAATCAATCACCGTTTGAGGACTCATACAGCAAAAATCCATTGCTCGAAACATCTAATTATTTGAAGAGGAATGGCTACGAATCCCAGTGGTTGTCCAACAAACACTGGTAGAGAGAATGCATGGCAGGTTGTCTGCTGCTATAGCCGCAAGAGATTGCCCTGACGAAGTGTCATTAAATACCCTATTACTTTTTGGTAGATAGTGTATTTGATAAACATTTTTCATTTGTTGCGCATATAATGACTACCAATAGCTCAGTGTTATAAAATATTGATTTCGTAGATACAGGCTGCCACGGAAAGTTTTTCACTGACTACCCCAGAAGAAATACGTCACTTAAGAGAAAATACTCGAGTTGTCATGTTGGGGTTCCAGGTAATTAATTTAACAGAGCTACACAGAATTAAATACTGTACTAAATCATTGTCTCCCACAAGGCCAACCCCCTCCCTTTTCCAAGTGGTGAAATGTCAAATAAGAGACTGCTTCACAAAGTATACAAACAGAACCACACTACACCTGAATTTGAGGGCTACTATAAAAAATACTCAACTATATTAAACAAAGTTATAAAACAAACCAAAAAATTGAAAAATGATAGATTTATTTATAACTCCACTAACAAAAACAAAGCTGTGTGGGATGTGATAAGAAAGGAAACAGGTAAACTAAAAAATTAAACCAAAATATTTCATTAAAATGTAGTACGTAATGATGTAATTAGTGACCCAACTGTGGTAACAAATCTTTTCAATGATTATTTTACTGGTATTCCTGAAGAACTATTTAAAAAATTTAAATATAATTCAAAAATAGGGGATAATAAGATAAGAACATGTGGTGGATCACTTTTTATTGATAATGTTCAAGAGGAAGAAATTGCCATTGCTTTAAAAAGAACTAAAGAATAAATTCTGTGCAGGAATTGATAGAATTCCTGATACAATCCTAAAGAAATGTGCTAGATACTTAATTCGACCACTAACACATTTATGTAATAGTTCATTACACTCTGGTACTTTCCCAGAAATACTAAAGATAGCTAAAGTTATTCCGATACATAAGAAGGGTGAAACAGATAAATTAGATAACTATCGGTCTATTAGCATCCCATCTGCTATCTCAAAAGTACTAGAGAAAATTATGTATAAAAAGTTAATAAGCTTCATTAACAAGAATAATATATTATCTGATTCACAATATGGATTTAGATCAGGGAAATCAACCCAGACAGCTATTTATACTTGCATTAACAGTATATTAAAAATAATTGATAAAAAAGAAAAAGTAACTGGCATATTTCTTGATTTGTCTAAAGCTTTTGATATGGTAGATCATAAAATCCTCTTGTCTAAGCTTTATCATTATGGTATCAGGGGTATAGCATACAAATGGTTCAAATCATACCTTGATGGAAGGAAACAAGTTGTCACCTTAAAATATAAGGGCACAGAAAGTGAAATAATCAGAGAGCATGTATCAGACATTAGAAGTATTAAACACGGTATTCCACAGGGTTCGGTTCTTGGACACCTTCTGTTTCTTTTGTATATCATTGACATTAATGAAAATATTGAGTCACATGATAATATCCTCTTTGCAGATGGCACAACACATAATGAAAGGTGAAACTGAAGAAGTTCTTCAGCAAAGAATTAATAAAACCACTAAACAGCTATCTGAATGGTCCAAAAAAATCATTTATTAATAAATTGGGAAAAAACTATTGCAGTAAATTTCCATACTGGTCAAAACACGAACCTTGCCAACCCAAATGTTATTTTGAACACTCAGACTTTAACAAACAAATTAGATTCAAAATTTCTAGGTTTATGGATTCAATCTGATCTAAAATGGAATAGACATATTCAATATTTGAATTCAAAATTAAATCAAATCTGTTATGTATTACATATAGCGTTCTGGTAGCTCAGTGACTATTGATCGATGTAAACACAAAATGTGCTGCCATACTCCTGAAAAGTACATATAAAATGTGGAAAAGTGATACACCTGGGTTCTGCGGAAAGATTATGGCAGCCACAGAACCTTGCAGCATTGAAGCTCCAATTGACATCAGTCATTTAAACTCACATTTAGTTCATATTCGACAATTCTACGTACAATACAGTTATATAAACAGAGAGATAAAGAACAACAACCCTACAGCAAAAACGCTTTATAACTTAATGACACTCAACAAATACACCAACAGCATGGAAAAAATGTATAGCAGAATGGACTGGAAGACCATATGGGAGAACCTACAGAACAAATTACTGCGCTCAAATGTTCGGGCAGTATGGTACAGAGTAGTAAATAGAGCAATAAACACGAACAGCAAGCTATATAAAATCCACCTCTGTGCCTCACCGCTGTGCGTAAAATGTAACTTACAGGATACGATAGAACATCGACTTCTGTGCTGTGAGGAACCAAAAATTTGGAATTGGACGAGGGAAAAGCTAGCTTTAATAAACAGATCAGCGCCAAACATGTACACACCCGATAGCATCTTGCTACCAGATCAGAGGCAATTTCCACCAAGTAAAAGAAACGCCCATGTTTGGCTTATAGGAAATTATACTTATTACATTGTAACAAATCGAGGAAGGGCAAAACTGGAAGACTATTGGCATTACCTAATAGTAGAACATCATAGAACACTGAGACTAAACATGTATAAGGACAATTTTGCTAGATTCCTGCAGGTAATAATGCCATATTGACAACTAACTGGATTAAAAAAAAATGTTTTTGTAAAATAAAAAAAAGTGTTAGAATGTACGCTGAGCTACAGCAGGCAATATTCAGCAGACATGCGCTTCATCCAGCAGCCAAGAAAAGAACTGAGCCGAGAGCGGTTCCGGGAATCAGTGAACCTGAGCTACAGTAAGACTCAAATGTTCAAAGTTTATCAAGTAAGATACATTAATGTAAATATGTAGTATTTATTCTCGCAATAAAAAAAAGTGGCTAAGGCGCTAGCTTTCAAAACGTTCGCTACTCCTGCCACAGGCACGAATCCCGGCAGGGGCAGGAATTTTGAGAGTTGTGTTTAATCATATGAGCTATGCCAGGACGCTCCGTGGTTCGGATTGCATGTTAAACTGTAGGTCCTACCTCTGACACAAAGGCTTAGTATGCCTCCTTCGGCAGGATCCAACCAACCTTTGGGTTGTGGACTAAGTTAAGTTTTTTTTATCTTAAAATTAACCACTAGTAAACAAACTTTGATAAATGCATACTTTGCCCATTTTCACTTGCAAATAAAGTATCGAATTATATTCTGGGGTTTATCATCAGATGCACTAAGTACTTTCAAAATCCAGAAGAGAGCAATAAGAATAATGACAAATCACAAATCATGGGAATCTTGTAGACCCTTATTTAAATATATGAATATTCTTCCACTACCAAGCATTTACATCTTTGAAACCATTATGTTTTTTAGAAATAATGACATAGGTAAAAATGCAGCTCATAAAACAAATAATGAGGTACATGATCATTTCACAAGGAAACAATCAGATTTGCATATTATGTATACAAAAATGTGTCAAAATGGAATTACGGCATAATGTAAAAGCAATATAAGACATGGGAATTTATGAGTAATTGTTGATGTCATACCTTCAATACCACTCATTTTACTCTGTAGAAGAATATTTGAATTGTATGACTTTTTTTTTTTTTTTTTTTTTTTTTTGTAAAAAAAAAACTTAACTTAGTTCACAACCCGGACTGCTTGGATCCTCCCGAAGCAGGCATTCTAAGCCATTGTGTCAGAGGTAGGACGGCCAGTTCCTTTCCTCAGGGACCTACAGCTTAACGTGGAATCCAAACCACGGGTCATCCTAGCATAGCTCATTTGATCAAACACAACTCTCAAAATTCCTGCACCTGCCGGGATCCGTACCCGGGACCGGAACAGCGAATATTTTGAAAGCAAGCGCCTTAACAACTTTTTATTTTTTATTATTTTTTTAAATTGAGAGAATAAATATTACATATTTACATTAATGTATCTTACTTGATAAACTTTGAACATTTGAGTCTTACTGTAGCTCAGGTTCACTGATTCCCGGAACCGTTCAAGCTCTCGGAGCTACCAAAACATTCTTGTATGAGTTAATTTAATAAACATAATGTAATGTAAATCATATTTTATAATTGACGTGTCTCATATCATTACGTATAAAGTACATGTATATGATTTAGAGGACAAATAAAATACTACTACTACTACTACACTTATTCATTTAACTTTCTATTCAAATAATAATAAACTTTAATACATATTTCATTAACAGTTAATCTCGTTTCACTTTTTTTTTGCTGCAATCCTCCATCTCTTCCTATCCTGTGCTAAACTCTTCATCTCTATATACCCCTTACAACCCACGTCCTCAATTATCTGCTTCACAAAATTTCCAATCTCTGTCTTCCTCTACAGTTCTTACCATCGACCAGCAAATTAACCAAACCAGCATGTCTCAAAATATGACCTACCAGCCTGTCTCTTCTTTCTGAAAGCTTCTCCCACAAATTTCTTTCCTCATCCATCATTTCCAAAACTCGTTCATTTCTTACTTTGTCAGTCCACTTAATTTTCAGCATTCTTCTGTAGCACCGCATTTCAAATGCTTCAATTTTCTTTCTTTCCGGTATTATAAAAGTCCATGTTTCGCTACCATAAAGTGCTGTGCTCCACACAAAGAGTTTTGAAAGTTTTTTCTAATTCCTAGATCAATATTTGAAACTAATAGGTTTCTCTTTTTCATTAAGGCTCTTTTTGCTAGTGCTATTCTGCTTAAAACGTCATTCCTGCTTCGGCCATCGGTTGCAATTTTGCTTCCCAAGTAAGTAAATTAACTTACTTCTCCTATTGCATCCGATCCTATTTTTATATTTAACCTACTAGTATTGGTATCATTTCTGCTATATTTCATCACCTTTCTCTTGCTTTGATTTATATTCAGTCCAAAATCCTCTTTCAGTATTTTGTTCATGACATTCATTAACTTTTCAATATCCTCTGCTCTTTCTGCTATCAAGACAATGACGTCAGCAAATCGTAGCATACTGATTTTTTTCTCCCTTAACACTTATGCCACATGGAAATTTTTCTTTGACTTCCTTTATTGCTTCTTATACATACAAGTTGAATATTAACATGGATAAACTACAACCTTGTCTCACACCCTTTTTAACTGATCCATGTCTCTCGTGATTCTCTACTTTTATTACAGCCACTTGATTCTTATATAATTTATAGAGTATTCGTCTATCTCGATACTTTAGACCTGTCTTCTTTAAAATTTTGTACATCTTGTCCCACCTAACATTATCAAAAGCTTTTTCTAAATCAACAAACGCCATAAAAGTATCTTTGTTTTTCTTGATCCTCCCTTCAAGTATTAATCTTAAAGACAGAATTGCTTCCGTTTACAGCGATTTTTCCTAAACCCAAACTGATCTTCACCTACTATCTCTTCTACTACCCTTTCCATTCTTCTGTATATTATTCTGGTCAGTAATTTTGAAGCATGTGATGTTAGACTAATGATGTGATAATTCTCACATTTGTTGTCTTGTGCGTTCTTCGGAAGTGTGAAGATGATATTTTTATTAAAATCAGTTGGAATTTCTCCTGTTTCATAAATTTTTGATATCAGCTTGAATAATGTTTCGATTTCTTCTTCTCCTAGGGATTTAAGAAGTTCTGCAGGGATCTAATCAATTCGAACTGCCCTATTTGCTTTCAAGTCATTCAGAGCTTTATTAAATTCTGTCCTCAAAACAGGATCTCCTAAGTCATCAATGTTGATATCTCCTTCTTTTTCAATTACACTATTGTTCAAGTCGTCCCCATCATACAGTTTCTCAATGTATTCCTTCAATCGGTTATCTCTATCGTATGAGCTTAAAAGAGGTTTCACATCGGCAGATTTAATATTCACACCTCTTTTCTTCATTTCTAGGAATTCTGTTTTTGATCTTTCTATATGCAACATCTACTTTACCTAGGACCATTTCCTTTTCAACTTCTTCACACTTTTCCTCTAGCCATTTTTCTTTAGCTTTTTTGTATTTCCTGTTTATTTGATTTCTAAATTTCCTGTATTGCTCTCTTTCTGCATTATTATGAGGATTTTTGTATCTTCTCCTCTGGTCCATCAATTCCAAAATTTCTTCTGTGATCCAAGGTTTCCAGGTAGCTAGTTCACTAAAGCCTAATGTTTCTTTACCAGCTTTCATTATTTCGGTCTCTAATGCATTCCATTCGTCCTCGGTGGAGCTCCTTTCAGAGTTACTTCTTATACCTAAGTCTGCCATTTCTGCAAATTTTTCTCTGGTGCTAGATTGTTTCAGTTTATTCACTTCCAGTCTGTTCTGTTTATACTGCTTCCTTATTCGCTTAAATTTCAGCCTGCACTTCATGATTATCAGATTATGGTCAGAGTCTATGTCTTCTCCTGGGTACGCTTTAGAGTCTAGCACTTAATTCCTGAATCTCTGTTTGACAATGATATAATCTAGCTGAAATCTGCCTGTATCTCCAGGACGTTTCCATGTATATATCCTTCATGCATTGTTCTTAAACAGTGTGTTTGTCACAACTAGATTATATCATTCCCAAAATTCTAAAAACCTGCTTCCTCGCTCATTTCTTTCTCCTAGACTAAAACTTCCTACATTATTCCCCTCTTCTTCCACTATTGCATTCCAATCACCCATGATTATTAGATTTTCCTCCCCCCTCACATATTGGATTAATTCTTCAATTCAGCGTATATTTTCCCTATTTCTTCGTCATCTTCTTGTGACGTTGGCATATACACTTGTACTATAGTGGTTGGGACGGGCTTTGTTTCTAACTTCATCAAAATAATCCTGTCACTAAATTGTTCATAATAACTCACCCCCTTCCCTACTATCTTATTCATTACAAATCCTACACCAGTGACTCCATTGACAGTTTGTGTGCTAATTATCCTGTGTTCCCCCTGTCAGAAATCCTGTGCGTCCTTCCATTTAATCTCACTAATCCCAACAACAACTAACTTAAGGTGTTCCATCTCCCTTTTTAGATTTTCTAGCCTACTTGCCCTATTCAGACTTCTAACATTCCACGCTCCTACTCGTAGATGTTTCTATTCATTCTGATGACTCCTCCCTGAGCAGTCCCCACCCAGAGATCCGATTGGGGGACTATTTTACCCCTGGAATATTTTACCCAGGAAGAAGCCATCATGATATATGTAATTTAAGAGGATTACATGTTCTCAGGATACTCTTTGGATCTTTAATGCAGTGGTTTCCCGTTGCTTTCTGCATCCCCATGACGTTGATAATTTCTGATTCATCCGCCTTTATGGTCCATTTCCAATCCCAAGGGCAAGAGGGTGCCATGAACCAATTCTCGCTCTTCAACCCTCCTTTCGGCCATTAGTGGGTGACTCCTTATACCGGGAATCTTTCAGTCGCCAGAGCCTCGTCCGTGCAAACAGTGTGCAACACGTAAAGGAGAGGTTGACATTTGGTTGGAAAAGGCTAGTATAGTCTCTCCCAAACCCTTACTCGTTTCACTTAATTAGTAAATATCCGAAGAATAGAACGGTTCTTTGCTTTAAGAAACTTTGCATCATCAACTCAAAAAACGCGAACTGAACCTATCCTCTCGCTCGCCCGATCTTATTGCTATCTGGTTACCATCTGGTCTTCATAGAATTTCATCCAGAGTACTTATCGTTCTCTTATATCTTCCCCAAGCAAACTGTTATGCCACAGAAAATAGGATAACATTGTTGCTACAGAAGCCTATTCAGTTTTTGATGTCATCGAAGAGAGAGTCGTTCATTTAAAGATTAAGTTATAACCGTTTTCTCATGGTCTTGTAGTAGGTGTGTGGGATCGAGGAACGTGATAGAGAGTTATTAATACAAGAGCAACAATAAAACGTGTCATGTCTTGTTTCTATTTTGTGCCAGCAGGTCAGTTGTATAGTGTAGCTTCAAACTTTCAGAAACGTTATTATTTATTTGTTTGTTAGATATTAAGAGTTGGGTCAATATTTAATCATTTATAAATAGTTCACTAGCATTTTTATAACTGACTTATCGTCGGAATTCAAAATATGCTTTTAGATTTATTATTTTATAATGTTGTAATACAACATATCCCAGGAAAAATTATACCCACACACATTAGTGGTCTGGAGCATTATTTTTGTCAGTTTGCAGGTCCTTAGTTCGAGAAAGATTGAGAAACATAGTACTAAGAACTCTGTTTAATATAGCTCTACTTTAGGGTGCTATTCCAGAAAGCTTATGTGTAATATATTTAAAACCACTTAATAAGAAAAGGGGATAAGCCAGTTGTATTGAATTACCCGTTCTACTTTATTGCTTGCAGCCTTCACGAAAATGTTTGAGAAAGAAGTACCCTAAAAATATAAATATTCTAACTAAATCATAATTCAATTTTCGAAATGGCCATATAATAAAACAAGGGAGTAAATGATCAACAACTTTCTGTAGGAATATTTTGTGAATTTTCTTAATCATTTGGATGAATTCGTATTGAAATTCTGATAAAACACACATTGTTAGTAACTAGATTGGTTATTGTCCTGTTTTATAAAATAGAAATGTCACTCCAACATTTTAATGGTACGTCGTGTAGTTCACTGCTTTTTTTGAGTGGGATTGTATGGGATGTAAACTACCTCATGGTTCTCTATTAGGGTCACTGTTGTTTACAATACATACAAATGATCTACCTAGTGTTAAATCTGAAAACTATAACATTTTTCCAGTTTGCAGATGAAACAACATACGATTTTAAAATACTCCAAATTTCTGTATCCAAGAATGTTCAGATTAGGTCTTTTGTTGTATTAATAATTTGTTTACAGCTAATGGCTTGTCTTTAAGCGTTGATAAAATTCAATATTTGCAATTTAGCACATAACACAGATCAGACCTATACGTTAAATTTGCCGACCAGTCCTTTCAAGAGGGAAACTGGTTTATTTTCACTTAATAATGTCATATGCAATAATTTTCTGCGTCAATTGAATTCATAGAGAAAAATTGTTCACAGGTCAGAAGGCAGTCATAAGAATTATGTGTGGGATTAGCAGTTTAACTTCATACAAAGATCTTTAATTAATTTAATTGCGATGGAGCCGTTCAAGAAGTTAATAATCAAACATTAGTGGCAGAATTTATATACACATATCATTAGAAGTTGTTACCGGCAAAGTTTAAAATCCGGCATTCTATAGAATGCCTAGGCATTGTATATAATGTATAAAACTTGCCGGCAGTGTATGAAACGATTCATATTTCGCATTCTATAGAATGCCAAATGAGAAACCGGCAAAATTATGAAATACATCTCCGATTCGTTAAGAATATCATGTTGCAAGGCACGTTAATTTTAACGCTCGCCTGAGGCTTAGAATTTGTCATTTGCACTTTACCGTTTTGGTAGTGTCAAAATAAGATAATTTATTAAAATTTGTTAAACAAAAATTAGCTTTTTACTGTGTTTCATGAAAATGGTGGAGCAAGCTGTAGAGTTGGAGAAGTAGGCATGGATATAAACATGAAACAACGAGTGGAAGATGAGCTGTCCAAAATTAGAGTTAACGCTGTAAAAACAAGACTTTTTTAAGCCAAAATTACTTACCAGAAGTTAATACATAATGTAAAAAATACCAATATGACTACCAAGAAGGATTCCGGGGACTATTGGTTGCTGAATCACTATGTTGTGATGATTGTAGAAAGCAAAAGAAAACTCACTTATCCTGTACAGAAAGCATCAGTACTATACAGTATTGCTGTGCACTCTTTGTTTAAAAACTGATAATGCTATTGAAGGTAAAATAAATTCTAAAATCAATCTGGAATTACAAGCAAAAAAAAAAAAAAAAAAAAAAAGAAATGAATTCCAAAAAGTTTCTCTCTGCTTCTTTAGGAACTACTGTGAGAGTTCCTATACCTGACGTCGACAAGGGGCAAGGTGATTCGCGCAATATTTTGGCAGTTCTAATGAGTGTGACAGAGGAAGGTTTCTGCCGACTTGGAGCTTCTGAAGGAATTTTAAAACAAGTATTTGCGAGATCACAATTAACTTTATACCCAAAGAACTTGCTTAGAACTGAACATATTATTGATCATTAAAATCCTTCCCGCCAATTGCAATTGCTCAGTCCAGTGGAAGCGGTCAAAGATTCGTCAAATGTATGTGTAAAACAAAACGCCAAAATATGGAATGTCTTTGCGCTGAAAAATGTAATGAAATTTAATCCAAAATGTCATTCAAGTTTACCATGTTGCAAGAAGTAGGTTAATTCCAATTTCTTATGAAAATTTTGTTTCCCTTAATAAGAAAAGAATAAATAGGGTTTTGTACAACTTTAATTTTGCTTTATGTAATTTGAATATTTTTTAAATTGCACTCTCGTTATTTTTTCAGAATTATATTTGTAAGGAATGCATGTCATTTATAAAAGCCTTATCAGTACCTTAAAATCAGAAAAAAACTAAAAGGATATTTAACTATTTAACTGAAAACTCCGTCTGTGACAGATAATCATTCGGTGTATACAATATGCATGTATTTCTTTATATAATTGCTTGTCTGTTAATTTTCATCTCATAGGCCATTGGGATTTAAAAAAGAAAGAATGTGCTCTATTGTAAACAGCCTCTTACTATTTTTGGAAATTTTATTTCCTCAATCTATTGATGCAATTGACCTCAAAATCGGTAAATCAGTAGTAATTCACATATCTTATTATTTAAACTTCTATGGATTTTATGTACTTCTTTTTTTACTAGCCATTAACCGCAACTTCGCTTACTTGAGGTTTTTTATTTTATATAAGTTTAAGAGATGAAATCAGGCCTTCTATCGAAATTACTCTTATAGACAATTTGACCTCCTAGTTTACAATCTACACATAGTCAAGAATGTGGCAGGATTACGACTCTAAGGAATAAGTTAAACGATTGATGATGAATATCAGTTTTAATTTCGAATAACGCGATGCCGTTGGTAAGTACGCAATCATATATTTCGACAGCGAGAGTTGACTTATCTTCTAAAATATATTAATTTGCCGACACTTTTATATTAGTTTCTCAAATTTTGGCGTCATATCGAAATAAAACATGTCCTGTTTTACTCTTGGGACTAGAGCCAGTACAGTGTTCAAAAACCCATGAAAATCAACGAAAAGAACCGACACCTTTTGCTTTGTTCTCACTAGGAGAGGTTTTCAATGTGGAAATCGCAGAACGAAATAGTCTGGTAAATTTTACGTCACCTCTGGTTTCTCGCCCTAAAACGGTTCTGCCTGGTGGGCCTCCGTTTAAGAGAAATCGGAGGTTAAAAAGTATAAAAATTGTGTGTATATGATTTATAACTGTACCGAAGATTCGGTGTATTCAGATGTGATGGGTCCGGATTTGAATCCCACCACCCACAATTTTTTTCCCCTATTTGTATTTTTTTAAATGCTATTCGATCATGCAGCATTAAAAACTTGTTTTGAAACAAATTATACAAAATTTTTATTTTCCTTTGACAAATACGCAAATATGAGGATGATGCCACCCAAATGCTTGCATTTATGTCAGTCATGTGATGTGTATTTCTATCGTCAGGTAAAAATACTAATAAAAAGGATTCAAAACGCGCCGGAACTGTTACAAGATAACGGTGCAATATCGTCTCGTGAAGATGCTGTTAAGATACATTCACTTATTCACCACAATTTGCGAGCGCCTATATTTTATGACTTGATAAAATATTCCTGGTATGGTTCAAACTTAACGAATTTACTAATATTAACGAAACTTGTTTTCTTAAATCACTAATAAATACTGTATGTAACTGTCGAAACATATCCTCCATAAAATGTTCCTGCTGTGTACGTAATTTTTTTTTCAGATGTTTTTATGATTTTTGCCATCCTTATATTTGCGTATTTGTCGAAGGAATATATATATATATTCTTTAGGGCAAGAAAACAGACTTTTTCGTTCTAAGATTGCTATTTGCACACTGAAAACCTACCCTTGTCAGTATCTGGAAGACGCATTGAGATAAAACATTCCTAATTTTAGTCATGGGACGTGGGCTGCATAACGTATGAAAATCTTTCCTGTTGCTGTACCGGGAATCGCGCTGAACGAAACAGAATATTTTCTCACAGTCGAAACGATTATAGCCAACTATATATAAAAGTCTAATTCGCCAATCTACTATGTAATTTCGCAAGGTCACTCATCCACTCACCTCGATAGCTGTTGGCTGGAGAACCTTGTCACGTGTCAGCCTTCGCTCACAAAACAACGACCAGAGAAACCATTAGGAAAAATTCGTCGTTATGTCTACAATTTAATATCTAAGCAACTGCTACCAAATTAATAGGCATAATACATTCATTAATATTGCTTTTCATAGCGTTTCATAGTTAAACAAATTTTGATAAATTTTGCGGCTGAAAAAACGTGGATCTGTTTTTCAGTAACATGATACTAATTAATGAAACTATTAATATATATATTTTTAAATGGAATGACTCATAGTCTCTGCTGTAACCACGAATGCCAATTGTCATTTCGGCTTAGGATAAATTTCAGTTTAATTACAACTTTCACTAATGTTGTTGCTTGACAAAATTTATGCATTACGGTTTATTTGCTTTTTAGGCATTTTACTGACCACTTTCGTTAATGGTCTTTATTCATGTACGCTGTATGTGAGTTATTAGGATATTTTAAGTGGACATCAGACAAAATGTATCACCGAATCGACTATTCTGGCAACTCATTTCTGCGGAGTTGCTCAACTGTTTCATAATATGGAATATGTGTATTAAGTTCTCTGACCGTCACAGATACTATGAGCATTGTATACATTGTGAGTGTATGTCTCCCATGGAGGAAGGAATATTCCTTCCTCCATGATGTCTCCATGGTATGTCCAGTCTAAATAATAAACAACGTGATGCTTTCGAAGCAAACAGGATTTTTTTTTTTTTTAATTTTGCAGAGTGATGTTTAAGGGTCAAATACAAGTTATTTCGTATTTAAGCAAGTTTGAGTGTATGACGTTTGAAACAGTTACACGATAGCGCGATCGTTCCTGACCGTTTTTAATACGTCTGTTAATGCTTCTGAGGTCTTCAAGCTCAAGAGATTTTATTCATCCTAAGGGTGAAACACAAGTGAAGCTTATATTTGGCCAGATCAGATCAACCTGTCATAATCTTTCATCGTAAAAACTGGAACTATTCTAGACCCGTGACGATACGCAAAAACAGTCATAGGCTTACACTAGTTTTACCAATAATACTGATAATACGAGTCGATTTGATGTGTACGTGCGGGCGTGTGTTCAATGAGATACATTATGAGTGCACGTGTATGCATCATTGTTTAGATTAGTAGAGTCGTGTGTATGTATGATTGTTATAGATTCTGTGTTGCGTGTGTCGAAGTTGAATAATTCGGTACTGGTTCGCGATTGCTGGCAGCGAATTAAGCTTTCACCTCCGTACGTGCCCTGCGGGATCGGACGGATGGGGACAAGGACAGCGCGCGCTGCACTTCCGCCCCACGCACGTCGAGCGCCCCGCTGGACTCGGCTTTGCCGACGGATGTTGTGGTAAGTACCACCACCCGACAAGCGGATAAGGATTTGGAAATGGATGAAGACACTACACCAGTCACCGTGTTCAACATTCAGCGTATACACGGTGAGCAAAGACATAATGCCGAGAAAGCGTCCCCCTACTCCACCAGAGAGGATATACAATAAACACCAACCTGCCGTCAATTACAGGAAGGAAGAAACGCGTAAATCTACTGGAGTCAGCCTGGCTGCGACGAAACTTAGCACAGCAAAGAAACAAAAGAAAGCGAAGGTATAAAAGAAGAAGTCAATGGAAGCCTTTGACAATTCTGCAGCCTCGGCCTCTGGGCTTAATGGAGAAACAGGGCGCCGTTCCCGCACCCAGAATTGGCAGCCAGACCAGGAAGGCTTCATAATGCCAAAAAAGACAGGGAAACATAGAACGCGGTATTCCCCACTTTGAAGTCCCTCTTCCTCATCTTCAGCAGGTAGAGGCTGTCGCGGTTCAGGTGAAAACATCCTCAGGCGCTATCGCCGTCGTCGCATCCTACCGACCTCCACGAAGGGCGCTTGACGAAACCGACATCACCGCCCTTGTCACACTTTCTGGTAAAATCCTCATTGGCGGAGATATGAATGCAAAGCACCAGGATTGGCATAGCAGAACTGCTAATCCGGCTGGTAACCTCTTAAGACGCCTAGCTCACTGCCACAACCTATGCGTATCGGCACCTGATGAACCAACAAATGGAAGCCGGCCTGATGTTCTCGACATAATTGTAACAAAAGGAATCACAGGTTTTGTCTCGGCAACAACCCTTAACAATCTTCGGACCACTCTCCTGTGCTACTTGAGGTCGATGTTGGGGAGTGGCGGCCAAAAAATTAACTAATTCCTGATTACCAGCGGACCGACTGGGACCGGTTAAGGGAAGTCGTAGCGACTAAACTGGAAGGAAATGTTGAGGAGGCTCTGAAATTCTTCACCAAAACCGTAAATGAAGCAACAAAAGTCGCCACTCCAATCATTCATATTCGCATAGAACCTTCCTGCCAGCTTCCACCGCACCTCCTTGCATAGATTAGATACAAAAATCGGATCGCCAAGGAGTGGAAACTAACGAGGAACCGTGCCACGCGCCGCTTCCTCAATCAACTGCAGCGAAATCTGAAGGCAGCATTGATAGAGCACAGAAATCTTGAATGGTCCGCACGTGTTGCAATTCTGCGACCAAACGATGGCAACATGTGGAATGAAACTAGGCGACTCATCCACCGGTGGAAGCTGATTCCACTACTCCACGGTGAACGCGGTCTTGTATTTCTACCGGAAGACAAGGCTAACGCGCTTGCTGATAGCTTTGAGAAAAATTTCCAGCCTGCCGATGACGACTTTGACGACCGCCACATTGCCGCAGTACGTCGCCGACTACGATGGTACATGTCAGCCAACGACGACCATGACATCATCGAGATTGGACCGCAGGAGGTAGCTAGCTACATAGCCGGGTTGAATCCGCGAAAGGCACCTGAGCACGATTAAGTGGAGAATCGAGCACTCAGAAGTCTACCACCAGAAGCCATCTACTACTTGGCGCGACTCTTCAATACCATCCTGCGAAATCAGACTCTCTCGAGAGCATGGAAGCATGCCATTGTGGTCGGTATGAGGCTGGGTAGCATTACCGGCCCATCAGCCTGCTCCCCGCGCTCAGCAAAGGGTTCTAGCGAATTCTGCTGAAGCGTATTGACACCTATATCCAGGCTGCAGGCATTATACCCGATCAACTTGGGTTCCGTAGTGGGCACTCCACAACGCAGCAGCTGATGCGTGTTGTGGAGACAGCGACAAGGGCCTTCAACGAGAGAAGCTATTTTGATCTGGTGTTGCTAGATGTCGCCCGTGCATTCGACTCAGTGTGGCATACAGGTCTGCTCTGCAAGTTGTACGAATGGGGCTTGCCTGGCCCCTACGTGAAACTGATCCGCAGCTACCTGCGTTAGGGTTGGCGATGCCATGTCAACACGACGGCCCATTCGTGCAGGTGTACCACAGGGTTCAGTGCTGGGTTCTGTTCTTTATACCCTCTACACAGCCGACATTCCAGCACCTGTGAATGTGAAAACGGCCATGTACGCCGACGATACGGCATCTTACATCTAGCCGCAGCAGAGCCATTGCCACGAGACGATTGCAGGAAGCTCTTCAGCAGACGATAGCCTGGGCCAGAAGGTGGCGGATAAGAATAAACCCCGTCAAAACGCAAGCGATTATGCTGACGCGACGCCTAGGACGCCGTGGTCAGCAACTACCTCACCCGCAACTTCAGCTCGGAGGTAAAACCATCCCCTGGGCACCAACTGCTCGCTACATTGGTGTAACACTTGACTGTAAGCTGACATGGCGAGCTCACATCAAGGATATCAGGAAAAGGGTAAGTGCTCGGCTCCATTCTCTTTACCCTACACTTAACCGGAAAAGCTCATTGGCATCACATATAGGAGTTTATTGCTCCTTGATTAGGCCGGTAATTGAGTATGCTTGTCCCGTCTGGGGATACGCTACTAATTGCCACCTAAGAAAGTTGCAAGTGCTGCAAAACAGAACACTGAAGCGGGCACTACATCAGCCCGACCGTTTCCCCACTGTCGCAGTCCACGAGGCGTCGGGAACAGTGAAGCTCATTGACAGATTCCGGCAACATGCCTATAAATTCTACAGTGCAGCACATCACTCTGCCAATCCAATGGTCAGTTGTATCGGCGAATATGAAACTGCCGCTGACAAACATAGCAGGCCTTTGGTGCAGGCGGAGAGCTAAGGACCAACTAATAATACGCCATCATGACGACCAACCAGAATTGAAGAGAAGACCTCTCAAGAGAAGACTGAGGGAGGAAATGTCTCAGTACAACAACCCCCAACCGACCATGGAGGAAGGAATATATATTCCTTCCTCCATGCAACCGACCAGCCTTAATTCCAACATATTAATCTTATTGATATAAAATAGTATCGTTGCATAGTGTTTTGTCTCTGATGTCAATGGTGGAAACTTCAAATGTTTGTGTATGTTCGTTGAGTGGTTGGGGTTAGTGTTACGATCAGGGAAAGATGAGAATAGTAAAGATTTTTGATTTAAGTTATAATGAAAAAAGACCTAATGATTATAGGAACTAGAAAGTTTTATGATGTTTAGGTATATGATTCTTAAATGATCTTGAATCACCTGGAGAAACTATAATTTTGTGTGAGTATATGAAGTAAACAGAATATCTGCCAATGCAAAGTTGCGTATGTGTAATCCTCATCGACAATCTTCTTTCGTTCATTTCTTTCAAAACGAGGCAGTCAGTATAAAATCTATTAAATTTAAATGTTCAAAATAAAAGTGAATTATTTAATGTTTGAACTGGAGATTGATATTGTAGATACCAGGTTTTGGACGATGGGATATACGACTTTTTACACTTTTCAAAAAGTTGTACCTATTACTTTTTTTTTGGAATTTACTACTTCAATAACATGTGTTCTTCTCTTTTCTGGATCCCACATTAAAGGGCCGAGCATGGATTTAATGGGAGTAGCCACATATCGATACAAGTTGTCATTAATATAGTTGTTCATGAAAGCAGACTATCTTGCTAGCATAAATATAGTTCTGAAGCCTCCAGCTGTAACAAGAACATTCTGTTCCAAGCTGCATTTTAATGTAACCATAATCTATGCTGATATTTCCACTACAAAATCAAACATTGCAGATACGCGAGAATACATTTTGCATGATAAGAACGGTTTAATTCGAGATGGTGATACCGCTGCGTCGCTACTGTTAACGTGACTTCACGTTAACAATAGTGACGCAGCGGTATCGCCATCTCGAATTAAACCATAAGAACATTGGCTACTTCAGGTTTTGTAGTTCACATAGTATAAATTGTCATAGTCAAATTCATATAACCCCTTCAGTATGAACTGCAACTGTACTCAAATACGCGACAAAATACATTCACTGTATTGCAATGTAAACTTATATCTGATTTAACATTGATCTAAGTTGAAATAAAAAGTCTTGTTATAAAATGTTTACAGTTGATTGTTACTGCATAGCAATACGATTTTATTTTGTGTTTATGTTTCTGTGTAAGTTTTTCTCAATTCATTAACTATTATGTGTTGGAAAGATTTTTGCCAATAAAAGTATGTTCTTCTGCTAAAGGTGTATGAAGGCTAAAGTAAACTGGTATGTAGGTATTTTATAAGTCATTTTCCCAGGAGTTAAAGTCTTCTAAGAATGGTTGCAATTGAAATGTGGTTCTACAGAAGAATGCTGAAAATTAAGTGAACAGACAAAGTAAGAAACGAATGGGTTTTGGAATTGATAGGTGAGAAGAAAAGTTTGTGGAAGAAGCTTACAGAAAGAAGAGACAGGC
The DNA here is from genome assembly GCA_031002005.1 of Vandiemenella viatica. Taxonomy (NCBI): domain Eukaryota; kingdom Metazoa; phylum Arthropoda; class Insecta; order Orthoptera; family Morabidae; genus Vandiemenella; species Vandiemenella viatica. The sequence continues at coordinate 19,253,295 of JARYHS010008075.1, read as the reverse complement.
TGGTAGGTCATATTTTGAGACATGCTGGATTGGTTAATTTGTTAGTGGAGGGAATAGTCGAAGGTAAGAACTGTAGAGGAAGACAGAGAAGCAGATAATTGAGGATGTGGGCTGTAAGGGGTATGTAGAAATGAAGAAGTTAGCACAGGATAGGAAGGGATGGAGGATTGCATCAAACCAGTCGAAAGACTGATGACAGCAAATAATGGTGATAATGAAATTTCTTGAATTAAATATCTCTGATGTTAAATTCCCATTTGTTAAGAATGATGAATCTACCAGAGTTCGCAATTCCACTATGGGGCCTTACAACATTGCTCCAAACTTACTAATGACATAATACTGTGATAGTAAATTTCAAGATGTATTTTTTTTTTTTTTTAAAAAAAAGAAGTAATTAGGTTGTAATACACCCTGGAATGGCATGATATTGCCGAAACTTCTTCAGAAAATATTTTCAGTGATGTCTTGCATTTGATTTATGCAGTATTATGATGCCAATTCCTACCGTAATCATGTGCTCCAGTAATCCCAGAATGGTGAGCTTAGCATCATATAGATTTGATTTTAAATTCTAGTATATGTTCTTTTTTTTAATTAAAAAAAGGGGTCACCTCAGCCAATACACACATTATGTAAAATGTACCTCAATTCTTTGTTTTCTGGTACAGTTTTGGGCTCAAACCCAATTACTCGCTCAAAAAGGACTTGTTCTTTTCTTCTGAAAAATCTTTACACCTGACATTAAAAGATAAACAATTGCCAGTAGCCAGCAGGCATATCGCGAAATTCAGTGTAAGTTGTGCTGTTTATGCATAAGTTGAAATCCTACCTGGACCAGACATTCCGTTAATGCTGTCCAAAATTAAGATTCATAAATCATTTGTATGTTACAATTATTTGTTCTACCTAATGTTTATTAGTGTTAGTGCTCATGGATGTATTTCATTGTAGGAACTATTACAATCATTGCAGGTTGTATGTGTGCAAATATTGCACACAGTGATCACTTACCATTTAATGTTATGGTTGTTGTTATGTGAAATTTGTGTGGTATGCATTGGATTGGATTAAATTGCGATGGAGTGCATGCTCCAGTTGCCTAGTTACCTAATTACACTTTGCATAGTATTTTTTTAGTATTAGAATATTATATAAATTTAATGTTAAATTCCACCATCTCCTTTTGCAATTTATAAATTTTAATTTCAAATTCTTTCAGCTTTTTTGGTAAATTATTCATCAGTTCCCTTGGTAACTTACTCCACTCCCTGACACACTAAACCACAATAAATAAATAAATCCCACTCCCTTATTCATAAACTCAAGTGCCAACTTTTGCCCATGTTCGTATTTCCCCTTCCATACACTACTCCTAATTTTTTGACCAATATCTTTCCAATCCCCATCATCAAAATACGCTTTTTACACTCCAAGTACTCTCTTCACCCTCCTCCCAATCCAGCTTCTTTATCTAATCAGTTACTGAATGCTCCTGAGACAATTTCCACAAACAAATTTTACTGATCTCCTTTGTGCTCCCTCCAACTCCTGTATTTGATACCCAAAATTTTGGCCTAGGTCTGACCAAAGTTTACTAGTTCGATTCCTTAACATCTCTGGTACATCCTATCATGTTCTATCCAGAAGAATGAAGGATTTTGTTACCTTTTCCTACCACCAGTTCAATGTGACCTGTCCAGTTGAGTTCATTGTCAAATGTTATGCCAAGATATTTACACTTCAAGCCTTTAATGAGCTGTTCTGCTCTCACCCTATAATCATAAACAAACCTTAGTTGTTTTTTTTTTGTGTTGTCTATTTACCTAATAAGCTGACTCTTCTTGGAATTTATCTTCATTCCATATTGACCTACCCAGTTAGATATTCTATCTAGGTCACCCTACAACTGCTCAATGTTCTTCCATTTTGATCCTAATACATACCTTATTTTCAAACAACTTAAATTCTGACTGTAAACCACCAACACAATCATTCATTAGATTGATGAATAGCATTGGTCCCAAAACACTACCCTTTGGTGCTTTCATATTCACTTCTGCCTCTTTTGATACTGCATTTCCTACTCAAATCATTTGCTTTCTGCCTTTTAAGAATTATTCTACCCAGATGACACTTCTTGATCCACTCCAATAGTTTTCAACCTATATAATACCATTTTATAGCTAACTCTGTCAAATGCATTGGAATGATACAGTGCTACACTATCAACTTGGCATCCCTTGTCCAATTTGAGGTGGTAGGTAGGTTGGCAAGCATGTGGGCGCATGGTTACAATTGTCTCAGTCTTGTTTATAACAATAAATACCAAATACAATACAACCTTACACAACAATATCAACAACTTCAAACATAAGATTTCCACACTATATCATGTAATAAGCTTAATTACCAATCGGTTACTTAAAATTCCGTCATGATATACTTATATTAAATAACAACAATACTAGTTGGCCTTAATGATCCATGATGGCCCCAGAGTCCAAGGATTTACACACTTAAATTTACTTATGTCTAAACAACAATTTAATAATGGTAGAATATCCGGTGCTATAAGTTGCTAAACAGGATTTCCAAAGATCGAGCTTCTCAAGGCACTTATATCAGTGGAGCTCAACCAACACTGGTCTGTTTTAATGTTTCAGCACCCCTCAAGGGTACAGACAAACATACATACACTGTTTCCCTCATGTGAAAGAACAGCCATTAGTGACATAGATTGTCCCATGCAAGCACGAACACCAAACAGAAAATCTCCAATTGCACCGAGGAAGCAGAAAATACAACGAAGTGGAATTGTCTGAATACCACGAACTCTCTAACAGTCTATCCACTCGTGGAACATGACGGCACAGGTTGCTCCAGAAGGTGCCAAAGCGCACACTTTACGAGGACACCCCAAACCGCCATATAGTCTGGGCATGTGAGACGACGACACAGTTTACGGCTACTCAGAACTGCTTGTCAGACCAGGCACCGTCAATAACCCCTCGTCGACGGCCAAGTGTCACGTTGCTCCGCCTAACTGCTGCCCGTGCATGGAGCACGTCGCCTCCTTCAACTGCCGCTTCCGACACCGCCACTTCCTCCTCAGAACGTTCACTTCCTAGCAGAGACTGACTGCAGAGACTCCCTTTCCCGCGCCCGGTGAGGGAGGTCCAACTGTCGGTATTGGTACTGGTACTGCTAACACTTCACTCTTCTTACTGCCTCTGGTACTGGTACACTGACGGACGGAGCGGCAACATTAACTGCCTCCCTGGGCGCCCGCTGCCCGTCCGGGCCTTACGCTTCCCGACGACCCAGGGAGGTACGCTGCCTCCGACAGTCAACGAAGCTCCGACACTCCTTCCTCACTGGATATCGCACTGGCCTGCACTGGTACACTGACGGACGGAGCGGCCCCATTAACGGCCTCCCTGGGTGCCCGCTGCCCGTCCGGGCCTTACGCTTCCCGACGACCCAGGGAGGTACGCCGCCTCCGACAGTCCACGCAGCTCCGACACTCTCTGCAGCACTGACGTTACTTGACTGCTTATCCGACTGGGTATCCAACTGGCCCTGACCGCGCCGGGTCACTGCTTATATACCCCACGCTATCCGGCAGAGGGCACTACTGCACCGCGGCGCTGCCTAGCGGAGCAGCAGGCGTGCGACAGAAGACAATCGCTCGCCAGATGGCAGAATTTCCGCCATAGCGCCCCCTAGCGAAGCGGTGGGCTGACGGCAGATGATAGCCGCAGCGTGAAGATGAGCCGCGCACGGCTCACAATTCATCTGAAATATCTTGCATATAGCTTGTCATCTGACATTTACATGAATATCCATGCCTGAAGCAAACCAGTTTCTTTCCTCACAGACATTTCTGATATAGTTGCAAATCAGTCTCTCCATTTTACCTATTGCAGATGTCAAACTAATTGGCCTGTAATTTTTGACCCTGTTTGTCTTTTATGAACTGATACTACTACCACTCTTTTTTTCCAGTCCTCTGGGAAGCAGCAAAACACCAGACTCATTTTAAATAAAATTTCAAGTTAAGATACAATATCTTACCCCACAATCTTTAATACATCTATAGTAATATTATCTTCACCAGCCCCATTGCATTTTTTTTAGCTTTTGGAGGTCCTTCATAATTTCCAGAGAATCTATTTCAAACTTTGTAGTTTCTTCATGTATACCGATAGGGAGACGTCTCTGATTTATTCCCTCCCATGTAACAATTTAGTTAGCTTGCGGCAACTTGCCGGTGAGCTAAGCATGCCTGTGGGGTTGGTAATACGCTTGATGATTTAGGTTTGCAGGTTCGATTTTTCTACTAAGTCAATTCACAGGTCTCTATTAAGTTCACATCTGATTTATTCACCAAGCACATTCATCTATCCCAATCACCATCACTATTTATACTTATTCATCCTGACCGTGGATAAGGCTATACACTACTTCTTTTCCTCCGATTGCAAGTTCTGACCACGCTTCTGACTATCAAGTCTACACACTGTGTTACCACTTCTCATTACTGCTAGCTTGTCGTTTGTCATGAAGCACTTCCATAATTTGATTAATGGACGACATTTTATTACTTTTAGGTCCACTATACAATTATACAAAGGAAGACTCGCCCACTATACAATAACACGTGCTGCGCTGTGACTTGCGCCTTCACCCGCGGCGGCCAACTTCCGACCGACTCTCGCAGAGGCTAGTCTCAGACCGACTCAACAATTACTTTTTTTTGCTCTGCTCACAACAATGCTTCATGGCAGCTTCAGCCTTACAAGTAATATACCTGGCTTAATACTGTCTTGCCATACCCATCACATGATTATAGTCCCTAATGGTCTCATTTAACCAGACACTCACTATCTCTGCCACTGCAAAATCCTCAGTAACTTCTTCTCCATTCTTATCTACAGTTGTCTGAATACCTTCTCTTCCCCTCAGTTTTCTAACATAGCCATAGATATTTCTAGATGCATCATTTGGTGGTTACTCTGCACCAGTGATATTGTTCATAAACCTATCTTTAGCTTCCCTCTTTGCTGTAATTAATTGCTTGTTTAGATGTTTCAGGTATCTTTACTGTTTGTTGTTTCTTAAGTCTGTAGTGGTCTCTTTTGACTAACCTCTTCTGCCTTCTCACCTCTCTGTAGAATACAGATTCTGTACTTCTCATATTTTCCCTTCCATTTGCTGAACCTTTCCCTGAAATATCTCTTCAGTTTTAAAACTTGTGCCTTTTCATAATTGTACCTATTTCTCTCTTCAATTTTTCCCACTTGTTTATTAAATCGCATAATAGCAATCAGAACTGCATTGTGATCACTTATTGCTTCAGTTACTTCACTTCGCTCAAGATTTTTGTCAGATTTTATTAGAAAGATATTTAACATGTATGGTCCCCCTTGTGTTCTACTCTAACACTTGTATAAAGCTTTCATCCGTTACTAAGATATTTACAAATTTCTGTTCCCTTGTGTTATTAATCTTATTTCCTACCCAGTTAGCACCTGGTAAATTTTAATATCCATCAATAATAACCTTTTTACGCTCGCCTCAGAATTGTGAATATGAATTTAGTTTTTCCCGAAGGACCTTATCTTCATTATTCATTCTTCTACTACGGTAAGCAGCAAACACTCTGATGTTTTCTTACTATCACCCCAGATATCTGCTCTTAAAAATTCATGGTCATGATATATCAACATCAGAAAACCCTAACAACCTTTGTTAACCAATATAATCCCTCCACTAATTGCTCCTCTTTCTCTATAGTACGTTTTGTAACCATTGGGGCAAACCGCGTTATCTAGTATGTTTCTACAGTTCACCAGTATCAATCTTCATCTTTCCAGTTGTTCCCTCATCTGTTATTATTTCAGTGGCTTTATCTGTTCCATTAGCCTTAGTAATTTTTCCTGTTGTATATCTACAAGTGGTATTTATTAGGTCGCTTATTTTTATCTCCTCACCAGCAGCCTCTAACCTAAAAAAAAGGATAGTCCTGACCCCATCATAAGTGGAAGTGGGTTCTCTTACAGATTTATCCAATAACTCAAAGTATCCCCTTCTGCCTTCTATTTAAATGTAGGCCATGCCTAGTGAAACCCCACCCTTCAGTGGTGTCCACAGGCACAACCCCCAAGATAGAACTAATACCTTTTCCAAGAAGCTCCTCAGTCTCCATGTTTACCAACATGTATATATTTGGTGGCTGTAATATTATCATCCAAGGCACGCATGTAAAATTTTCAGACTGAAAGGACAATTGCATCATGGCACCCAGTTGTGATCTAATTGTAATCCTACAATAGTAAATTCTTGCCATCCTCCTTTTAGATAGTTGCTTTTTCCTTGTCTGGTAATTAAAATTCAACTGTTAGTGTTGGGAAGCTTAATCATATCTGACTCTGATACTAGCTTTTTAATTATACTTTTGTTTCCTTCTTAATTCTTTCCAGTATACCAGTTTGCTTATTAGTTAATATTTTGATCTCGTTGTAATAAATTCCAAGGTAGCCAGCTATTTGTCACAATTTAAACCAGAAGTTACCCTTACATCATGTTAATATATTTACAACCAGATTCCTAGCTAGTGAATCCATCACAATAATAATGAAAAAGCTGCCGATTTTATTTAAATTTCTTGTGATGCTGCATTATTCACTTTGTATTCTGTTCTTTAATGTCACGGCAATTCTAGTTTTTCTTAAATATTCTGTCAAAACTTTATTGGTCACATAATCCAATACCACACTAGCAATCTTGCTGCTCAGAATCGTTTGGTAGTTAGTAGTTAGATTCTGTACAAACAGTCTGAACCATTTGATTTTCAGTAATCTCTATATAGCTTATTATAGTTAATATTCTCATATGTAACCCCTTCTGAATATGTGTTGTTACTTTAAAGTCAAGGGTGTAGCTATCAGAGGGCTACGTGGTGCCGTGCACTGGGGCCTCCAAGCTCAGGGGACCCCCTAGCGTAGCTCAGGAGATACAAGCTCAGCTCAGGGGCACTCGCTACCCCTAAAAGCTCAGGGAGCCCCTGCCAGCAAACTTCACAAGACTGGGAGAGCTAAAAAAAACGTCGCCCATTTGGCCTGAGGGTCCAAAATATTTTTTTGTACTGGGGTCCTTCCTAACCTAGCTACGCTACTGTTAAAAAGTCGATATTTGTTTTTATAAAAATACTCCCAGACCTATCTACAGTCTATACAATTAGGAGTTTAATTTAATGATCTTAAACTACAAGATGCGCATTTGTATCGACTTTATTATTATTATTAATTCATTGTGATGAAGCTCATGTCCCAGTTGTAATTTTTCTACACACCTACTTACATTTCATATGTATTTTTACCTTAAATTCCATCACAGTTTTAGGTATATTCTTTGCCACATCCTTAGGTAATTTGTTCCAGTCGCCCATAACTTTACCCACGAATGTAGACTCTCCTCCCTGAAGTCAACTGCTAATTTATTATTATGCTTTTGCCTGCCAACAATGTTTAAGCAGTTCTAATCTTCAGTGTATGCCTTGTACATTTACACAAAACTCTTGACCTGCCTTCTATCCTGCAGCTGCTACCAACCATTTGTTACAGTGTGCATCCTTAAATAATATCCACAGATGACTCTAGCTGCTTCCTTTGCACCCTTCTACTCCAGTATTTGAAACTCGTAATGTGGATACCATATCATTCCCAAATATTCTAGCAAGGCCCTGACTAAAGTTTTATAATTCATCTCTCTTCGTTCGCTGGTACAGTCTCTCATTATCTCCCTAAAAGATCCAATACTCAGAACCTTTTCCCTACAACTCCACCCCATCCCCATCTATGCCCTACATGTTTAATATAATAATATTCCCAGGAATTTACATTTAATAAATTGACTTTTCTTAATGTTTATCTTTATTCCATGCCTATCTTTCCAATTAGATATCCTATTTAGATCCTTTGCATTTGATCAAAATTCTATATTGCTATGATTCTGTTACAAAAATGTGGATATAAGGTTAAACGGCAATAGCATGAACAGAGATGATGTTCTCATTCTTATTGAAGTGTGGAAACCCAGCATTCATGACCTGAAACAGTGACACATAAGACATGGCTCACTGAATGGCTCTAGTGAGAGGGTAGTGATGGAGTGTTTGTTGTGGTTTGTGTGTGAGGTTTAGACAGCATGGCTGCCACATGGGAGAATAGCTTCTGCAGCAGTCCTCATATTTGTCTGTTATCCATCATCAGTACTTAAATGAAGTCAGAATCACAAGGTAACCAAAGTCAGTGATGTGTTGTTGCAGCAACCACTTTTATCTACTGCTTTTCCTTTTGAAGACAGTGAAGGTAGCTGTCAAAATTCCATGCATGGATGAACTTATAGAGCTGAACACCCAAGAGGAATTTTTAGAAGCTCTATGCCAGGAAGGACTCATTTCACACATACAGCATTATATCATCTGCAAACAGAACCTTTGCCTGTAGGTCAGCAATGGGAAAACGAGTGTGGTGGGTGAGCAGTTAACATTCTGGCTTCACATTTGGGAGGATGCAGGTTCAAATCCCCATCCAGCCATCTAGATTTGGGTTTTACATAGTTTCCAAAAATCACTCCAGGTGAATGCCAGGATGATGTATTTCAAAGGCCATAGCTGAGTTCCTTCCTGCTGTTCCTTGCCCACAGTTCTTTCCCACCTCTAATTACCTTATGTCAATGAGGCATAGAGCCATAAAAAAACAACCAATGGGATTATTCATTAGTAAAATGAATAACAATGGTCCCATTACACTACCCTATGGTATGCCTGTTGTCACTTCTGTCTCCATTGGTATTGCATTATCCGTTTTGACTCTTGGCCTCCTACCTCTTTAAGAATTCCTCCACCCTGCGAGATACATCTTGATTTATCCCAATCGTTATAACCTTTCACAATCACTCTATGGCTAACTCTGTCAAATGTCTTAAAAATATTCAGTGCCAAACTATCGTCTTCATCTCACTTGTTCTTTTCATCTGAAATATTTTGTACATAATGTACTAAGATTCTCATGAATAACTTATTCTTAATCCATGCTGCTGATTTATGAATCATTTATTTTCTTCAGATTTTCCTGTATAACACACCATCAGCCTGCCCACCACTGAAGTCAAACTAACACCTCTGTGGTTCCCAACCCAGTTTTTCTTCCCCGAATTGGTACTACTATGACACATTTACAGTGAAATACAGCAAGTATCCAGGTTTAAATTAAATAATCCTTCCAGGTATTGTATAGTATCTTTTAAAACTTTGTGGTAATATTATCTATACCATGCACTCTTATCTTGTTGCATACCCAGTTTCTCTCATAATACCCTATAACTATTTATAATTTTCCAGTATGATCATCTTCACTAACATAGGATTTATTCTCCTCTGTTAATTCTTCAGCTCTCCCTATGTAACAATCCATAATGGTCTCACCAGACTGGTTTACTCAGCATATAAACCATTTTCATGTTATTGTGATTTCTTCTCCATCTTTATCCATAACCAACTCTCTTCCTATTACCGAGCGTGGTGGTGTAACGGATAGCGTTCTGGCCTCGCATTCGGGAGGACGGCGGTTCGAATCCCCGTCCGGGCATCCAGATTTGGGTTTTCCATGGTTTCCCCAAATCACTCCAGGTGAATGCCGGGATGCTTCCTTCAAAAGGCCATGGCCGAATTCCTTCCCATTCCTTGCCCCCATCCTTTCCCGTCTCTAAAGACCACGTTGTTAAAAAGGGACGTTAAACTGTTACAAAAAAAAAAAAAAAAAAAAAAATATCTTCCTATTTTTTTTTTAAACTTAGCTATAGAATTTTCTACTTGCATCATTCTGTTTCCTGCTCATATATGTTTTTTTCCCTCTCTTTACTACTATTAATTCCCTGTTAAGCTGTTTCATACATTGTGTATATTACTTTGCCACTTGTTTAATCTGTTATGTTCCCTTCTCACCAACCTCTTTGTCCTGCTTACATCCCTACGTAGTAGGCAGGCTCTGTTCTCCTCCTTATTTTTTGTTTTGGGACAAAGATTTCTTCCTTTGTTCTTACTATTTCTTTGAACTGTCCCCACTTACTTTTTAATGTACTAGTGTCTTCTTTCCACTCATTGAACTTGTTCCCAAAACACCTGATCAGTTCTGCAACTGTTGTCTTATTATTATTAGATTTTTAACCTCCTACTTTCAAGGCTACTGATTTGCTGAAACCCTTTAAGTCCATTACAATTGCCTGATGATCACTTATTCCTTCATAATATTAATCAGGCTTTATTTAAGCAAAAATTGTGCATATTTTTATACCACTTGTGTAAACCATCCTTCCATGATTAGTGTTTCCAAATCTGTGTGTCTTATTACTAATTCTGCTCTCACTTCAGTTAATTCCTGGTGAATTTAGATCACCACATATTATGACCACTTTATTCCCACCTTGAGGCTTTGAATACATAATCAAAATCTCTTCTGAGGTCTCATTGTGTTCGTTTATCCTCCCACTTTGATAAGCAGCTATGACTCTCTTCCTTTTTGTTTCTGTCGCAACAAAACTCATCATCTGAGAAAATGTGTGAATTACCAACCAATATACACTCCTTCACCGGTCCCTCCTCTATCTCTGTGGTATACTCTATAAATCTAAGGAAAAACCTTACTGTCTAGAATGCCTTTCTTTAACCAATTCTCAACACTTATAACCATCTGTGGTTGATGTACCTTTAGTAAGCTACCAAACTCAAAAATGTTACTCATTGTTCTACAATTTTCTAATAAAAGCCTGATAAAAAAGCATGATTCTCTTTTGTATAGTTCTTACAGAAAAACCATATATTCTCTCTAATGTGGGGTAATCTAGCACTTAAATATATTTATATTTTCTCTCTCACTGATATACTTTTTTTTTATAACCAACCAACCTCTTCTCTCTTTGATCCTTTGTTTATTTCATTTCGTTAAAAAAATCTATCCTATTTTATAATCGATTTACCTTAATATTCCATTTGCACTTATACGATTCAGAATTTTTTTTTTTTTTTTTTTTTTTTATGGCTCTTTCTTGTAATGTTGACTGCTTGTATACTGTTTCGGACAGAACAATGAATTAATTTGCCTCATATTTGTAAAGGGTTTTTATGCAAAGCTATCATTTAAATTTATCTTTGATCTTACGGGCAGTCTGTATTTTGAATTTAATGTAAAAGCATCTCAATTGATTGAGGTTCATATCATGCTGAAACTAATTTACCAGTAAGTATATTTCAGACCTTGCAGAAACTTCATTGTACAAGTCCTCAACATGACTCACACACTGAGGATGTTTATGAGCTAGGGTTTTAATTTAATTTAACTGTTTAATTCTTGTTCCATTAGCAATTTCCCTACACATCCATTTTTTCCTCTTTCCTTTTCTTACCTACTATGGTAAATTATTCATCATTTCTCTTGGTAATTTATTCCAATCCCTGACGCCCTTATCTATGAAAATCTTCCCACACCCTTTTGCATGAAATTTGTGGTCGTGGTTATCTTTTCCCTTCAATTCACATCTCCTGATTCTTCCACCAGTATCTTTCCACATCCCATCACCAAAATATGCCTTGTTCATTCCCATGATTCTCTTCACCCTCCTCCTCCTCCTGTCTTTCAATAAATTACATTCCAGCTCCTTTACGATATCACTTATTGATTACGGTCTGTGGTAATTTCCAGAGGCAAATCTAGCAGTCCTTCTTTACACACACCACAATTCTTGTATTAGATACCCAAAATGTGGTTCATATACTACATTACCATATTCAAGCAATGGTCTGACCAATGTTTTGTAACCCAATTCCCTCATCACACTCTCCAGAAATGAAGGATTTTGGAACCTTTTTGTAGTACCTGACAAATGTGTCCTACGCAGTTGAGTTTGTTATCAAATGTTATGCCAAGGTATTTACATTTCAAGTCTTCAAAGAGCAATTCTTTCCCCACCTTATAACTATAAACAATCATTATTATTTTGATTATCTTATATATCAATACGTCATCTGCAAACAAATTAACTTCTAAATTCTAATAGAAATTCAGCAACACAGTCATTTATTAGAATGACATATAGCAGTGGTCCCAATACACTACCCTTTGGCATTCTCATTTTCTTTTCCAATTATTTTGATACTGCAATTCTTACCCTTTATTCTTGTTTTCTATCTTTTAAAGAATTCTTCTTCCCAGTAAATCACTTTTTTATCCCACTCCAATAGTTTTTACCTTATTTAGCACCATTTTATGGCTCACCTATCAAAAGCCTTTGAAAGATCTAGTGCTATCAATTTGGCCTCCCTTGTCTAGTTCATCCGAAGAAATATATTACGTATAGCCCACAAACTGAGATTTTCATAAATATCCTTACCTAAAGCCATCTTGTCAACTTTAAAACCAGTGCCTCTGATGTGGTTGCATATCAATTCGCCCATTAATTTACTCACCACTGATATTAAAAATGATTGATCTCTAATTTTCAGCCCTATTTGTTACCCCTCTTTTATGGATTGGTACTACTGTCACAATTCTCCAGTCCTCTGGTAAGCAGCAAGTATCAAGACTCAATTTAAATAACATTTCAAGATAAACTACAATGTCACATCCTGCTATGTTAAGACATCCGTAGTAATATTGTCTACACCAACCCATTTACACTTTTTTAGCCTTCTTAGTTTCTTCGTGATATCTTCAGGATGAATTTCAAATTTCTTAGTCTACTCATTTCCAATATTGTGGATAAGCTCATACCAGGATCTCCATCCCTAATGGTCTCACTAAACCAATTACTCAAAATCTCTGCCTTTTACAAATCCTCAGTAATTTCTTCTCCAACCTTATCTATTATTGTCTCAGCACCCTAGCTTCCCATCAGTTTTCTAACATAGCTATAGAAATTTCTTGAAGTGTCCATCAGTGGTCCCCCTGCAAAAATAAAATTCTTTATAAACTCATCTGTAGCCACTTTCTTAGATGTTATCAACTTATCAACTCCTTATTTAGTTTTTTCAAGTACTCCCTACTGCCTTGCTGTATTGTAATTCTGTTATATTTTCTGCTTGTATCCTCTTTAATCACCTTACCTCCCTATTATTGTACGTAGGTTCTAATTTTCTCTGTTTTTGAATCAATATTTCTTCAACCATTTTTATTATCTTATTGAACTATTCCCAATTTGACTGTACTTAGGTCTTTCTTCCATGTGCTAAAACTTTACCTGAAATATCTTTTCAGTTTTGAAATTTGTGCCTTTTTATAACTGTCCCTGCTTCCCCCTTCAATTTTGGAGAATCATCTAGCATCCATCAGAGCTGCTTCATGATCACTTATTCCTTCAGTTACTTGACACCCCACCAGTGGTGGCCGAAGTGATTCGCTTAGGTAGTGACAACATGGAAATTTTTTGACAAATTACAATTCTTTTTTTTTTTTTTTTTTTTTTTTTTTTAAAGTGAAGCTGCAGGGAAGAACAGGTCAGTGTTGACTAAGAATCTAGGCAACTTAAACATTTACTACTTTTGAATGTGTCTTTACCAGCATGTGCTCCAGATTGAAGAAATAATTTTGTAATTGAAGAAGTGGATGATAAATGATCAAAAGATAACAATGACTGATTAGCGAAAAGTCGAGAAGTTGAACTACAGGCAGTGCTGAATTACCGAATAGACATGACTAGGCAGTAGCCTGGGGATCCCAATTTTTAAGTCTCCCCAAGATAGCTAATATTTTTAATTGAATAAAAATTATAAAATTTGAATATAATTTGTGGTGGTGTATTGGCTAGCATTCTGGCCTCGCATTCAGGAGGACGGCGGTTTGAATCCCCGTCTGGGCATCCAGATTTGGTTTTCCATGATTTCCCAAATCACACCAGGCAAATGCCGGGATGCTTCCTTCAAAAGGCCATGGCCTAATTCCTTCCCATTCCTTGCCCCCCCTCCTTTCCTGTATCTATAAAGACCTCGCCGTTAGAGAGATGTTAAGCATATATATATATAAAAAAAAATACAATTGAATATAATAATCCAAAATTAAATGATCAAAATATTATAAAGGGCATGCAATTTTTGTTTGTTTCATTGTAAAGTAAGATAAACAAAAGCAGTTTTCAAAATATCATAAAATGTAAAATTCGGTTTTTTAATTGTATGAAAAATATGATCTATTCAATTAGTCATCTACGAAAACTTATCTTTGTTCGTACAAATTATAAATTTTTTCCAAAAACGGGGTTCCAAGAACTTTGAGTGCCTAGGACCCCATACTTTCTTTATCTGTCATGGCCTACTGGACACAGCCATTTCCTTCAATAACCACAACGGCAATGGAACACCCTTTCCAACACATTTAGTTTGAGAGTCGTTTTCTGCCATATATTTATTCATAAACTTGTATAATACTCCTTCGAAGAAACTAAGAAATAGAAATAAATATTGCCTCCTCGCATTGACAAAGCTTCTAGGGCAAGTATTTGAATTCCTGCATTCAGTAAAGAATCTCCAGAGGTGTTTGTGTGTGTGTTTTTTTAAAAAATAATTCAAAACAATATAGTAAGGACATGCAAAAAAATCAATAGAATTCGGTTTAATCTTCAATGACTAACCATACTGGAAGGGTGAATGTTCAGCAGCAGTTTGTTAAGAAACATCATATTCAATGAAAAGGTTGAAGATTCAATTACTTATTAAGTCACAGAAAATGAAATAATATTAACAATCACTATCTCAATGAATTAAAGCACTAAAACGAGCAATATGAAAAGTACATTTTTCTGTTCTTTTTGGTGGCAAATAAATCAATAACTTTCTGTTAAACTGTTGTCTCTTACTCGAGAATGATTTTTCGCAAGAAAGCATGCCTAAAGCGGTAATTCGGTCCATTTCAATGTGTTTCTGAGAAAGGTCTTTTCATCATAGGAAAACATCTTTTGGCTTCTAATGTTGACATAGGCATTGTTAGCAACAGTTTTAATAATTTTGATGTTTCTTGAAATCTCAGTTAGGTCATTTTCAATAACAATTGATAAAAATGGAACGGCACCAGAAATAGCCCTTAATTCTGGTTTCTAATAACACACTTCAGGTCCGCTGTGCAATCTTTTCTCTTCCAAAAATGGGTACCATATCACTTATGTATTCAGCAGGAAATTTTGTTTGATAATTTCAAATTTTTCAACTTCAAATAAATTTGATGCTGCGAGATGTCCTGTAAACTGAAATCTAGTTTTTATTTCGGAAACAATGACATCACAAACTTCTAAATATTGTCTCTTTCAGTTTTCAGAATGATCACATTGCCGTCTTTACACAGGAATTTTTTCATACCCTTCAGTTTCATCAGTTTCACTGGCCTGCTGTCTAATTCTTTGAATGGAAGTTTCAAAGGTTTCCATAATTACTTTAACTTTTTCTTTTGTAGTTGTTAAAAACCTATTTCGACATGTGGCATTATTGTGTGAAATAGTGTTATCCAAAAAACAAAGTTCTTATCATTTAACATAGTTTTATATGTACCTGCTTGTTGAAGGGTAGAAGGCAATTGTACTTCTTCACTGTTTTCAATGGTTTCCATTTTTTTTTTTTTTTTTTTTTGCTGTCATCAGTCCTTCAACTGGATTGATGCAATCCTTCATCCTTTCCTATCCTGGGCTAACCTCTTCATGTCTACATATCCCTTACATCACATGTCCTCAATTATTTGCTTCATATATTCTAATCTATGTCTTCCTCTACAGTTCTTACCTTCAACTGTTTCCTCCACCAGAAAATTAACCAATCCAGTATGTCTCAAAATATAACCTACCAGCCTGTCTCTTCTTTCTGTAAGCTTCTTCCACAAACTTCTTTCCTCACCCATCATTTGCAAAACTCATTCATTTCTTGCTTTGTCTGTCCACTTAATTTTCAGAATTCTTCAGTAGCACCACATTTCAATTGCTTCAATTTTCCTTCTTTCTGGTATTCCTAAAGTCCATGTTTCACTACCGTAAAGTGCTGTGCTCCACACATAGATTTTTTTTTTTTTTTTTCTGATTCGTAGATCAATATTTGAAACTAAAAGATTTATCTTTTTCATGAAGGCTCATTTTGCTTTTAACATCATTCCTACTTCGGCCATCGGTTGTAATTTTGCTTCCCAAATAACAGAATTCACTTACTTCTCCAATTGCATTCGATCCTATTTTTATATTTAATATGCTAGTATTTGAATCATTTCTGCTACATTTCATCACTTAAGCCTTGCTTTGATTTATATTTAGGCCAAATTCTTCCTTCAGTATTTTGTTCATACCATTCAGTAATTTCTCAGTATTATCAGCCTTTTCTGCTAACAAGACAATGTCATCAGCAAATTGTAGCATACTGATTTTTTTCTCCCTGAACACTTATGCCACATGGAAATTTTTCTTTTACTTTCTTTATTGCTTCCTCTACATACAAGTTGAATATTATTGGAGATAGACTACAACCTTTTCTCACACCATTTTTAACCGATTCATGTCTCTCATGATTCTCTACTTTTATTACAGCCGCTTGATTCTTATATAGTTCATAAAGTATTCTTCTATCTCGATACTTTAGGCCTGACTTCTTTAAAATTTTGAACATCTTATCCCATCTAACATTATCAAAAGCTTTTTCTAAATCAACAAATGCCATAAAAGTATCTTTGTTTTTCTTGATCCGCCCTTCAAGTATTAATCTTAAAGTCAGAACTGCTTCTCTTGTACAGCGATTTTTCCTAAACCCAAACTGATCTTCACCTACTATGTCTTCTACTACCCTTTCCATTCTTCTGTATATTTATCTGGTCAGTAATTTTGAAGCATGTGATGTTAGACTAATGGTGTGATAATTGTCACATTTTTTGGCTTGTACTTCCTTCAGAAGTGTGAAGATGATATTTTTATTAAAATCAGTTGGAATTTTTCCTCTTTCATAAACTTTTTATAAAAGCTTGAATAATCTTTTGATTCCTTCTTCTCTTAGGGTTTTAAGAAGTTCTGCAGGGATCCCATCAATTCCAACTGCCTGATTTGCTTTCAAGTCATTCAGAGCTTTATTAAATTCTGTCCTCAAAACAGGATCTCCTAAGTCATCAATGTTGACATCGCCTTCTTTTTCTATTACGCTAATGTTCAATTCGTCCCCATCATACAGTTTCTCAATGTATTCCTTCCTCTATCGTCTAAGCTTAAAGAGGTTTCCCATTGGCGGCTTTAATTTTCACACCTCTTTTCTTCATTTCTCTAAAATTCTGTTTGATCTTCCTATATGCAACATCAACTTTACCTATGATCATTTCCTTTTCTACTTCTTTACATTTTTCTTCTAGCCATTTTTCTTTAGCTTTTTTCGTTTCCTGTTTATTTGATTTTTCTGCATTATCCTGAGCCTTTTTGTACCTTCTCCTCTGGTCCATCAATTCCAAAAATCTTCTGTGATCCAAGGTTTCCTGGCAGCTTTTTAACTAAAGCCTAAAGTTTCTTTACCAGCTTTCATTATTTTGGTTTTTAATGCATTCCATTCATCCTCGGTTGAGCTCCTTTCAGAGTTATTTCTTATACCTAAGTCTACCATTACTGAAAATTTTTCTCTCGTACTAGATTATTTCAGTTTATTCACTTCCAGTCTGTTCTGCTTATTCGCTTGAATTTCAGCCTGCATTTCATTACTATCAAATTATGGCCAGAATCTATATCTGCTCTTGGGTACGCTTTACAGTTTAGAACTTGATTCGTTAATCTCTGTTTGACCATGATATAATATAGCTGATATCTGACTGTATCCCCAGGAAGTTTCCAGGTATATATCCTTCTTGCATGGTTCTTAAACAGTGTGTTTGTCACTACAAGCTTATATCTTTAACAAAATTCTAATAACCAGCCTCCTTGCTAATTTATTTCTCCTAGACCAAAACTTCCTACAGTATTCCCCCTTTTTCCATCTCCCACTATCGCATTCCAATCACCCATGATTAATAGATTTTCCTCTCCCTTTACATATTTAATTAATTCTTCAATTTCAGTGTATATTTTTTCTATTTCTTCGTCATCTTCCTGTGACGTTGGCATATACACTTGTACTACTGTGGTTGGGGCGGGCTTAGTTTCTAACCTCATCAAAATAATCCTGTCACTAAACTGTTCATAATAACTCTCCCGCTTCCCTACTCTCTTATTCGTTAAGAATCCTACACCAGTGACTCCATTGACAGCTTGTATGCTAATTATCCTGTGTTAGCCAGACCAGAAATCTTGTGCGTCCTTCCATTTAATCTCGCTAATCCCAACAATATCTAACTTAAGTTGTTCCATCTCCCTTTTTAGATTTTATAGCCTACCTGCCATAGTCGTACTTCTAACATTCCACGCTCTGACTTGTAGAATGTTTCTGTCCATTTTGATGACTCCTCCCTGAGCAGTCCCCGCCCGGGGAACCGATTGGGGGACTATTTTACCTCCAGAATTTTTTATCCAGGAAGAAGCCATCATGATATATGTAATTTGAGAGGATTACATGTACTCGGGATACCGTTTGGGTCTTTAATTCAGTGGTTTGCCTTCTGCATCCCCATACCGTTGATTCATCCACCTCTATGGGCTGTTTCCAACCCCAAGGGCAAGATGGGGCCCTGGACTACTCCCCACTCTTCCCCCCTCCTTTCAGAGGCCGTTGGCAAGCAGCGGGTGACCCCCTTCACCGGGAATCTTTCAGTCGCCAAAGCCTCGTCTGTGCAAACAAGGTGCACCACGTGAAAGAGAGGTTGACATTTGGTTGGAAAAGGCTATTGTAGTGTCACCCAAACCCTTACACCCACATATTTATGTATTCTTAAATATGTTTGACGCCTCGAGAATGAAAATTCCATCCTGCTTTGAGATGCATGTGGTAATCTTTTCTGCAAAATCTCATCCAAAACTCTTGTTCTTTGAGACAATCTTGAAAAGAAAGAACAAATTCCGGAAAGATTAGCAAAAAAAAATGTGTTCTTCCTGAGTGATGGAAGCAACTTTTGACAGATTTATCTGAAGTGCATAGCAGTGAATAAAATTTGAATGAGAATATGTCTTTAATTCTTTTTTGTATGCCATTTAAATTTCCTTTCATTACGGAGGCACCATCGTAACTTTGATCAATTAATTTTTCTGGTGATTTTCCAATCAGTGTGTCAAGTTCTTGCAAAATACAATCTGCAATAGTCATCTGGTTTTGCGAATTTCCAAAATCTTTCTACAGGTTTTCCACCAACAGTATAGTGCAAAACTATAACTGATTGAAAATGACAAGACACATCTGTGGTTTCATCGGCTATCACGGCAACATATTCAACTTTGATTCTTGGCTGTCTGGGTGGCACCACATCCTATTTCTTGTAGCTGATGTTTCGACCCTCATTCTGTAGTCTTCTTCCAGGGCAGAACTGCATCTTAAATCAGTGTGCGGTGTTGTTTTATAGTCGAGGTCTGTGCCCATCTAGAGGATTCGATTTACCCGGCCAATCAGAAGGTCCGACCTGTCATGTGTTTTGTTGGCCTGGTGGGGCATGGTGCGGTTTGGTGGTAGGTGACATGTGACTTGCTCTGTCTGTGCTAGTGAGAGCCAGGCATCATGTAATTTAAGCCCGTTGTCTTCGTTTATATTGTTTGAGCATTTGGCAATTTCCCACGTCTCCTTGGCCACCATTTATCTTCGCGCACTATAAGGGTGGTGTTTTCGAAGTTTATGGCATGATCAATTTTGGCTGTATGCTGTGCAATGGCAGATTTATCAATGTTGTTAGATCTATAACTGCGGATGTGCTCACGCAGACTGTCTCCTGTAGTGCGCTCAGTCTCTCCTATATACACCTGACCACAGGTGCACGAAATCTCATAGACCCTGGCAATCTGTAGTGGAGGCAGCCTGTCCTTAACCTTGATGAGAAATTGATGAGGCTCTCCCATGTTTTGACCACTTTGCATTAGAGATAAAATGATTTGGGGGACAGGTGAAAAGATCAGGGAGGAAACGAAATGATCATGGAGTGGTGTTTCTAACTAGTATAACTGCAACACTTTTGATACAAAATAAATAAAAGCTTCTTTTACGAAACATTTCTAGTATTTTATTTCATTACAGAAATATTTTAAATATAGCTCAGTTAAACACTTTTTTGTAATACTTTGTTTGTTTTCAGAGAAGATTTGGAATGATTTTGTGTGTTCCTTGGACATGGAAGTCACACTATCACAAGAGCAGCTTCAGAGGATTGAAGAGAACAAACGAAAAGCTTTGGAACTGAGGAAATCAAAGCTTCTTCAGCAGCAAAGTATTGTATCAAAGGAACCAAGCATTAAGAAAGATTTTAAAGATGGATCATGTGCTCTAGAAAAGCCATTGGCTGGAAGTAACACCTTCAATAAACCAACAGACATTCACAATTGTAGTTCTCCTAATTTGTCACAGTTTCATGTTCCGTTTCCAAAGACACAAAATTCATCAAGTTTTACACAAACACTGAAACGTGTTTCTTCTAGTTTCTTACCAGTTCAGTCTACAAAAAGAATGGCTTTACAAACACAACTTTCCTGCAGTAAAATGCAAAATAAGCAAGATCCCCTCAATGACCAATTTAAATCTAGAATTGATTATCAAAATTTTCCAGTTCCTACTTATGGTGAAACTGATAAAACATCTGAAAATGTGGTGACTGGTCTAGCTAAACTGGTTTCAAAAGACCGATTTGTTATAGATGCAGGATACCATAAAAGGATGATAGATATATTCAAAACAATTAAAAGTGCCAAATACGGTAAGGCTATAATCCTATTAATTACCTACAAATTAAAGCTATATATATTCTTCTATTAGATATTTGTGTTCATGGAGGCAGTTCTCAGTGGAAAGTTCTCGCGACTCTAGCCAGGTAAATTTCAAAACAAATAACATTTTGACTGACATACCTTGTTCTTCCTCAGATGCCGAAGTGTTCCATTTTATGGTAATGTCTATTTGAGGCATATGCCAGCTGGCAGTGTGCATTGTATGAGCAATCGTTACAGCTAGCAGTGGCGTATTTCTACTATCACTTGATCCCAACTGTTATTTAGCTCCACTGTCTTTACTGAAATTATTCTTCTCCATATGGATTTAAATTGCCACCTTAATGACACTGTCCCGGAAGCTGCTAGTTTGGGCTATTATTTTTGTAGCCTAAAACTCATCCTATGCCCAAACATCAAGCTACATTGTACAATAACCAAAGGTGAAAGCTGCTTCCATGTTCTATGTGCCTTTCCTCAAATGTTTGAACAGTTTGTCCAATAATGGTATTTTATATATGCCAGGTATGCATAGACCATGCTTGTCTATCACCCTCCAAAGCAGGTGGCATATTTACATTGATGTATGGAAAACTGTCCTCACATTTTGTTTGGTCAGAGATCTGCCAAATTAAGCAGAAGTTGAACCACAGAAATTCCAAAAATGTTCATTTTTCAGTTTGCTGGCTTTGTCACACGTTTTATCACCACACTGCTAGGAAAATATCATTTTAATTATTTTGATCTGTCATGACTTTCAGATGTGCTGTTTTCTGACTCTCACCCAGAAATATGAAGGGTCTGAAATCAACAGATTGTCTCTTGCACTAGACATCTTCTGTTAGAGCAAGCATGACTGAAAGATGTTTCAAGGAATTAATTATAATGAAAACATTTCCCCAGCTCTGTAGAAACAAATGGTTGCCACACCTGAACCTGCAAATTAAACACTGAATAATCAGTTATGGTGATATTGCCATTTTGTGGTGCAGGATCTGATTAAATTGGCCCGTTTCTGTCCCAGTGAAACGTGGAAACAGTTTTCCAATGAGGGACAGTCACAGCCTACTTTTCCTTGAAGTATGTGAAATACTATATCACAGTAGTGCTAGATATATTGGACACATTATTTGAGCAGTTTTGTAAAGTAGCATGAAAGGTACCTTTTTACAGACATCTAGAAAAATTAGCTACCACAGAACATAACCTGATGTGGCACAAGGTGAGGCTTCAGGCTATTGAAATCATAGTTCCCTTTTTCTGGCATAGTATAATTAAAGAAGTGGGAAAGCACAGTTTGAAATCACACTGTTGATGAGCAGTAGCATAGCTTGGTTAACAAGGGCCCTCAGGCCATATGGGCGATCCTTTTTTTTCTTTTTTAGCTCTACTTTAGTTGAACTTTAGGGGCCCCCCTGAGCTGCGCTTGGGGGCTCCAGTTCACGGCACCGTCTTGCCCTCCGATAGCTATGCCCCTGTTGATTAGTGCTTCCAACTAACGTTTAATAAAACAGTACAGAAAACTCCAGCAATATACACGTTGGTATTGATGAAGGTCTTTGTACCGTTATAAGCTACCTTAGAATTCGTCAAATTCTAGCTAGTCACTTTGAGAAATGGGGAACAGGCACAATGTAGAACTCAATACCACAGCCTAAAGCCATATATGCAACAAATTGAAACTGAAAAAAACACTAAACAGTTAATATAGACCATAAATCATCCTTAAAGAATAAAAATCATACTTTAAACTTACCTAAATAGTGGCAATAGTGAAATATCTATCTTTGGCAAACACAACATTTTGTATATGACTACTAAACAACACTGTTCAATGCTGTAAAAATTCTTTATAATAACAATCAACCATTAGAAAGTAAATTCTGTTAGAAACAGACCATAAGTAAGAATTTGAAGCACTTAAAACATGAAAACACGGGTATTAAAATCCATAAAATAAACTTGCATTCTAAACTTCACAAAACCTCAATATTAAAGCAGTATTTGAAATCAGCTGATGGCATACGAAAAATGTAACTTCTTCTGGTACAAAATACTTAAATTTTAAATTGTTCATTTCAGTCAGATGGGACTGAGATTGTTTCCAAAGTAAATACATTTCAGAAACCGTGCCTTCTGTATACGGTTTAAGATAATTTGAGAAAATTAACGAAAGTCAGTAAAAGAAAACACTTTCAGAGTATGTAATGACCACCTCCGAAGAGTATCTCATAAACCTTTTTAAACAATATGTAATTCTGTAAGAGTAATTAGGTGGAATATTGTTTTGATTAATGGCGATGGTGAACCAGGAAACCAAGATTTTGAGAAATTGATAGTAAAACAACTACAGCAACTAGAGAGGAGTTTGTGCACTTGTTGGAAAGTAGAGATGCTGGAGAATCCAATGGAGTTAGTTTTAAAATCTAAAATACCATATTCCCTCATGATTTTTGTGCTGTGTAAGGGTACACTTTTCAACCAGGATTTTTAATTTTTATTGCTATATGGTTGAGAGTACAGAAAAGTTTGTAAGGAAGTAAATTGTTTGTTAGAAGTTTCTCTAATTTCTATTAAAGTTACAGAATGCTGGGTTTCACTTTTTTAGAACCATATTGTGTGGCGTAAGGTTACCCTGGCGGATTATGTAGGTAATTATCACGCCATTTTTGCCAGTTGGGGCAGGATTCTCAAGCGGAGCAGACCTATTGCTTGGGGTAGTGCGAAGTTTGCTTGGCCAGGAAACGGTCGTTTCAGCATCATGCGTTTGGTTGGCCATTGTGGAAATTTTGAGTAGTGCAATTTGGTGTGAACTTCTAAACACGGAACTTTAAAATTTCTTACAGGGGTTTTTGATCTGTCGTTCTCACTTCATAACCCGCTTTCTTTGGCCTCTCAACTGTAATTGTGAAATTTTATTTCAAGAATGTAGTGATTGTTAATTTTGGAAACTTGAACAATGATTTTATTTCCGTAGTTACAGCCCAACCTCTTCTTTCTTGAGGTCACATTAAGGAAGTGGCGACCGCATTTAAATTACAATTGATTTATCCAAGGTACTATTCCTCTTCCTCACTGGTGGCTTGGAATGTCTGTCGAACCTTCTAAAAGATTTTTTATTTTCTATTTATTTGCCGTATGGCAAGCAACTAATACAATAATAAATATATGCAATGACAAGAACGTTGGTAGCGTTCACAAGCTGATGTCCAATTCTTCCAGCCATTCTAAGAAGGAACTTGTAGCTCCAAAAACATCTTCATATGGTCCATCATACTTCCGTAGAGGCATTCCCTGATAATATGCTCCACACTCTGGGAAGGAGCACCGCAGTCACATGCAGGAGAATCCTGAAGACCCCACTTATACAGCATGGCATTGCATTTCGCATGGCCTGTTCTTAGGTGATTTAGTTTGACCCACTGGTCTCTAGTTTGATGGAATCCTGGAAGTCCAGTTGTGGGATCTTTAATATCTGAATGTTTTACAGATGCGGAGTTCCAGCTTTCTCGCCATTTTTCCATGACATCAAAGTCAAATACATCTTGCCATACCTGATTTCTGGATTTAAGATGAGTGGGTGGTAAGTTATTTAGAACCTCGTGGATTGGGAGATTCTGTGGATGATCAGGATGGTGTAGTTTTATCCACTCACGTGCCGTTGCTTCTTGGTGTCTTATCTCTGGAGGTGGTATTTTGCTGATCAGGTGCAACCAGGGGACTGGGGTGGATTTTAGGGTGCCAGTTATTACTCTCATACACTCATTCAGGTGGACTTCGATTTTTCTAGTATGAGTACTACGTTGCCACACTGGAGCACAGTACTCAGCAACAGGGTAAACCATGGCGAGAGCGGTAGTTCGTAGTGTGTTCACATCAGCTCCCCATGAAGTACCAGCTAGCTTCTTCATGATGTTGTTTCGTGTTTTCAGTTTTCAGTGTTTTCGAGGTGTTTATTGAATGTTAAGGAGCGGTCTAAGGTGATGCCAAGATACTTAGCATAGAAATTATGTTTCACCCTCTGGTTTACTTTGAGCTGCTGATGTGCTATTCTATTGCTCAAGTGGAAAGACTGGGACTAAAATTATTGTAGAGGCAAATCATTCACAACCATGTGTGTGTGGTCTGGAAAAATAGTAAATTCTTTTGCTCTGAGTTATATAACATAGTATAGGCCTACCTATCATCCTGAAAAAAACAAACAAACTAATAGCTCTTTGGCAGGAAATTGAAATCTGTTCTTAACCTTAAAATTTTTTAATGTCTTATGTACTTTTTTCGGTACATTGCAAAGAAACATCTTCATTTTTTAACATGAAAATTGTATGATACATCAGATATTCTACCATAATTCTGTTTGTAAGACATGGGTCACAGATTATGAAAAAAAATCTAAGTTAGAAAATAAATGCTGGTTGTATACCAATAGAAGTATTGACAACTTGGTTGCAGTGGTTGAGTCATCTTAATTTAATTTAATTTCAATGGAGTGCACGGTCTGGTAGCAATTTCCCAACACACCCATCTAACTCCCCCCCTTTTTTCCCCTGCATCCTCCTACATTTGGCCTTTTCAAAATTCAACTTTAAATTCTTTCGACATTTTTGGTAAATTATTCATCATTTCTCTTGGTAATTTATTCCAATCCCCGACACCCTTACCTAAAAATGAGAATCTTCCAACACCCTTGTGCCTGAAATCAAGTGCCAGCATTACTCTTAATTCTTACACCAATATCTTTGCATGCCTCATTACCAATATATGCCTTGTGCACTCCCATGACCCTCTTCACCCTCCTCCTGTGACCGAGCGTGGTGGTGTAACGGCTAGCGTTCTGGCCTCGCATTCGGGCGGACGGACAGCGGTTAGAATCCCCATCCGGGTATCCAGATTTGGGTTTTCCATGGTTTGCCAAATCACTCCAGGCAAATGCCGGGATGCTTCCTTCTAAAGGCCATGGCCGAATTCCTTCCCATTCCTTGCCCCCCCCCCCCCAATCCTTTCCCGTCTCTAAAGACCTCGCTGTTAGAGAGATGTTAAGCAGATAAAAAAAATGAATCCCATTCTCTTATCATATCTGTTACTGATGGCATTCTGCAGTAATTTCCAGAAACAAATCTAGCAGCCCCTTTTTGCACCCTTTCCAACTCCTGTATTCGATACTCAAAATTTGGGTCCCATATTACACTACAATATTTAAGCAATGGTCTGACCAAAGTTTTGTAACACAATTCGTTTCCTTCTCTTATTCATCCCCTCATCACTCTCTTTGACAAGTGTAGAATTTTGGAATCTTTTCCTACTATCTGTCCAATGTTAAATGCCCAGTTAAGCTTGTAATCAAATGTAATGCCATGATATTTACATTTCAAGTCTTCAACCACCAATTCTTTCTCCATCTTATGATCAACCTTTAGTTTTTTATCTGTGTATCTAATAAGATGACTCTTCTTTCTATTTATCTTCATCCCATTTTTACCAACCCAACAAGATATCCAGATAAGATCACCCTGCAGCTGTTTACAGTACTGCCGTTTTGATCCTTTTATATAGCATTATGTCATCTGCAAACAATCTAATGAATATATGTGAATGCAGACTTTCCCGGCGAATAAATGACAAAAAATCTTCACAGGTTTGCAGCCGGATTTTATTATAAGGTGACAAGCTTTCGGCCACTATCTCAGTAGCCATCTTCAGGTCGATATCAGTAGCGGCGATCTTGCGTTTACGAAAGCCAAGCGTTTACTGGTGTCGCCTAGCAACCTCATGACGCTAGCAGTCTTGCTTCGCTGTGATTGGTCGAGGCGGCGGTCACCCATCCAAGCGCTCACCACGCTCACAATTGCTTAACTACCGGAGCTTAGCAGTGCCGGTCACCCATCCAAGTTCTTACCACTCTCAGCATTGCTTAACTGCCCGAGTCTAGCCGGCTGTCCACACTCCACCGGATCGCCGGCAACCAGGGAACGTGGGCCGCACAGTATCGATAACCCTGGTTTCCAAGCGTTGCTCAGCAAATAACCCATGTCACGGTTAACCAGGTTGTCATGTAACCGTATTTCTATAGCTTCTTTAACCACGGACTCCCAAAAGAACGAACATTTAGTCAGCACCTTCACGTTGTCAAAGTCCATTCTGTGGCCATTTTCAATAACATGTTGAGCAACAGCAGATTTTTCCGTCTGAAAAAGCCGAATGTAGCGTTGATGTTCCGCCACACGGGCCTTGATTGTGCGTACTGTCTGTCCAATGTAAGATTTCCCACATTCACAGTGTATACTATACACCCCCGGTGTCTTCAGCCCCAAGTCATCCTTCACAGAACGTAATAAGTCACGTATTTTGGCAGGAGGACGAAATATGCTCTTAATACCATGTCGATCTAGTATCCTGCCTATTTTCCCGGATATGTTACCAGCAAATGGGATATATGCCAGATCTTTATACCATTCTTTAGGTTCAATTGGCTGTTTGTTTGGCGTTTTTTGTAGTGCCCTTTCTATTTGGCCGTTACAATATCCATTTCTCCTGAATGTAGTACGGAGATGTTCCAGTTCCGTCGGCAGACTGTCAGCATCAGAGATTTCTTTCGCTCTATGCACCAGTGTGTACAATACCGCATTTTTCTGAGCCGGGTGGTGGAAGCTTCCGGCATGTAAGTAACGGTCCGTATGGGTAGGTTTTCTATACACACTATGAGAAAGAGTCCCATCTGGTTTTCGCCGAATAAGAATGTTCAAAAAAGGCAAGCTACCATTCTCTTCCAGTTCCATCGTGAAACGTATGTTTGGGTGAATTCCATTTAGATGGTCCAGAAATTCATTTAGACTTGTGATCCCATGGGGCCAAACAACAAATGTATCATCCACATATCGGAAGAAACATGCCGGCTTAAGAACAGACCTTTCTATTGCTATACTCTCAAAATGCTCCATAAACAGATCAGCAACAACAGGAGACAAAGGTGACCCCATTGCCACACCATCCGTCTGTTCATAGAAATCTCCACCGTACGTAAAGTAAGTGGATGTAAGGACCAACTCAAAAAGATCAACAATGCTAGATTCAAAGAGATTTCGTAGCAGCTGCAAAGTGTCTCTCAGTGGACAGAATGGACTTTGACAACGTGAAGGTGCTGACTAAATGTTCGTTCTTTTGGGAGTCCGTGGTTAAAGAAGCTATAGAAATACGGTTACATGACAACCTGGTTAACCGTGACATGGGTTATTTGCTGAGCAACGCTTGGAAACCAGGGTTATCGATACTGTGCGGCCCACGTTCCCTGGTTGCCGGCGATCCGGTGGAGTGTGGACAGCCGGCTAGACTCGGGCAGTTAAGCAATGCTGAGAGTGGTAAGAACTTGGATGGGTGACCGGCACTGCTAAGCTCCGGTAGTTAAGCAATTGTGAGCGTGGTGAGTGCTTGGATGGGTGACCGCCGCCTCGACCAATCACAGCGAAGCAAGACTGCTAGCGTCATGAGGTTGCTAGGCGACACCAGTAAACGCAAGATCGCCGCTACTGATATCGACCTGAAGATGGCTACTGAGATAGTGGCCGAAAGCTTGTCACCTTATAATAAAATCCGGCTGCAAACCTGTGAAGATTTTTTGTCAATCTAATGAATGATAGTAAACGATCAACATAATTGTTCACTAGAATAATGAATAGCAGTGGTCCCTGTGGCTCTCCCATTTTTACTTCCACTTCTTTTGATACTGCATTTCCTATCCTAACTTTTTGTTTTCTACATTTTAAAAATTCTTCTACCCAACAAATCACTTTCTCATCCACTGCAATAGTTTTACTACCATTTTATGGCTCACTCTGTCAAAAGTGAAAGATTTAGTGGTACACTATCAATTTGGTCTCCCTTGTTCATTTAATCTGAAATATCTTGCATATATCCCACTAACTGAGATGTGCATAAATATCCTTGCCTAAAGCCAAGTTGCCTACTTAAAAACCACTAACGCTCTTCTGATTTGGTTGCATATCTCCATTAATTTACCTACCACTGATGTCAGACTGATTGGCTTATAATTTTCGACTCTGTTTCTCACCCCTCCTTTATGTACCGGCACTACTATCATATTTTTCCAGTCTTCTGGTAAGCAGCAAGTATCCAGACTCAATTTAAATAATATTTAAGTTAAGGACCCTGTCACGTCCTGCTATCTTTCAAACATCTGTAGTAATATTATCTATACCAGCAGCTTTGTTTCTTCAGTTTTCTTAGTTCCTTTATGATATCCTCAGGACGAATTTAAAATTTTCTGGCCTGACTATTTCTAATTGTGTTGTTAAGTTCGTTATCCGATTTAGACGCTTCCATTTCTGATTCATTGTCTCTAATGCTCTCATGAAACCAGTTACTTAAAATCTCTGCCTTTTTCAAATCCTCAGGAACTTCTTCTTCATTCTTATCTATAAGTGTCCCAACAGCCACCCTTCCCCTTCATTTCCAGCTCTGTGAAATATATATATATATTGAACATTAGGATAGGATAAAAAACCACCGCTTACCAAAGAAGGGGATTCCTGCGGCGTTGGTACATGAAACAAACGATCACACAAATTATAGAATTTTCGAGGATGGCTCTTCCTCAGCGCTCCTCAGTAGAAGTGAGATGGCTGCACGCAAGCGCCAGCAGCGCTGAGGAAGAGCCATGCTCGAAAATTCTATTCTTTGTGTGATCATTTGTTTCGTGTACCAATACCACAGGAATTCCCTTCTTTGGTAAGCGGTGGTTTTTTATCCTACCCTAATGTTCAATATATCCGCTTTTCGCGCCTTTGTTTCCTAACATACATATATATATATATATAGTATTATCCTACTATTCACCCACTGTAACAATAAAAAATTATTTTTGGAAAAATACACCTAAATTAATATTCATTTTTCTTTGTAGGCTGGGTGATTTTGATGTAATTTTGTAATAACGTGTTTCTTTGGGTGATTAAAAGTACTGTAGGTATGAATAAACCATGATGTACTCCCTTATGGGTGTTAATCGACATTTAGTTACATTTCAGAAATGGGTTGGATGGTTTAACAGAATATGCAGCATTGCCCAAAGGAAATTTATAAATGATTATGTATAAAAATTTAATGCAGAAGTGTGGGGTCCATTGGCGTTCACTTCTGTTGACATATTGTGGAACTGAAAATAAAAGATTAGATTTACATTTGTCATGCCTGTATTAACATTACTAAATTAAAAATAAGATAGGTAGAGAAAATAACCAGTCACTTACCACAGATGATGGCAGAAGTTCCGGATGAACACAAACACACTTTTCAATATTTCAGTTAATGACCTTACTTGTGAGGAGGTGAGAAATATGGCAGCGGAGAGCTTTTTACACACCCAGACCTACCACAAGAATTGATCCCTGTCTTCATTTGCAGTCTGTGCTAGGTTATTTTCCTTATCATATCTTATTTTCATTACTTAAGGAGTGCCCATAAACTATGTAGCTCCATTCTGGCTTCCTGAGATCCATCCCTCTTTCTCCTGCATGACACTTAACTTTTTTCCCCTATTGATTCCAGAAGACATTTTGAACTATTTTCTCTTGTCAGACAGTCGTAAATTACACAGGGAGATAATTAATTAAATGATGGAAGTAAATATTCACATGCTGTTGTGTATTCTGTATCTTATTTTAACTGTGGCAAATAATATGAATAGAAAGCTACGTGGCTTGGCGCAGAACCTCTCCCCTCCCTACACGTAGCCCAGCGTAGCTTTTCAGCCAATCCCCTCCCCCGCCATCCCCATAGATCGAGCCATGTAGTTTATTGATGCTCCCTTAAGAGCATTTTCATTGTTACCACTACTAATGACATATGTTGTCACATTGCATTACTAGAAATTTGTCTGCAAAAGAAATTTACTTGTTAAAGTAGAAATCGTCTGTGTTTATTTTTTATATTTTTAAGTTGTGATTTATTAGTCACCCATAGGAATGAAGTTGTGTGCAAAATCTAGTTACCAAATTGATTTTCAACTTTACTATATGTTTCTTCTTCTTTTTGTTAGAAAGACAATTTGTTTCCATACGATCATATTAGTTCACAGAATTTTTCTCGATAATGTTTGTGTTCGTCTATACATGAGATATGAAGTTTTAGTTTTTTTCAAGAATTTGCAATAGAATAAATTTCTGAAATTATTGGCTCTTCACGTTGATTGATTTGTTGTTTTATATTTTTCTGTATGCATTTCTGTCCTTCCCGGTTTAATCGGAATGAGTATCGTGTGTGGTAATGACTATTCGTGGTGGTAATAGCAATATTATTAGTAATGGTGCTATTAGTAGCAATAGTAGCAGTAGTAGAATGGTACCCACTCTGTTTACAACAGTGGAAATAGTAGCAGTTTATTTATTTATAGCAATTTAGACACTTTTAAGATACTGTCAGATAGCGCGACTGTATTTCACGCCTTGACACCAGTTGTCTGGTGTCTGGTCTCGAGTGGTCTATACTTTGTGGGCGGTTGACGAGTGGGAGGACCCCACGATGGATTTGACTGACCTTTGGGATTTGCTAACCCTCTTGTAATCCGTCTTGCATTATCTTCTTGCTTCAAGAGATGGCTTTGTCTGCGTCTTGATATTACTAATAAGATGTTAAATTACGTCAGGTCTGACACCAGCTGGTTTACGTCCAGCAACGAGGATAGGAAGGCTAGCACTTGTGAAATGACTAGCTGATAATCTATCCTTTATACGAATGACATGACGCTAGCTGCTGAACAACCTGTTTATTGTAGCACTTGACTGTACATGTTACAATCGTTGGCGCGCTGCTGCAAGGCTATTTCTGACTCGCATCTATGAATGATGGCTGCTGATGTTGACTGATAGAATGGCAGACTGAACTTAGCGGAATGTATTGCTGGCTAGACTAGGCTGACGAGAAACGGCTTAGCTACAAGTTAACCCATCTTGTCAACTAAACTGCTCCTGATGAACTGAGAGCGAATAAACGGTTCTGTGGCCACACGCCACCTCGTGTTTGACATCATTGATTCCAGTTCGATCCACTTGAAGGTGACTCCTCTTGTCAGCATGTAAGCATTATGTGTTGGAACAAACAATCTTACGCTGAATTTGTATCAGCGAAGCCTCGTCTGTCCTGAGCCTAACACTCGAAAATAACTAAAATATCATATTTTTCCATAATAAAGCACTCATAATACATCAAATAAAACATACATACTGCAACTTTACAAGATTACAGAAATGCATCTAGTTTATTAATATAGTCTATCGATTCATGAGTTGTCAGCAGGAAGTCCACAAGATCACCATTGTAAGACCTGACTATGACACTTACTCATCAACTGTCATCTGCGATATCGGCAAGATATTAGTAGTAAAGTACTCTGATACTGGAACTTAGACCAATCTTGCATTCGTTACCATAAAGTGAAAATGATAAATACATGAGATATAAGTGTTTATGGATTTAAGAGGACTCCTATTAGATTCTAGGTGTTGGGCTATATTATATACTAGCAGTTACCCGTGACTTTGTCTGCGTTGAAGAGTGTTTTAATATAAGATTTTCTTTAGGTTTAGTTGCTCAGTGATTAGGGCGTCCAACTGGTCCTGAGCTTGAAACACAGTCTTGGCGAGGATTTTCATAGGTCCTTAGTTCAACCTTCACCTCTATCATTGGTCATTGTGTGATGTGAAGTACGCCGGAATGCTCATGTGGTTCTGATTCCACGTTGAACTGTGGGTCCTCTATGCCTGGTAAAATTACTTGGTTAGGATAAGCGACTACGAAAGGGGCTGATTGCGCAGACGTAAAGAAGCCTTGTCACCAGGGCAATACAACCATGCAATTTATTTTAGAGCTATTTTTATTAATAATAATAGTAATAAATATGACAATAAAATAACAGAAATTTATATATGTTCCACAACAACTTCATCGAACTTTTAAAACAATAAAAATATTGTGCATTTTAGAAGTATTTTCAGTTTAATACATCGATATATACAATATTGCAGGACTTGTTCTTATCTGAAAAAAAAAAGTAATTTTTTTGCACTCGATACCCGCGAGCAGGTAACATATAATTGACAATGGAAAAAGCAGGGAGTACCCGAATGTGTTCCCACCACTTTCAACGTTTGCCCCTGCGATTTATTAATTGTAATTGGAAGTTCAATTTTTAATACGAACTGTAATCTTTTAAATTGAAAGGGAATATTACTGGGAATAATTGGGATACGCGGAATTAATACGGCTTCCCCTGTAGATGCACCTGTAAGAATTGTTGCCTTCACAATGTTTCTTCCTAGTTCTGTGATGCATAATCTGGTGCCATTGCACAATCTTTGGGGGTCGAGATTACACATTAGGAGAACTGGAACGCCAACCTTAAACTTGAGTTTGTGGGACGACACCCCAGATAACTCCAAGGAGTTTAAAAACTCGACGGGGTAGGTATCAGCTTATTTATTTTACCAACAGAGTCATTTTTCAGGGCAAGTATTGTCCTCTCACATAACCAGTTTTCGTCATTGATATTTAGTTGTATACTCGGGGAAACATTAGTAATGAGCTCTTTTTCTGAGCTCTTTTTCTGAGCTGACAACATTGCAAAAGTCAGATGTGAAGTGAACCATTCCCTCCTCATCTGTTTGCAGGCGACCATCTCTAATTTCCAGCAGCTTTTGGGCGTACAAATCTGATTCAAAATTGTTATATAACTGGACTCGCAGGTTGATGCCAAACATCGGGCGTTCTGTCGTTGCCGACTTTTCGTTTACTCCAGTGTTTCAGTAGCTCTTGAAATCGACTGACAGATGGCTTGTTGTTCTCGCCGAGCTCGCATTTGTTCATGTGTTTCAGCAACTCGTTGCAAAGCTAAATATGTGACCTGTTGTTGCCTCATTTTCGTTTGCTTTGGTGTTTCAGTAGCTCTTGAGTTCGATTGCCGATCAGCTTGCTCTTTACACCAAGCTCGCGTTTTTCCTGGTTTCTCAGCAGATCGTCCCGACACCAAGTGTTCGGTTTACTGTCATCACCCAACTTGCTACTACTCTGGCAATTCAGCAGCTGCGGAAGCCCCAAGAAGTCCCTAATGCTCAACCCTCTGCAGCTCTGCTTGAGGATTTGTCTCCTGGGTTTTTGGCTATTTTCATAGCACTAGTTTTCTTACATTTCTTTGAAAGATTTGACTTCCGGGAAGTCTTGTGAATAAAAATGAATATAGTTTTAATTTATAGAAACTCAAAACATCAAAATATTAGCAATACATTGGTGGAATCGACTAAATATCCAAGAAAATACTAACATTCAAACAGCAAATCAATATTTGTACTCAAGTGGCCCAAGGATGTTCATTTTCATTAAAACATTGCGAAATTAAAAATGAATATTTTGATTTGCGATGAATATCTGAAAAAAAACTTTAAAAAATGAGAACTTAATTTGCTCTTTGAATATTGATTTTGTTTTAAGGATGTATCAGTTCCATCAATTAATTCTGCTTTAAAACAGAAACTTACTTATTATAGTAGTAATGGATTCTTTTATTCATTATGATCAGGGTTAATGCTGGTTTCTCTATCTGTGGAAACAGCTGAATGCCTCCTGTAGACCAGTTTACTATAATTCGTTCATTTCGACCCCTTATTTTTGAGCTAAAATATATATTTCAATGTTAAAGTAGCAAATGATTCTTTCTTCATAATTGGTTTCTTAATCTGCATACAGAATTGAATGTACAGTATACCGGCTAATTACCACCCCACTTGACTGCCACTCCACTATCTGAATAAAACATTTATAAATTTCAAAAATTTGTCGGGCAATGCCATGTGTTCTGTTAAATCATTCAAGCTTATTATAGATCTTTTGATACAATATTGGTACAAAGAAATACTTGATGGCACTAAAATGTCGCTCATGAAAGAAGCTTACATAATTAATAATGTTTCTGTTCTAATTCTGGTCCAGGCTGCATTTCAACCAAGTCACAAATTCAGCTAATATTACCTCTAGAAAATCAAAGCTTCTATCACTCGCGCATTAATACATTCTCTATATTGCATGTTAGTGATGTTATGAATGGTTAAATAAACTTGACTCGTTATTTCAGATCACGATACTAAATGAACCCGAATATTGATGCTGGCAATGTGGGGATCGTAAAAGCGTAGTAAATTAAATACTGAATACATGGGAAACTACATTCAGCTGCATGAACTATGCCATCAGTATCATGACAATTATTGAAGTAACGTAATTAAAAAATGTATACTAAAATGCTTGTACTTACAATGTACAACGGAAAGTCCATAATTCTCTACAACTCTAAGACAACTTTCATTAATATTGCTGGTCAAGTTTATATCACGATAAAGTGACTGTTACTGCTCGTGACTTAGTAAGGTGTATAATGAAATTAATCGTGATAGTAATTTTTATTTATTTATTTATATGGCTTTTGGCTTTATCAGCCACACAGCCAAGTTCTTTGCGTTTTATTACAATTCACATTACATTATACACTTTACTAAATCACGAGCAGTAACAGTACTACCCAAAATGTAGGTCCAATGCATTTAATGTGTTGAGGTGTGTTCGTATCATTTGATTTTGTAGTGGCAATGTTGGCAGAGATAGTGGTTTGGTTGAAATGCTGCCTGGACCAGAATGTTTTTGTTACTGCATAAGGGAGAAGTAATTTAGTTATTATTAGTAATAAATAAGCAGCTTTCATAAGCTTCGTGTAAATTAGGTTTATTGTGCTGTAAATGACTTCCAATGTTTCTTCATGAAACAATAAGTTTCTAATGAGTCCATTGTACCTGTTGTATAGGTCTGTTGGAAATGCCTGACTAGGCACATTAAACATGTTGAGGTTCAGACCTTTTTCCTTAGCTGCTTTTAATCTTGTGAAGCTTCAGATGAGTCCATTTGTACCTGTTGTATAGGTCTGTTGGAAATGCCTGACTAGGCACATTAAACATGTTGAGGTTCAGACCTTTTTCCTTAGCTGCTAAGGAAAAAGGTCTGAACCTCAACATGAATAAGTTTCTACATTAGGCCATTGAATACATTCGTTTTAAGTGACGGATTAAATAGATATTTGCAGAATATTGAACAGTAAGTAAAAATCACTGTTTTGTGAATCATAGTCTCATAGCATTTTAAGTAGTTTTTTTTCTTTCCCCAAGCTTTGATTTTTCACATTTATTATGATGCATAAATTAGAAATGAAATTATGGTGTAATATTTGAGATGTCATACTGTTTTATGTACGCAGCTGAAGACATCTCTTTGCGAACTTAACAACAGTTCCTTTTTTTAAAATTTAAGGTTAAGTACAAATTTATCTTTCCTGCTTTCAAACTATCGGTTTTATAGCTTTAAAGTTGCATATGTCAGAAGGTTTTTGCTTTTATTTCTGAAAAGTAGTGATTGCGATTTACATAAAAAGCAAAGAGTAAATGTGGCACTACTGTCTGTCAAGTAGGAAACTCTTTGTTGTTTGCAAATTGATATTAATGGCAATTTCTAAAAGAACTATGTGTTTTTGCGGGATAAAATCTATCCTGTGTCACTTCGCACACAGCTAACTAACTTCAAGACAAATTTCATTTAAATGTGTTGAGTTATTAAGGCGTGATTGATGCCAGAAGAACATCCAAACTTTCTCATTTACTCATTTATATAGAAGGCAAAATAAATAAATAAGTCTTGCACATTTTGTTTCAACTTGCTGTTGCAAGTTCCTTCATATTGAATGTATTGTAAAGAGATACACTGTGCGTCATTTATGAAAGAAGTTGCATAACCACCATAGTATTGCTAACAAAGTTGTAGAGTATCTTTTTGAAACTGAAGGTGAAGCTACAAACTGTTGTGGAGCCCTGGTACTTTCTGTGGGAGCATTATGAAAGGGAAGAATCTTTGGGTTAGCAGCAGTTTGAGCCGACTGTTGCTGTTGCCACTCATGTTTTCGTATCTCATTCAATAAGTTTTGACTAACAACAGAAATGTTCTAAAAGATACCTTGATGTTTAGTGGATGGTAGCGCCTCATAGAGGAATGTGGAAAAATGGGAAAAACTCAATAAGAATTTGAGATGTGATATTTAACATGTGTTTCCAACAAGATGGAGTGTGTCCCCATTGTTGAATGTGTGTATTTAAACATTTGAGCATGGCATTTGGTCATTGATGGATTGGGCATAGTGGACCAGTTGCCTTGCTCCCACAATCTTCAGATTAAGAAGCCTGGATTTATTTCTTAAATCTGTTGTGTAGTTAATACCTGTTGATTCTAAAATGGATCTGATTGCAGGAATTGTCTGTGCTGCTGCTGGTGTCGAGGAAAATCCAGGTGTTTTCAAATGTTAATACATTGTCTGGCAGTGTAATACATCCATTGAAAGCAATGCTAGAAACTTGGAATATCTCCTGTAACATTATAAAGTGGAATAAACGTTCCCCCGCCTCCCCAAATATCTGTCTTGAGTTCTTTCATTTCATGTCCCTCTACCATCAGTTTCCTATGACGTTTCTGTTTTTGCCATTCTGTATTGTTTTGACGTGGTCAACCTCATCTGCAGTGTCAGTTGACTGAGACATGCAGTGAAGATGCTATAGATGTGAATTTGTGCTTGCGAAACTTCAGAGAAGGCCAAAAATTACATATGAATGAGGCGAAAGAGCCTTTTGACATGCACCAGCCATCCTGACAAAATAATTCCCAGTGTGGAGCAAGAATTGCTGACAAGAGTGCATATGTATTCTTCCATCAAGAAAATACTTCTGCTCATCAGGCAGATTTTTTAAGGCAATTATTTGGCAGTGATTCCTCATGTTCCATACTCACTTGACCTTCCACTTACCATTTTTTTCTTTTTTTTGTGATAAAGGATGCTCCCTCCGGTTGTATTTTTTCCAGTGATGCCTCATTGACATCAGTGACCAAAGCAATCTGCATGAAAATATTTGTAATGACCTCGCAGTTATGGTGTCAGTTTTATGGGAAATATGTGCAACTAAAGGTACATAACATTGAGAAGTAAGTCTAATTTCAGCTTCATGGGCTAAATAATAATTTTTGGAAAGAAAGATTACTTTAAAACTTATAAATGAATGTAATCTTTCTAGGCGTTGTTTATTTATAAACGTTTCTCGGGAAACAAACCGAGTGATGTTGTTATTAATGCACAATATTTCGGCGACTTTATTCTCCGTCGCCATCTTCAGGTGCAGTTGCAAGTCTTGAAGTCTGCCTTGAAGTCAGCCTTGAGCGTGTTGTTTGTAAACTGGCATGGCAACGACAGATGTTGTTATGTTGCCTAGCAGCATCTCAGATGTCATTAGACGCCCGTGGAACACAAAAAGCAGAGCGTTGGTGATGAGCAGCCTCAATTACAGGAATCCATGCATCACTTATCTGGTATCCACAATCCCTGTTTACCAAATCAGATGCGAGGCGAATTTCAAATGCTTCTTTAATGACGCTGTCCCAGAAGCCTCTCGCATGTGTCAACACCTTAGTCGCTTCAAATCGAAACCATGTCCTTCTGTCAAACTATGTTCCGCCACTGCTGATTTATCTTTTTTGAGAAACATTTTGCGCTCTCCAAAAGATGACCTTGCCCTGCGTACACCCGGAGTTTACTGCATCCCGTGTGAATGTGGAAAGAAATACATCGGTCAGACCATACGGTGCGTACAACAACGTTGTTTGGAACACGCCCGACATGTTCGCCTGGGGCAAAAAGATAAATCAGCAGTGGCGGAACATAGTTTGACAGAAGGACATGGTTTCGATTTCGAAGCGACTAAGGTGTTGACACATGCGAGAGGCTTCTGGGACAGCGTCATTAAAGAAGCATTTGAAATTCGCCTCGCGTCTGATTTGGTAAACAGGGATTGTGGATACCAGATAAGTGATGCATGGATTCCTGTAATTGAGGCTGCTCATCACCAACGCTCTGCTTTTTGTGTTCCGCGCGCGTCTAATGACATCTGAGATGCTGCTAGGCAACGTAACAACATCTGTCGTTGCCATGCCAGTTTACAAACAACACGCTCAAGGCTGACTTCAAGGCAGACTTCAAGACTTGCAACTGCACCTGAAGATGGCGACGGAGAATAAAGTCGCCGAAATATTGTGCATTAATAACAACATCACTCGGTTTGTTTCCCGAGAAACGTTTATAAATAAACTTTAAAACTTGACTGTACCTTGTAGAAAGTGAATACTACCACAATTTGTGTTATATATAACAAAGGATAGGAAAATTAAACCATCGCTCTCCATAATTGATGGCTGTGATGAGATATAACCTGCAAGACAAACAGAAATGTACAATAGTTTGGTTTAAAACCTTATTCGTGCATGTGGGATTGGTCCATTTGATAAGGGAGGTGTGCACACATCGACGTTTACATCATGACTGGTTAGGCACTGGAAGACAAGATGGAGGCGATCTGCTGTGAAGTTTGTTATATCACTTGTTAGGGAGTTATTTCTTTTTTAATTTTTACTAGTATTTTTATACATAAGTAACACTAATTTAAGATTATTTGCTAATAATGGATTTAGAAAATAAAGTCCAGTCTAATTAAAAAGTTAAATTTACTGTTTAGTACAAATTTTGGAAAATACTAATGGAAAAGCCATTTATTAGTATTATTGTAGCATATGAGGGGGGGGGGGGGGCAAAAAATAACCAGAATTGTAATGCTGCACATAGTGTACTTGTAGTACCAGGTTGCGCTGCCAAAGGACTGTTGTAGGACCTCTGCTGTGTCATTCTGCCGAGCAGTATTACCCAACAGTGACTAGTGTGGTTTCTCTGGTAGTTCTTTGTATCCATGTACAGTGCTGACATGTCACAAAAAGATGGCTGATTCTTACGAACAACATGCAGCTGTGAAGTTTCGTTTTTTATTTGGCAAGAACACAGCTAAAACTGTTATGACAATGCAAATAGCTTACAAAGAACATGCTCTTGGTAAAACTCAAGTGCACGAATGGTTTCTTGGTTTAAAAAGGGGGAAATGGCCATTGAATATCAGCCCCATTCCCGTCGCCCCTTCAACGGCTTGAAACGAGGACAACATCAGCAAAATCTGTAATCTGATCAATGCAGGACAATTGACGACTTATCTGGTTTTCCCTGGAGCTCAATTCAGTGCATTTTGATTGTTCATTTGGGGATGTGAAGAATGGCAGAAAAGTTTGTGGTGAGACTTCTCACCAGAGATCAAAGGGATCGTCGCAATCAAGCCTGTCGTAAATGAGGACGATCCAAACTTTTTCAACAAAATCATCTGACTCATCTCATCCAAAAAAAATCTCATCAGGTGCAATCAAATGGAAGATGATGTGTTGGTCTGGTTTTTTTTTGGGGGGGGGGGGGGGGTTGGAGGACCTCAAAGGGATAATACTCTCAGAATTTGTCCCTTAAAACCAGACAGTAAACCAACAATTCTATTTGGAGTTTATGAAAAGGCTGCAAGAAGTTTGGCGTGAAAATATCAAACTTTGTGGAATTCCAATGAATAATTCCTGCATCATGACCGCGCACACAGCTCTCAGTGTTCGCCAGTTTTTAGCCACAACGATGATGACTACTTAGACCCATGTGTCCTATTTGCCAGATTTAGCGCCCTCAGACTTCTTGTTCTGAGGATGAAAAGGGACTTGAAAGGAAGGCATTTTGCCAATGTCGAAGACACAAAACGCAATGCCACAAAGATGCAAACAGGTATGAAAGAGGTCGAACTTAAACGGTGCTTCCAACACTGGGATGAAAGTTTGGACAAGTGCATTATTGCTAATGGAATGTACTTTGAAGGAGATTAAGGTTGTATTTGAAAAACAATAAAGCAAATGCTTTCTATAAAGAAATTCTGGTTATTTTTGGGTCCCCTCTCATATGAGATACATATCAAAAGTAAATTACTGAAAGTGTAGATGAGATACAAGAAAGGACTTGGTATGTTGTGAATGGCTACAGTAGCTCTTTTAAAAGTATTGCAAATTGAATACTGAGTTTAGTTTGAAACATCTTTGTAAACAGATTCCCACTATTACTACCTTCATTCCATAGAATCTAACTCTTATTAATTATGGAGTGTAGTAAATAATAAAAACCATACATTTTGTTTGGTTATTAACATGGGAGATAGAAGACTGGGGATATCAGAAACCATACAAATACCTTCAGACAGTTTTACCATGAGCAATTTAAATTAAACACACTGTAAAGAAGGGTGAA
The DNA here is from genome assembly GCA_031002005.1 of Vandiemenella viatica. Lineage (NCBI taxonomy): Eukaryota > Metazoa > Arthropoda > Insecta > Orthoptera > Morabidae > Vandiemenella > Vandiemenella viatica. The sequence continues at coordinate 19,212,122 of JARYHS010008075.1, read as the reverse complement.
GCTCTAAAGTTACAGTAATTTCATTTTAACTGCAGATATATTAAATGACAATCTCTTTCATAGACTTTGCCGTTTTTTCGGTGGACAATAAATGTGCTATTTTTGCTGTCAACATATGGGTTTCTGAAAATTTGCTGTCTTAAATACCCTCCCTTGTGAGGTACAAGTGTAAGACCCTGCTCAGTCTCTGCTAATTGCCTATTGGGTACACAGCACCTTGATGCCCAAGAGATTGAATGGGAAAATGTTTACACATTTCCTTGTACTTTTAGGCAGTGCTAGTGACCCCCAAAAAAAGAATATTAGTTGTAAACAAATAACTGGTTGAAATAAAGTCTGCACGGGTGTACCACCGGATAGTATTTTGAAAACACGATGTTTCGACGACTAGTTCCGTCGTCTTCATCAGGGGTCGAGACGTTTTCAAAACACTATCCAGTGGTACACCCGTGAAGATTTCATTTCAAGCATACGCTGGGAAAGTCTCCGTTCTTACATCAAATGACTGGTTGGTTCTATGCTCCAGTGCCGTATTTCTCTGACCTCTCCTTAGTAGCTTAATGTAAACTGTTGTTTCAAACAGGAGAGTTTCTTGATATTTAATTTTTTATTTTCTGCTATGTATTATCCTTGTGAGAGCTGTAAAATCTAATTATTTCCTCTTCATCTTTGTCATTTAGATTAAAATTGGTGCCCTTTTTTTATGTCAATTCTGAGTGGCAGAGTTTTCACGGCTTGGACTGTCATATAGTATACTAATCTTATTGATACCTCTTTAATTACAGATGCAGCTACAAAACAGTGGACCTTTGATATAAAAGATCATGATTTGTTAATGAGTTCACTAGATGCAGAGAAAGGCTTATCTGTTTCAAAATTACCTGCTACAATTTTAAAGGTAAATATATATACTATTGTTTCAGGTGGTGGTGTTTTTTTCCCCTCTTCAGTATATTGGCTTTGCCTTACCTTTATTGGTTTTTTCATTCTTCAAAACTATACCAGACGTTCTTTTAATGTAATTTGTCAGACACTTTAATTTTACCTTCCTTCTGAATCTCACATTGGTCCCTTACTTCTAAAGCTTCAGTATCATTTCTGGGGAATACAAGGTGGTCCTATAAATAATTTAAGTATGGAGCTTAAAAATAAAGGAAAGTTTATTGCCACTTAAAACCGCAAAATGCTCAGTATTATGCAGCGATATAAATAACTCATGATTGCTATATGTAGTAAGAGTCAAGTATTGTTACAGAATGTATTAAAAATGACCTTGATACCGTGATAAACCGCTGGGGTGAACAAGACAAAAAATTAGGATATGACAACACCAGAATAAAGAAGAGGAGATGCAATTGAAACCTATAAGATCCTCAGTGGTTAGTGTAATATAGCTACCTATCAGAGTACCCACCATTGCCCAGTCTAATTGAGATTGATTTACACATACACCATTTTTATACTTCCGATGTGAATTATGTGTACCAAGTTTCATTAATTTGGCACGAGCCATTTCCAGAAGTAAACTAAACATTGGTATACCTCAACAATTCCCAGAATGAGTTGAATTGTATGCTGTGACACGGAAATACAGAATGTCAGTTCACATTTTGGTTCAGGCTACATTTCAACCTAAGCACAATATCAGTTAAAGTTACTGGTCGATAGTCAAAACATATACCATCTGTTCATTAATACATACCCCATACAAAAATCTGTATATGGAATATATCAGTTTGTTCTGCCATCACGCAAAAAAATGGAGATTTTTAATGCGCTTTCACAGCTTAAAAATAGCTGTATTGATTTTGAGGACATTTAAAATTGTGGGTTTCTATAATTAACATTGGAAATTAAAAGGGGTGGAGGGAGGTAAAGGGGGAAAAGGATTGGTCTTTTGTAAACCAAATGTAGATGGTATTTTTCTGTTTGTTTTAAAGTATACATGTGCAAAGTTTCTTCAAAATTGGATAGAAATTGTAACTATGTATGAAGAACATTGACAAAAATTAAACCGAGTATGGTGGATGAGTGGTTAATGTTCTGGTCACATTCGGGAGGACACCAGTTCGAATCCCTGTCCGGGCATCCAGATTTGGGTTTTCCATAGTTTTCCCAAATCACTCCAGTGAATGTCGGGATGCTTCCTTCAAAAGGCCGTGGCCGAATTCCTTCCCGTTCCTGCCCATAGACTCATCCCGTCTCTAATGACCTCGACATCGAGGAGGCTGTTTAAAAAAAAAAAAAGACAAATATTAAGGGTGGAAAGGTGGAGAGTGGTTGGGTTTTTGAAAACAAAATGTTGACAGTTTTTTTATTTTGTTTAAAGTATACATGTGAAAAGTTCCATTGAAATCAGATAAAAACAGTGTGTGAGAAAAAAGACATTCCCGGCATATTTTTGATACGAAATCTTCGGGTTCTGCGCCAGATAACATTATCCAAAAACAAGCTTTCGGCGGCTTGCTGTGCTGCCATTATCAGGTCCATTGTACATATGTGACAACTATAACGCTTGTCTTTCAAATAATCTTATCTGGCGGAGAACCCACAAAGATTTCGCAAAAAATTGTGTGGTTGTATAAAAATTAGGGTGTAAAGGGGGCGAGGGGCTGTTTTTTTTTTTTTTCTTTATCGGAAACATTCTCCATGAAAAAATACATATATGTGCCAACTTTCATGATGATCAGTCAAATGGTGTGAGCAGTAATTTTGTATAAAGAACATTGACAAAAACTAGGGGGTTGAATGGGGGAGAGGGGTTTGGGTTTTTCTAAACTAAATGTTGACATTATTTTTCTCTTTGTTTTAAAGTATACATGTGCAAAGTTCCATTGAAATTGGATAAAGAATGTGGGTTTGTATAAAAAATTAAGAGGTGGAAAGGGAGTGAGGGGGTAGATTTGGATTTTTTTTTGGTCAGAAACCTCCTCCATGATAAAATACATTGTTTACCAAAGATTACAATAAAATGGTGTCCTTACATACATACATGTTTTAGGTGTAAACACTATTTCTATAACACAGAAGTGGCAAATTGGTGGTAGTGGTTGGGACAATTAACTATAACTGTTTTAAAATTGAGTCATTTAAATGGGAAAGGTCATAATTTCACACGTTTCCAAAATGGATTTTATTACAGAAATGGTCGACCTGCTTGTTTGCTGTGAAGGAGTCATTTCTTCAAGCCTCCTATATGCAATAAATTGGATACCATTCTCTTTTAGTTCAAGAAGGCCATATCTTCGGACATATGGCCTTTTCCAACTACCTGTGTAGTGCTGTTTGGTACTGTATCAGCTGTTATGTTACGCGCAAATGTTGAAGACGACTGATACAGAAAGTACTAATTTTTGGATCAATATTTCACATAAAAGAAGGAAAGTTGTCAGAAATATGCACCCCGAAGTGAAAGTTTACTGCAATTGCTACCGGAAATGTTTCAAAGAAAACTGCAATCTGTCTTTTGGTCTACCCAAATTCATGTTTGCTTACAGAGTGAGAAGCTAAATCAAAAGATTAAAAGCCTTCATTTCAATGGCAATGCTAAATGGGTCGGAGCAGCTGAACTTATTGTCCTCAAGACTTGAGCCAACAAGTTTTATAAAAAACTTAAAAAAAAAAGATCTGTGCGAAAACGATGAAGCTCTTGCAATTGCCATTGACCATATGTGAAACCTATCTTTTATCTCATTTGCCTGCTCAGGTAGTGTTCTATTGCTGACAGCATTGAGTACGAGTTTTGTGTTCATAACATTTCATTTTTACCTTGAAGTTACTACGAAGAAAGTACATATGTATTCTGATTGTTGTGGTGGCCAAAACCATAACCACACAGTAGTCCATTTTCTGTTGGCAGTGTGTGCAAATTGTAAATTCAGTAAGATTATTCACTATTTTCCTGCACGAGAACTATCATTTTTAGCATGCGGTAGAGACTTTGGTGTTGCAAAAAGGATTATTAGGAAATACGACTGGATCTATACACCAGAAGAATATCACAGCTTAATCAGTTCTGCTACATCCAAATTTAAAATGCAAAAAAGAAATAATGAAGATGTTTTGGACTATTGGAACTGGTGTCAGAATCACTACAAAAAGAATGCTGTGTCAGTTAAAACAGAAGCACTACCTTAAAATCAGAAAATTTGTTTACAGATTTTTCGATATTGTCATTTTAATATTGTATAACCAAGTGTGGAACTGTGATGGTTTCAAACTACAATGATGTGCTTGTAAAAGATGAGTTCTTATTGGGCAAACCTGCTCATAATATTCCACCACTAGGAGACCAGTACTCTCACCTACAATGGTAAACCTCCAGTCAGTATCAAGGAAATAAATGACATCACACAATTCCTGCAGGAGAAAAAAAAAAAAAAAATTCATACAATAACTTCTGTCTGTGGCCAACAACAGAAGAAAGCTCTCCAACAGAATAGGATTTATGAGCATTAAGTAGTAAAATGGAAATCCCAAACAAAACAATGAACTTCATTTACATATTTTGTTCTATTCAGTTATGTTCTCTTGAAAAATTTTAAAATGTAGGTTTACGGCCTTTGCCAATTAACAGATTCAATTAGGGAAACAATGGAAATGGAGTGATTTTCTTATTGAAGGGGAAATACATTAACTTTGCCGACAAATAAATAATAAACAAATCTTACTGAAGAACTGACTCTATTTAATTTTTTAAATGTAGCAGTTCATATTGAGAATAAGAAGGTAAACAAGAGAAAAGAAGGGAAATTAGTTCATTGAAGAGGGGATAGAATGCTAAAGTGAAGTTTCTTAAAGTTCCTTAAATTAAGAGATTTATAAATTATGAGAGAGTGAGTCTAGGTAGTAATTATCTTAACAGCCAGTATATTCTCTTGCCCATGACTTGGAACTATTAAAATTTACCTTCTTACGCAATCACCTCTCCAAACTTCTCACTTTCGACAATGACCTTACCTGGACATGTCATGTCATGATAAGAAATTTAAGATACTTTCTCTTCAAACAGTTGTGGATTCAAACCTTTCAGTTTAACTTTTTTATTTTAAGAAGGTTCGAAAGAATCTCAAACTAATAAATGATAACAGTTATTTAGAGATAAATAATTTACATATGACGTCTTGAATCCAAAAATTCTCTTAAATTTTTAGACACATGGACTGGTATTATAATTAAATTTCATTCAGAAGATTCCACTAACAGATTTTACCAGGTAGTAATTATTCCGTATAAAAAAAGAAAAAAACCTCCTTAATTCTTTCACTAACAATCCTTTAAATACAATAAAACACTTTGTTCAAAAAATACTTGATGGCTGATTCACTGCTCCTAACTTGGGCAAAGTTTTCTAAGAATGTAAACAGCTGAATAGTCACACATAGTTTTAACAGCCATGGATGAGTGTCGGCGAATAACTAATAACATTCGTATCTTTCACTTCCCTAACTTGACTCTCTTCTGGTCATGCTTAAATAAACTTGTTGCTTTCTAACCTTGATGAATGAAAAATCCTAACTGTAGTGACCGAATGAAAATCATCTTTTTTTGATGAACGAAAGAGTCAAAGAAAAACAAACGTACTCCCAATACAATTCAATAGACCAACTCAAACAAATGGCAAACAACAAAACACGCATCCTTATCTTGAAGCTGCAATAAAACTTTGCTCCCGCATGAACGTCCACCTCTTACAATAACTACAGAAAAATCCAAGCATGGTGGCTCTGCTAATATTTATAAACTCTGCCAAACTGACTCATTCTGATGCAATACTATGACATGCTTTTGACTTCATACCCTCCCATGGAGGACCAGTGTTGGAATCCCTTTTCCCCTGTGGGTAAATTCTGACATTGCACCACTCACGCAATTCATGAAATCTTAACAGTAAAAGCCCAGAATATGGTCCTAAATATACATCATAAAGCCCTAGAGTCGTCACAATGTGTGAAAGGAGAGGAAAATTAGATGGAAGACTGACAGTTTGTGCTCTCATGAATTAGTTGAAGCTGTTTTACTTGGAGTAGTTTTGGAAGACCTCTCATAGCACAAATAGTGAAGCAGGAATTAAAGTAATTGATGTCATGAAATGTGGCATGAATTCTAAAATCATTTCATCTGTGAGAAGTAACGTATCTTTAAATGGATACTAATTTGCTACACTTTTACCTTGATTGTTCACTTTCACAGTGTCAGATTAAGATGAAACATACTCTGTTTTATTCCTGAAACCATTGGACATTGATCAAGATCCAACCAATAGTTTTTGTATGAATCATGATCAATGAAAAATGGACACTAATTTGCAACATTTGTATCTTAAATTTTTCAGCTTTTTTGCATCACATCTAAATGAAACATGTCCTATTTTATCCCCAAGTCAATGGGCTTTACATTATTTTAAACCTCATCAAAATCCATTAAATTGTTTTTGTCTAAATCCCGTTTATAAAAAAAAGAAAACAAAAGGATTAGTTTATTCCTGTGTTATTAGTTCCCAAAAGTTATTTTTTTTTTTTTTTTAAATGTATCTTCAATACACGTAAGACATTTTTCTGACCACAGTTTTATTATATTTAAGATGATAAGAAAGTAGAAAAAAATAATAATAAATTGCAGTTGAATATTATTAGCAGTAAAAATACAAAATATACTACGGGTTTTTGTGTTCGACTTATGTAGTTATGAAAGTCTTTGATAAACATTCAGAACTCATTACAGCCATTGGAACATTTTGCAAAAAAGATATCAAGACAACTAGGGGAGGAACATTTTATAAAGATATGTTTCCTTTGTATATTTACTTTGATAATGATGTGTAAACAAGATTAAAGACATTTGAAACCATTGTGAAGTCTATTAAAATTCTTGAGATAGTATGTTGAACTATTTTGTTAAAATATTTTAATAGTTTAGAAGAAGAGTGAGCATATTCTTCTTTCAGATATTCTTCTTAATGTCTATTTACTCTTTAAAATGGAGAGGGACCAGATGATATTAAAGAAATAATAATTTAAAATGACAAACAGAATCTGTAGATGGGCTTTGAATTGGAATGGGACAAGAAAGACCACTGATAAGGAGATTTTAATTACAAGGCAGGGATAGAGCATGCTAAAGGTAGCTTTGTCATGTAAAAAGAGCTGTGAGAAAATGAAACATTGTGCAATATTTGGTCTAGTGTAGATGATAATGGTGCCGATATGGAGTGAGAGTCTAAGAATAGGAAAATGTTTACTATTAGGTAAAAACGTCAATTCATGTGATCAAAGACTAGCTGATAACCGCTTCAGGTTGTGGACATTTTAAATTGAATTGAATTTTTTAATCCCAATGGATGCATGATCCGGCGGCCATTTCCCTAGTCATTTAATTACCCCTGTCTTGTTATTTTTTAAATTATTGTCTTATATACCTTATGTTGAATTTGTCCTCCCATCAACTTTTTCCATTTATGAATTTTACTTTTTACTTTCCTTCAACATTTTTACTAAATTATTCATCACTTCCTGTGAATATTTATTATAATACCTGATATCCTTACCAGAAAAGAAAAATTTTCAAACTCCCTTATCCATGAAATTGAGTACCAGCTTGCACCCATGGTCATAATTACCATTTCATGCACTACTTCTAATTCACTGGCCAATATCCATCCAAGCCCCATCAGCAACTTATACCTTGTATACTCCCAGCACTCTGTTCACCCTCCTCCTGCCTTCCAGTGACTCCCAATCCAGCTCGTTTATCATATCAGTTACTGACTGGGTCCTGTGGTAATTTCCACAAACAAATCTAGTTGCTCTCCATTGCACACTCTCCAGATCCTGCATTTGATATCCAAAATGAAGGTCCCATGTTACACAATCATATTCAAGTAATGATCTAACCAAAGTTTTGTAACCCATTTCCCTCTCTTCTCTGGTAGATCTTCTTATCACTCTCTTCAGTAAATGAAGGATTTTGTAATCTTTTCCTGCCACCTGCCCAATGTGTCCTGCGTACTTGAGTTTACTATCAAATGCCAAGGTGTTTACACTTCAAGCCTTTAACAAGCAATTCTGTTCGCACCCGATAAACAACCTTTAGTTTTTTTTTGTCTATGTACCTAATAAGCTGACTCTCCTTGGCCTTTATCTTCATTCCAAGTAGACATACCCAGTTATATATCCTATCCAGGTCATCTTGCAGCCAATTAGTCTTCTTCCATTTTGATCCTATTATATACCGTATAATGTTATCATCTGGAAACAGTCTAAATTGTGACTGTTACCATCAACACAATCGTTCATTAGAATGATGAATAGCAAAGGTCCCAATACACTACCCTGTGGCACTCCCATATTCACTTTCACCTCTTTTGTTACTGCATTCCTTACTGTAATGCTACCTTTTAAGTATTTCTAACCCAACAAGTCACTTTTTCATCCACTCCAAGAGTTCTCTCCTTTAGTGGTACCATTTAGGGCTCACTCTGTCAGAT
>JARYHS010008075.1:19054905-19202637 GCA_031002005.1 Vandiemenella viatica | reverse complement strand
ACAGATGGTTAGCTCTGCCGATATCTTGCGGTCACTGGCCACAGAGTTCACTCTTTCAGCGAGCCGCCGGAAGGAAGAGAGGATAACCTCCGACCCAAGGCGACAAGCATCATTGGTGCCGACAATGAGCCACAATCTGTAGTTGGGTACACCCCGTCCCTTCTATGGCATCCGGGATGGCCTGTTCCACATCGGATCAGGCCACCCGGAATACACACTGAGTGGACGTTGGATTTCTTCCCCGAGTAATCCGCCATCTCCCATCATTCTTAACCGAAATTAATGAATGAGTGTCATTTTAAAGCTTATGCTCTCCACTTTGATCATTATATTTTAAGAAAGGAATTTTTCGTAATTCGACCCGTAAAGGGCAATAATTCAATTTTTCTAAAATGCGTTTTTTGGGATCTCGAGCCATTTATCTCAATGGATAACTAACCAAAATCGATAATGAGTAGGATTACTAGGTAATATCTAAGCTTTGTGACAACATATTTTAAGAACGAATGTTTTTCGAATTCAACCCTTAAAGGGAAAAGTATACATTTATCTACAACAGATTTTTGTGTCACGAGCCATTTATCTCCCTTTATATCTAACCGATATAGATAAATGAAGTATCATATTAAGATTAAGGTCTCCGGCAGGGTCAAATTATTTTAAGAAAGGGGTTTTCGGATTTCAACCCATAAAGAGCATAAATATCAGTATTTCTAAAATGCGTTTATTGCGTTCGAGTCATTTATGTCCCTTGATAATTAAACAAATTTGATAAACGAGGTATCATTTTAAAGATTGTGGTCTTCTTAAGGTCTTCGGTTCCGTTAACCACTTTTTAAGAACGAAATTTTTCAAAATTCTACCCTTAGAGAGCAAAAGTATTTCTGTCGCGAGCTATTTATTTCGCTTGATACCTAACCGAAATTAATAAATGAGGTATCGTTTTAAATATTAAATTATCCGCTTTGGTCACATCATATTTTAAGAAAACACGTACTCCAAATTCAACCCTTAAGAGGAAAATATCATCAATCCTAAAACTTTTTTTTTACCTCACTTGATAACTAACCGAAATCGATAAAAGATGTATGATTTTAAAGACCAATGTGACTGCTTTGGTCACACCATATTTTATTAAAGTAATTTTTTGGAATTCGATCCTTAAAGGACAAAAGTATCAATATTATTTCTGCAGCGTGTTTTTTTTTTATTTTTTTTATTTTTTTTTTTTTATTTTTATTTTTTATTTTTTTATTTTTTATTTTTTTATTATAAGTCATTTATCTCCTTTGATACCTAGCTGAAGTCGAAAAATATCATATCGTTTTAAAGATTAAGATCTCCAGTTAAGTAAAATCATAAATCAAGAAAGAATTTTTCGGAATTTGAAGTTCAGAGCCAAGTCCCTAGATTGCAGCAGCAAATTATCACAGAGATGTCAATAATTTTTTTTTTATTCAGTAAGTAGCTTTTCGAATAATTTATTTCTGTTGCGGAAACACTTTGGTTTTGCCATACAATTCCAATGTAATCGTTTTATTCGAACAGCAACAAATATCACAGAGATGTTGATATGTTGCGTGCATTTTGTTCAGGTTGACTTTAACAAGTCATTGACGTTTTGTCGTAAATAAATAGTGTTTTAAATTTTTCCAACTGTTTCATAATATGTTGTAAGTATTTTGATGCGTACTTATTTCGCTAGAAAAATATTTGCTACAAAAGTACGGTTCTACTTTTCATTGTATTAAAAGCTTCAACCTCAACTATTCATTGTATTTTATTCGCGAATTTTTCGCACGGATCGTCTAGTATTAATGGAAATGTGGATAGGTTGAAATGCGGCGTTTACTAGAAGTGTACAAACAATTTATTTAACTTCTGACTTTTGATGTATGGTAAGAAGATAAATCAATTGATGTTGCTAGCAAAAGTTACATAGGCCACTAACAGTACCATATCTTCTGAGTAAGCTGAGAAGCTATGAGGTCTTTTGAAGTTTTTTTTTTACGTTAATTTATAAACATTGACTTAACCTAACCTAACCACCCCAATTTGGAGACAGCATATCTCGAGAACTAAGTGAGATATCCAAAATATATATTCTTCGCTGTCGAGTTATCTTGTCTTGTTTTATAAGAATCTATCATCAAATTTGACCTTTTGGGAAATTTTTCTTCTGAATTTCAACCCGAAACTCCTGTCTCTTGAGACAGTATATCTCCAGAAATAAGCACGATATCAAAAAAAATTTATTCTTCATTTTTGATCTGTCTCGTCGAGTTACATAATAATCCATCATCAAATTGTGGTGCCACGGTTGTCTTATGATTCCCTTGAGGTTTTTGTGCCTTTTCCCCGTGTTTCTACGGCCAAGCAATATGGCTGCCTCCCCACCCCACTTCTCTCTACCCGCTTTCACTCCAGTGCGTGGTGAAGGTCCCTTTCGTCGTCTCCATATATTCCTTCCTCCATGATGGTGACCGACTGACTAGCGTGTATATTCTCTGTTCTAATGTAGAGAATTTCATGATGGAGGGGGGAAGACCTGTATGGTCATTTGCTTGCTTAAGTTTTTTAGTAAGAGGATGAGTTTTGGTTGGTTACTGATGACGTCTTCGAGGTACTAGCAAACGTAGCTGTATTTAAGGTAGCACTGGGTTTTTCTGCGCTTGCCTGCTCATGTAGTTCCCACGCGAAGCTATGCAGTCGTATGTGGCTGGTTGAAATTTTAAATTTAGTGTATCTGTGTAGTGGTTGGTGATAAGGAGTTGAAAACAGCGCAAGACGTCGATCTCTCGGACTGCATGTTGAGAAATAGCTTTTACCTGGCGTCTCTCAATTGTGTTATGAACGAATTTATACCTTCATCCCAGAAAAAAGGCAGGACACGCGGGGTCTATTGGAGATCGCGATTCCGCTATAAAAACATTGACTATTGACGCCATAACGCAGCTGTAGTCATACGCAAGACGTACTACTTTCAAGCAGTAAATCCATTGTAATGCATCTTGGACCGTTACTTTTAAGCAGAAATTAGGTTGTACTACAGCCTACACTAGCAGGTACTCTTAAAATTATTACGGAAAGTGTTTCTAGTTTTGTCGCGTTTGACTACTGTAGTATAAGGAAGCTACTGGGCTGACTCCAGTGTTAAAGATAGCTGTTCGAAGGGCAATCAGAGACGACAAAGCATTGGGAAGTGTTGAGAAAAGTTATAGGGAAGCGAGAAGTTTTCCAAGGATTCGCGCCGTCGATAATATCAGGGACACAGCAGACCCATCGTAAGAGAACGATACAACGCTCCGATGTTTTCTTTTATCTGTTTCATGAAGCTACAATCAAAACGAGAAGAAACACTGGGTGTCTGCCCGAGAGGTCAACACGATAGCTTGAGGTGAAGAAACGCTGTCCCGAAGCTGGGCAGTGGATATAAAAACTTACTTTTGGTCTGATTGTCGATGTGAGCAGACGGACTTCACAGACTACCACTATCATCTGTGGGGTCCAACGAACGCTTCCCGTCACCGGCAGTGTCGACAGCAGTGAACAGACTTGGTAATGTGCCACAGTGAGACATTTGCAAGATGTTTAAAGGCCCATAAAATACCCCTGAGCAATTATTAGATAGAGAATTGTTCAATGAGCCTGCCGAACTTAAGTTTTGTAAGACTTCATATAGGTATCTAATCTTGTCCTAAGAACAAAAATCATTGGATTGTGAAATAAAGTCATTGCTTGTTATGAACACATTTTTATATCCTTTGTAACCTACTGAGATATGTCATGTGGCGGTCTCAATTTTAATAATATTCAAGTTTATGGAGTAACATCAAGTAATTTTTGCCGGCTGGCACAATACATTGTCCCTAACAAGTTTTAAAAGTACTGAACAGATTATTATAAAATCTAAAGTTATGTACAAAAAAACATAAGAGTCATGACTCTGGAAATAAAATTAAAACAATATGTGATATTTTAAAAAAGGAAACAGAAAAAAAAATCATTAAAGACATATGTACATATCAAACAGAATTCAGTAGAATCCAGATTTAAAATTGCTAATATACACTATCCACCAAAAAGTAATTGGACATCTGTGAAGATAGGTAATGCTGTACGTCAACAGAACTGCATGGTCGTCATATTTTGCAGGGTCGGCGTGGAACTAGTTGACATGGAGATGGCACTGTTACAAAGCTATCAGACATAGAGCGTGAATGTTGGCTGCCATCTTTGTAGGCTGTCTAGCCGATCGATTACAATGTAATTTAATACACCCAAATCAATGGTCGCATTGGTCCTGCGCAAGGTGAAGATCGATGGGCTTTGTTCCGTTGCCACGCATCCTGGGTGGCCTGCTAATTTGAACGACAGACATCGCAGAATCCTGAAATTTGAACTTGTCAAAAATAGGGCACAACCTATAGCTACCATATGACAGGAACTTCATGCAGCAACTGCAATACCGGTTTCCATTGTAACATTACGTATTTATATCAATCGAAATGGATATTTCGAAGATTATCTGTATATAAGTCCCACATCACAACAAGCAAGGTGACTCAGGTGGTGTTTGACCATCGATGTTGCGTTCTGGAGCATTTGAAATCGTTGCTGTGGAATAATGAGTCGATGTTTACACTATTCCGGTCCGTTTGAACGTGTAGATGTGGCATCTATCAATGGAACGGCTTCTGTCGGAGTGTATAGAGCCAATTAGTAATTCAGTGGTGGTGACGGCGTTAGGCAGTTTCATAGCTTTCCGACTAGGACTGCTGGTGTCTGTCCGTGTAGTATGAACAGAGATGCCTATTGTAACATTCTGGATAAGGAAATGCTCACAACATTGTAGCGCTTTTACGGAATGGACCGGTGTTACTTCCAGGATGACAATTTTATATGCTCTCATTCAAGGATTACTTGTCATATCAAGCTTTTGCTGGATGATTAGGCTCACAAAAGATTAATATGAACTGTGACCGTTACTTATGCTGTCAGTGCAGAAAAATCGGATTCGTGAGATGCATGAGTCATTTAAAAGTCAGTTAATTAACCTGTAATAGCTAACAGGTTGCCGGTTGGACATTTGAAATAAAAGAAAGTCACTTCAATTAAAATTGCATATTCTGAAAAGTTTTTAGCACTTTGACTGGTATCAGTATTAGACCTAATGGCAAGGAATCAGACAGACACATACATGACGAAGACAGCAGATAGACTAAGTCACATCACTCGACGACACACTCTTACAATTTGTTTCATCACTTACCCCAACAAAGTGGATGAAAAAAGTTGTGGAAGGTTTTAGTAATTCTTGTTAATTTGGAATAATTCACAAATAACTGTTAAACCTTTGGTGTGATTGCCTCACAAAATTTTTTATAAATCCAAAAGGTCAAACCAGCCTGGCTCACAACATTGTGATAATTACACTCCCGACCTGCCGCGGGGTAATCTTACTGAAAATTGATGACAGACAGCAAAATTCTAAGTTAGCCAACCTCTTTTATAAGAAAACTGAGGAGGTCATAACTTCTGAAATTAATATCTAGCTTATATCTTTATTTTTAAGCTATAATTCACATGTATTTCTTTGGATAATTGTTCGAAATTTTGTGACCTTGTTTATCTCTCACCGATGCTTCTACTAAATTTTAATTTATCTTTCTGACGCAAGAATTTAGGCGCGGACAGTCGACAATACCTTGACAGTTAAATATAGAAAATTATATTCTTTTCCAAGAAACTTTTTGTAAAAATGATATTTTTTTAATCTTTGTAACTTTCTCTATTCTCTAAATATACTTTCATTCTCCCACCTATTTTATTACAGAATTTAATTTCCTTTACATGACGAAAACATATTTAAAATTTATTTAATTACTCAAATTTATATGCAGGATGCGGCTCCCAATTCCGGCAACAACCTGTGATATCAAAATCTGACGTACATCTTTGCATTAATTAATAATTTCAAATTTTGTACTTTTTCCCCATCTATGCACATGCCAAGACATCACAAAAACTAAAATATCTTTTCAACTAAAATTTTTAGAGTATACGAAATACTACCTAAAATGATCGCCATTTCAAATTTTTTTACTGGAAATGAATTAAAAAAATTCATTATGTCTGAAAATTCATCTTATTAAAATCTTATGTCTTTTACTAAAATGTTTTAAAGTCAAGTTAAAAAAAAATTTTCCGTTAAGAAAATGTTAATATATGGCAGACCCCCTTCTGAGCTGTTTTAGGCGAGATTACTGATATATTATATACTATGCATTGTTACGCCGACAAGAATGTACACCAATTGTAGTAAACCTCCCAGAAGCCGACCATGGAGGTAGGCTTGACCTCTACCCTACAGAACATCTTTTAGCCGAAATCGATCACCGTTTGAGGACTCATACAGCAAAAATCCATTGCTCGAAACATCTAATTATTTGAAGAGGAATGGCTACGAATCCCAGTGGTTGTCCAACAAACACTGGTAGAGAGAATGCATGGCAGGTTGTCTGCTGCTATAGCCGCAAGAGATTGCCCTAACGAAGTGTCAGTAAATACCCTATTACTTTTTGGTAGATAGTGTATTTGATAAACATTTTTCATTTGTTGCCCATATAATGACTACCAATAGCTCAGTGCTATAAAATATTGATTTCGTAGATACAGGCTGCCACGGAAAGTTTTTCACTGACTACCCCAGAAGAAATACGTCACTTAAGAGACAATACTCGAGTTGTCATGTTGGGGTTCCAGGTAATTAATTTAACAGAGCTACACAGAATTAAATACTGTACTAAATCATTGTCTCCCACAAGGCCAACCCCCTCCCTTTTCCAAGTAGTGAATTGTCAAATAAGAGACTGCTTCACAAAGTATACAAACAGAACCACACTACACCTGAATTTGAGGGCTACAAAAAAAAAATACTCAACTATATTAAACAAAGTTATAAAACAAACCAAAAAATTGAAAAATGATAGATTTATTTATAACTCCACTAACAAAAACAAAGCTGTGTGGGATGTGATAAGAAAGGAAACAGGTAAAACTAAAAAAATTAAACCAAAATATTTCATTAAAATGTAGTACATAATGATGTAATTAGTGACCCAACTGTGGTAACAAATCTTTTCAATGATTATTTTACTGGTATTCCTGAAGAACTATTTAAAAAATTTAAATATAATTCAAAAATAGGGGATAATAAGATAAGAACATGTGGTGGATCACTTTTTATTGATAATGTTCAAGAGGAAGAAATTGCCATTGCTTTAAAAGAACTAAAGAATAAATTCTGTGCAGGAATTGATAGAATTCCTGATACAATCCTAAAGAAATGTGCTAGATACTTAATTCGACCACTAACACATTTATGTAATAGTTCATTACACTCTGGTACTTTCCCAGAAATACTAAAGATAGCTAAAGTTATTCCGATACATAAGAAGGGTGAAACAGATAAATTAGATAACTATCGGTTTATTAGCATCCCATCTGCTATCTCAAAAGTACTAGAGAAAATTATGTATAAAAAGTTAATAAGCTTCATTAACAAGAATAATATATTATCTGATTCACAATATGGATTTAGATCAGGGAAATCAACGCAGTACTTGCATTAACAGTATATTAAAAATAATTGATAAAAAAGAAAAAGTAACTGGCATATTTCTTGATTTGTCTAAAGCTTTTGATATGGTAGATCATAAAATCCTCTAGTCTAAGCTTTATCATTATGGTATCAGGGGTATAGCATACAAATGGTTCAAATCATACCTTGATGGAAGGAAACAAGTTGTCACCTTAAAATATAAGGACACAGAAAGTGAAATAATCAGAGAGCATGTATCAGACATTAGAAGTATTAAACACGGTATTCCACAGGGTTCGGTTCTTGGACACCTTCTGTTTCTTTTGTATATCATTGACATTAATGAAAATGTTGAGTCACATGATAATATCCTCTTTGCAGATGGCACAACACATAATGAAAGGTGAAACTGAAGAAGTTCTTCAGCAAAGAATTAATAAAGCCACTAAACAGCTATCTGAATGGTCCAAAAAAATCATTTATTAATAAATTGGGAAAAAAACTATTGCAGTAAATTTCCATACTGGTCAAAACAGGAACCTTGCCAACCCAAATGTTATTTTGAACACTCATACTTTAACAAACAAATTAGATTCAAAATTTCTAGGTTTATGGATTCATTCTGATCTAAAATGGAATAGACATATTCAATATTTGAATTCAAAATTAAATCAAATCTGTTATGTATTACATATAGCGTTCTGGTAGCTCAGTGGCTATTGATCGATGTAAACACAAAATGTGCTGCCATACTCCTGAAAAGTACATATAAAATGTGGAAAAGTGATACACCTGGGTTCTGCGGAAAGATTATGGCAGCCACAGAACCTTGCAGCATTGAAGCTCCAATTGACATGTCATTTAAACTCACATCTAGTTCATATTCGACAATTCTACGTAGAATACAGTTATATAAACCAGAGAGATAAAGAACAACAACCCTACAGCAAAAACGCTTTATAACTTAATGACACTCAACAAATACACCAACAGCATGGAAAAAAATGTATAGCAGAATGGACTGGAAGACCATATGGGAGAACCTACAGAACAAATTACTGCGCTCAAATGTTCGGGCAGTATGGTACAGAGTAGTAAATAGAGCAATAAACACGAACAGCAAGCTATATAAAATCCACCTCTGTGCCTCACCGCTGTGCGTAAAATATAACTTACAGGATACGATAGAACATCGACTTCTGTGCTGTGAAGAACCAAAAATTTGGAATTGGACGAGGGAAAAGCTAGCTTTAATAAACAGATCAGCGCCAAACATGTACACACCCGATAGCATCTTTGCTACCAGATCAGAGGCAATTTCCACCAAGTAAAAGAAACGCCCATGTTTGGCTTATAGGAAATTATACTTATTACATTGTAACAAATCGAGGAAGGGCAAAACTGGAAGACTATTGGCATTACCTAATAGTAGAACATCATAGAACACTGAGACTAAACATGTATAAGGACAATTTTGCTAGATTCCTGCAGGTAATAATGCCATATTGACAACTAACTGGATTAAAAAAAAATGTTTTTGTAAAATAAAAAAGTGTTAGAATGTACGCTGAGCTACAGCAGGCAATATTCAGCAGATATGCGCTTCATCCAGCAGCCAAGAAAAGAACTGAGCTGAGAGCGGTTCCGGGAATCAGTGAACCTGAGCTACAGTAAGACTCAAATGTTCAAAGTTTATCAAGTAAGATACATTAATGTAAATATGTAGTATTTATTCTTGCAATAAAAAAAGTGGCTAAGGCGCTTTCTTTCAAAACGTTCGCTACTCCTGCCACAGGCACGAATCCCGGCAGGGGCAGGAATTTTGAGAGTTGTGTTTAATCATATGAGCTATGCCAGGAAGCTCCGTGGTTCGGATTGCATGTTAAACTGTAGGTCCTACCTCTGACACAAAGGCTTAGTATGCCTCCTTCGGCAGGATCCAACAAACCTTTGGGTTGTGGACTAATTTAAGTTTTTTTATCTTAAAATTAACCACTAGTAAACAAACTTTGATAAATGCATACTTTGCCCATTTTCACTTGCAAATAAAGTATCGAATTATATTCTGGGGTTTATCTTCAGATGCACTAAGTACTTTCAAAATCCAGAAGAGAGCAATGAGAATAATGACAAATCACAAATCATGGGAATCTTGTAGACCCTTATTTAAATATATGAATATTCTTCCACTACCAAGCATTTACATCTTTGAAACCATTATGTTTTTTTTTTAGAAATAATGACATAGGTAAAAATGCAGCTCATAAAACAAATAATGAGGTACATGATCATTTCACAAGGAAACAATCAGATTTGCATATTATGTATACAAAAACAAAAATGTATCAAAATGGAATTACCGCATAATGTAAAAGCAATATAAGACATGGGAATTTATGAGTAATTGTTGATGTCATACCTTCAATACCACTCATTTTACTCTGTAGAAGAATATTTGAATTGTATGACTTTTTTAAAAAAAAAAAAAAAAAAAAAAAAAAAAAAAAAACTTAACTTAGTTCACAACCCGGACTGCTTGGATCCTCCCGAAGCAGGCATTCTAAGCCTTTGTGTCAGAGGTAGGACGGCCAGTTCCTTTCCTCAGGGACCTACAGCTTAACGTGGAATCCAAACCACGGGTCATCCTAGCATAGCTCATTTGATCAAACACAACTCTCAAAATTCCTGCGCCTGCCGGGATCCGTTCCCGGGACCGGAACAGCGAATATTTTGAAAGCAAGCGCCTTAACAACTTTCTATTTTTTATTATTTTTTTTTAATTGAGAGAATAAATATTACTATTTACTTTAATGTATCTTACTTGATAAACTTTGAACATTTGAGTCTTACTGTAGCTCAGGTTCACTGATTCCCGGAACCGTTCAAGCTCTCGGAGCTACCAAAACATTCTTGTATGAGTTAATTTAATGAACATAATGTAATGTAAATCATATTTTATAATTGACGTGTCTCATATCATTACGTATAAAGTACATGTATATGATTTAGAGGACAAATAAAATACTACTACTACTACTACTACACTTAGTCATTTAACTTTCTATTCAAATAATAATAAACTTTAATATATATTTCATTAACAGTTAATCTCGTTTCACTTTTTTTTTTTTTGCTGTCATCAGTCTTTTGACTGGTTTGATGCAATCCTCCATATCTTCCTATCCTGTGCTAAACTCTTCATCTCTATATACCCCTTAAAACCCACGTCCTCAATTATCTGCATCACAAAATTTCCAATCTCTGTCTTCCTCTACAGTTCTTACCTTCGACCAGCAAATTAACCAAACCAGCATGTCTCAAAATATGACCTACCAGCCTGTCTCTTCTTTCTGAAAGCTTCTCCCACAAATTTCTTTCCTCATCCATCATTTCCAAAACTCGTTCATTTCTTACTTTGTCAGTCCACTTAATTTTCAGCATTCTTCTGTAGCACCGCATTTCAAATGCTTCAATTTTCTTTCTTTCCGGTATTATAAAAGTCCATGTTTCGCTACCATAAAGTGCTGTGCTCCACACAAAGCGTTTTGAAAGTTTTTTCTAATTCCTAGATCAATATTTGAAACTAATAGGTTTCTCTTTTTCATGAAGGCTCTTTTTGCTAGTGCTATTCTGCTTCGGCCATCGGTTGCAATTTTGCTTCCCAAGTAAGTAAATTAACTTACTTCTCCTATTGCATCCGATCCTATTTTTATATTTAACCTACTAGTATTGGTATCATTTCTGCTATATTTCATCACCTTTGTCTTGCTTTGATTTATATTCAGTCCAAAATCCTCTTTCAGTATTTTGTTCATGACATTCATTAACTTTTCAATATCCTCTGCTCTTTCTGCTATCAAGACAATGTCGTCAGCAAATCGTAGCATACTGATTTTTTTCTCCCTTAACACTTATGCCACATGGAAATTTTTCTTTGACTTCCTTTATTGCTTCTTATACATACAAGTTGAATATTAACATGGATAAACTACAACCTTGTCTCACACCCTTTTTAACTGATCCATGTCTCTCGTGATTCTCTACTTTTATTACAGCCACTTGATTCTTCTATACATAGTTTATAGAGTATTCGTCTATCTCGATACTTTAGACCTGTCTTCTTTAAAATTTTGTACATCTTGTCCCACCTAACATTATCAAAAGCTTTTTCTAAATCAACAAACACCATAAAAGTATCTTTGTTTTTCTTGATCCTCCCTTCAAGTATTAATCTTAAAGACAGAATTGCTTCCCTTGTACAGCGATTTTTCCTAAACCCAAACTGATCATCACCTACTATCTCTTCTACTACCCTTTCCATTCTTCTGTATATTATTCTGGTCAGTAATTTTGAAGCATGTGATGTTATACTAATGATGTGATAATTCTCACATTTGTTGTCTTGTGCGTTCTTCGGAAGTGTGAAGAAGATATTTTTATTAAAATCAGTCGGAATTTCTCCTGTTTCATAAATTTTTGATATCAGCTTGAATAATGTTTCGATTTCTTCTTCTCCTAGGGATTTAAGAAGTTCTGCAGGGATCTAATCAATTCGAACTGCCCTATTTGCTTTCAAGTCATTCAGAGCTTTATTAAATTCTGTCCTCAAAACAGGATCTCCTAAGTCATCAATGTTGATATCTCCTTCCTTTTCCATTACACTATTGTTCAAGTCGTCCCCATCATACAGTTTCTCAATGTATTCCTTCCATCGGTTATCTCTATCGTATGAGCTTAAAAGAGGTTTCACACCTCTTTTCTTCATTTCTAGGAATTCTGTTTTTGATCTTTCTATATGCAACATCTACTTTACCTGGGACCATTTCCTTTTCAACTTCTTCACACTTTTCCTCTAGCCATTTTTCTTTAGCTTTTTTGTATTTCCTGTTTATTTGATTTCTAAATTTCCTGTATTGCTCTCTTTCTCCATTATTATGAGGATTTTTGTATCTTCTCCTCTGGTCCATCAATTCCAAAATTTCTTCTGTGATCCAAGGTTTCCAGGTAGCTAGTTCACTAAAGCCTAATATTTCTTTACCAGCTTTCATTATTTCGGTCTCTAATGCATTCCATTCGTCCTCGGTGGAGCTCCTTTCAGAGTTACTTCTTAGACCTAAGTCTGCCATTTCTGCAAATTTTTCTCTGGTGCTAGATTATTTCAGTTTATTCACTTCCAGTCTGTTCTGTTTATACTGCTTCCTTATTCGCTTAAATTCCAGCCTGCACTTCATGATTATCAGATTATGGTCAGAGTCTATGTCTTCTCCTGGGTACGCTTTAGAGTCTAGCACTTAATTCCTGAATCTCTGTTTGTCAATGATATAATCTAGCTGAAATCTGCCTGTATCTCCAGGACGTTTCCATGTATATATGTTCATGCATGGTTCTTAAACAGTGTGTTTGTCACTACTAGATTATATCATTCCCAAAATTCTAAAAACCTGCTTCCTCGCTCATTTCTTTCTCCTAGACCAAAACTTCCTACAGTATTCCCCTCTTCTTCCACTATTGCATTCCAATCACCCATGATTATTAGATTTTCCTCCCCCCTCACATATTGGATTAATTCTTCAATTCAGCGTATATTTTCCCTATTTCTTCGTCATCTTCTTGTGACGTTGGCATATACACTTGTACTATAGTGGTTGGGACGGGCTTTGTTTCTAACTTCATCAAAATAATCCTGTCACTAAATTGTTCATAATAACTCACCCCCTTCCCTACTATCTTATTCATTACAAATCCTACACCAGTGACTCCATTGACAGTTTGTGTGCTAATTATCCTGTGTTCCCCCGGTCAGAAATCCTGTGCGTCCTTCCATTTAATCTCACTAATCCCAACAACAACTAACTTAAGGTGTTCCATCTCCCTTTTTAGATTTTCTAGCCTACTTGCCCTATTCAGACTTCTAACATTCCACGCTCCTACTCGTAGATGTTTCTATTCATTCTGATGACTCCTCCCTGAGCAGTCCCCACCCAGAGATCCGATTGGGGGACTATTTTACCCCTGGAATATTTTACCCAGGAAGAAGCCATCATGATATATGTAATTTAAGAGGATTACATGTTCTCAGGATACTCTTTGGATCTTTAATGCAGTGGTTTCTCGTTGCTTTCTGCATCCCCATGACGTTGATAATTTCTGATTCATCCGCCTTTATGGTCCATTTCCAACCCCAAGGGCAAGAGGGTGCCATGAACCAATTCTCGCTCTTCAACCCTCCTTTCGGCCATTAGTGGGTGACTCCTTATACCGGGAATCTTTCAGTCGCCAGAGCCTCGTCCGTGCAAACAGGGTGCAACACGTAAAGGAGAGGATGACATTTGGTTGGAAAAGGCTAGTATAGTCTCTCCCAAACCCTTACTCGTTTCACTTAATTAGTAAATATCCGAAGAATAGAACGGTTCTTTGCTTTAAGAAACTTTGCATCATCAACTCAAAAACGCGAACTGAACCTATCCTCTCGCTCGCCCGATATTATTGCTATCTGGTTACCATCTGGTCTTCATAGAATTTCATCCAGAGTACTTATCGTTCTCTTATATCTTCCCCAAGCAAACTGTTATGCCACAGAGAATAGGATAACATTGTTGCTACAGAAGCCTATTCAGTTTGTGATGTCATCGAAGAGAGAGTCGTTCAATTAAAGATTATGTTATAACCGTTTTCTCATGGTCTTGTAGTAGGTGTGTGGGATCGAGGAACGTGATAGAGAGTTATTAATACAAGAGCAACAATAAAAAGTGTCATGTCTTGTTTCTATTTTGTGCCAGCAGGTCAGTTGTATAGTGTAGTTTCAAGCTTTCAGAAACGTTATTATTTATTTGTTTGTTAGATATTAAGAGTTGGGTCAATATATAATCATTTATAAATAGTTCACTAGCATTTTTATAACTGACTTATCGTCGGAATTCAAAATATGCTTTTAGATTTATTATTTTATAATGTTGTAATACAACATATCCCAGGAAAAATTATACCCACACACATTAGTGGTCTGGAGCATTATTTTTGTCAGTTTGCAGGTCCTTATTTCGAGAAAGATTGAGAAACGTAGTACTAAGAACTCTGTTTAATATAGCTCTACTTTATGGTGCTATTCCAGAAAGCTTATGTGTAATATATTTAAAACCACTTAATAAGAAAAGGGGATAAGCCAGTTGTATTGAATTACCTGTTCTACTTTATTGCTTGCAGCCTTCACGAAAATGTTTGAGAAAGAAGCACCCTAAAAATATAAATATTCTAACTAAATCATAATTCAATTTTCGAAATGGCCATATAATAGAACAAGGGAGTAAATGATCAACAACTTTCTGTAGGAATATTTTGTGAATTTTCTTAATCATTTGGATGAATTCGTATTGAAATTCTGATAAAACACACATTGTTAGTAACTAGATTAGTTATTGTCCTGTTTTATAAAATAGAAATGTCACTCCAACATTTTAATGGTACGTCGTGTAGTTCACTGCTTTTTTTGAGTGGGATTGTATGGGATGTAAACTACCTCATGGTTCTCTATTAGGGTCACTGTTGTTTACAATACATACAAATGATCTACCTAGTGTTAAATCTGAAAACTATAACATTTTTCCAGTTTGCAGATGAAACAAACATACTATTTTAAAATACTCCAAATTTCTCTATCCAAGAATGTTCATATTAGGTCTTTTGTTGTATTAATAATTTGTTTACAGCTAATGGCTTGTCTTTAAGCGTTGATAAAATTCAATATTTGCAATTTAGTACATAACACAGATCAGACCTATACATTAAATTTGCCGACCAGTCCTTTCAAGAGGGAAACTGGTTTATTTTCACTTAATAATGTCATATGCAATAATTTTCTGCGTCAATTGAATTCATAGAGAAAAATTGTTCACAGGTCAGAAGGCAGTCATAAGAATTATGTGTGGGATTAGCAGTTTAACTTCATACAAAGATCTTTAATTAATTTAATTGCGATGGAGCCGTTCAAGAAGTTAATAATCAAACATTAGTGGCAGAATTTATATACACATATCATTAGAAGTTGTTACCGGCAAAGTTTAAAATCCGGCATTCTATAGAATGCCTAGGCATTGTATATAATGTATAAAACTTGCCGGCAGTGTATGAAACGATTCATATTTCGCATTCTATAGAATGCCAAATGAGAAACCGGCAAAATTATGAAATACATCTCCGATTCGTTAAGAATATCATGTTGCAAGGCACGTTAATTTTAACGCTCGCCTGAGGCTTAGAATTTGTCTTTTGCACTTTACCGTTTTGGTAGTGTCAAAATAAGTTAATTTATTAAAATTTGTTAAACAAAAATTAGCTTTTTACTGTGCTTCATGAAAATGGTGGAGCAAGCTGTAGAGTTGGAGAAGTAGGCATGGTATATAAACATGAAACAACGAGTCGAAGATGAGCTGTCCAAAATTAGAGTTAACGCTGTAAAAACAATACTTTTTTAAGCCAAAATTACTTACCAGAAGTTAATACATAATGTAGAAAATGCCAATATGACTACCAAGAAGGATTCCGGGGACTATTGGTTGCTGAATCACTATGTTGTGATGATTGTAGAAAGCAAAAGAAAACTCACTTATCCTGTACAGAAAGCATCAGTACTATACAGTATTGCTGTGCACTCTTTGTTTAAAAACTGATAATGCTATTGAAGGTAAAATAAATTCTAAAATCAATCTGGAATTACAAGTCAAAAAAAAAAAAGAAAAAGAAATTAATTCCAAAAAGTTTCTCTCTGCTTCTTTAGGAACTACTGTGAGAGTTCCTATACCTGACGTCGACAAGGGGCAAGGTGATTCGCGCAATATTTTGGCAGTTCTAATGAGTGTGACAGAGGAAGGTTTCTGCCGACTTGGAGCTTCTGAAGGAATTTTAAAACAAGTATTTGCGAGATCACAATTAACTTTATACCCAAAGAACTTGCTTAGAACTGAACATATTATTGGTCATTAAAATCCTTCCCGCCAATTGCAATTGCTCAGTCCAGTGGAAGCGGTCAAAGATTCGTCAAATGTATGTGTAAAACAAAACGCCAAAATATGGAATGTCTTTGCGCTGAAAAATGTAATGAAATTTAATCCAAAATGTCATTCAAGTTTACCATGTTGCAAGAAGTAGGTTAATTCCAATTTCTTATGAAAATTTTGTTTCCCTTAATAAGAAAAGAATAAATACGGTTTTGTACAACTTTAATTTTGCTTTATGTAATTTGAATATTTTTTAAATTGCACTCTCGTTTATTTTTTCAGAATTATATTTGTAAGGAATGCATGTCATTTATAAAAGCCTTATCAGTACCTTAAAATCAGAAAAAAACTAAAAGGATATTTAACTATTTAACTGAAAACTCCGTCTGTGACAGATAATCATCCGGTGTATGCAATATGCATGTATTTCTTTATATAATTGCTTGTCTGTTAATTTTCATCTCATAGGCCATTGGGATTTAAAAAAGAAAGAATGTGCTCTATTGTAAACAGCCTCTTACTATTTTTGGAAATACTATTTCCTCAATCTATTGATGCAATTGACCTCAAAATCGGTAAATCAGTAGTAATTCACATATCTTATTATTTAAACTTCTATGGATTTTATGTACTTCTTTTTTTACTAGCCATTAACCGCAACTTCGCTTACTTGAGGTTTTTTATTTTATATAAGTTTAAGAGATGAAATCAGGCCTTCTATCGAAATTACTCTTATAGACAATTTGACCTCCTAGTTTACAATCTACACATAGTCAAGAATGTGGCAGGATTACGACTCTAAGGAATAAGTTAAACGATTGATGATGAATATCAGTTTTAATTTCGAATAACGCGATGCCGTTGGTAAGTACGCAATCATATATTTCGACAGCGAGAGTTGACTTATCTTCTAAAATATATTAATTTGCCGACACTTTTATATTAGTTTCTCAAATTTTGGCGTCATATCGAAATAAAACATGTCCTGTTTTACTCTTGGGACTAGAGTCAGTACAGTGTTCAAAAACCCATGAAAATCAACGAAAAGAACCGACACCTTTTGCTTTGTTTTCACTAGGAGAGGTTTTCAGTGTGGAAATCGCAGAACGAAATAGTCTGGTAAATTTTACGTCACCTCTGGTTTCTCGCCCTAAAACGGTTCTGCCTGGTGGGCCTCCGTTTAAGAGAAATCGGAGGTTAAAAAGTATAAAAATTGTGTGTATATGATTTATAACTGTACCGAAGATTCGGTGTATTCAGATGTGATGGGTCCGGATTTGAATCCCACCACCCACAATTTTTTCCCCCTATTTGTATTTTTTTAAATGCTATTCGATCATGCAGCATTAAAAACTTGTTTTGAAACAAATTATACAAAAATTTTATTTTCCTTTGACAAATACGCAAATATTAGGATGATGCCACCCAAATGCTTGCATTTATGTCAGTCATGTGATGTGTATTTCTATCGTCAGGTAAAAATACTATTAAAAAGGATTCAAAACGCGCCGGAACTGTTACAAGATAACGGTGCAATATCGTCTCGTGAAGATGCTGTTAAGATACATTCACTTATTCACCACAATTTGCGAGCGCCTATATTTTATGACTTGATAAAATATTCCTGGTATGGTTCAAACTTAACGAATGAAAGTCCGGAATTTACTAATATTAACGAAACTTGTTTTCTTAAATCACTAATAAATACTGTATGTAACTGTCGAAACATATCCTCCATAAAATGTTCCTGCAGTGTACGTAATTTTTTTTTTCAGATGTTTTTATGATTTTTGCCATCCTTATATTTGCGTATTTGTCGAAGGAATATATATATATATTCTTTAGAGCAAGAAAACAGACTTTTTCGTTCTAAGATTGCTATTTCCACACTGAAAACCTACCCTTGTCAGTATCTGGAAGACGCATTGAGATAAAACATACCTAATTTTAGTCATGGGACGTGGGCTGCATAACGTATGAAAATCTTTCCTGTTGCTGTACCGGGAATCGCGCTGAACAAACAGAATATTTTCTCACAGTCGAAATGATTATAGCCAACTATATATAAAAGTCTAATTCGCCAATCTACTATGTAATTTCGCAAGGTCACTCATCCACTCACCTCGATAGCTGTTGGCTGGAGAACCTTGTCACGTGTCAGCCTTCGCTCACAAAACAACGACCAGAGAAACCATTAGGAGAAATTCGTCGTTATGTCTACAATTTAATATCTAAGCAACTGCTACGAAATTAATAGGCATAATACATTCATTAATATTGCTTTTCATAGCGTTTCATAGTTAAACAAATTTTGATAAAGTTTGCGGCTGAAAAAACGTGGATCTGTTTTTCAGTAACATGATACTAATTAATGAAACTATTAATGTATATATTTTTTAATGGAATGACTCATAGTCTCTGCTGTAACCACGAATGCCAATTGTCATTTCGGCTTAGGATAAATTTCAGTTTAATTACAACTTTCACTAATGTTGTTGCTTGACAAAATTTATGCATTACGGTTTATTTGCTTTTTAGGCATTTTACTGACCACTTTCGTTAATGGTCTTTATTCATGTACGCTGTATTTGAGTTATTAGGATATTTTAAGTGGACATCAGACAAAATGTATCACCGAATCGACTATTCTGGCAACTCATTTCTGCGGAGTTGCTCAACTGTTTCATAATATGGAATATGTGTATTAAGTTCTCTGGCCGTCACAGATACTATGATCATTGTATACATTGTGAGTGTATGTCTCCATGGTATGTCCAGTCTAAATAATAAACAACGTGATGCTTTCGAAGCAAACAGGATTTTTTTTTAAAATTTTGCAATTTTGCAGAGTGATCTTTAAGGGTCAAATACAAGTTATTTCGTATTTAAGCAAGTTTGAGTGTATGACGTTTGAAACAGTTACACGATAGCGCGATCGTTCCTGACCGTTTTTAATACGTCTGTTAATGCTTCTGAGGTCTTCAAGCTCAAGAGATTTTATTCATCCTAAGGGTGAAACACAAGCGAAGCTTATATTTGGCCAGATCAGATCAACCTGTCATAATCTTTCATCGTAAAAACTGGAACTATTCTAGACCCGTGACGATACGCAAAAACAGTCATAGGCTTACACTAATTTTACCAATAATACTGATAAGTCAACGATACGAGTCGATTTGATGTGTACGTGCGGGCGTGTGTTCAATGAGATACATTATGAGTGCACGTGTATGCATCATTGTTTAGATTAGTAGAGTCGTGTGTGTATGATTGTTATAGATTCTGTGTTGCGTGTGTCGAAGTTGAATAATTCGGTACTGGTTCGCGATTGCTGGCAGCGAATTAAGCTTTCACCTCCGTACGTGCCCTGCGGGATCGGACGGATGGCGTGACAAGGACAGCGCGCGCTGCACTTCCGCCCCAAGCAGTCGAGCGCCCCGCTGGACTCGGCTTTGCCGACGGATGTTGTGGTAAGTACCACCACCCGACAAGCGGATAAGGATTTGGAAATGGATGAAGACACTACACCAGTCACCGTGTTCAACATTCAGCGTATACACGGTGAGCAAAGACATAATGCCGAGAAAGCGTCCCCCTACTCCACCAGAGAGGATATACAATAAACACCAACCTGCCGTCAATTACAGGAAGGAAGAAACGCGTAAATCTACTGGAGTCAGCCTGGCTGCGACGAAACTTAGCACAGCAAAGAAACAAAAGAAAGCGAAGGTATAAAAGAAGAAGTCAATGGAAGCCTTTGACAATTCTGCAGCCTCGGCCTCTGGGCTTAATGGAGAAACAGGGCGCCGTTCCCGCACCCAGAATTGGCAGCCAGACCAGGAAGGCTTCATAATGCCAAAAAAGACAGGGAAACCCCCACTTTCGCTCGAACCAGCTGTGATGGAGGTGCAAAACCGTTTTACAGCCTTGACAGTCGACAATCCGCTGCGAATGGAGCTGAGATGCGATTCCATTCCACCTATAGTAGTGGAGTTCGCAGAAAACTACAAGACTCTTCATGGTCGGATGGCAACTGTCATCAAGAGCCCATTCGCTGCTAAAACAGCGGGTGGTGACAAAATTAAATTCAGCATGACTACTGCTGAAGACTTTGTGGCCGTCACTTCTCTCCTTCAACAGTGCAACATCCCGTACTACACTTTCCCAACCGGAG
This sequence comes from Vandiemenella viatica, assembly GCA_031002005.1. Classification (NCBI taxonomy): domain Eukaryota; kingdom Metazoa; phylum Arthropoda; class Insecta; order Orthoptera; family Morabidae; genus Vandiemenella; species Vandiemenella viatica. The sequence continues at coordinate 19,181,867 of JARYHS010008075.1, read as the reverse complement.
CGGTGAAATTATTGAAGGTGGTGTTTCGTGGCATTCCTAGGACTCTCAGAGACATTGAAAGAATTGAAAGAAGAGCAGACAGAAATGGACTACGACGTGAGGTCCTTAGCTCAACTTCGTCGTCCCGGCAGTAACGAAGTAATTCCGCTTTTCCTAGTAGTGTTACCAGACCTTCCCGGAAATCACACAATATCTGCTCTGTCACCTCAGAGTATCGTCAGAGAAATTACGATCGTCGGCTGGATTGCAACAGTGTTTTAACTGTCATTTGATTGGTCATGTGGCACGCCTTTACAAAATGCGTCCGGTGTGCGTTAAGTGTTCGGGGCAACACGACGCAAAGGACTGCCACTCGCAGAAGGGCCGTGAAGCACCAATCTGCGGGAACTGCCACGGTGGCCACGTTGCAAGTTGGAAAGGCTGTCCAGCCTATAAGCGAGCCCATGATCGTCAAAGAGGAGTGGGGACAGAGGCTCCGCAGAGGCATCTGCAACAAAACCAGCAGTCAAACCAGTGAACTATCAAATTCTGACTCAACGAAATATAATCCCCAGCAACTGAAGAAATGAAAAAGCAGAAGCGAAAGAAACTGACATCTGCCATAATGCAACCAGACTTATCCTTCGCTGAGGTAACCATAGAAGTGATTGATCTTCGCCCCCCAAACAGCCACAGCGCCAAGACAATTCGACGCAGCCGCTGAAGCAAGGCCCAGCTGCAAAGTCCGAACAACCAATGGCGTTGCAGACTATACCACCAAAGCGTCAGAAAAAAACAAGGTCCACCGCGCCAGCAGCAAGAAGAAGCAGCAGAAACGAACAGGACCAACTTTAGGAGACTAATCAATATGCTGGAAAATATACTCAGCATGATGGTCAACCTCCTAACGCGGCTTGATGGAATGTCTTCGGACAGAACAGCTGCAGTGACGTCGGCGCTTGTCAACATCACCGTAACCCAACAATGCATCCATGAATCGAAGGCCATACATTCATAGTCTCACTTTCTGTGTGTGGAATGCCAACGGCATTCATGGACAATTGCTTCAGTTTCGACAATTTCTGCGGGATAAAGATGTAGGCATTTCGCTCGTCAGCGAGACTCACTTGAATCCTTGCCTGCGGGCGGCAGCACCAAACTATTGCTGCTTCCGTAAAGACCGAGTGACGGCCGGTGAGGGTGTTGCGCTATACATAGAACGCGGTATTCCCCACTTTGAAGTCCCTCTTCCTCATCTTCAGCAGGTAGAGGCTGTCGCGGTTCAGGTGAAAACATCCTCAGGCGCTATCGCCGTCGTCGCATCCTACCGATCTCCACGAAGGGCGCTTGACGAAACCGACATCACCGCCCTTGTCACACTTTCTGGTAAAATCCTCATTGGCGGAGATATGAATGCAAAGCACCAGGATTGGCATAGCAGAACTGCTAATCCGGCTGGTAACCTCTTAAGACGCCTAGCTCACTGCCACAACCTATGCGTATCGGCACCTGATGAACCAACAAATGGAAGCCGGCCTGATGTTCTCTACATAATTGTAACAAAAGGAATCACAGGTTTTGTCTCGGCAACAACCCTTAACAATCTTCGGACCACTTTCCTGTGCTACTTGAGGTCGATGTTGGGGAGTGGCGGCCAAAAAATTAACCAATTCCTGATTACCAGCGGACCGACTGGGACCGGTTAAGGGAAGTCGTAGCGACTAAACTGGAAGGAAATGTTGAGGAGGCTCTGAAATTCTTCACCAAAACCGTAAATGAAGCAACAAAAGTCGCCACTCCAATCATTCATATTCGCATAGAACCTTCCTGCCAGCTTCCACCGCACCTCCTTGCATAGATTAGATACAAAAATCGGATCGCCAAGGAGTGGAAACTAACGAGGAACCGTGCTACGCGCCGCTTCCTCAATCAACTGCAGCGAAAGCTGAAGGCAGCATTGATAGAGTACAGAAATCTTGAATGGTCCGCACGTGTTGCAATGCTGCGACCAAACGATGGCAACATGTGGAATGAAACTAGGCGACTCATCCGCCGGTGGAAGCTGATTCCACTACTCCACGGTGAACGCGGTCTTGTATTTCTACCGGAAGACAAGGCTAACGCGCTTGCTGATAGCTTTGAGAAAAATTTCCAGCCTGCCGATGACGACTTTGACGACCGCCACATTGCCGCAGTACGTCGCCGACTACGACGGTACATGTCAGCCAACGACGACCATGACATCATCGAGATTGGACCGCAGGAGGTAGCTAGCTATATAGCCGGGTTGAATCCGCGAAAGGCACCTGAGCACGATTAAGTGGAGAATCGAGCACTCAGAAGTCTACCACCAGAAGCCATCTACTACTTGGCGCGACTCTTCAATACCATCCTGCGAAATCAGACTCTCCCGAGAGCATGGAAGCATGCCATTGTGGTCGGTATGAGGCTGGGTAGCATTACCGACCCATCAGCCTGCTCCCCGCAAAGGGTTCTAGCGAATTCTGCTGAAGCGTATTGACACCTACATCCAGGCTGCAGGCGTTATACCCGATCAACTTGGGTTCCGTAGTGGGCACTCCACAACGCAGCAGCTGATGCGTGTTGTGGAGACAGCGACAAGGGCCTTCAACGAGAGAAGCTATTTTGATCTGGTGTTGCTAGATGTCGCCCGTGCATTCGACTCAGTGTGGCATACAGGTCTGCTCTGCAAGTTGTACGAATGGGGCTTGCCTGGCCCCTACGTGAAACTGATCCGCAGCTACCTGTCGAGGCGCACAATCTGCGTTAGGGTTGGCGATGCCATGTCAACACGACGGCCCATTCGTGCAGGTGTACCACAGGGTTCAGTGCTGGGTCCTGTTCTTTATACCCTCTACACAGCCGACATTCCAGCACCTGTGAATGTGAAAACGGCCATGTACGCCGACGATACGGCATCTTACATCTAGCCGCAGCAGAGCCATTGCCACGAGACGATTGCAGGAAGCTCTTCAGCAGACGATAGCCTGGGCCAGAAGGTGGCGGATAAGAATAAACCCCGTCAAAACGCAAGCGATTATGCTGACGCGACGCCTAGGACGCCGTGGTCAGCAACTACCTCACCCGCAACTTCACCTCGGAGGTAAAACCATCCCCTGGGCACCAACTGCTCGCTACATTGGTGTAACACTTTACTGTAAGCTGACATGGCGAGCTCACATCAAGGATATCAGGCAAAGGGTAAGTGCTCGGCTCCATTCTCTTTACCCTGCACTTAACCGGAAAAGCTCATTGGCATCACATATAGGAGTTTATTGCTCCTTGATTAGGCCGGTAATTGAGTATGCTTGTCCCGTCTGGGGATACGCTACTAATTGCCACCTAAGAAAGTTGCAAGTGCTGCAAAACAGAACACTGAAGCGGGCACTACATCAGCCCGACCGTTTCCCCACTGTCGCAGTCCACGAGGCGTCGGGAACAGTGAAGCTCATTGACAGATTCCGGCAACATGCCTATAAATTCTACAGTGCAGCACATCACTCTGCCAATCCAGTGGTCAGTTGTATCGGCGAATATGAAACTGCCGCTGACAAACATAGCAGGCCTTTGGTGCAGGCGGAGAGCTAAGGACCAACTAATAATACGCCATCATGACGACCAACCAGAATTGAAGAGAAGACCTCTCAAGAGAAGACTGAGGGAGGAAATGTCTCAGTACAACAACCCCCAACCGACCATGGAGGAAGGAATATATATTCCTTCCGCCATGCAACCGACCAGCCTTAATATCAACATATTAATCTTATAGATATAAAATAGTATCGTTGCATAGTGTTTTGTCTCTGATGTCAATGGTGGAAACTTCAAATGTTGTTTGTGTATGTTCGTTGAGTGGTTGGGGTTAGTGTTACGATCAGGGAAAGATGAGAATAGTAAAGATTTTTGATTTAAGTTATAATGAAAAAAGACCTAATGATTATAGGAACTAGAAAGTTTTATGATGTTTAGGTATATGATTCTTAAATGATTTTGAATCACCTGGAGAAACTATAATTTTGTGTGAGTATATGAAGTAAACAGAATATCTGCCAATGCAAAGTTGCGTATGTGTAATCCTCATCGACAATCTTCTTTCGTTCATTTCTTTCAAAACGAGGCAGTCAGTATAAAATCTATTAAATTTAAATGTTCAAAATAAAAGTGAATTATTTAATGTTTGAACTGGAGATTGATATTGTAGATACCAGGTTTTGGACGATGGGATTATACGATTTTTTACACTTTTCAAAAAGTTGTACCTATTACTTTTTTTTGGAATTTACTACTTCAATAACATGTGTTCTTCTCTTTTCTGGATCCCACATTAAAGGGCCGAGCATGGATTTAATGGGAGTAGCCACATATCGATACAAGTTGTCATTAATATAGTTGTTCATGAAAGCAGACTATCTTGCTAGCATAAATATAGTTCTGAAGCCTCCAGCTGTAACAAGAACATTCTGTTCCAAGCTGCATTTTAATGTAACCATAATCTATGCTGATATTTCCACTACAAAATCAAACATTGCAGATATGCAGGAATACATTTTGCATGATAAGAACGGTTTAATTCGAGATGGTGATACAGCTGCGTCGCTACTGTTAACGTGACTCCACGTTAACAGTAGCGACGCAGCGTTATCGCCATCTCGAATTAAACCATAAGAACATTGGCTACTTCAGGATTTGTAGTTCACATAGTATAAATTGTCATAGTCAAATTCATATAACCCCTTCAGTATGAACTGCAACTGTACTCAAATACGCGACAAAATACATTCACTGTATTGCAATGTAAACTTTCATCTGATTTAACATTTATCTAAGTTGAAATAAAAAGTCTTGTTATAAAATGTTTACAGTTGATTGTTACTGCATAGCATACGATTTTATTTTGTGTTTATGTTTCTGTGTAAGTTTTTCTCAATTCATTAACTATTATGTGTTGGAAAGATTTTTGCCAATAAAAGTATGTTCTTCTGCTAAAGGTGTATGAAGGCTAAAGTAAACTGGTATGTAGGTATTTTATAAGTCATTTTCCCAGGAGTTAAAGTCTTCTAAGAATGGTTGCAATTGAAATGTGGTTCTACAGAAGAATGCTGAAAATTAAGTGAACAGACAAAGTAAGAAATGAATGGGTTTTGGAATTGATAGGTGAGAAGAAAAGTTTGTGGAAGAAGCTTACAGAAAGAAGAGACAGGCTGGTAGGTCATATTTTGAGACATGTTGGATTGGTTAATTTGTTAGTGGAGGGAACAGTCGAAGGTAAGAACTGTAGAGGAAGACAGAGAAGCAGATAATTGAGGATGTGGGCTGTAAGGGGTATGTAGAAATGAAGAAGTTAGCACAGGATAGGAAGGGATGGAGGATTGCATCAAACCAGTCGAAAGACTGATGACAGCAAATAATAATAATAATGGTGATAATGAAATTTCTTGAATTAAATATCTCTGATGTTAAATTCCCATTTGTTAAGAATGATGAATCTACCAGAGTTCGCAATTCCACTATGGGGCCTTACAACATTGCTCCCAACTTACTAATGACATAATACTGTGATAGTAAATTGCAAGATGTATTTTTTTTTTTTTTTAAAAAAAAGAAGTAATTAGGTTGTAATACACCCTGGAATGGCATGATATTGCCGAAACTTCTTCAGAAAATATTTTCAGTGATGTCTTGCATTTGATTTATGCAGTATTATGATGCCAATTCCTACCGTAATCATGTGCTCCAGTAATCCCAGAATGGTGAGCTTAGCATCATATAGATTTGATTTTAAATTCTAGTATATGTTCTTTTTTTAATTAAAAAAAGGGGTCACCTCAGCCAATACACACATTATGTAAAATGTACCTCAATTCTTTGTTTTCTGGTACAGTTTTGGGCTCAAACCCAGTTACTCACTCAAAAAGAACTTGTTCTTTTCTTCTGAAAAATCTTTACACCTGACATTAAAAGATAAACAATTGCCAGTAGCCAGCAGGCATATTGCGAAATTCAGTGTAAGTTGTGCTGTTTATGAATAAGTTGAAATCCTACCTGGACCAGACATTCCGTTAATGCTGTCCAAAATTAAGATTCATAAATCATTTGTATGTTACAATTATTTGTTCTACCTAATGTTTATCAGTGTTAGTGCTCATGGATGTAGGCCTATTTCATTGTAGGAACTATTACAATCATTGCAGGTTGTATGTGTGCAAATATTCCACACAGTGATCACTTACCATTTAATGTTATGGTTGTTGTTATGTGAAATTTGTGTGGTATGCATTGGATTGGATTAAATTGCGATGGAGTGCATGCTCCAGTTGCCTAGTTACCTAATTACACTTTGCATAGTATTTTTTTTAGTATTATAATATTATATAAATTTAATGTTAAATTCCACCATCTCCTTTTGCAATTTATAAATTTTAATTTCAAATTCTTTCAGCTTTTTTGGTAAATTATTCATCAGTTCCCTTGGTAAGTTACTCCACTCCCTGACACACTAAACCACAATAAATAAATAAATAAATCCCACTCCCTTATTAATAAACTCAAGTGCCAACTTTTGCCCATGTTCGTATTTCCCCTTCCATACACTACTCCTAATTTTTTGACCAATATCTTTCCAATCCGCATCACCAAAATACGCTTTGTACACTCCCAGTACTCTCTTCACCCTCCTCCCAATCCAGCTTCTTTGTCTAATCAGTTACTGAATGCTCCTGAGACAATTTCCACAAACAAATTTTACTGATCTCCTTTGTGCTCCCTCCAACTCCTGTATTTGATACCCAAAATTTTGGCCTAGGTCTGACCAAAGTTTACTAGTTCGATTCCTTAACATCTCTGGTACATCCTATCATGTTCTATCCAGAAGAATGAAGGATTTTGTTACCTTTTCCTACCACCAGTTCAATGTGACCTGTCCAGTTGAGTTCATTGTCAAATGTTATGCCAAGATATTTACACTTCAAGCCTTTAACGAGCTATTCTGCTGTCACCCTATAATCATAAACAAACCTTAGTTTTTTTTTTGTTTTTTTTTTTTTTGTCTATTTACCTAATAAGCTGACTCTTCTTGGAATTTATCTTCATTCCATATTGACCTACCCAGTTAGATATTCTATCTAGGTCACCCTACAACTGCTCAATGTTCTTCCATTTTGATCCTAATACATACCTTTATGTTATTTTCAAACAACTTAAATTCTGACTGTAAACCACCAACACAATCATTCATTAGATTGATGAATAGCATTGGTTCAAAAACACTACCCTTTGGTGCTTTCATATTCACTTCCGCCTCTTTTGATACTGCATTTCCTACTCAAATCATTTGCTTTCTGCCTTTTAAGAATTCTTCTACCCAGATGACACTTCTTGATCCACTCCAATAGTTTTCAACCTATATAATACCATTTTATAGCTAACTCTGTCAAATGCATTGGAATGATACAGTGCTAACACTGTCAACTTGGCATCCCTTGTCCAATTCATCTGAAATATCTTGCATATAGCTTGTCATCTGACATTTACATGAATATCCATGACTGAAGCAAACCAGTTTCTTTCCTCACAGACATTTCTGATATAGTTGCAAATCAGTCTCTCCATTTTACCTATTGCAGATGTCAAACTAATTGGCCTGTAATTTTTGACCCTGTTTGTCTTTTATGAACTGGTACTACTACCACTCTTTTTTTTCCAGTCCTCTGGGAAGCAACAAAACACCAGACTCATTTTAAATAAAATTTCAAGTTAAGATACAATATCTTACCCCACAATCTTTAATACATCTATAGTAATATTATCTTCACCAGCCCCATTGCATTTTTTTTTAGCTTTTGGAGGTCCTTCATAATTTCCAGAGAATCTATTTCAAACTTTGTAGTTTCTTCATGTATACCGATAGGGAGACGTCTCTGATTTATTCCCTCCCATGTAACAATTTAGTTAGCTTGCGGCAACTTGCCGGTGAGCTAAGCATGCCTGTGGGGATGGTAATACGCTTGATGATTTAGGTTTGCAGGTTCGATTTTTCTACTAAGTCAATTCACAGGTCTCTATTAAGTTCACATCTGATTTATTCACCAAGCACATTCATCTATCCCAATCACCATCACTAATTATACTTATTCATCCTGACCGTGGATAAGGCTATACACTACTTCTTTTCCTCCGATTGCAAGTTCTGACCACGCTTCTGACTATCAAGTCTACACACTGTGTTACCACTTCTCATTACTGCTAGCTTGTCGTTTGTCATGAAGCACTTCCGTAATTTGATTAATGGATGACATTTTATTACTTTTAGGTCCACTATACAATTATACAAAGGAAGACTCGCCCACTATACAATAACACGTGCTGCGCTGTGACTGCGCCCTTCACCCGCGGCGGCCAACTTCCGACCGACTCTCGCAGAGGCTAGTCTCAGACCGACTCAACAATTACTTTTTTTTTGCTCTGCTCACAACAATGCTTCATGGCAGCTTCAGCCTTACAAGTAATATACCTGGCTTAATACTGTCTTGCCATACCCATCACATGATTATAGTCCCTAATGGTCTCATTTAACCAGACACTCACTATCTCTGCCACTGCAAAATCCTCAGTAACTTCTTCTCCATTCTTATCTACAGTTGCCTGAATACCTTCTCTTCCCCTCAGTTTTCTAGCATAGCCATAGATATTTCTAGATGCATCATTTGGTGGTTGCTCTGCACCAGTGATATTGTTCATAAACCTATCTTTAGCTTCCCTCTTTGCTGTAATTAATTGCTTGTTTAGATGTTTCAGGTATCTTTACTGTTTGTTGTTTCTTAAGTCTGTAGTGGTCTCTTTTGACTAACCTCTTCTGCCTTCTCACCTCTCTGTAGAATACAGATTCTGTACTTCTCATATTTTCCCTTCCATTTGCTGAACCTTTCCCTGAAATATCTCTTCAGTTTTAAAACTTGTGCCTTTTCATAATTGTACCTATTTCTCTCTTCAATTTTTCCCACTTGTTTATTAAATCACATAATAGCAATCAGAACTGCATTGTGATCACTTATTGCTTCAGTTACTTCACTTCGCACAATATTTTTGTCAGATTTTATTAGAAAGATATTTAACATGTATGGTCCCCCTTGTGTTCTACTCTAACACTTGTATAAAGCTTTCATTCGTTACTAAGATATTTACAAATTTCTGTTCCCTTGTGTTATTAATCTTATTTCCTACCCAGTTAGCACCTGGTAAATTTTAATATCCATCAATAATAACCTTTTTACGCTCCCTCAGAATTGTGAATATGAATTTAGTTTTTCCCGAAGGACCTTATCTTCATTATTCATTCTTCTACTACGGTAAGCAGCAAACACTCTGATTTTTTCTTACTATCACCCCAGATATCTGCTCTTAAAAATTCATGGTCATGATATATCAACATCAGAAAACCCTAACAACCTTTGCTAGCCAATATAACCCCTCCACTAATTGCTCCTCTTTCTCTATAGTACGTTTTGTAACCATTGGGGCAAACCGCGTTATCTAGTATGTTTCTACAGTTCACCAGTATCAATCTTCATCTTTCCAGTTGTGCCCTCATCTGTTATTATTTCAGTGGCTTTATCTGTTCCATTAGCCTTAGTAATTTTTCCTATTGTATATCTACAAGTGGTATTTGTTAGGTCGCTTATTTTTATCTCCTCACCAGCAGCCTCTAACCTAAAAAAGGCACAGTCCTGACCCCATCATAAGTGGAAGTGGGTTCTCTTACAGATTTATCCAATAACTCAAAGTATCCCCTTCTGCCTTCTATTTAAATGTAGGCCGTGCCTAGTGAAACCCCACCCTTCAGTGGTGTCCACAGGCACAACCCCCAAGATAGAACTAAAACCTTTTCCAAGAAGCTCCTTAGTCTCCATGTTTACCAACATGTATATATTTGGTGGCTGTAATATAATCATATTCTTAAATATTATCATCCAAGGCACGCATGTAAAATTTTCAGACTGAAAGGACAATTGCATCATGGCACCCAGTTGTGATCTAATTGTAATCCTACAATAGTAAATTCTTGCCATCCTCCTTTTAGATAGTTGCTTTTTCCTTGTCTGGTAATTAAAATTCAACTGTTAGGGTTGGGAAGCTTAATCATATCTGACTCTGATACTAGCTTTTTAATTATACTTTTGTTTCCTTCTTAATTCTTTCCAGTATACCAGTTTGCTTATTAGTTAATATTTTGATCTCGTCGTAATAAATTCCAAGGTAGCCAGCTATTTGTCACAATTTAAACCAGAAGTTACCCTTACATCATGTTAATATATTTACAACCAGATTCCTAGCTAGTGAATCCATCACAATAATAATGAAAAAGCTGCCGATTTTATTTAAATTTCTTGTGATGCTGCATTATTCACTTTGTATTCGGTTCTTTAATGTCACGGCAATTCTAGTTTTTCTTAAATATTCTGTCAAAACTTTATTGGTCACATAATCCAATACCACACTAGCGATCTTGCTGCTCAGAATCGTTTGGTAGTTAGTAGTTAGATTCTGTACAAACAGTCTGAACCATTTGATTTTCAGTAATCTCTATATAGCTTATTATAGTTAATATTCTCATATGTAACCCCTTCTGAATCTGTGTTGTTACTTTAAAGTCAAGGGTGTAGCTATCAGAGGGCTACGTGGTGCCGTGCACTGGGGCCTCCAAGCTCAGGGGACCCCCTAGCGTAGCTCAGGAGATACAAGCTCAGCTCAGGGGCACTCGCTACCCCTAAAAGCTCAGGGAGCCCCTGCCAGCAAACCTCACAAGACTGGGAGAGCTAAAAAAACGTCGCCCATTTGGCCTGAGGGTCCAAAATATTTTTTTGTACTGGGGCCCTTCCTAACCTAGCTACGCTGCTGTTAAAAAGTCGATATTTGTTTTTACAAAAATACTCCCAGACCTATCTACAGTCTATAGAATTAGGAGTTTAATTTAATGATCTTAAACTACAAGATGCGCATGATTATCGACTTTATTATCATATATATTATTTCTATAAGGTATTTTTTTGTCACAAGCCTATATCTTCCTTCATACTTAACCGAAATCAATGAATGAGGTGTCATTTTAAAGCTTATGGTCTCCACTTTGGTTAAATCGCATTTTAAGCAAGAAAGTTTTCGAAATTCGACCCTTAAAGGACAAAAATGTAAATTTTTTTAAAATGCTGTTTTCTGTGTTACGAGTTAGTTGTCTCCCTGGATACCTATCTGAAACCGTTTTATGAAGTATCGTTTGAAAGATTAAGATCTCCGCTTTAGTGACGTCATATATTAAGCCAGAAAGTTTTCGGAATTCGACCCTTAAAGGGCAAAAGTATCAATATTTTTGCAATGCGTTTTTGTGTCACGAGCGATTTATTTCCCTTAATATCTAACCGATATAGATAAATGAGGTATCATATTAAAGAATAAGGTCTCCGCTATGGTAACATTATATTTTAAGAAAGGAATTTTTCGTAATTCAACCCTTATAGGGCAAAAATGTCACTTTTTCTAAAATGCGTTTTTTGTATCTCGAGCCATTTATCTCCCTGGATATCTAACCAAAATCGATAAATGAAGTAGGATTATGAGGAGTAATATCTCAGCTTTGTGACATCGTATTTTAAGAAAGAATGTGTTTGGAATTCAACCCTTAAAGGGAAAAAGTATAAATTTTTCTATTACGCATTTTTGTGTCACGAGCGATTTATCTCCCTTAATATCTAACCGAAAGAGATAAATGAGGTGTCATATTAAAGAATAAGGTCTCCACCATGGTAACATTATATTTTAAGAAAGGAATTTTTCGTAATTCGACCCTTATAGGGCAAAAATGTCACTTTTTCTAAAATGCGTTTTTTGTATCTCGACCCATTTATCTCCCTGGATATCTAACCAAAATCGATAAATGAAGTAGGAATATAAGGAGTAATATATCAGCTTTGTGAAATCATATTTTAAGAAGGAATATTTTTGGAATTTAACCCTTAAAGGAAAAAAGTATAAATTTTTCTATAACCGATTTTTGTGTCACGAGCGATTTATCTGCCTTGATATCTAACCGATATAGATAAATGAGGTATCATATTAAAGAATAAGGTCTCCACCGTGGTAACATTATATTTTAAGAAAGGAATTTTTCGTAATTCGACCCATAAAAGGCAAAAATATCAATTTTTCTAAAATGCGTTTTTTGTGTCTCGAGCCACTTATCTCCCTTGATATCTATCCAAAATCGAAAAATCAAGTACGATTGTGAGGAATAATGTCTCAGCTTTGCTGACAATCATATTATAAGAAAGAAGTGTTTGGAATTCAACTATTAAAGGGAAAAAGTATAAATTGTTCTACAACGTATTTTTGTGTCACGAGCCTTATATTTCCCTTGATATCTAATCGATATAGAAAAATGACATATCATATTAAAGACTATGGTTTCCACCGTGGTAACATTATATTCTAAGAAAGGAATTTTTCGTAATTCGACCCATAAAGCGCAAAAATGTCAATATTTCTAAAATACGCTTTTTGTGTTTCGAGCCATTTATCTCCCTGCATTTCTAACCAAAATCGATAAATGAAGTAGGAGTATGAAGAGTAACGACTGAACTTGGTGACATTATATTCAACCTCACTATTCATCGCATTTTATTCGCGAAATTTTCGCACGGGTCGTCTAGTTATTATTAATTCATTGTGATGAAGCTCATGTCTCAGTTGTAATTTTTCTACACACCTACTTACATTTGATATGTATTTTTACCTTAAATTCCATCACAGTCTTAGGTATATTCTTTGTCACATCCTTAGGTAATTTGTTCCAGTCGCCCATAACTTTACCCACGAATGTAGACTCTCCTCCCTGAAGTCAACTGCTAATTTATTATTACTAGACGACCTGTGCGAAAATTTCGCGAATAAAATGCGATGAATAGTGAGGTTGAATATGATGTAACCAAAGCTGAGTCATTATTCTTCATACTCCTACTTCATTTATCGATTTTGGTTATAAATCCAGGAAGATAAATGGTTCGACACGCAAAAAACGAATTTTAGAAAAATTAACATTTTTGCCCTTTAAAGATCGAATTACAAAAGATTCCTTTCTTAAAATGTAAAGATACCACGGCGGAGAACTTAATCTTTAATATGATACATCATTTATCTATATCGGTTAGATATTAAAGAAGATAAATCGCTCGTGACACAAAAACGCATTGCAAAAATATTGATACTTTTGCCCTTTAAGGTTCGAATTACGAAAAAAGACTTTCTTAAAATATAATGTTACCACGACGGAGACCTTAGTCTTTAATATGATATCTCATTTATCTATATCGGTTAGATACCAAGGGAGATAAATAGCTCGTGACACAGAAATGCGTTGTAGAACCATTTATACTTTTTCCTTTTAATTGTTGAATTCCAAAAACTTCTTTCTTAAAATATGATGTCACCAAAGCTGAGACATTATTCCTCTTAATCGTAATTGATTTATCGATTTTTGATAGATATCCAGGGAGATAAGTAGCTCGAGACACAAAAAACTCATTTTAGAAAAATTGACATTTTTGCCCTTTAAGGGTCGAATAACAAAACATTCCTTTCTCAAAATATAATGTTACCACGGTGGAGACCTTGTTCTTTTATATGATACCTCATTTATCTATATCGGTTAGATATTTAGGGAGATAAATCGCTCGTGACACAAAAATGTGTTAGAGATAAATGTATACATTTTCCCTTTAAGGGTTGAATTCCAAAAACATTTTTTCTTAAAATATGATGTCATAAAGCTGAGACATTACTCCTCATAATCCTACTTCATTTATCGATTTTGGTTAGATATCCAGATAGATAAATGGCTCGAGATACAAAAAACACATTTAAGAAAAACCCAAAATTTTGCCCTTTAAGGGTCAAATTTCGAAACATTCCTTTCTTAAAATATACTGTTACCACAGCAGAGACCTTATTCTTTAATATGATACCTCATTTATCTATATCGGTTAGATATTAAGGGAGATAAATCGCCCGTGACACAAAAATGCATTGCAAAAATATTGATACTTTTGTCCTTTAAGGGTCGAATTCCGAAAATGTTCTGTCTTAATATATGACATCACCAAAGCGGAGATCTTACTCTTTAATATGATACTTCATTAAACTATTTCAGATAGGTATCCAGGGAGATAAATGACTCGTAACACAGAAAACAGCATTTTAGAAATATTAACATTTTTGCCCTTTAAGGGTCGATTTCGGAACATTTCATTTCTTACAATATGATGTTTCCAAAGTGAAGACCATATGCTTTAAAATGACACCTCATTCATTGATTTCAGTTAAGTATTAAGGAAGATACAGGCTTGTGACAAAAAAATACCTTATTATATTAATATATATAATGCTCTTGCCTGCCAACAATGTTTAAGCAGTTCTAATCTTCAGTGTATGCCTTGTACATTTACACAAAACTTTTGACCTGCCTTCTATCCTGCAGCTGCTACCAACCATTTGTTACGGTATGCATCCTTAAAATAATAATATCCACAGATGACTAGCTGCTTCCTTTGCACCCTTCTAGTCCAGTATTTGAAACTCGTAATGTGGATACCATATCATTCCCAAATATTCTAGCAAGGCCCTGACTAAAGTTTTATAATTCATCTCTCTTTGTTCGCTGGTACAGTCTCTCATTATCTCCCTAAAAGATCCAATACTCAGAACCTTTTCCCTGCAACTCCACTCCATCCCCATCTATGCCCTACATGTTTAATATAATAATATTCCCAGGAATTTACATTTAATAAATTGACTTTTCTTAATGTTTATCTTTATTCCATGCCTATCTTTCCAATTAGATATCCTATTTAGATCCTTTGCATTTGATCAAAATTCTATATTGCTATGATTCTGTTACAAAAATGTGGATATAAGGTTAAACGATAATAGCATGAACAGAGATGATGTTCTCATTCTTATTGAAGTGTGGAAACCCAGCATTCATGACCTGAAACAGTGACACATAAGACATGGCTCACTGAATGGCTCTAGTGAGAGGGTAGTGATGGAGTGTTTGTTGTGGTTTGTGTGTGAGGTTTAGACAGCGTGGCTGCCACATGGGAGAGTAGCTTCTGCAACAGCCCTCATATTTGTCTGCTATCCATCATCAGTACTTAAATGAAGTCAGAATCACAACGTAACCAAAGTCAGTGATGTGTTGTTGCAGCAACCACTTTTATCTACTGCTTTTCCTTTTGAAGACAGTGAAGGTAGCTGTCAAAATGCCATGCATGGATGAACTTATACAGCTGAACACCCAAGAAGAATTTTTAGAAGCTCTATGCCAGGAAGGTCTCATTTCACACATACAGCATTATATCATCTGCAAAACAGAACCTTTGCCTGTAGGTCAGCAATGGGAAAACGAGTGTGGTGGGTGAGCAGTTAACATTCTGGCTTCACATTTGGGAGGATGCAGGTTCAAATCCCCATCCAGCCATCTAGATTTGGGTTTTACATAGTTTCTACAAATCACTCCAGGTGAATGCCAGGATGATGCATTTCAAAGGCCATAGCTGAGTTCCTTCCTGCTGTTCCTTGCCCACAGTTCTTTCCCACCTCTAATTACCTTATGTCAATGAGGCATAGAGCCATAAAAAAACAACCAATGGGATTATTCATTAGTAAAATGAATAACAATGGACCCATTACACTACCCTGTGGTATGCCTGGTGTCACTTCTGTCTCAATTGGTATTGCATTATCCGTTTTGACTCTTGGCCTCCTACCTCTTTAAGAATTCCTCCACCCTGCGAGATACATCTTGATTTATCCCAATCATTATAACCTTTCACAATCACACTATGGCTAACTCTGTCAAATGTCTTAAAAATATTCAGTGCCAAACTATCGTCTTCATCTCCCTTGTTCTTTTCATCTGAAATACACTCCTGAAAATTGAAATAAGAACACCGTGAATTCATTGTCCCAGGAATGGGAAACTTTATATACACATTCCTGGGGTCAGATACAACACATGATCACACAGCCAGAACCATAGGCACATAGACACAGGCAACAGAGCATGCACAATGTCGGCACTAGTACCGTGTATATCCTCCTTTCGCAGCAATGCAGGCTGCAATTCTCCCATGGAGACAATCGTAGAGGTGCTGGATGTAGTACTGTGGAACGGCATGCCAAGCCATTTCCACCTGGCGCCTCAGCTGGACCAGCGTTCGTGCTGGACGTGCAGACCGCGTGAGACGACGTTTCATCCAGTCCCAAACATGCTAAATGGGGGACAGATCCGGAGATCTCGCTGGCCAGGGTAGTTGACTTACACCTTCTAGAGCACGTTGGGTGGCACGGGATACATGTGGACGTGCATTGTCCTGTTGGAACAGCATGTTCCCTTGCCGGTCTAGGAATGGTAGAACGATGGGTTCGATGACGGTATGAATGTACCGTGCACTGTTCAGTGTCCCTTCGACGATCACCAGAGGTGTACGGCCAGTGTAGGAGATCGCTCCCCTCACCATGATGCCGGGTGTTGGCCCTGTGTGCCTCGGTCGTATGCAGTCCTGATTGTGGCGCTCACCTGCACGGCGCCAAACACGCATATGACCATCATTGGCACCAAGGCAGAAGCGACTCTCATCACTGAAGACGACACGTCTCCATTCGTCCCTCCATACACGCCTGTCGTGACACCACTGGAGGCGGGCTGCACGATGTTGGGGCGTGAGCGGAAGACGACCTAATGGTGCGCGGGACCGTAGCCCAGCTTCATGGAGACAGTTGCGAATGGTCCTCTCTGATACCCCAGGAGCAACAGTGTCCCTAATTTGCCGGGAAGTGGTGGTGCGGTCCCCTACGGCACTGCGTAGGATGCGACGGTTTTGGCATGTGTCCGTGCGTCGCTGCTGTCCGGACCCAGGTCGATGGGCACGTGCACCTTCCGCCGACCACTGGCGACAACATTGATGTACTGTGGAGACCTCGCGCCCCACATGTTGAGCAATTCGGCGGTACGTCCACCCGGCTTCCCGCATGCCCACTATACGCCCTCGCTCAAAGTCTGTCAACTGTACATACGGTTCACGTACATGCTGTTGCGGCATGCTACCAGTCTTAAAGACTGAGATGGAGCTCCGTATGCCACGGCAAACTGGCTGACACTGACTGCGGCGGTGCCCAACCGCTGCGCAGCTAGTGCCCTTCGACGGCCAACACTGCTGTTCCTGGTGTGTCCGCTGTGTCGTGCGTTTGATCATTGCTTGTACAGCCCTCTCGTAGTGTCCGGAGCAAGTATGGTGGGTCTTACACACCGGCGTCAATGTGTTCTTATTTCAATTTCCAGGAGTGTATTTTGTACATAATGTACTAAGATTCTCATGAATAACTTATTCTTAATCCATGCTGCTGACTTATGAACCATTTATTTTCTTCAGATTTTCCTGTATAACACACCACCAACCTGCCCACCACTGAAGTCAAACTAACACCTCTGTGGTTCCCAACCCAGTTTTTCTTCCCTGAATTGGTACTACTATGACACATTTACAGTGAAATACAGCAAGTTTCCAGGTTTAAATTAAATAATCCTTCCAGGTATTGTATAGTGTCTTTTAACACTTTGTGGTAATATTATCTATACCATGCACTCTTATCTTGTTGCATACCCAGTTTCTCTCATAATACCCTATAACTATTTATAATTTTCCAGTATGATCATCTTCACTAACATAGGATTTATTCTCCTCTGTTAATTCTTCGGCTCTCCCTATGTAACAATCCATAATGGTCTCACCAGACTGGTTTACTTAGCATATAAACCATTTTCATGTTATTGTGATTTCTTCTCCATCTTTATCCATAACCAACTCTCTTCTGATTTTTTTTTTTTTTTTTTTTTAAACTTAGCTATAGAATTTTCTACTTGCATCATTCTGTTTCCTGCTCATATATGTTTTTTTCCCTCTCTTTACTACTATTAATTCCCTGTTAAGCTGTTTCATACATTGTGTATATTACTTTACCACTTGTTTAATCTGTTTTGTTCCCTTCTCACCAACCTCTTTGTCCTGCTTACATCCCTACGTAGTAGGCAGGCTCTGTTCTCCTCCTTATTTTTTGTTTTGGGACAAAGATTTCTTCCTTTGTTCTTACTATTTCTTTGATCTGTTCCCACTTACTTTTTACTGTACTAGTGTCTTCTTTCCACTCATTGAACTTGTTCCCAAAACACCTGATCAGTTCTGCAACTGTTGTCTTATTATTATTAGATTTTTAACCTCCTACTTTCAAGGCTACTGATTTGCTGAAACCCTTTAAGTCCATTACAATTGCCTGATGATCACTTATTCCTTCACAATATTAATCAGGCTTTATTTAAGCAAAAATTGTACATATTTTTATACCACTTGTGTAAACCATCCTTCCATGATTAGTGTTTCCAAATCTCTGTGTCTTATTACTAATTCTGCTCTCACTTCAGTTAATTCCTGGTGAATTTAGATCACCACATATTATGACCACTTTATTCCCACCTTGAGGCTTTGAATACATAATCAAAATCTCTTCTGAGGTCTCATTGTGTTCGTTTATCCTCCCACTTTGATAAGCAGCTATGACTCTCTTCCTTTTTGTTTCTGTCACAACAAAACTCATCATCTGAGAAAATGTGTGAATTACCAACCAATATACACTCCTTCACCGGTTCCTCCTCTATCTCTGTGGTATACTCTATAAATCTAAGGAAAAACCTTACTGTCTAGAATGCCTTTCTTTAACCAAGACTCAACACTTATAACCATCTTTGGTTGATGTACCTTTAGTAAGCTACCAAACTCAAAAATGTTACTCATTGTTCTACAATTTTCTAATAAAAGCCTGATAAAAAAGTATGATTCTCTTTTGTATAGTTCTTACAGAAAAACCATATATTCTCTCTAATGTGGGGTAATCTAGCACTTAAATATATTTATATTTTCTCTCTCACTGATATACTTTTTTTTTATAACAAACCAACCTCTTCTCTCTTTGATCCTTTGTTTATTTCATTTCGTTAAAAAAATCTATCCTATTTTATAATAGATTTACATTAATATTCCATTTGCACTTATACAATTCAGAATTTTTTGTTATGGCTATTTCTTGTAATGTCGACTGCTTGTATACTGTTTCGGACAGAACAATGAATTAATTTGCCTCATATTTGTAAAGGGTTTTTATGCGAAGCTATCATTTAAATTTATCTTTGATCTTACGGGCAGTCTGTGTTTTGAATTTAATGTAAAAGCATCTCAATTGATTGAGGTTCATATCATGCTGGTTCATATCATGCTGAAACTAATTTACCAGTAAGCATATTTCAGACCTTGCAGAAACTTCATTGTACAAGTCCTCAACATGACTCAACACACTAAGGATGTTTATGAGCTAGGATTTTAATTTAATTTAACTGTTTAATTTTTGTTCCATTAGCAATTTCCGTACACATCCATTTTTTCCTCTTTCCTTTTCTTACCTACTATGGTAAATCATTCATCATTTCTCTTGGTAATTATTCCAATCCCCGACGCCCCTATCTATGAAAATCTTCCCACACCCTTTTGCATGAAATTTATGGTCGTGGTTATCTTTTCCCTTCAATTCACATCTCCTGAGTCTTCCACCAGTATCTTTCCACATCCCATCAACAAAATATGCCTTGTTCATTCCCATGATTCTCTTCACCCTCCTCCTCCTGTCTTTCAATAAATTACATTCCAGCTCCTTTACTATATCACTTATTGATTACGGTCTGTGGTAATTTCCAGAGGCAAATCTAGCAGTCCTTCTTTACACACACCACAATTCTTGTATTAGATACCCAAAATGTGGTTCATATACTACATTACCGTATTCAAGCAATGGTCTGACCAATGTTTTGTAACCCAATTCCCTCATCACACTCTCCAGAAATGAAGGATTTTGGAACCTTTTTGTAGTACCTGACAAATGTCCTACGCAGTTGAGTTTGTTATCAAATGTTATGCCAAGGTATTTACATTTCAAGTCTTCAAAGAGCAATTCTTTCCCCACCTTATAACTATAAACAATCATTATTATTTTGATTCTCTTATATATCATTACGTCATCTGCAAAGAAATTAACTTCTAAATTCTAATAGAAATTCAGCAACACAGTCATTTATTAGAATGACATATAGCAGTGGTCCCAATACACTACCCTTTGGCATTCTCATTTTCTTTTCCAATTATTTTGATACTGCAATTCTTACCCTTTCTTCTTGTTTTCTATCTTTTAAGAATTCTTCTTCCCAGTAAATCACTTTTTTACCCACTCCAATAGTTTTTACCTTATTTAGCACCATTTTATGGCTCACCTATCAAAAGCCTTTGAAAGATCTAGTGCTATCAATTTGGCCTCCCTTGTCTAGTTCATCCGAAGAAATATATTACGTATAGCCCACTAACTGAGATTTTCATAAATATCCTTACCTAAAGCCATCTTGTCAACTTTAAAACCAGTGCCTCTGATGTGGTTGCATATCAATTCGCCCATTAATTTACTCACCACTGATGTTAAACTGATTGATCTCTAATTTTCAGCCCTATTTGTTACCCCTCTTTTATGGGTTGGTACTACTGTCACAATTCTCCAGTCCTCTGGTAAGCAGCAAGTATCAAGACTCAATTTAAATAACATTTCAAGATAAACTACAATGTCACATCCTGCTATTTTAAGACATCCGTAGTAATATTGTCTACACCAACCCATTTACACATTTTTAGCCTTCTTAGTTCCTTCGTGATATCTTCAGGATGAATTTCAAATTTCTTAGTCTGCTCATTTGCAATATTGTGGATAATCTCATACCAGGATCTCCATCCCTAATGGTCTCACTAAACCAATTACTCAAAATCTCTGCCGTTTACAAATCCTCAGTAATTTCTTCTCCTACCTTATCTATTATTGTCTCAGCACCCTAGCTTCCCATCAGTTTTCTAACATAGCTATAGAAATTTCTTGAAGTGACCATCAGTGGTCCCCCTGCAAAAATAAAATTCTTTATAAACTCATCTTTAGCCACTTTCTTAGATGTATTCAACTCATCAACTCCTTATTTAGTTTTTTCAAGTACTCCCTACTGCCTTGCTGTATTGTAATTCTGTTATATTTTCTGCTTGTATCCTCTTTAATCACCTTACCTCCCTATTATTGTACGTAGGTTCTAATTTTCTCTGTTTTTGAATCAATATTTCTTCAACCATTTTTATTATCTTCTTGAACTATTCCCAATTTGACTGTACTTAGGTCTTTCTTCCATGTGCTAAAACTTTTCCTGAAATATCTTTTCAGTTTTGAAATTTGTGCCTTTTTATAACTGTCCCTGCTTCCCCCTTCAATTTTGGAGAATCATCTAGCATCCATCAGAGCTGCTTCATGATCACTTATTCCTTCAGTTACTTGACACCCCACCAGTGGTGGCCGAAGTGATTCGCTTAGGTAGTGACAACATGGAAATTTTTTGACAAATTACAATTTTTTTTTTTTAAAGTGAAGCTGCAGGGAAGTACAGTTCAGTGTTGACTAAGAATCTAGGCAACGTAAACATTTACTACTTTTGAATGTGTCTTTACCAGCATGTGCTCCAGATTGAAGAAATAATTTTGTAATTGAAGAAGTGGATGATAAATGATCAAAAGAAAACAATGACTGATTAGCGAAAAGTCGAGAAGTTGAACTACAGGCAGTGCTGAATTACCGAATAGACATGACTAGGCAGTAGCCTGGGGATCCCAATTTTTAAGGCTACCCATGATAGCTAATATTTTTAATTGAATAAAAAATATAAAATTTGAATATAATGTGGGGTGGTGTATCGGCTAGCATTCTGGCCTCGCATTCAGGAGGACGGTGGTTTGAATCCCCGTCTGGGCATCCAGATTTGGTTTTCCATGGTTTCCCAAATCACACCAGGCAAATGCCGGGATGCTTCCTTCAAAAGACAATGGCCTAATTCCTTCCCATTCCTTGCCCCCCATCCTTTCCTGTCTCTATAAAGACCTCGCCTTTAGAGAGATGTTAAGCAGATAAAAATACAATTGAATATAATAATCCAAAATTAAATGATCAAAATATTATAAAGGGCATGCAATTTTTGTTTGTTTCATTGTAAAGTAAGATAAACAAAAAAGCAGTTTTCAAAATATCATAAAATGTAAAATTCGGTTTTTTGATTGTATGAAAAATATGATCTATTCAATTAGTCATCTACAAAAACTTTTCTTTGTTCGTACAAATTATAAATTTTTTCCAAAAACGGGGTTCCAAGAACTTTGAGTTCCTAGGACCTCATACTTTCTTTATCTGTCACGGCCTACTGGACACAGCCATTGCCTTCAGTAACCACAACGGCAATGGAACACCCTTTCCAACACATTTAGTTTGAGACTCATTTTCTGCCATATATTTATTCATAAACTTGTATAATACTCCTTCGAAGAAACTAAGAAATAGAAATAAATATTGCCTCCTCGCATTGACAAAGCTTCTAGGGCAAGTATTTGAATTCCTGCATTCAGTGCAAGACAATGAGCATAACTAACAAAAAGAATCCAATTGTTCAGAAATACGAGTTAAACAATTCAGTTATTGATATGGTCGATTCTATGAAATATTTGGGAGTAACAGTACAAAGGAACATGAAATGGGACTTACACATTAATTCGTTGGTAGGTAGAGCTAATTCTAGGCTGTGATTCATAGGTCGAATATTGAAAAATTGTAATGAACAAACAAAGGAGATAGCGTACAAATCTCTTGTGCGTCCACATTTGGACTATTGTGCCATTTGGGATCCGTTTCGTAAGGGGTTGATCGAAAGTATAGAGAAAGTACAGAGAAGAGCCGCTCGATTCGTGACCGCTTGCTACAGTCCTTATGAAAGCGTCACAGAACTGATTAGTAGACTAGGCTGGGAGTCTCTGGTAGATAGACGACGCACGTTTCATTTAAACTTATTGCTAAACATGCGTACTCCCACTTTCACTCATGAGTGTAGTGAAATACTTCGTCCACCAACCTATTTGAGCCGGAATGACAGGATAGATAAGATTAGAGAAATAAGGTGCTGCAGTGATTCTTATATGAATTCTTTTTTCCCTCGTACCATTAGGGATTGGAATGCACAACAAAGAGATTAGCTTTGGTGCTGAGCACCCTCTGCCACCCACAATTTTGTGAATTGCAGAGTATATATGTAGATGTAGATGCAGTAAAGAATCTCCAGAGGTGTTTGTGTGTGTGTGTGTGTTTTTTTTTTTTAAATAATTCAAAACAATATAGTAAGGACATGCAAAAAAAAAAAAAAAAAAAATCAATAGAATTTGTTTTAAACTTCAATAGAATTTGGTTTAAACTTCAATAACTCACCATACTGGAAGGGTGAATGTTCAGCAGCAGTTTGTTAAGAAACATCATATTCAATGATAAGGTTGAAGATTCAGTTACTTATTAAGTCACAGAAAATGAAATAACATTATGAATCACTATCTCAATGAATTAAAGCACTAAAACGAGCGATATGAAAAGTACATTTTTCTGTTCTTTTTGGTGGCAAATAAATCAATAACTTTCTGTTAAACTGTTGTCTCTTACTGGAGAATGATTTTTCGCAAGAAAGCATGCCTAAAGCGGTAAATCGGTCCATTTTCAATGTGTTTCTGAGAAAGGTCTTTTAATCATAGGAAAACATCTTTTGGCTTCTAATGTTGACATAGGCATTGTTAGCAACAGTTTTAATAATTTTGATGTTTCTTGAAATCTCAGTTAGGCCATTATCAATAACAATTGATAAAAATGGAACGGCACCAGAAATAGCCCTTATTTCTGGTCTCGAATAACACACTTCAGGTCCGCTGTGCAATCTTTTCTCTTCCAAAAATGGGTACCATATCACTGATGTATTCAGCAGGAAATTTTGTTTGATAATTTCAAATTTTTCAACTTCAAATAAATTTGATGCTGCGAGATGTCCTGTAAACTGAAATCTAGTTTTTTATTTCGGAAACAATGTCATCACAAACTTTTAAAGATTATCTCTTTCAGTTTTCAGAATGATCACATTGCCGTCTTTACATAGGAATTTTTTCATACCCTTCAGTTTCATCAGTTTCACCGTCCTGCTGTCTAATTATTTGAATGGAAATTTCAAAGGTTTCCATAATTACTTTAACTTTTTCTTTTGTAGTTGTTAAAAACCTATTTCGACATGTGGCATTATCTTGTGAAATAGTGTTAAAAAAAAAAGTTCTTATAATTTAACATAGTTTTATATGCACCTGCTTGTTGAAGGGTAGAAGGCAATCATACTTCTTCACTGTTTTCAATGGTTTCCATTTTTTTTTTTTTTTTTTTTTTTTTTTTGTCTGTCATCAGTCCTTCGACTGGATTGATGCAATCCTTCATCCTTTCCTATCCTGTTCATATATTCCTATCATATATTCTAATCTCTGTCTTCCTCTACAGTTCTTACATTCAACTGTTTCCTCTACCAGCAAATTAACCAATCCAGCATGTCTCAAAATATGACCTACCAGCCTGTCTCTTCTTTCTGTAAGCTTCTTCCACAAACTTCTTTCCTCACCCATCATTTTCAAAACTCATTCATTTCTTACTTTGTCTGTCCACTTAATTTTCAGAATTCTTCAGTAGCACCACATTTCAAATGCTTCAATTTTCCTTCTTTCTGGTATTCCTAAAGTCCATGTTTCGCTACCGTAAAGTGCTGTGCTCCACACATAGAATTTTAATTTTTTTTTTTTTTCTAATTCCTAGATCAATATTTGAAACTAAAAGATTTATCTTTTTCATGAAGGCTCATTTTGCTTTTAACATCATTCCTGCTTCGGCCATCGGTTGTAATTTTGCTTCCCAAATAACAGAATTCACTTACTTCTCCAATTGCATTCGATCCTATTTTTATATTTAATATGCTAGTATTTGAATCATTTCTGCTACATTTCATCACTTAAGCCTTGCTTTGATTTATATTTAGGCCAAATTCTTCCTTCAGTATTTTGTTCATACCATTCAGTAATTTCTCAGTATTATCAGCCCTTTCTGCTAACAAGACAATGTCATTAGCAAATTGTAGCATACTGATTTTTTTCTCCCTGAACACTTATGCCACATGAAAATTTTTCTTTTACTTTCTTTATTGCTTCCTCTACATACAAGTTGAATATTATTGGAGATAGACTACAACCTTTTCTCACACCCTTTTTAACTGATGCATGTCTCTCATGATTCACTACTTTTATTACAGCCGCTTGATTCTTATATAGTTCATAAAGTATTCTTCTATCTCGATACTTTAGGCCTACCTTCTTTAAAATTTTGAACATCTTATCCCACCTAACATTATCAAAAGCTTTTTCTAAATCAATAAATGCTATTAAAGTATCTTTGTTTTTCTTGATCCGCCCTTCAAGTATTAATCTTAAAGTCAGAACTGCTTCTCTTGTACAACGATTTTTCCTAAACCCAAACTGATCTTCACCTACTATGTCTTCTACTACCCTTTCCATTCTTCTGTATATTTATCTGGTCAGTAATTATGAAGCATGTGATGTTAGACTAATGGTGTGTTAATTCTCACTTTTTTGGCTTGTACTTTCTTCAGAAGTGTGAAGATGATATTTTTATTAAAATCAGTTGGAATTTTTCCTCTTTCATAAACTTTTGATAAAAGCTTGAATAATCTTTCGATTCCTTCTTCTCTTAGGGTTTTAAGAAGTTCTGCAGGGATCCCATCAATTCAAACTGCCTGATTTGCTTTCAAGTCATTCAGAGCTTTATTAAATTCTGTCCTCAAAACAGGATCTCCTAAGTCATCAATGTTGACATCGCCTTCTTTTTCTATTACGCTATTGTTCAGTTCGTCCCCAACATACAGTTTCTCAATGTATTCCTTCCATCGGTTAGCTCTATCATCTAAGCGTAAAGAGGTTTCCCATCGGCGGCTTTAATTTTCACGCCTCTTTTCTTCATTTCTCGAAAATTCTGTTTGATCTTCCTATATGCAACATCTACTTTACCTATGATCATTTCCTTTTCTACTTCTTCACATTTTTCTTCTAGCCATTTTTCTTTAGCTTTTTTCATTTCCTGTTTATTTGATTTCTAAATTGCCTGTATTGCTTTCTTTCTGCATTATCCTGAGCCTTTTTGTACCTTCTCCTCTGGTCCATCGATTCCAAAATATCTTCTGTGATCCAAGGTTTCCTGGTAGGTTGTTAACTAAAGCCTAATGTTTCTTTACCAGCTTTCATTATTTTGGTCTTTAATACATTCCATTCGTCCTCTGTTGAGCTCCTTTCAGAGTTATTTCTTATACCTAAGTCTACCATTACTGAAAATTTTTCTCTCGTACTAGATTATTTCAGTTTATTCACTTCCAGTCTGTTCTGCTTATTCGCTTGAATTTCAGCCTGCATTCCATTACTATCAAATTATGGCCAGAGTCTATATCTGCTCTTGGGCACGCTTTACAGTTTAGAACTTGATTCGTGAATCTCTGTTTGACCATGATATAATATAGCTGATATCTGACTGTATCCCCAGGAAATTTCCAGGTATATATCCTTCTTGCATGGTTCTTAAACAGTGTGTTCGTCACTACTAGCTTATATCTTTAACAAAATTCTAATAACCAGCCTCCTCGCTAATTTCTTTCTCCTAGACCAAAACTTCCTACAGTATTCCCCCTTTTTCCATCTCCCACTATCGCATTCCAATCACCCATGATTATTAGATTTTCCTCTCCCTTTACATATTGAATTAATTCTTCAATTTCAGTGTATATTTTTTCTATTTCTTCGTCATCTTCCTGTGACGTTGGCATATACACTTGTACTTCTGTGGTTGGGGCGGGCTTAGTTTCTAACCTCGTCAAAATAATCCTGTCACTAAACTGTTCATAATAACTCACCCGCTTCCCTACTCTCTTATTCGTTACAAATGCTACACCAGTGACTCCATTGACAGCTTGTATGCTAATTATCCTGTGTTACCCAGACCAGAAATCTTGTGCGTCCTTCCATTTAATCTCGCTAATCCCAACAATATCTAACTTAAGTTGTTCCATCTCCCTTTTTAGATTTTATAGTCGTACTTCTAACATTCCACGCTCTGACTCGTAGAATGTTTCTGTCCATTTTGATGACTCCTCCCTGAGCAGTCCCCGCCCAGGGAACCGATTTGGGGACTATTTTACCTCCAGAATTTTTTATCCAGGAAGAAGCCATCATGATATATGTAATTTGAGAGGATTACATGTACTCGGGATACCGTTTGGGTCTTTAATTCAGTGGTTTGCCTTCTGCATCCCCATACCATTGATTTATCCACCCCTAGGGGCCGTTTCCAACCCCAAGGGCAAGAGGGTGCCCTGGACTACTCCCCACTCTTCCGCCCTCCTTTCAGATTCCGTTGGCAAGCAGCGGGTGACCCCCTTTACTGGGAATCTTTCAGTCGCCAAAGCCTCGTCCGTGCAAACAAGGTGCACCACGTGAAAGAGAGGTTGACATTTGGTTGGAAAAGGCTATTGTAGTGTCACCCAAATCCTTACATGCACCTATTTATGTATTCTTAAATATGTTTGACGCCTCAAGAATGAAAATTCCACCTTCTTTGAGATGCATGTGGTAATCTTTTCTGCAAAATCTCATACAAAACTCTTGTTCTTTGAGACAATCTTGAAAAGAAAGAACAAATTCCGGAAAGATTAGCGAAGAAAATGTGCTCTTTCTGATTGATGGAAGCAACTTTTGACAGATATATCTGAAGTGCATAGCAATGAATAAAATTTGAATGAGAATATGTCTTTAATTCTTTTTTGTATGCCATTTAAATTTCCTTTTATTACGGAGGCACCATCGTAACTTTGAGCAATTAATTTTTCTGGTGATTTTCCAATCAGTGTGTCAAGTTCTTGCAAAATACAATCTGCAATAGTCATCTGGGTTTGCGAATTTCCAAAATCTTTCTACAGGTTTTCCACCAACAGTATAGTGCAAAACTATAACTGATTGAAAATGACAAGACTCATCTGTGGTTTCATCGGCTATCACGGCAACATATTCAACTTTGATTCTTGGCACATCCTATTTCTTGTAGCTGATGTTTCAACCCTCATTCTGTAGTCTTCTTCCAGGGCAGAACTGCATCTTAAATCAGTGTGCGGTGTTGTTTTATAGTCGAGGTCTGTGCCCATCTAGAGGATTCGATTTACCCGGCCAATCAGAAGGTCCGACCTGTCATTTGTTTTGTTGGCCTGGTGGGGCATGGTGCGGTTTGGTGGTAGGTGACAGGTGACATGTGACTTGCTCTGTCTGTGCTAGTGAGAGCCAGGCATCATGTAATTTAAGCCCGTTGTCTTCGTTTATATTGTTTGAGCATTTGGCAATTTCCCACATCTCCTTGGCCACCATTTATCTTCGCGCACTATAAGGGTGGTGTTTCCGAAGTTTATGGCATGATCAATTTTGGCTGTATGCTGTGCAGTGGTGGATTTATCAATGTTGTTAGATCTATAACTGCAGATGTGCTCACGCAGACTGTCTCCTGTAGTGCGCTCAGTCTCTCCTATATACACCTGATCACAGGTGCACGAAATCTCATAGACCCTGGCAATCTGTAGTGGAGGCAGCCTGTCCTTAACCTTGATGAGTTGGTTACTGACCTTGCTGTGCACCTTGTAGACAAGTTTTATTTCAACTTTCGTAAATAGCTTTCTGATTCTGTCTGTAACACCACTTGCATAGGGTAAAACAACTACTTTGCGTTCCTGAGAGGTGGCTTGGTTAGATGCTAAATTGGCATCTCTCCCTGTCGTGGCTGCATGCAATGCCTGTCCAATGCACTGGTTGTGGTAGACATTGGACCTAAATGTGTTTTGCAGTGCCTCCAACTCCGTCGTCAAACTATTTGCATCACACACTTTCGTCTCTCTTGTACACAAGGTCGTGAGGACGCCTCTTTTTGATGCTGGATGGTCGTGCGACGTGGCATGTAAATATCAGTTTGTGTGTTGGCTTCCGATGCACTGAGTGTCCAAGGTTCCCGTCGTCATGTTTGGTTACTAGCACATCTGGGAATGACAGCTGTCCTTGTTCCTCCATTTTTATAGTGAAATTAATTTTAGGATGTGCTTTATTTATATAATCCAGGAATTTGTCAAGGGCACTTCGTCCATGGGAGCACACAACAAATGTATCGTCAACATAGCGTAACCACAGACGCGGTATGAGGGGCGCATTTTTCAACATTTCCATCCCCATCCATAAAGATATTCACCGCTATTGGCAAAAGCGGTGAGCCCATGGCCGTTCTTTCCACTTGGGCATAAAATTTCCCATCATATTGGAAGAACGTTAATTAGAAAGAAATCGGAAGCCGACACATCCGTTGTTATGTTTACCCGCCTCACAGCAAGGTTCAATTGTGGCCATTCATAGTGACTTAGGCCTACACGAGTTCAACCCTGGAATGCTGCACCTCCTTCACCAGGTTACTCTCCATACTGTAACTGGTGTTTCTATCAATACTGTTCCCTGCACCTCCCACTATCACTACTCTACTGTCCTTGGTGAAACTCGTACATAGTGAACCTACAACTGATATTACCTGACTAATGTTGCACTGGGTTTGAAGAATCTTGTGACCTGGTAACCTGTTCTTAACTGGTCCTGCAGAAGAGGGCCTACACCTCTTCTATGGCTACTCTTTTCTTCGTACTCTATTCTTGTTCACCCTTATTCTTAAAGGCTTGCTGCACTTTACCTACTCCTAAACAAGGCTCTTCCTCTTCTGACTTTGGTAACAGTTCAAATCTATTGTTACCCACAA
The DNA here is from genome assembly GCA_031002005.1 of Vandiemenella viatica. Taxonomy (NCBI): domain Eukaryota; kingdom Metazoa; phylum Arthropoda; class Insecta; order Orthoptera; family Morabidae; genus Vandiemenella; species Vandiemenella viatica. The sequence continues at coordinate 19,151,921 of JARYHS010008075.1, read as the reverse complement.
ATTCTAAAATGCCTGGCTTCTTCATCCTGTTAACCGTATTTCCCCTGTGACCTTTTATCAGCTTCCAACCACTCTTCTTACCCTCCTCACTCAACCCACCATCTCTACTTGCTGCCTCCATTGTCTGATTCTCCAAAGCCTGAGTGCCCACAGGCTGAGCTTCCACAAGTGCAGCCTCCATAGGCTGAGCTCCCACAGGGTTCCATGGGATTCAAAGCACGTGACTATCGCACAACTCCATGATCATTTCGTTTCCTCCCTGATCTTTTCACCTGTCCCCCAAATCATTTTATCTCTAATGCAAAGTGGTCAAACCATGGGAGAGCCTCATCAATTTTCCTTGTTCACCCTAAATTACATGCCCAATGAAACCACATTGTTATACCCACTACAACCCCCACCATTCACCACATACCTGCAATAGGTGCCAGGCATGATTTTTCCCCAAATACTTCTAATACCCTTTAAACTAAATTTAAGTAGTAAAAACAATACTATATTATCTTAAATTTAATTGATAAAGTAGTTGAATAAAACTTATACTATGAGCTTAACTTTTTTATGTAGAATTATATTAAAGATTTATAAGTAATAACTGGATAAAAAGTACTTAAAAGCCAATATTAAACTTCTGCTAATGAATTTCAAATTTAAACTTAAGAAGGAATTTAAAAATGTTAATACTATTTTAGTGCTAATGTGTATAAAAACTTTTTTATTTAAATGTTATGATTTTTTTTTATTTGAATGTATTGTAAAGTAATTAAATACCATTATGTTTCAGTCAGAACGGAGCAATGACTTGCTTATGAATTTGTAAACGAAACTGACTGTAAACTTTAAAAAATCAACAGTGGAATTTAAAATATCGATACTGTGTAAATATAATGCAAATAACACTAAATTATTTACTAATAATTATAATTGGTTTTATTAATGGCAAGTTGTTATACTACTGTGTCAGAACTAAGTAACAAACATTTATTTTTTAAACCAAACGGGGCCTACAATATGTAGTGAACAGTCGAGGATCAAACTAAAGATTTTATTTGGATATGGTGTATAAGAAATTAGAACTGTTAAATAATTTATACCATCTGGGCTATAGAATTCTTAATACACTAACTACTAAGCTTTTAGCTATTTGTAAATTAATAAAATTTGTGAGAAATAAAATTGGCTATCTTACAAAAATTTTATGAATTAAAACTGTTAATTATGAATTCTTCTGAATAACAATAGTTCTAAGAATTTAATTGGCAATTTAAAGATTTTAAAGCAAATTAGTTTACAAAAACTTTGCTAATGATGAACAGTTCTTAACATATGCAACCAACGATTGTCCAGAGATATGATCTAATCATATCTCTCTGCTGCATTTGACACTATACAGCATAATATTTGATTGCATAAACCATATCACCTTACTAATGACTTTGAATTTATAGAAATCATGCGAAATTTACTTCACAACCAGAGATTTTTTATCAACTTTTAGGATAGCAAAAGTTGATGGAGAGCACCAAAAACTAGCCGTGTACTGCCACCGACGTTATTTAATATTTATACTGATGATCTACCTCAACCACCAGTAACTTGAAGTTTTGTGTATGCAGAATAATTCGCATTAGCATGCAAGCTAAAGCTTTTGGAACAGTAGAGGAGGATGTAAGTAATGAGTTACCCTCACTCACAAACTACTATGATTGCATCAGCTGAAACTGAATCCATGTAAAACTTAGCTTTGTGCCTTCCATCTATGAAATAGACATGCCAACTTGAAACTAAAAGTTATGTGAAGGGTGTAGAGTTAGATTACTATTTCAAACCAATGTGCCTCGGAATTACAATACTTAAAAAAAGCAATGCTTGAATACAAAAGTTTCAGACCACAATAATATCCTGTGAAAACTCTCAGGAATATGGGTTGTACATTCCTCAGTGCTCTGAACATCAGCTTATGCTCTGTGTTATTCTGCTGCTTAATATGCCTGTCCTATTTGATATAAATCTGCTTAGGCCAAAAGGTAGATGTACTGCTGCAAAAAACCTGCAGAATTATTACAGGTTTCCTCAGTCCCACCAACTGAAAAACTACATAGTCTGGCGGGAATCACTATCTCTCATATAAGATAAATATATCTTCAAACTTAGAAAGAAGTAAGGTTAGTAAAAATGCAGTTCATCCATTATTCAGGCATTATCTCCCCAGACTTAAAACCTTAAATCTATGTAAGGTTTTCCGAGGGTGATGGAGGCATTAAACGCACTGTCAAAAGCTGCCAGGCTCAGTTTGTGGAGAGCGAGATTAAGTCGTGTAGATCAGTGGTTACCAGCTGTAGAGGGTCTACCTCCAGGTGGCAATCTGAACTGGAAAACATGAAGAGTACTAAACAGGCTGAGAAGTGGTGCAGGTGGGATTAAAAATAACTTGCCAAGATTTCATTATCTCGAAAAAACAAATACTGTCTCTGAATGTGGGGCAAAACAGACCATCCAGCATTGTCTGCAGAGCCCAACAACCTGCACTTGGGAAGATCTCCTTAATGCCAATGACAATATTGTCTAAGTTGCTGATTTCTAGTATCTACAGCATAATTGTTGATTGCTATACTTTTTTATCCTCTGTTTTTTGTTCTTGTTAATACTGTTGTTTGTGTTTCTAACTAGTATAACTGCAACACTTTTGATACAACATAAATAAAAGCTTCTTTTACAGAAACATTTCTAGTATTTTATTTCATTACAGAAATATTTTAAATATAGCTCAGTTAAACACTTTTTTTTTAATACTTTGTTTGTTTTCAGAGAAGATTTGGAATGATTTTGTGTGTTCCTTGGACATGGAAGTCACACTATCACAAGAGCAGCTTCAGAGGATTGAAGAGAACAAACGAAAAGCTTTGGAACTGAGGAAATCAAAGCTTCTTCAGCAGCAAAGTATTGTATCAAGCGTTAAAAAAGATTTTAAAGATGGATCGTGTGCTCTAGAGAAGCCATTGGCTGGAAGTAACACCTTCAAGAAACCAACAGACATTCACAATTGTAGTTCTCCTAATTTGTCACAGTTTCATGTTCCGTTTCCAAAGACACAAAATTCATCAAGTTCGACATTGTTTACACAAACACTGAAACGTGTTTCTTCTAGTTTCTTACCAGTTCAGTCTACAAAAAGAATGGCTTTACAAACACAACTTTCCTGCAGTAAAATGCAAAATAAGCAAGATCCCCTCAATGACCAATTTAAATCTAGAATTGATTATCAAAATTTTCCAGTTTCTACTTATGGTGAAACTGATAAAACATCTGAAAATGTGGTGACTGGTCTAGCTAAACTGGTTTCAAAAGACCGATTTGTTATAAATGCAGGATACCATAAAAGGATGATAGATATATTCAAAACAATTAAAAGTGCCAAATACGGTAAGGCTATAATCCTATTAATTACCTACAAATTAAAGCTATATATATTCTTCTATTAGATATTTGTGTTCATGGAGGCAGTTCTCAGTGGAAAGTTCTCGCAACTCTAGCCAGGTAAATTTCAAAACAAATAACATTTTGACTGACATACCTTGTTCTTCCTCAGATGCCGAAGTGTTCCATTTTATGGTAATGTCTATTTGAGGCATATGCCAGCTGGCAGTGTGACATTGTATGAGCAATCGTTACAGCTAGCAGTGGCGTATTTCCACTATCACTTGATCCCAACTGTTATTTAGCTCCACTGTCTTTACTGAAATTATTCTTCTCCATATCGATTTAAATTGCCACCTTAACCCTTTGACTGCTGTAGACGTGTATACACGCGCCGCCTCGCCGCCCCGTCTGTGCTCCAGACGTGTATACACGTGCGGCCTTGCCGCCCTGTCTGTGCTCCAGACGTGTATACATGCTAGCCTCTTAGAGACCTCGTCATGTAGCCATATTTCCACCCAGGGTGGTTAGTTTTTTTCTTATTCGACACTTGAGCGTTGGCAGCTGCGATCTAATTTGTGTTTCTCTTTTCCTTTTAGTTTTCGCTGAGAAAATGGCACGCCGTCGTGTTTGTACAATGGAAGAAATCATGGAGATTCTTATTAAAAGTGACAATGAATATGATGTCATTGATATGGATCACAGTGATGACCTTTCGATAGGATCTCGAAGTAATAGTACTAAGCCGTGTACATCAGCTAGTGAAAAATGACCATTTGTCTCCACAAGTGAAAATTCTTCAGAGAGACGAAAAATGCCAGTTGCAGATTTTCATCTGTCTCTGGTAAGGGGCATCCAAACAATACGTGAGGTGTTTTTCCGGATTTCTGGACCCCCCCCCCCTCTTGTGAGGCCTGTTTCGCGTGAAACCCCCCCCCCCCCCTCCCTCCCCTAGAAATTGCCCTCACAACTTTTTGAGACCTTCCAAAGCTACACTTTTCGAGGAAATACCCCCCTTAAAATCTACTTTTGCGTCATTTGAAGACCTTTTTTTTTTAGCTCTACAGTATATGCAGTATATACAATATATGCAGATTTTGTGAAAGGTATTCGGAAAGGTATTCTTTCCAGATAAATTACTACGCTCACAAACAAAAAACATTTCAGTTGCTGTAATATCTATTTAATATATGAAGTACCGCATGTTTGCTTATGCAGACATTCACTTTTAGAGGAGTTTTAAACAGAAAAACTTTAGATGTTATATTAACAGCATTTATTTTGTATCTGGGGTTTCAAATTGCTGAGCGACAGCAGAAGAACGTCACACACAACGCTCCAGATGTATTCAGTACACAGCGGTCCGGTCTAAGGCGGCATTCCAGCGCAGGTAAACAGCTTAGGCTTAAACAAAGCAGCACTCAGCGAGGGCTCGGCCGGGCAAACCATAGCAGTTAAAGGGTTAATGACACTGTCCCGGAAGCTGCTAGTTTGGGCTATTATTTTTGTAGCCTAAAACTCATCCTATGCCCAAAAATCAAGCTACGTTGTACAATAACCAAAGGTGAAAGCTGCTTCCATGTTCTATGTGCCTTTCCTCAAATGTTTGAACAGTTTGTACAATAATGGTATTTTATATATGCTAGGTATGCATAGACCATGCTTGTCTATCACCCTCCAAAGCAGGTGGCATATTTACATTGATGTATGGAAAACTGTTTGGTCAGAGACCTGCCAAATTAAGCAGAAGTTGAACCACAGAAATTCCAAAAATGTTCATTTTTCAGTTTGCTGGCTTTGTCACACGTTTTATCACCACACTGCTAGGAAAATATCATTTTAATTATTTTGATCTGTCATGACTTTCAGATGTGCTGTTTTCTGACTCTCACCCAGAAATATGAAGGGTCTGAAATCAACAGATTGTCTCTTGCACTAGACATCTTCTGTTAGAGTAAGCATGACTGAAAGATGTTTCAAGGAATTAATTATAATGAAAACATTTCCCCAGCACTGTAGAAACAAAATGGTTGCCACACCTGAACCTGCAAATTAAACACTGAATAATCAGTTATGGTGATATTGCCATTTTGTGGTGCAGGATCTGATTAAATTGGCCTGTTTCTGTCCCAGTGAATGTGGAAACAGTTTTCCAATGAGGGACAGTCACAGCCTACTTTTCCTTGAAGTATGTGAAATACTATATCACAGTAGTGCTAGATATATTGGACACATTATTTGAGCAGTTTTGTAAAGTAGCATGAAAGGTACCTTTTTATCAGACATCTAGAAAAATTAGCTACCACAGAACATAACCTGATGTGGCACAAGGTGAGGCTTCAGGCTATTGAAATCATAGTTCACTGTTTCTGGCATAGTATAATTAAAGAAGTGGGAAAGCATAGTTTGAAATCACACTGTTGATGAGCAGTAGCATAGCTTGGTTAACAAGGGCCCTCAGGCCATATGGGCGATCCTTTTTTTTTTTTTTTAGCTCTACTTTAGTTGAACTTTAGGGGCCCCCCTGAGCTGCGCTTGGGGGCTCCAGTTCATGGCACCGCCTAGCCCTCCAATAGCTACGCCCCTGTTGATGAGTGCTTCCAACTAACGCTTAATAAAACAGTACAGAAAACTCCAGCAATATACGCATTGGTATTGATGAAGGTCTTTGTACCGTTGTAAGCTACCTTAGAATTCGTCAAATTCTAGCTAGTCATTTTGAGAAATGGGGAACAGGCACAATGTAGAACTCAATACCACAGCCTAAAGCCATATATGCAACAAATTGAAACTGATAAAACACTAAACAGTTAATATAGACCATAAATCATCCTTAGAGAATAAAAATCATACTTTAAACTTACCTAAATAGCGGCAATAGTGAAATATCTATCTTTGGCAAACACAACATTTTGTATATCACTACTAAACAACACTGTTCGATGCTGTAAAAATTCTTTATAATAACAATCAACCATTAGAAAGTAAATTCTGTTATAAACAGACCATAAGTAAGAATCTGAAGCACTTAAAACATGAAAACACGGGTATTAAAATCCATAAAATAAACTTTCATTCTAAACTTCACGAAACCTCAATATTAAAGCAGTATTTGAAATCAGCTGATGGCATACAAAAAACGTAACTTCTTCTGGTACAAAATACTTAAATTTTAAATTGTTAATTTCAGTCAGATGGGACTGAGATTGTTTCCAAAGTAAATACATTTCATAAACTGTGCCTTCTGTATACGGTTTAAGATAATTTGAGAAAATTAACAAAAGTCAGTAAAAGAAAACACTTTCAGAGTATGTAATACCACCTCCGAAGAGTATCTCATAAACCTTTTTAAACAATATGTAATTCTGTAAGAGTAATTAGGTGGAATATTGTTTTGATTAATGGCGATGGTGGACCAGGAAACCAAGATTTTGAGAAATTGATAGTAAAACAACTACAGCAACTAGAGAGGAGTTTGGGCACTTGTTGGAAAGTAGAGATGCTGGAGAATCCAATGGAGTTAGTTTTAAAATCTAAAATACCATATTCCCTCATGATTTTTGAGCCGTGTAAGGGTACGCTTTCCAACCAGGATTTTTAATTTTTATAGCTATATGGTTGAGAGTACAGAAAAGTTTGTAAGGAAGTAAATTGTTTGTTAGAAGTTTCTCTAATTTCTATTAAAGTTACAGAATGCTGGGTTTCACTTTTTTAGAACCATATTGTGTGGCGTAAGGTTACCCTGGCGGATTATATAGGCAATTGGCACGCCATTTTTGCCAGTTGGGGCAGGATTCTCAAGCGGAGCAGACCTATTGCTTGGGGTAGTGCAAAGTTTGCTTGGCCAGGAAACGGTCGTTTCAGCAACATGCGTTTGGTCGGCCATTGTGGAAATTTTGAGTAGTGCAATTTGGTGTGAACTTCTAAACACGGAACTTTAAAATTTCTTACAGGGGTTTTTGATCTGTCGTTCTCACTTCATAACCCACTTTCTTTGGCCTCTCAACTGTAATAGTGAAATTTTATTTCAAGAATGTAGTGATTGTTAATTTTGGAAACTTGAACAATGATTTTATTTCCATAGTTACAGCCCAACCTCTTCTTTCTTGAGGTCACATTAAGGAAGTGACGACCGCATTTAAATTACAATTGATTTATCCAAGGTACTATTCCTCTTCCTCACTGGTGGCTTGGAATGTCTGTTGAACCTTCTAAAAGATTTTTTATTTTCTATTTATTTGTCGTATGGCAAGCAACTAATGCAATAATAAATATATGTAATGACAAGAACGTTGGTAGCGTTCACAAGCTGATGTCCAATTCTTCCAGCCATTCTAAGAAGGAACTTATAGCTCCAAAAACATCTTCATATGGTCCATCATACTTCCGTAGAGGGCATTCCCTGATAATATGCTCCACACTCTGGGAAGGAGCACCGCAGTCACATGCAGGAGAATCCTGAAGACCTCACTTATACAGCATGGCGTTGCATTTCGCATGGCCTGTTCTTAGGTGATTTAGTTTGACCCACTGGTCTCTAGTTAGATGGAATCCTGGAAGTCCAGTTGTGGGATCTTAAATATCTGAATGTTTTACAGATGCAGAGTTCCAGCTTTGTCGCCATTTTTCCATGACATCAAAGTCAAATACATCTTGCCATACCGGATTTCTGGATTTAAGATGAGTGGGTGGTAAGTTATTTAGAACCTCGTGGATTGGGAGATTCTGTGGATGGTCAGGATGGTGTAGTTTTATCCACTCACGTGCCGTTGCTTCTTGGCGTCTTATCTCTGGAGGTGGTATTTTGCTGATCAGGTGCAACCAGGGGACTGGGGTGGATTTTAGGGTGCCAGTTATTACTCTCATACACTCATTCAGGTGGACTTCGATTTTTCTAGTATGAGTACTAAGTTGCCACACTGGAGCACAGTACTCAGCAACAGGGTAAACCATGGTGAGAGCGGTAGTTCATAGTGTGTTCGCATCAGCTCCCCACGAAGTACCAGCTAGCTTCTACATGATGTTTCGTTTTTTCAGTTTCTGACTTGTGTTTTCGAGGTGTTTTTTGAATGTTAAGGAGCGGTCTAAGGTGATGCCAAGATACTTAGGATAGAAATTATGTTTCACCCTCTGGTTTACTTTGAGCTGCTGATGTGCTATTCTATTGCTCAAGTGGAAAAACTGGGACTAAAATTATTGTAGAGGCAAATCATTCACAACCATGTGTGTGTGGTCTGGAAAAATAGTAAATTCTTTTGCTCTGAGTTATATAACATAGTATAGGCCTACCTATCATCCTGAAAAAAAAAAAAAAAAAAAAAAAACCTAATAGCTCTGTGGCAGGAAATTGAATCTGTTCTTAACCTTAAAATTATGTCTTATGTACTTTTTTCGGTACATTGCAAAGAAACATCTTCATTTTTTAACATGAAATTGTATGATACATCAGATATTCTACCATAATTCTGTTCGTAAGACATGGGTCACAGATTATGAAAAAAAATCTAAGTTAGAGAATAAATGCTGGTTGTATACCAATAGAAGTATTGACAACTTGGTTGCAGTGGTTGAGTCATCATAATTTAATTTAATTTCAATGGAGCGCACGGTCTGGTAGCAATTTCCCTACACACCCATCTAACTCCCCCCCATTTTTCCCCTGCATCCTCCTACAGTTGGCCTTTACAAAATTCAACTTTAAATTCTTTCGACATTTTTGGTAAATTATTCATCATTTCTCTTGGTAACTTATTCCAATCCCCGACACCCTTACCTAAAAATGAGAATCTTCCAACACCCTTGTGCCTGAAATCAAGTGCCAGCATTACTCTTAATTCTTACACCAATATCTTTCCATGCCTCATTACCAATATATGCCTTGTGCACTCCCATGACCCTCTTCACCCTCCTCCTGTCTTCCAATGACCGAGCGTGGTGGTGTAACGGCTAGCGTTCTGGCCTCGCATTCGGGCGGACGGACAGCGGTTAGAATCCCCATCCAGGCACCCAGATTTGGGTTTTCCATGGTTTCCCAAATCACTCCAGGAAAATGCCGGGATGCTTCCTTCAAAAGGCCATGGCCGAATTCCTTCCCATTCCTTGCCCCCCCCCCCCCATCCTTTCCCGTCTCTAAAGACCTCGCTGTTAGAGAGATGTTAAGCAGATTAAAAAAAATGTCTTCCAATGAATCCCATTCCAATTCTCTTATCATATCTGTTACTGATGGCATTCTGCGGTAATTTCCAGAAACAAATCTAGCAGCCCCTTTTTGCACCCTTTCCAACTCCTGTATTCGATACTCAAAATGTGGGTCCCATATTACACTACAATATTTAAGCAATGGTCTGACCAAAGTTTTGTAACACAATTCATTTCCTTCTCTCATTCATCCCCTCATCACTCTCTTCGACAAGTGTAGAATTTTGGAATCTTTTCCTACTATCTGTCCAATGTTAAATGCCCAGTTAAGCTTGTAATCAAATGTAATGCCATGATATTTACATTTCAAGTCTTCAACCACCAATTCTTTCTCCATCTTATGATCAACCGTTAGTTTTTTATCTGTGTATCTAATAAGATGACTCTTCTTTCCATTTATCTTCATCCCATGTTTACCAACCCAACAAGATATCCGGATAAGATCACCCTGCAGCTGTTTACAGTACTGCCGTTTTGATCCTTTTATATAGCATTATGTCATCTGCAAACAATCTAATGAATGATAGTAAACGATCAACATAATTGTTCACTAGAATAATGAATAGCAGTGGTCCCTGTGGCTCTCCCATTTTTACTTCCACTTCTTTTGATACTGCATTTCCTATCCTAACTTTTTGTTTTCTACATTTTAAAAATTCTTCTACCCAGCAAATCACTTTCTCATCCACTGCAATAGTTTTACCTTATTTACTACCATTTTATGGCTCACTCTGTCAAAAGTGTTTGAAAGATTTAGTGGTTCATTATCAATTTGGTCTCCCTTGTTCATTTAATCTGAAATATCTTGCATATATCCCACTAACTGAGATGTGCATAAATATCCTTGCCTAAAGCCAAGTTGCCTACTTGAAAACCACTAACGCTCCTCACATATATTTCTGATTTGGTTGCATATCTCCATTAATTTACCTACCACTGATGTCAGACTGATTGGCTTATAATTTTCGACTCTGTTTCTCACCGCTCCTTTATGTACCGGCACTACTATCATATTTTTCCAGTCTTCTGGTAAGCAGCAAGTATCCAGACTCAATTTAAATAATATTTAAGTTAAGGTACCATGTCACGTCCTGCTATCTTTAAAACATCTGTAGTAATATTATCTACACCAGCAGCTTTGTTTCTTCAGTTTTCTTAGTTCCTTTATGATATCCTCAGGACGAATTTCAAACTTTCTGGCCTGACTATTTCTAATTGTGTTGTTAAGTTCGTTATCCGATTTAGACGCTTCCATTTCTGATTCATTGTCTCTAATGCTCTCATGAAACCAGTTACTTAAAATCTCTGCCTTTTTCAAATCCTCAGTAACTTCTTCTCCATTCTTATCTATAAGTGTCCCAACAGCCACCCTTCCCCTTCATTTCCAGCTCTGTGAAATATATATATATTGAACATTAGGATAGGATAAAAAACCACCGCTTACCAAAGAAGGGGTTTCCTGCGGCGTTGGTACACAAAAAAAAAAAAATGAAACAAACACGATCACACAAAGGATAGAATTTTCGAGAATGGCTCTTCCTCAGTAGAAGTGAGATGGCTGCACGCAAGCGCCGGCAGCGCTGAGGAAGAGCAATGCTCGAAAATTCTATTCTTTGTGTGATCATTTGTTTCGTGTACCAATGCCGCAGGAATCCCCTTCTTTGGTAAGCTGTGGTTTTTTTATCCTATCCTAATGTTCAATATATCCGCTTTTAGCGCCTTTGTTTCCTAACATATATAAATATTAAGTGTAAGTTTTATCCTACTATTCACCCACTGTAACAATAAAAAATTATTTTTGGAAAAATACACCTAAATTAATATTCATTTTTCTTTGAAGGCTGGGTGATTTTGATGTAATTTTGTAATAACGTGTTTCCTTGGGTGATTAAAAGTACTGTAGGTATGAATAAACCATGATGTACTCCCTTATGGGTGTTAATCGACATTTAGTTACATTTCAGAAATGGGTTGGATGGTTTAACAGAATATGCAGCATTGCCCAAAGGAAATTTATAAATGATTATGTATAAAAATTTTATGCAGACGTGTGGGGTCCATTGGCGTTCACTTCTGTTGACATATTGTGGAACTGAAAATAAAAGATTAGAATTACATTTGTCATGCCTGTATTAACATTACTAAATTAAAAATAAGATAGGTAGAGAAAATAACCAGTCACTTACCACAGATGAAGGCAGAAGTACTGGATGAACACAAACACACTTTTCAATATTTCAGTTAATGACCTTACTTGTGAGGAGGTGAGAAATATGGCAGCGGAGAGCTTTTTACACACCCATACCTACCACAAGAATTGATCCCTGTCTTCATTTGCAGTCTGTGCTAGGTTATTTTCCTTATCATATCTTATTTTCATTACTTAAGGAGCGCCCATAAACTATGTAGCTCCATTCTGGCTTCCTGAGATCCATCCCTCTTTCTCCTGCATGACACTTAACTTTTTTCCCTATTGATTCCAGAAGACATTTTGAACTATTTTCTCTTGTCAGACAGTTGTAAATTACACAGGGAGATAATTAATTAAATGATGGAAGTAAATATTCACATGCTGTTGTGTATTCTGTACCTTATTTTAACTGTGGCAAATAATATGAATAGAAAGCTACGTGGCTTGGCGCAGAATCCTCTCCCCTCCCTCACGTAGCCCAGCGTAACTTTTCAGCCAATCCCCTCCCCCGCCATCCCCATAGATCGAGCCATGTAGTTTATTGATGCTCCCTTAACAGCATTTTCATTGTTACCACTACTAATGACATATGTTGTCACATTGCAGTACTAGAAATTTGTCTGCAAAAGAATTTTACTTGTTAAAGTATAAATCATCTGTGTTTCTTTTTTATATTTTTAAGTTGTGATTTATTAGTCACCCATAGGAATGAAGTTGTGTGCAAAATCTAGTTATCAAATTGATTTTCAACTTTACTATATGTTTCTTCTTCTTTTTGTTGGAAAGACGATTTGTTTCCATACGATCATATTAGTTCACAGAATTTTCTCGATAATGTTTGTGTTTGTCTATGAATGAGATATGAAGTTTTAGTTTTTTTCAAGAATTTGCAATAGAATAAATTTCTGAAATTATTGGCTCTTCACATTGATTGATTTGTTGTTTTATATTTTTCTGTATGCGTTTCTGTCCTTCCCGGTTTAATCGGAATGAGTATCGTGTGTGGTAATGACTATTAGTGGTGGTAATAGCAATATTATTAGTAATGGTGCTATTAGTAGCAGTAGTAGAATGGTACCCAATCTGTTTACAACAGTGGAAATAGTAGCAGTTTATTTATAGCAATTTAGACACTTTTAAGATACTGTCAGATAGCGCGACTGTATTTCATGCCTTGACACCAGTTGTCTGGTGTCTGGTCTCGAGTGGTCTATACTTTGTGGGGAGGACCCCACAATGGATTTGACTGACCTTTGGGATTTGCTAACCCTCTTGTAATCTGTCTTGCGTTATCTTCTTGCTTCAAGAGATGGCTTTGTCTGCGTCTTGATGTTACTAATAAGATGTTAAATTACGTCAGGTCTGACACCAGTTGGTTTACGTCCAGCAACAAGGATAGGAAGGCTAGCACTTGTGAAATGACTAGCTGATAATCTGCCCTTTATATGAATGACACGACGATAGCTGCTGAACAACCTGTTTATTGTAGCACTTGACTGTACTTGTTACAATCGTTGGCGCGCTACTGCAAGGCTATTTCTGACTCGCATCTATGAATGATGGCTGCTGATGTTGACTGATAGAATGGCAGACTGAACTTAGCGGAATGTATTGCTGTGGCTAGACTAGGCTGACGAGAAACGGCTTAGCTACAAGTTAACCCATCTTGTCAACTAAACTGCTCCTGATAAACTGAGAGTGGATAAACGGTTCTGTGGCCACACGCCACCTCGTGTTTGACATCATTGATTCCAGTTCGATCCACTTGAAGGTGACTCCTCTTGTCAGCATGTAATCATTATGTGTTGGAACAAACAACCTTACGCTGAATTTGCATCAGCGAAGCCTCGTCTGTCCTGAGCCTAACACTCGAATATAACTAAAATATCATATTTTTCCATAATAAAGCACTCATAATACATCAAATAAAACATACATACTGCAACTTTACAAGATTACAGAAATGCATCTAGTTTATTAATATAGTCTATCGATTCATGAGTTGTCAGCAGGAAGTCCACAAGATCACCATTGTAAGACCTGACTAAGACACTTACTCATCAACTGTCATCTGCGATATCGGCAAGATAGTAGTAGTAAAGTACTCTGATACTGGAACTTAGACCACTCTTGCATTCGTTACCATAAAGTGAAAATGATAAATACATGAGATATAAGTGTTTATGGATTTAAAAGGACTCCTATTAGATTCTAGGTGTTGGGCTATATTATATACTAGCAGTTACCCGTGACTTTGTCTGCGTTGAAGAGTGTTTTAATATAAGATTTTCTCTAGGTTTAGTTGCTCAGTGATTAGGGCATCCAACTGGTCCTGAGCTTGAAACACAGTCTTGGCGAGGATTTTCATAGGTCCTCAGCTCAACCTTCACCTCTATCATTGGTTGTTGTGTGATGTGAAGTACGCCGGAATGCTCATATGGTTCTGATTCTATGTTGAACTGTGGGTCCTCTGTGCCTGGTAAAATTACTTGATTAGGATAAGCGACTACGAAAGGGGCTAAATGCGCAGACGTAAAGAAGCCTTGTCACCAGGGCAATACGACCATGCAATTTATTTTAGAGCTATTTTTATTAATAATAATAGTAATAAATATGGCAATAAAATAACAGAAATTTATATATATGTTCCACAACAACTTCATCGAACTTTTAAAACAATAAAAATATTGTGCATTTTAGAAGTATTTTCAGTTTAATACATCGATATATACAGGGTGCGGCAGCATAACTTCCTTTTTTCAAAACTTAATAAAACCCATTGTATTAATCAGAAATTTTTTATTTGTTTTTTATAATGTAGGCACATACATAAAGTTTTGTTTTACTTAGTTTTGAAGGTCACATCAGGTAGGTGACGTCCCCCATTCTCCACACACTGAGTAAACCGATTTCTGGTGTTTTTCATGACTCCCGTCAGCATAACAGGCGTTATGTTGGCAATTTCTTCCCGGATGTTAGTCTTCAAATCTTGTAAGGTCCTTGGGCGGTTCACATAAACGCGGGATTTCAAAAAACCCCATAGAAAAAAAGGGATCAAATCGGGAGAGCGGGCCGGCCACTCCAAATCGCCCCTAATTGAGATGAGGCGCTCTGGGAAGTGTTCCCTCAAAACAGCCATCGATGCTCTTGAAGTGTGTGCCGTTGCACCGTCTTGTTGGAACCAAGTATCCCCTAAGTCCAACTCATCTAGCCGTGGGAAAAAAAAAAATCCTTTAACATTTTTACGTACTGGTCCGAATTCACTGTCACTGTGACCTCATTTTCCTCAAAGAACCAGGGACCAATAATTCCAGCTGAGGAAATTGCACACCACACTGTGACTTTCGGTGAATGCAAAGGCCTTTGATGCAATTGTGGAGGATTGTTGTCAGCCCAGTAGCGCATGTTTTGTTTGTTGACGTATCCACACAAATGAAAATGGGCTTCATCACTAAAAAAAACAATAGCGTCCTCAGGAACCTCTTCCAGAAGAACCTCACAGGCTTTCATCCGAGAATTGAAGTCACGTTCAGAAAGTTCCTGTACAATCGCCATCTTGTATGGATGAAAATGAAGATCATCGTGAAGAATTCTTCTCACAGAACGATCGGAAATTCCAAGGGCAGACGCATGTTTGCGCGCAGAACGCCGTGGTGATCGCAACATTGAAGCTCGCACTACCTCAATGTTCTCAGGTGATCTAATGGGCCCAGAGCCTCCAGATCTTCGTCTTGTCGCACTTGCAGTTTGTCTGAACGTAGTGACCCACGTAACAATTGATTTCCGGTCCGGAACAGGGGCCAACGGGGCTAAATTAAAGCGATTCCGAAAAGCGCGCTGGGTTGCGATCACAGAATATCCGCTCGAAAAGTAGGCCTCAACGGCAAACGCACGCTCCTCATTGTTCCAACGCATGATTGCGACTAAACGGTGTTGGGACAAAACTTTATAGTTACACCACTCGAACGAGACCATTAACGCCGCTCTACAATATCAACCGACTGAATGGCGCTCATTTTAAAAAAGGAAGTTATGCTGCCGCACCCTGTACAATATTGCAGGACTTGTTCTTATCTGAAAAAAAAAAATGTAATTTTTTTGCACTCAATACCCGCGAGCAGGCAACATATAATTGACAATGGAAAAAGCAGGGAGTACCCGAATGTGTTCCCACCACTTTTAACGTTTGACCCTACGATTTATTAATTGTAATTGGAAGTTCAATTTTTAATACAAACGGTAATCTTTTAAATTGAAAGGGAATATTACTGGGAATAATTGGGATACGCGGAATTAATACGGCTTCCCCTGTAGATGCACCTGTAAGAATTGTTGCCTTCACAATGTTTCTTCCTAGTTCTGTGATGCATAATCTGTTGCCATTGCACAATCTTTGGGGGTCGAGATTACACATCAGGAGAACTGGAACGCCAACCTTAAACTTGAGTTTGTGGGACGACACCCCAGATAACTCCAAGGAGTTTAAAAACTTGACGGGGTAGGTATCAGCTTATTTATTTTACCAACAGAGTCATTTTTCAGGGCAAGTATTGTCCTCTCACATAACCAGTTTTTGTCATTGATATTTAGTTGTATACTCGGGGAAACATTAGTAATGAGCTCTTTTTCTGAGCTGACAACATTGCAAAAGTCAGATGTGAAGTGAACCATTCCCTCCTCATCTGTTTGCAGGCGACCATCTCCAATTTCCAGCAGCTTTTGGGTGTACAAATCTGATTCAAAATTGTTATATAACTGGACTCGCATGTTGGTGCCAAACATCGGGCGTTCTGTCGTTGCCGACTTTTCTTTTACTCCAGTGTTTCAGTAGCTCTTGAAATCGACTGACAGATGGCTTGTTCTTCTCGCCGAGCTCGCATTTGTTCAGGTGTTTCAGCAACTCGTTGCAAAGCTAAACATGTGACCTTTTGTTGCCTCATTTTCGTTTGCTTTGGTGTTTCAGAAGCTCTTGAGTTCGATTGCCGTTCAGCTTGCTCTTTACACCAAGCTCGCGTTTTTCCTGGTGTCTCAGCAGATCGTCCCGACACCAAGTGTTCGGTTTACTGTCATCGCCCAACTTGTTACTACTCTGGCAATTCAGCAGCTACGGAATCCCCAAGAAGTCCCTAATGCTCAACCCTCTGCAGCTCTGCTTGAGGATTTGTCTCCTGGGTTTTGGCTATTTTCATAGCACTAGTTTTCTTACATTTCTTTGAAAGATTTGACTTCTGGGAAGTCTCGCAAATAAAAATGAATATAGTTTTAATTAATAGAAACTTAAAACATCAAAATATTAGCAATACATTGGTGGAATCGACTAAATATCCAAGAAAATACTAACATTCAAACAGCAAATCAATATTTGTACTTAAGTGGCCCAAGGACATTCATTTTCGTTAAAACATTGCAAAACTAAAAATGAATATTTTGATTTGCGCTGAATATCTGAAAAAAATCTTTAAAAAATGAGAACTTAATTTGCTCTTTGAATATTGATTTTGTTTTGAGGATGTATCAGTTCCATCAATTAATTCTGCTTTAAAACAGAAACTTACATATTATAGTAGTAATGGATTCTTTTATTCATTATGATCAGGGTTAATGCTGGTTTCTCTATCTGTGGAAACAGCTGAATGCCTCTTGTAGACCAGTTTACTATAATTCGTTCATTTCGACCCCTTATTTTGAGCTAAAATATACATTTCAATGTTAAAGTAGCAAATGATTCTTTCTTCATAATTGGTTTCTCAATCTGCAAACAGAATTGAATGTACAGTATACCGGCTAATTACCACCCCACTTGACTGCCACTCCACTATCTGAATAAAACATTTATAAATTTCAAAAATTTATGTCGGGCAATGCCATGTGTTCTGTTAAATCATTCAAGCTTATTATAGATCTTTTGATACAATATTGGTGCAAAGAAATACTTGACGGCACTAAAATGTCGCTCATGAAAGAAGCTTACATAATTAATAATGTTTCTGTTCTAATTCTGGTCTAGGCTGCATTTCAACCAAGTCAAAAACTCAGCTAATATTACCTCTAGAAAATCAAAGCTTCTATCACTCACGCATTAATACATTCACTATATTGCATGTTAGTGATGTTATGAATGATTAAATAAACTTGACTTGTTATTTCAGACTGCAATACTAAATGAACCGGAATATTGACATGGCAATGTGGGGCTCGTAAAAGCGTAGTAAATTAAATACTGAATACATTTGAAACTACATTCAGCTGCATGAACTATGTCATCAGCATCATGACAATTATTAAAGTAACGTAATTAAAAAATGTATACTAAAATGCTTGTACTTACAATGTACAACGGAAAGTCCATAATTCTCTACAACTCTAAGACAACTTTCATTAATATTGCTGGTCAAGTTTATATCGCGATAAAGTGACTGTTACTGCTCGTGACTTAGTAAGGTGTATAATGAAATTAATGGTGATAGTAATTTTTATTTATTTATTTATATGGCTTTTGGCTTTATCAGCCACACAGCCAAGTTCTTTGCGTTTTATTACAATTCACATTACATTATACACCTTACTAAATCACTAGCAGTAACAGTACTACCCAAAATGTAGGTCCAATGCATTTAATGTGTTGAGGTGTGTTCGTATCGTTTGATTTTGTAGTGGCAATATTGGCAGAGATAGTGGTTTGGTTGAAATGCAGCCTAGACCAGAATTAGAACAGAAACATTATTAATTATGTAAGCTTCTTTCATGAGCGACATTTTAGTGCCGTCAAGTATTTCTTTGCACCAATATTGTATCAAAAGATCTATAATAAGCTTGAATGATTTAACAGAACACATGGCATTGCCCGACATAAATTTTTGAAATTTATAAATGTTTTATTCAGATAGTGGAGTGGCAGTCAGGTGGGGTGGTAATTAGCCGGTATACTGTACATTCAATTCTGTTTGCAGATTGAGAAAACCAATTATGAAGAAAGAATCATTTGCTACTTTAACATTGAAATGTATATTTTAGCTCAAAAATAAGGGGTCGAAATGAACGAATTATAGTAAACTGGTCTACAAGAGGCATTCAGCTGTTTCCACAGATAGAGAAACCAGCATTAACCCTGATCATAATGAATAAAAGAATCCATTACTACTATAATATGTAAGTTTCTGTTTTAAAGCAGAATTAATTGATGGAACTGATACATCCTCAAAACAAAATCAATATTCAAAGAGCAAATTAAGTTCTCATTTTTTAAAGATTTTTTTCAGATATTCAGCGCAAATCAAAATATTCATTTTTAGTTTCGCAATGTTTTAACGAAAATGAATGTCCTTGGGCCACTTAAGTACAAATATTGATTTGCTGTTTGAATGTTAGTATTTTCTTGGATATTTAGTCGATTCCACCAATGTATTGCTAATATTTTTGATGTTTTAAGTTTCTATTAATTAAAACTATATTCATTTTTATTTGCGAGACTTCCCAGAAGTCAAATCTTTCAAAGAAATGTAAGAAAACTAGTGCTATGAAAATAGCCAAAACCCAGGAGACAAATCCTCAAGCAGAGCTGCAGAGGGTTGAGCATTAGGGACTTCTTGGGGATTCCGTAGCTGCTGAATTGCCAGAGTAGTAACAAGTTGGGCGATGACAGTAAACCGAACACTTGGTGTCGGGACGATCTGCTGAGACACCAGGAAAAACGCGAGCTTGGTGTAAAGAGCAAGCTGAACGGCAATCGAACTCAAGAGCTTCTGAAACACCAAAGCAAACGAAAATGAGGCAACAAAAGGTCACATATTTAGCTTTGCAACGAGTTGCTGAAACACCTGAACAAATGCGAGCTCGGCGAGAAGAACAAGCCATCTGTCAGTCGATTTCAAGAGCTACTGAAACACTGGAGTAAAAGAAAAGTCGGCAACGACAGAACGCCCGATGTTTGGCACCAACATGCGAGTCCAGTTATATAACAATTTTGAATCAGATTTGCTGCCTGGACCAGAAAGATTTTTGTTACAGCATAAGGGAGAAGTAATTTAGTTATTATTAGTAATAAATAAGCAGCTTTCATAAGCTCCTTGTAAATTAGGTTTATTGTGCTGTAAATGACTTCCAATGTTTCTTCATGAAACAAAAAGTTTCTACATTAGGCCATTGAATACATTCGTTTTAAGTGAAGGATTAAATAGATATTTGCAGAATATTGAACAGTAAGTAAAAATCACTGTTTTGTGAATCAAGTCTCATAGCATTTTAAGTTGTTTCCCCCCCCCCCCCAAGCTTTGATTTTTCACATTTATTATGATGCATAAATTACAAACGAAATTATGGTGTAATATTTGAGATGTCATACTATTTTATGTACGCAGCTGAAGACATCTCTTTGCGAACTTAACAACAGTACCTACGTTTTTTAAAAATTTAAGGTTAAGTACAAATTTATCTTTCCTGCTTTCAAACTATCGGTTGTATAGCTTTAAAGTTGCATATGTCAGAAGGTTTTTGCTTTTATTTCTGAAAAGTAGTGATTGCGATTTGCATAAAAAGCAAAGAGTAAATGTGGCACTACTGTCTGTCAAGTAGGAAACTCTTTGTTGTTTGCAAATTGATATTAATGGCAATTTCTAAAAGAACTATGTATTTTTGCGGGATAAAATCTATCCTGTGTCACTTCGCACACAGCTAACTAACTTCAAGACAAATTTCATTTAAATATGTTGAGTTGTTAAGGCGTGATTGATGCCAGAAGAACATCCAAACATACATCCAAACTTTCTCATTTACTCATTTATATAGAAGGCAAAATAAATAAATAAGTCCTTCACATTTTGTTTCAACTTGCTGTTGCAAGTACCTTCATATTGAATGTATTGTAAAGAGATACACTGTGCGTCATTTATGAAAGAAGTTGCATAACCACCATAGTATTGCTAACAAAGTTGTAGAGTATCTTTTTGAAACTGAAGGTGAAGCTACAAACTGTTGTGGAGCCCTGGTACTTTCTGTGGGAGCATTATGGAAGGGAAGAATCTTTGGGTTAGCAGCAGTTGGAGCCGACTGTTGCTGTTGCCACTCATGTTTTCGTATCTCATTCAATAAGTTTTGACTAACAACAGAAATGTTCTAAAAGATACCTTGATGTTTAGTGGATGGTTAGCGCCTCATAGAGGAATGTGGAAAAATGGGAAAAACTCAATAAGAATTTGAGATGTGATATTTAACATGTGTTTCCAACAAGATGGAGTGTGTCCCCATTGTTGAATGTGTGTACTTAAACATTTGAGCATGGCATTTGGTCATTGATAGATTGGGCATAGTGGACCAGAGGCCTTGCTCCCACAATCTTCAGATTTAAGAAGCCTGGATTTATTTCTTAAATCTGTTGTGTAGTTAATACCTGTTGATTCTAAAATGGATCTGATGGCAGGAATTGTCTGTGCTGCTGCTGGTGTCGAGGAAAATCCAGGTGTTTTCAAATGTTAATACATTGTCTGGTAGTGTAATACATGCATTGAAAGCAATGCTAGAAACTTGGAATATCTCCTGTAACATTATAAAGTGGAATAAACGTCCCCCCGCCTCCCCAAATATCTGTCTTGAGTTCTTTCATTTCATGTCCCTCTACCATCAGTTTCCCATGACGTTTCTATGTTTTTGCCATTCTGTATTGTTTTGACGTGGTCAACCTCATCTTAAAGATTGTACCTCTATTTATGAGACACCCTGCAGTGTCAGTTGACTGAGACATGCAGTGAAGATGCTATAGATGTGAATTTGTGCTTACGAAACTTCAGAGAAGGCAAAAATTACATATGAATGAGGCGAAAGAGCCTTTTGACATGCACCAGCCATCCTGACAAAATAATTACCAGTGTGGAGCAAGAATTTCTGACAAGAGTGCATATGTATTCTTCCATCAAGAAAATACTTCTGCTCATCAGGCAGATTTTTTAAGGCAATTATTTGGCAATGATTCCTCATGTTCCATACTCACTTGACCTTCCACTTATCATTTTTTTTCTTTTTTTTGTGATAAAGGATGCTCCCTCCGGTTGTATTTTTTCCAGTGATGCCTCATTTACATCAGTGACCAAAGCAATCTGCATGAAAATATTTGTAATGACCTCGCAGTTATGGTGTCAGTTTTATGGGAAATATGTGCAACTAAAGGTACATAACATTGAGAAGTAAGTCTAATTTCAGCTTCATGGGCTAAATAATAATTTTGGGAAAGAAAGATTACTTTAAAACTTGACTGTACCTTGTAAAAAGTGAAGTCTACCACAATTTGTGTTATATATAACAAAGGATAGGAAAATTAAACCATCGCTCTCCATAATTGATGGCTGTGATGAGATATAACCTGCAAGACAAACAGAAATATACAATAGTTTGGTTTAAAACCTTATATGTGCATGTGGGATTGGTCCATTTGATAAGGGAGGTGTGCACACATCGACGTTTACATCATGACTGGTTAGGCACTGGAAGACAAGATGGAGGTGATCTGCTGTGAAGTTTGTTATATCACTTGTTAGGGAGTTATTTCTTTTTTAATTTTTACTAGTATTTTTATACATAAGTAACACTAATTTAAGATTATTTGCTAATAATGGATGTAGAAAATAAAGTCCAGTCTAATTAAAAAGTTCAATTTACTGTTTAGGACAAATTTTGGAAAATACTAATGGAAAAGCCATTTATTAGTAATATTGTAGCATATGAGGGGGGACCAAAAAATAACCAGAATTGTAATGCTGCATATAGTGTACTTGTAGTACCAGGTTGCGCTGCCAATGGACTGTTGTAGGACCTCTGCTGTGTCATTCTGCCGAGCAGCATTACCCAACAGTGATTAGTGTGGTTTCTCTGGTAGTTCTTTGTATCCGTGTACAGTGCTGACATGTCACAAAAAGATGGCTGATTCTTACGAACAACGTGCAGCTGTGAAGTTTTGTTTTTTATTTGGCAAGAACACAGCTAAAACTGTTATGACAATGCAAATAGCTTACAAAGAACATGCTCTTAGTAAAACTCAAGTGCACGAATGGTTTTCTTGGTTTAAAAAGGGGGAAATGGCCATTGAATATCAGCCCCATTCCCGTCGCCCTTCAACTGCTTGAAACAAGGACAACATCAGCAAAATCTGTAATCTGATCAATGCAGGACAATTGACGACTTATCCTGTTTGCCCTGGAGCTCAATTCAGTGCATTTTGATTGTTCATTTGGGGATGTGAAGAATGGCAGAAAAGTTTGTGGTGAGACTTCTCACCAGAGATCAAAGGGATCGTCGCAATCAAGCCTGTCGTAAATGAAGACGATCCAAACTTTTTCAACAAAATCATCTGACTCATCTCATCCAAAAAAATCTCATCAGGTTAAATCAAATGGAAGATGATGGTTTTTTTTGGGGGGGGGGAGGGTTGGAGGGACCTCAAAGGGATAATACTCTCAGAATTTGTCCCTTAAAACCAGACAGTAAACCAACAATTCTATTTGGAGTTTATGAAAAGGCTGCAAGAAGTTTGGCGTGAAAATATCAAACTTTGTGGAATTCTAATGAATAATTCCTGCACACAGCTCTCAGTGTTCGCCAGTTTTTAGCCACAACGATGATGACTACTTTGACCCATGTGCCCTATTTGCCAGATTTAGCACCCTCAGACTTCTTGTTCGTGAGGATGAAAAGGGACTTGAAAGGAAGGCATTTTGCCAATGTCGAAGACACAAAACGCAATGCCACAAAGATGCAAACAGGTATGAAAGAGGTCGAACTTAAACGGTGCTTCCAACACTGGGATGAAATTTTGGACAAGTGCATTATTGCTAATGGAATGTACTTTGAAGGAGATTAAGGTTGTATTTGAAAAACAATAAAGCAAATGCTTTCTATAAAGAAATTCTGGTTATTTTTGGGTCCCCTCTCATATGAGATACATATCAAAAGTAAATTACTGAAAGTGTAGACGAGATACAAGAAAGGACTTGGTATGTTGTGAATGGCTACAGTAGCTCTTTTAAAAGTATTGCAAATTGAATACTGAGTTTAGTTTGAAACATCTTTGTAAACAGATTCCCACTATTACTATCTTCATTCCATAGAATCTAACTCTTATTAATTATGGAGTGTAGTAAATAATAAAAACCATACATTTTATTTGGTTATTAAAATGGGAGATAGAAGACTGGGGATATCAGAAACCATACAAATACCTTCAGACAGTTTTACCATGAGCAATTTAAATTAAACACACTGTAAAGAAGGGTGAAGCTCTAAAGTTACAGTAATTTCATTTTAATCGCAGATATATTAAATGACAATCTCTTTCATAGACTTTGCCGTTTTTTCGGTGGACAATAAATGTGCTATTTTTGCTGTCAACATATGGGTTTCTGAAAATTTGCTGTGTTAAATACCCTCCCTTGTGAGGTACAAGTGTAAGACCCTACTCAGTCTCTGCTAATTGCCTATTGGGTACACAGCACCTTGATGCCCAAGAGATTGAATGGGAAAATGTTTACACATTTTCCTTGTACTTTTAGGCAGTGCTAGTGACCCCCAAAAAAAGAATATTAGTTGTAAACAAATAACTGGTTGAAATAAAGTCTGCACGGGTGTACCACCGGATAGTATTTTGAAAACACGATGTTTCGACGACTAGTTCCGTCGTCTTCATCAGGGGTCGAGACGTTTTCAAAACACTATCCAGTGGTACACCCGTGAAGATTTCATTTCAAGCATACGCTGGGAAAGTCTCCGTTCTTACATCAAATGACTGGTTGGTTCTATGCTCCAGTGCCGTATTTCTCTGACCTCTCCTTAGTAGCTTAATGTAAACTGTTGTTTCAAACAGGAGAGTTTCTTGATATTTAATTTTTTATTTTCTGCTATGTATTATCCTTGTGAGAGCTGTAAAATCTAATTATTTCCTCTTCATCTTTGTCATTTAGATTAAAATTGGTGCCCTTTTTTTATGTCAATTCTGAGTGGCAGAGTTTTCACGGCTTGGACTGTCATATAGTATACTAATCTTATTGATACCTCTTTAATTACAGATGCAGCTACAAAACAGTGGACCTTTGATATAAAAGATCATGATTTGTTAATGAGTTCACTAGATGCAGAGAAAGGCTTATCTGTTTCAAAATTACCTGCTACAATTTTAAAGGTAAATATATATACTATTGTTTCAGGTGGTGGTGTTTTTTTCCCCTCTTCAGTATATTGGCTTTGCCTTACCTTTATTGGTTTTTTCATTCTTCAAAACTATACCAGACGTTCTTTTAATGTAATTTGTCAGACACTTTAATTTTACCTTCCTTCTGAATCTCACATTGGTCCCTTACTTCTAAAGCTTCAGTATCATTTCTGGGGAATACAAGGTGGTCCTATAAATAATTTAAGTATGGAGCTTAAAAATAAAGGAAAGTTTATTGCCACTTAAAACCGCAAAATGCTCAGTATTATGCAGCGATATAAATAACTCATGATTGCTATATGTAGTAAGAGTCAAGTATTGTTACAGAATGTATTAAAAATGACCTTGATACCGTGATAAACCGCTGGGGTGAACAAGACAAAAAATTAGGATATGACAACACCAGAATAAAGAAGAGGAGATGCAATTGAAACCTATAAGATCCTCAGTGGTTAGTGTAATATAGCTACCTATCAGAGTACCCACCATTGCCCAGTCTAATTGAGATTGATTTACACATACACCATTTTTATACTTCCGATGTGAATTATGTGTACCAAGTTTCATTAATTTGGCACGAGCCATTTCCAGAAGTAAACTAAACATTGGTATACCTCAACAATTCCCAGAATGAGTTGAATTGTATGCTGTGACACGGAAATACAGAATGTCAGTTCACATTTTGGTTCAGGCTACATTTCAACCTAAGCACAATATCAGTTAAAGTTACTGGTCGATAGTCAAAACATATACCATCTGTTCATTAATACATACCCCATACAAAAATCTGTATATGGAATATATCAGTTTGTTCTGCCATCACGCAAAAAATGGAGATTTTTAATGCGCTTTCACAGCTTAAAAATAGCTGTATTGATTTTGAGGACATTTAAAATTGTGGGTTTCTATAATTAACATTGGAAATTAAAAGGGGTGGAGGGAGGTAAAGGGGGAAAAGGATTGGTCTTTTGTAAACCAAATGTAGATGGTATTTTTCTGTTTGTTTTAAAGTATACATGTGCAAAGTTTCTTCAAAATTGGATAGAAATTGTAACTATGTATGAAGAACATTGACAAAAATTAAACCGAGTATGGTGGATGAGTGGTTAATGTTCTGGTCACACATTCGGGAGGACACCAGTTCGAATCCCTGTCCGGGCATCCAGATTTGGGTTTTCCATAGTTTTCCCAAATCACTCCAGATGAATGTCGGGATGCTTCCTTCAAAAGGCCGTGGCCGAATTCCTTCCCGTTCCTTGCCCATAGACTCATCCCGTCTCTAATGACCTCGACATCGAGGAGGCTGTTTAAAAAAAAAAAAAGACAAATATTAAGGGTCGGAAAGGTGGAGAGTGGTTGGGTTTTTGAAAACAAAATGTTGACAGTATTTTTTTATTTTGTTTAAAGTATACATGTGAAAAGTTCCATTGAAATCAGATAAAAACAGTGTGTGAGAAAAAAGACATTCCCGGCATATTTTTGATACGAAATCTTCGCAGGTTCTGCGCCAGATAACATTATCCAAAAACAAGCTTTCGGCGGCTTGCTGTGCTGCCATTATCAGGTCCATTGTACATATGTGACAACTATAACGCTTGTCTTTCAATAATCTTATCTGGCGGAGAACCCACAAAGATTTCGCATAAAAAATTGTGTGGTTGTATAAAAATTAGGGGTGTAAAGGGGGCGAGGGGCTGTATTTTTTCTTTTTTTTTCTTTATCGGAAACATTCTCCATGAAAAAATACATATATGTGCCAACTTTCATGATGATCAGTCAAATGGTGTGAGCAGTAATTTTGTATAAAGAACATTGACAAAAACTAGGGGGGTTGAATGGGGGAGAGGGGTTTGGGTTTTTCTAAACTAAATGTTGACATTATTTTTCTCTTTGTTTTAAAGTATACATGTGCAAAGTTCCATTGAAATTGGATAAAGAATGTGGGTTTGTATAAAAAAATTAAGAGGTGGAAAGGGAGTGAGGGGGTAGATGTTGGATTTTTTTTTGGTCAGAAACCTCCTCCATGATAAAATACATTGTTTACCAAAGATTACAATAAAATGGTGTCCTTACATACATACATGTTTTAGGTGTAAACACTATTTCTATAACACAGAAGTGGCAAATTGGTGGTAGTGGTTGGGACAATTAACTATAACTGTTTTAAAATTGAGTCATTTAAATGGGAAAGGTCATAATTTCACACGTTTCCAAAATGGATTTTATTACAGAAATGGTCGACCTGCTTGTTTGCTGTGAAGGAGTCATTTCTTCAAGCCTCCTATATGCAATAAATTGGATACCATTCTCTTTTAGTTCAAGAAGGCCATATCTTCGGACATATGGCCTTTTCCAACTACCTGTGTAGTGCTGTTTGGTACTGTATCAGCTGTTATGTTACGCGCAAATGTTGAAGACGACTGATACAGAAAGTACTAATTTTTGGATCAATACTTCACATAAAAGAAGGAAAGTTGTCAGAAATATGCACCCCGAAGTGAAAGTTTACTGCAATTGCTACCGGAAATGTTTCAAAGAAAACTGCAATCTGTCTTTTGGTCTACCCAAATTCATGTTTGCTTACAGAGTGAGAAGCTAAATCAAAAGATTAAAAGCCTTCATTTCAATGGCAATGCTAAATGGGTCGGAGCAGCTGAACTTATTGTCCACAAGACTTGAGCCAACAAGTTTTATTAAAAAAAAAAAAAAAAAAAAAAAAAAAAAAAAAAAAAAATAAGATCTGTGCGAAAATGATGAAGCTCTTGCAATTGCCATTGACCATATGTGAAACCTATCTTTTAACTCATTTGCCTGCTCAGGTAGTGTTCTATTGCTGACAGCATTGAGTGTACGAGTTTTGTGTTCATAACATTTCATTTTTACCATGAAGTTACTACGAAGAAAGTACATATGTATTCTGATTGTTGTGGTGGCCAAAACCATAACCACACAGTAGTCCATTTTCTGTTGGCAGTGTGTGCAAATTGTAAATTCAGTAAGATTAATTACTATTTTCCTGCACGAGAACTATCATTTTTAGCATGCGGTAGAGACTTTGGTGTTGCGAAAAGGATTATTAGGAAATACGACTGGATCTATACACCAGAAGAATATCACAGCTTAATCAGTTCTGCTACACCCAAATTTAAAATGCAAAAAAGAAATAATGAAGATGTTTTGGACTATTGGAACTGGTGTCAGAATCACTACAAAAAGAATGCTGTGTCAGTTAAAACAGAAGCACTAAAACTTTAAAATCAGAAAATTTGTTTACAGATTTTTCGATATTGTCATTTTAAATATTGTATAACCAAATGTGGAACTGTGATGGTTTCAAACTACAATGACGTGCTTGTAAAAGATGAGTTCTTATTGGGCAAACCTGCTCATAATATTCCACACTGCAGGAGACCAGTATTCATGCCTACAATGGTAAACTTACCATCAGTATCAAGGAAATAAATGACATCAAACAATTCCTGCAGGAGAAAAAAAAAATATTCCTACAATAACTTCTGTCTGTGGCCAACAACAGAAGAAAGCTCTCCAGCAGAATAGGATTTATGAGCATTAAGGTAGTAAAATGTAAATCCCAAACAAAACAATGAACTTCATTTACATATTTTGTTCTATTCAGTTATCATGTTCTCGTGCAAAATTTTAAAGTGTAGGTTTACGGCCTTTGCCAACTAACCGATTCAATTAGGGAAACAATGGAAATGGAGTGATTTTCTTATTGAAGGGGAAATACATTAACTTTGCCGACAAATAAATAATAAACAAATCTTACTGAAGAACTGACTCTATTTAATTTTTTAAATGTAGCAGTTCATATTGAGAATAAGAAGGTAAACAAGAGAAAAGAAGGGAAATTAGTTCATTGAAGAGGGGATAGAATGCTAAAGTGAAGTTTCTTAAAGTTCCTTAAATTAAGAGATTTATAAATTATGAGAGAGTGAGTCTAGGTAGTAATTATCTTAACAGCCAGTATATTCTCTTGCCCATGACTTGGAACTATTAAAATTTACCTTCTTACGCAATCACCTCTCCAAACTTCTCACTTTCGACAATGACCTTACCTGGACATGTCATGTCATGATAAGAAATTTAAGATACTTTCTCTTCAAACAGTTGTGAATTCAAACCTTTCAGTTTAACTTTTTTATTTTAAGAAGGTTCGAAAGAATCTCAAACTAATAAATGATAACAGTTATTTAGAGATAAATAATTTACATATGACGTCTTGAATCCAAAAATTCTCTTAAATTTTTAGACACATGGACTGGTATTATAATTAAATTTCATTCAGAAGATTCCACTAACAGATTTTACCAGGTAGTAATTATTCCGTATAAAAAAGAAAAAAACCTCCTTAATTCTTTCACTAACAATCCTTTAAATACAATAAAACACTTTGTTCAAAAAATACTTGATGGCTGATTCACTGCTCCTAACTTGGGCAAAGTTTTCTAAGAATGTAAACAGCTGAATAGTCATATATGGTTTTAACAGCCATGAATGAGTGTCGGCGAATAACTATTTACATTCGTATCTTTCACTTCCCTAACTTGACTCTCTTCTGGTCATGCTTAAATAAACTTGTTGCTTTCTAACCTTGATGAATGAAAAATCCTAACTGTAGTGACCGAATGAAAATCATCTTTTTTTGATGAACGAAAGAGTCAAAGAAAAACAAACGTACTCCCAATACAATTCAATAGACCAACTCAAACAAATGGCAAACAACAAAACACGCATCCTTATCTTGAAGCTGCAATAAAACTTTGCTCCCGCATGAACGTCCACCTCTTACAATAACTACAGAAAAATCCAAGCATGGTGGCTCTGTTAATATTTATAAACTCTGCCAAACTGACTCATTCTGATGCAATACTATGACATGCTTTTGACTTCATACCCTCCCACGGAGGACCAGTGTTGGAATCCCTTTTCCCCTGTGGGTAAATTCTGACATTGCACCACTCACGCAATTCATGAAATCTTAACAGTAAAAGCCCAGAATATGGTACTAAATATACATCATAAAGCCCTAGAGTCGTCACAATGTGTGAAAGGAGAGGAAAATTAGATGGAGGACTGACAGTTTGTGCTCTCATGAATTAGTTGAAGCTGTTTTACTTGGAGTAGTTTTGGAAGACCTCTCATAGCACAAATAGTGAAGCAGGAATTAAAGTAATTGATGTCATGAAATGTGGCATGAATTCTAAAATCATTTCATCTGTGAGAAGTAACGTATCTTTAAATGTATACTAATTTGCTACACTTTTACCTTAATTGTTCACTTTCACAGTGTCAGATTAAGATGAAACATACTCTGTTTTATTCCTGAAACCATTGGACATTGATCAAGATCCAACCAATAGTTTTTGTATGAATCATGATCAATGAAAAATGGACACTAATTTGCAACATTTGTATCTTAACTTTTTCAGCTTTTTTGCATCACATCTAAATGAAACATGTCCTATTTTATCCCCAATGGCAATGGGCTTTACATTATTTTAAACCTCATCAAAATCCATTAAATTGTTTTTGTCTAAATCCCGTTTATAAAAAAAAAGACAAAACAAAAAAGGATTAGTTTATTCCTGTGTTATTAGTTCCCAAAAGTTATTATTTTTTTTTTTCAAATGTATCTTCAATACACGTAAGACATTTTTCTGACCACAGTTTTATTATATTTAAGATGATAAGAAAGTAGAAAAAAATAATAATAAATTGCAGTTGAATATTATTAGCAGTAAAAATACAAAATATACTACGGGTTTTTATGTTTGACTTATGTAGTTATGAAAGTCTTTGATAAACATTCAGAACTCATTACAGCCATTGGAACATTTTGCAAAAAAGATATCAAGACAACTAGGGGAGGAACATTTTATAAAGATATAAGTTTCCTTTGTATATTTACTTTGATAATGATCTGTAAACAAGATTAAAGACATTTGAAATCATTGTGAAGTCTATTAAAATTCTTGAGATAGTATGTTGAACTATTTTGTTAAAATATTTTAATAGTTTAGAAGAAGAGTGAGCATATTCTTCTTTCAGATATTCTTCTTAATGTCTATTTACTCTTTAAAATGGAGAGGGACCAGATGATATTAAAGAAATAATAATTTAAAATGACAAACAGAATCTGTAGATGGGCTTTCAATTGGAATGGGACAAGAAAGACCACTGATAAGGAGATTTTAATTACAAGGCAGGGATAGAGCATGCTAAAGGTAGCTTTGTCATGTAAAAAGAGCTATGAGAAAATGAAACATTGTGCAATATTTGGTCTAGTGTAGATGATAATGGTGCTGATATGTAGTGAGAGTCTAAGAATAGGAAAATGTTTACTATTAGGTAAAAACGTCAATTCATGTGGTCAAAGACTAGCTGATAACAGCTTCAGGTTGTGGACCTTTTAAATTGAATTGAACCGAGCGTGGTGGTGTAACGGATAGCGTTCTGGCCTCGCATTCGGGAGGACGGCGGTTCGAATCCCCGTCCGGGCATCCAGATTTGGGTTTTCCATGGTTTCCCCAAATCACTCCAGGTGAATGCCGGGATGCTTCCTTCAAAAAAGGCCATGGCCGAATTCCTTCCCATTCCTTGCGCCCATCCTTTCCCGTCTCTAAAGACCACGTTGTTAAAAAGGGACGTTAAACTGTTACAAAAAAAAAAAAAAAAAAAAAAAAAATTGAATTGAATTTTTTAATCCCAATGGATGCATGATCCGGCGGCCATTTCCCTAGTCATTTAATTATCCCTGTCTTGTTATTTTTTAAATTATTGTCTTATATACCTTGTGTTAAATTTGTCCTCCCATCAACTTTTTCCATTTATGAATTTTACTTTTTACTTTCCTTCAACATTTTTACTAAATTATTCATCACTTCCTGTGATTATTTATTATAATACCTGATATCCTTACCAGAAAAGAAAATTTTTTCAAACTCCCTTATCCATGAAATTGAGTACCAGCTTGCACCCAGGGTCATAATTACCATTTCATGCACTACTTCTAATTCTATGGCCAATATCCATCCAAGCCCCATCAGCAACTTATACCTCGTATACTCCCAGCACTCTGTTCACCCTCCTCCTGCCTTCCAGTGACTCCCAATCCAGCTCGTTTATCATATCAGTTACTTACTGGGTCCTGTGGTAATTTCCACAAACAAATCTAGTTGCTCTCCATTGCACACTCTCCAGATCCTGCATTTGATATCCAAAATGAAGGTCCCATGTTACACCATCATATTCAAGTAGTGTTCTGACCAAAGTTTTGTAGCCTATTTCCCTCTCTTCTCTGGTAGATCTTCTTATCACTCTCCTCAGTAAATGAAGGATTTTGTAATATTTTCCTGCCTGCTGCCCAATGTGTCCTGCGTACTTGAGTTTACTATCAAATGCCAAGGTGTTTACACTTCAAGCCTTTAACAAGCAATTCTGTTCGCACCCGATAAACAACCTTTAGTTTTTTTTTGTCTATGTACCTAATAAGCTGACTCTCCTTGGCCTTTATCTTCATTCCAAGTAGACATACCCAGTTATATATCTTATCCAGGTCATATTGCAGCCAATTAGTCTTCTTCCATTTTGATCCTACTAGACGACCCGTGCGAAAATTTCGCGAATAAAATGCGATGAATATTGAGGTTGAATATAATGTCACCAAGTTCAGTCATTACTCTTCATTTATCGATTTTGGTTAGAAATCCAGGGAGATAAATGGCTCGAAACACAAAAAACGTATTTTAGAAATATTGACATTTTTGCGCTTTATGGGTCGAATTATGAAAAATTTCTTTCTTAGAATATAATGTTACCACGGCGGAAACCTTAGTCTTTAATACGATATGTCATTTATCTATATCGATTAGATATCAAGGGAAATATAAGGCTCTTGACACAAAAATACGTTGTAGAACAATTTATACTTTTTCCCTTTAATAGTTGAATTCCAAACACTTCTTTCTTAAAATATGATGTCAGCAAAGCTGAGACATTATTCCTCACAATCGTACTTGATTTATCGATTTTGGATAGATATCAAGGGAGATAAGTGGCTCGAGACACAAAAAACGCATTTTAGAAAAATTGACTTTTTTGCCTTTTATGGGTCGAATTACGAAAAATTCCTTTCTTAAAATATAATGTTACCACGGTGGAGACCTTATTCTTTAATATGATACCTCATTTATCTATATCGGCTAGATATCAAGGGAGATAAATCGCTCGTGACACAATAATCGGTTATAGAAAAATTTATACTTTTTTCCTTTAGCGGTTGAATTCGAAAAACATTCTTTCTTAAAATATGATTTCACAAAGCTGATACATTACTCCTTATATTCCTACTTCATTTATCGATTTTGGTTAGATATCCAGGGAGATAAATGGCTCGAGATACAAAAAACGCATTTTAGAAAAATTGACATTTTTGCCTTTTAAGGGTTGAATTACGAAAAATTCCTTTGTTAAAATATAATGTTACCACGGCGGAGACCTTATTCTTTAATATGATACCTCATTTATCTATATCTGTTAGATATCAAGGGAGATAAATCGCCCGTGACACAAAAATCGGTAATAGAAAAATTTATACTTTTTTCCTTTAAGGATTGAATTCCAAAAACATTCTTTCTTAAAATATTAAGTCACAAAGCTGAGACATTACTCCTCATAACCCTACCTCATTTATCGAATTTGGTTAGATATCCAGGGAGATAAATGGCTCGAGATACAAAAAACGCATTTTAGAAAAAGTGACATTTTTGCTCTATAAGGGTCGAATTACGAAAAATTCCTTTGTTAAAATATAATGTTACCATGGCGGAGACCTTATTCTTTAATATGATACCTCATTTATCTATATCGGCTAGATATCAAGGGAGATAAATCGCTCGTGACACAATAATCGGTTATAGAAAAATTTATACTTTTTTCCTTTAGCGGTTGAATTCGAAAAACATTCTTTCTTAAAATATGATTTCACAAAGCTGATACATTACTCCTTATATTCCTACTTCATTTATCGATTTTGGTTAGATATCCAGGGAGATAAATGGCTCGAGATACAAAAAACGCATTTTAGAAAAATTGACATTTTTGCCTTTTAAGGGTTGAATTACGAAAAATTCCTTTGTTAAAATATAATGTTACCACGGCGGAGACCTTATTCTTTAATATGATACCTCATTTATCTATATCTGTTAGATATCAAGGGAGATAAATCGCCCGTGACACAAAAATCGGTAATAGAAAAATTTATACTTTTTTCCTTTAAGGATTGAATTCCAAAAACATTCTTTCTTAAAATATTAAGTCACAAAGCTGAGACATTACTCCTCATAACCCTACCTCATTTATCGAATTTGGTTAGATATCCAGGGAGATAAATGGCTCGAGATACAAAAAACGCATTTTAGAAAAAGTGACATTTTTGCTCTATAAGGGTCGAATTACGAAAAATTCCTTTGTTAAAATATAATGTTACCATGGCGGAGACCTTATTCTTTAATATGATATCTCATTTATCTATATCGGTTAGATATTAAGGGAGATAAATCGCTCGTGACACAAAAATGCGTTTTAGAAAAATTTATACTTTTTCCCTTTAAGGGTTGAATTTCAAACACATTCTTTCTTACAATATGATGTCACAAAGCTGAGAAATTACTCCTCATAATCCTACCTCATTTATCGATTTTGGTTAGATATCCAGGGAGATCAATGGCTCGTCATTAGGTAACGTTCGGTGTGCACACACGTTCCGACCCTAATGGCCCGTTTTTTCTATTTGTGAGCAAGGCATATGCCGAAATATTGTGTTGTTTGTTTGTCAGCATTAGTGTTCTCTCATCGCATCCGTCCACTTTGGTATGTGGTGGGTTAATTTCCCTTTCTTTTCTTATTTATATCGCCTAGAAGCCGCTTCCATTTTCCTTAGTTGCATCATCGGTTAGGTATTAAGGGAGATAAATCGCTCGTGACACAAAAACGCATTGCAAAAATATTGATACTTTTGCCCTTTAAGGGTCAAATTCCGAAAACTTTCTGGCTTAATATATGACGTCACTAAAGCGGAGATCTTAATTTTTAAAACGATACTTCATAAAACGGTTTCAGATAGGTATCCAGCGAGATAACTGACTCGTAACACAGAAAACAGCATTTTAGAAAAATTTACATTTTTGCCCTTTAAGGGTCGAATTCCGAAAACTTTCTTGCTTAAAATACGATTTAACCAAAGTGGAGACCATAAGCTTTAAAATGACACCTCATTCATTGATTTCGGTTAAGTATGAAAAAGATATAGGCTTGTGACAAAAAATAACTTATAGAAATAATATATATGATTATATACCGTATAATGTTATCATCTAGAAACAGTCTAAATTGTGACTGTTACACAATCGTTTATTAGAATGATGAATAGCAAAGGTCCCAATACACTACCCTGTGGCACTCCCATATTCACTTTCACCTCTTTTGTTACTGCATTCCTGACTGTAATGCTACCTTTTAAGTATTTCTCAACCCAACAAGTCACTTTTTCATCCACTCCAAGAGTTCTCTCCTTAAGTGGTACCATTTAGGGCTCACTCTGTCAGATGCTTTTGAAACATCTAGTGCTACATTACAACTTGGTTCCCGTGTCCAATTCATTTGAAATATTTTGCATTGAGACAACCAACTGAGATTCACATCAATATCCTTTTGTAAAGCCATGTTGTCAAATTTGAAAACCAGTTTCTTTGCTTACAGACATTTGTGATGTAGTTGCACATTATTTTCTCCATAATAAGTCTATCACTACTGTCAAACGGATTGGGCTGTAATTTTCAACACTATTTGTCACCCCTCCTTTATGAACTAATACTACTATCATTGTTTTCCAGTCCTCTGGTAAGTACCAAGGCTCCAAACTTGTAAATAATATTGCAAGGTAAGATATAATACCATATCCCACATAATACAACTGTAGTAATATTTTTTTAGCTTTGTTAGTTCCTTCATAATTTCATAGGGATCTATTTAAAATTTACTAGTTTCCTCATTTCTACATATATGGTGACACTCTTCTGATCTATTCCTTCCCATCCGAGGATGGTAGTCCATAATGGTACGACTACACTGCAGCTGACGTCGGCCGATTGTTCACTCTGCTGAATACAGCTGATGTAGGACAAACAACAAAAGTGCGCAACAATGTGGATTCCGGTTCCACTATGACCGATCTGTTTGGCGAGACTCCGCCAGACTTGCCAACTTCTAATATGCTAATAGGCCATATTTCCGCATTTGTTGAACAATAATTTTATAAATAACTTCGTCTACGATCAACTGTTTTGGTGAATTTTATTTTATTTTTTCCACTGACATCTGGGGAATAAAATAAAACAAAGTTCACCAAAACTGTTGTTTGTTGACGCAGTTATTTATAAAAGTATCTGCCAACATCTTTCACCGACCTAACAATTTTGTTTTATGCAGCCGAACACATTTCATTTGTGCATTCGTGCTGCATTGATATGAAGTAGTAGAAATGTGTTTTCATCTATAAATGCCTATTATGACTTGTGCTGATATTTCAGTAAATTTGAAGGTCACAGCTAGGGTTTCCACAAGTACTATATTATTGAATATTGGTCTTTATTTTCCGTAGATATACTTTATAATCGACAAAAGTAATAAAGTGTGTTAAAATAGTTTTTTTTTTTTTATATGATTTATGTTATCACATCACAGTTTGATCACTTTTGTACAAAAATAATATCTAAATGCATTCTTAACAAACCATAATAAGTCTTTGACATACTATACTGGACTGAAACATTCTTGCGTTCCTGAACACGATCAAAATAAAATGTCAAACTTCAGTCACTTCACACTTGACATGTTTGTTTTGTTTGAGGTTACTTTTGATTCACTTGATATTTTTCATTAGTAAAGAATGAAACCATTCTATACTTTAGTTTAAATACTGACCACATCAATAATTCAAAGCTTTGCCAGGGGTGAAGTTTAATTTTAAGGCCAGTAAAAATTGCAACCAAGACTGGAAACCTTCCGATAACCATCTGAAACATTAGAACAAATTTGGTAGTAATGAAAAATATGTATTCAAAGACAATAAAATAAACATTTTTTCCTGTACAATATACTTTATTTTTGCTATCTCAAAACACAAACGTACTTTTATTGTTCCATAAAAAAGCCAAGTTCTACCTTTGCCACAGCATCCTATGGAAGATGAAATGAAATTTTATGAATGTCTTAGAATATCGTCTGATGAATGTGGAAGTGAGGTTGAAGAAATAAAAGGCAATTGATTACAGGAAAACAAAATTTTGGCATAAAGGATTGGAAATTTGCTTCTCCATATCCATCAACCAGACACCAGACGAGACCATCAAAACAATATGGTATTGTTCAGCTTGCAGTGTCGTTTGAAGTAACTTCAAACAGGTGAGCTCAAAAACATCTGAAGTCTGGTCCATTGTAACCACTTCAAGGCTTGCAGTGTCGTTTGAAGTGACTTCAAACAAGTGAGGTCAAAAACATCAGAAGTCAGCTGCATTGTAACCACTTCAGTCAACAGAATCAGTCTGCAGAATTGGTTGATTGTTTAACAGAGTGAAGATTTGGCTGAAGATGGTTCGAGTGTAAACGTAGCCTAATTGTCTCATTAAACCAGTCATTCAATATCTCTGGAATTTTCAAATCCACAGTAACTTCTTTGCCATTCTTATCTACAGTGTGTGAATACCTCCCCTTCCCCTCAGCTTTCTAACATTACAATAGAAATCCAGCTTTGTCTGTTTGTTTAGCAGACATTTTGAGTGTGAATTAATCATCTGCAGAAGAATGGGTATTGTTGAGAGGAACCAATCCTTGCTGCAGTACTTATACTCACTGTGTGAACTTTTATTGGAAGCTTCAAAATGTTTCAGCCAAAGAGGAATGCATGCTGTATGTGTAAAACTAATGAAATCTGAGCTCATTTCTGTGATTGAATTTTAAAACTGGAAACAAAGAAGGCATCCGTGTGAATTAGGCTGTGTTGGTGTCAAAAGTTATTCAAAATAGAAAACTAATTACTAATTCATGCAGAATAAACACTGGTTAAGTACAAACTTGTTTCTGGTGCTTTGTTCTGCATGGTTTCATTTAATATCTTTTATGAGATTATGACTGTTGCTTTCTTGAATAGCCAGAAGTGTTTGTTGATCTTGATCAAAGTGTACACCCTGGTGTGTAACCAAAGTGTATGCCTGAATATTAGAACCTGCTGATTGGTTGAGTGCTGCAATGCTGGAGAGGGGAGGAATGATGTGGCCAGAATCATCAGTCCTATTGTTTAGTTTTTAGGAGGTTTTCCGTAATTATCTTAGCAAATGTGGTAGTGGTTCTTAGTTTCCAGCTTAGTTACTGCATATTTCACCAGCAAAATTTCTATTACATATCTCACAGTTTTGATGGTGTACTTACTTTTCTACATTTAAAACCATCAAATTGTGTTCAGTTTGTTTTATGAAGACTTCTTAATTTTCCTTAATGTTTATTTAATTAATTTCAGTAGTAATTATCTACTTTCATTTCACCTAAGTAATTTGTTTAGTTTGATTCAATGATTAGACTTGTTGAGGATGGATAGCCAAGAGAGCTTAAGGCACTAATTTGAAAATTTTACTATTTGTTTTAGCAGCCAATCCACTTGAAGGATGAGCTTCATCAGTTACTTAATAAAAATTCATTTAATATCCCATTTATACATTCAGATGGTAGCTAGTAGCTAAACCTTATAAATATTGTAGTGATCAAAAATTTACTTGCTACATAATTTAAATATAAAGAGAGAGGCATTCAGTGTTTTTATACTAAGAACATGGCATCATGAAATAGCAAAACTGTGCCTGAAAAGGCAGTGAGAAGAATGTATTCAGGCATACCGTAACTAATTGGCACCAGAGCAGTGGTATGAGATGAATGGACACACATAAGATCCAGGGCTGGGCATTGTATGTTCGAATTGAGTGCTGTCACAGCGGGAGGATAGGGCTGACCAGTTGAGATTCTGGGTAGTGGGCAAGCCAAAGTTGAAAACAAAGTTTTTTGTATTATTTTAAAAGATCGGAGGACAGCATGTTTTTAAAACGCTTGTGATGCAGACAAGATTTAAGGTAGTAGCAATTGACAACATTTCAAGAAAACATTCTAAGTTCTGAACTGAGCAACAAAACTGTGTACCAACAGAGCAGTTTGTTTGAGAATATTCCAAGGGGAGGAATATTGCTCCAGTAAGTTCTTGAAACAAAATAACTTAGCCTATAAAATTTTGTTCCACATTTTTTCTGGACAATCAGCTGCAAGCTAAAACGAAGAGAGAATGGAGTGGATATTTTCCTGCAGGACAGCTGATAGGGAACTTCGTGAAGAAGACACTTACGGCAGTGCTCGATACTCACATGTAGACTGCACTGGTTGCGTGAGTGTACGAGCATTTGGTACGAGTCTCTTGGCAGTACTTCCACTACAGAGTGGAGCATCAATAAGATTGGGTAGCCACCATATGGCATAGTATGGCAAAGTGTTTAGTGTTGCTGATATGATAAAAGTTGAATGGTAAACTAATTAGAGTGAGTTAGGACTGTGTATTGAAGTTTAGTTTCACACTCTAATCTGGTATTGTGGCTTTAAAGGTCACATAATTAGTTCTCAAGTCAACAAAAATGGTAAACTATAAAATAATAATCATTACATTGTTTTACTTCAATATTATCCGAAAGACACTGGCAGTAAGACCCATATTGATAAGAGATTTGTCAATTACTCTAGCCTTGCAATTGTTATAAGTTTTGAGTTAACTGAGTAGTGACCAACAATTAATGTGTTTAATTTTCTATGAAATGGACAGTATGGTTTCATAGCATATATGAAGCTTGTTTATGTCTCATGTTTGGTTTATTTTCTTGATAAAGTAATAAGTATTCGTGGTCGTTTCAATGCCTTCTTTGCAAATGATGCACTTAATGAATACAGTGAATATTAGCATGTATTTCATGCAAGAATAAATCTTAAATTGCCCGAAGGGGCCTGGTATGCAAATTCCAGGTTCGGGTTTGGCAAACCTGCGGTATCCAAGCTGAAAACTTGTGAGCACCATCGCCCGGATTGCGAGGATGGTACAAACCCTTATAAAAAAAACCTTGACCTCAAAGTGGGCAATGTGCTGAGGAGGTGGATTGGTGGTGAGGCAAACCACCCACTAGCGTACAACCTCAGGGGTACCTGCTGCACTCCTGTTGTATTGGACTTGGTGGCGTGATGCAGAGACTCCACGTCACTCGATATCCATTCCTCCAAGCAAGTGGGACGAAATTATATTTTTTTTTAAAAAAAATCTCTTTTCTACCTGTGGCTTGGGCATGCCACAGAGCCAATCTAATGCCCAAAGAGGTGGAAAATGGGCAATGCTTGATAACCCTCCCTCTGAGGAGACCATAGTAACAGGAAGGGTTATATGATTGATAATGCCTTTGTAATAATGGCAAGAACGGAGGGATCCTTTGAAAAGGTCCATTCTACATTCAGAAAGGTTTGGAAGGAATTGCTGGGACACTAAAAAGTGTGAAAAAGCTAAGGAATGGGGAACACTGCTCCTAGAAACATCTATTTACAAGCAG
Organism: Vandiemenella viatica; assembly: GCA_031002005.1. Taxonomy (NCBI): domain Eukaryota; kingdom Metazoa; phylum Arthropoda; class Insecta; order Orthoptera; family Morabidae; genus Vandiemenella; species Vandiemenella viatica. The sequence goes on along the minus strand of JARYHS010008075.1, from coordinate 19,111,222 downwards.
GCTGTCTCACTTCTTAAGTGTGAGAAGCTCGGGTAGTTTGCAGTGAAATGCGAACTCCATAAAACTCTAAACTCCAGCAAAGGAGAGATCACTTGCAGGGATCTTATTGACGTAGAGTCCGAGGAACTCCTTAAGGAGTGGGGATCAGAAAATGTGGTTGAGGTTCATCAAATAACACAAAGGGTGAAAAGATCGCCCCTTCCGACTGACGTTTAACACTCTGACGTTGTTGAAGTCCATAAAAGCAAGCTGGATATCTAAATCTGAACATTCACCTGTATGTTCCCAACTTGATGTGCTGCTTTAAGTGCCAAAGGTTTGGGCATACAACGGTGAACTGCAAAGACAACCCTGCCTTTGGGAAATGTGGAAAGGCTGCTCATGAGTCTGGTTGGATAGGTGAGATGGCTCCCATACTGCAGTGAAACTTGAATGGTTATCAGTAGAGACTGGATTGTATGCATTTGCATGTTTGCATATGCATTTGCATATTATGCCCATTTTCACCAGTTATTGCATATTTTATGTAAAACCAAGTGATGAAGCATATTTTAGCTATATTTACAACATTTTTCGGTAGTATACCTAGTTAATAAATAAAATTTTACGTTGTAACTAAGGATTGCAATCCCGTAGGGTTTTCAATCCCGCGGGATTTGCGCCAATCCCACGGGATCCGTGCGGGATTGTCGTAAACAGTTTTTTAACGCATGTATTTAAAACATATTTACTTAAAACGTTAATTAATTAAACAATAATTAAATTAATAAATCAATTTTAATATTAAATTATAAAAAAAACAGTTAACACTATTTTAATTGGCAAAATGACTTTAAAATTTTTTAGCGTGTCTTAAGTATATTTCGAGGATTTACTTTTTTTTTTAATCTAAACCAATTTTTAAATAAATAATAAAAAATGGAAAATATTTAGTGCCTTACAATACATCACATAAGTTTAAAAACATGGTTTGCTTACTTGCCAAGTTACCAGAGCGTTTTTTTTTTAAATTCTAAATAAACGTTCCATAACACTAAGAGAAAGCATTCCATTTCACAAAGTGAAGTGAATATACTCCGTAAAGTGTAGACTTGGCTCAGAACAAGATCTCATAACTTTTTGTCACTGCACAAGCATGAGACTTGGTCTTTTTTTTACAAGAATTGTTTTTGTGGGATTCATTATTATATCTCCAGATTCCTTTATTGATCTTACAGTTGATTCAATTTTATTAAAAGAAACTACTCACCAACACGTAAACTGTCAAGTATTTCAGTTTTATTTAAGTGGCGTAGTGCCGTTTTCAGAGTGGAAATTATTATTTTTTAGTAAGAAAGGAGACTTTCTCGGGGAATGATTGTAGTGAAGTCCTCATAGGATGTATCTCCGGATTTCATTGTAAAAACACGAAATTTCACACGTTAGGAGGACGACGGAGGAAGCCGTCAAAATATGGTGTTCCTACAGCACAATTCGTCGATATACCCGTGAAAACTTCATTATAACTTTTTTTGCCTTTAGTCGAAATAACAACCAGGAGAAGAGGGATTAATCGAAAGCCTGAGCAGCACATGTGAGCAGGCGGCTTTCCTCAAAGAAGCACATTGAGGCAGCGGCCAAAACAAGTCAAAATAAGTCACAGGATATTCAATTGCCTTTTGATAGCTGTTAAATAAATAGGTAATCGATCGTTAAAATTACGATAACATTAGTTTTGTATCAACGAATAATCAAATTTTCATCCACAAATAAGGAAATTGCCTCAATTACTTTATCTGCAAATACAGAAAATGGGAATAATGAAACCGTGAATAAAAAGCCGTAACTGTGTAGTTCGGATAATGTTTGCGACACATAAAAAATAATTATATAGTTAGAAAATCGTACTAAAAACGCAACATGACTCAAATTACAGAAATGTGTATTCTAAAATGAATACGTAAAAGTGTATCTATTTACTTACGAATGACGAAGGTTGACAAAAACAAACGTTTGTTCACATGACTCAAAGAAAGTGTTTCTTAAGGCACGATCTCGTAACAATACCTATAAAAAAATTGCCAAATGTGATTTTACATCCAGAACCAGTGGTAACTCGATGGGCGAATTTGTGTTGAAGTTTTACTGTTTTACAGTGAACATTTCAAGACCATTAAAGTTAAATTGATAGTGGAGAGGCTATGACAGTTTATCAGTACAAGGAAGCATTTAACAATTCTAGTAGTATAGTGAAGTTTGAAAAGATTTTGAACAATGACCCAGGTTTTGAACATTTTTGTGTCAAATTGATAGTTTTAGAAATGGGACGGGTGAACTTTTTCCAGAAACAATGATTGCAAACACAGCACCCAATTTCAAATACTGCCCAGTTCCATCAGTAATTGTGGAATGGTCCATATCCTCTCTTAAAAAATATTTTCAGAGGTTGAAGAAACAAATTTCCTGTTGAATATTTGGAACAGTACCCGATTGCTTACGTTTACAAAAATAAAAATAATAATAATAATAATTATTAATTATCAAATTTATAAATATGTTACACAACTACTTACTAATTGCATGCTAGTTTTGAAATAAAAAATCTAAAGATTATTATTTCTATATTAAAAAATGTTACGTATTTTGACACTTTTCATGTATATTTAAAGCATTTTTCATTCATATTTGCTTGCGTATTTCTCGCTTTGTGTGTTGCATATAATGTGGTCTCTAGTTATCAGGCTCATAAAGGGGAAGTGGAACTCTTAGCACTGTCTAAACCCTTGTGTTTGTGTCGGCAAGAGATACATTTTAGACTGACACCAACCGGTGCTAAGAGGATACGACCCGTACAGGAAAGACGATACCAAGGGTGATCGAGTGAAGGGAGGAGTGGTGGTGGTTGTCCTAAACACCGTCCATTCTGAACCCATTGCTCTCACCTCCTCATTACAAGCAGTAGCAGTGAAAATGCACGGTCCAATCCAACTGACCGTATGCTCTATATATCTGCCACACCGTTTGTCCGTTACCTACGACGACCTGGTTGCCATCATACTTATTCGGCTCTTTCTCCTTATGGGAGATTTCAGTGCCCATTGTATGTTGTAGGGGTTCCATCACTGATTGCCCCAGGGGCCAAGTGGTGGTAGATTGATAGAGCAGGAGGAAATTTGTATCCTGAACACTGGTCAAATGACTCTACTTCACCAATGCTCCCAGTTCATCTTCTGCCATTGATCTTTCATTGTGCTCTCCCTCAATTGTGAACTCCGTGCATTGGGAGGTGGATCGAGACCTTCATGGAAGAACGTGGGGGAGGCAATAACTGACACAAATGGGACATCAGCAAAGCTGATTGGCTGCTATTCTGCCTATCACTATGCCTCCGGCCTTATCAAAATATTTCATGATTATGATTCACCACATGGCTGACGTTTCAATGCCGAAAATCTCTGGAAAGCTGCAAAGAATGCCCGTTCCCTGATGGAGGGACGAATGTCATTCTGCCATTCAGGGACACAGAAGGGTGTTGCATGGATTTAGGTTGCACCCAACAGCTGACAACCTAGCAGCGTTCTGTATTGCAAGAGCCAGGGAATATTGTGTTATTAAGGAGAGCAAGAAAAAGTAATGGCAGAACTTTGTGAGCACTGTTAATCGTTCCACAACATCGTCAAAAGTATGGGAGTCTATCCACTGTATATCTGGAAGGTACTCCGCCCACCAGTGTGTGGATTACTGGATCATCACAGACATGTAATTACCAATGAACAAAGCATAGCGCAGCTGATGGCGGAGAATTTCGCTGCCATCACATCATCTGCCAGTTTTGATCCTTGGTTCCAGAAACAAAATATTGCTGCCGTGAGGCGTGTGCTGTGCTTCGACTCATCAGATACAGAGGCCCATTTACATCTAGGGAGCTGGAGTTGGCATTAAACAGTGCCAAAGACACTGTCCAGGGCCTGATCTGATCCAGTACCAGATGCTGAGGCATTTTAGTAAAGATGCTATAGAGTACCTTCTAGATATTTTTAACAAAATCTGGACTGGAGGACACTTCCCTGACTCGTGGAAAGAAGCAACACTAATCCCAATTTTAAAACCTTGAAAGGACAAGTTGTTGCCAGGCAGTTATCATTGTATTGCCCTAACAAGCTGCTTAGGGAAGACACTAGAGCATACCGCCACCTCATCTGTTGTCTGGTGTCTGAAAACCAAAATTTTCTGAGCCGCTTTCAGTGTGGATTTAGGAAGTTCCATTCCGCCATGGACAACCTGATCCTATTTGAAGTGGCAATTCAGGACGTGTTCATCCACAGCCAACACCTTGTCGGTATTTTTTACGATACTGCCTGTTATATTAAAATAGTTACATGAATGGGGTTTTAGGGGAAACTTTCCCTGTTTTTTAAAATCATTTTTTTCTGGACGTTGCTTCCAGTACTGAGTCAGTAGTGAAGTGTCTAATCTTTTTATTCAGCAAAACAGTATTCCTCAGGGGTCAGTTTTAAATGTGATCATTTTTGTTATTGCAGTCAATAGCATTTCAAGCGTAATACGGTGTCCCACCAGGTACTTCTTATACCTGGATGATTTTTTAATTTTTTTGTACATTGTCCAACCTGAGAAGCGCCGAGTGGCAGTTGCAACTCGTGCTGAACAGGCTGGATAAATGGTCAGTGCACACCGGTTTTCGTTTCTCTGCTGAGAAAACCCGGTGTGTACTTTTTACTCGTAGTAGAAGTCTTTTACCAGAGCCTCACCTTACCTGGAGGAACACTATTTTAATATTTACTGAAACTGTTTGTTTTCTGGGTCTCATTTTAGACATAAAGATCAGCTGGCTGCCACATCTTAAAGAAATGAAAGCCAGTGCCTTGAAAGTTCTGAATGTTTTAAATTGTCTACACTATGTACATATTGCCGCACTCCTGGTAGTCCCATGCACGTCGTAGTAATTAAACCGAACTTTGAACAACTTTATGCTAATCGCCATAGAGCAACCAAACCATTCAGCCACCGTACAAATGCTATTTTAGAAGAATATGGTTGTGAGATTCCCGCTTTTTATCACCAGGGTTTGAGTAAATCTCCTCCCTGCCTTTTAAAGAGGCCCAACATGTTTTAGACCTGTCGTGGTATAGTAAGCTGTTTACCGCTGACATGGTATTTATCATTGTTTTCAATTATGTTTTAAGCGAGCATCATGATTTTATCCTGGTATATATGGATGGATCTACACAGCCTAACAAATTCAGTTGCACTGTAGTGTTCCCTTGAGCGAGTTAATGATACAAGCTGGACAGCAGGTGCAGTGTTTGTGCTGCCAAGTGCTATGCTCCGTTAAAGTTGATCCAGCATATGAAGGTATGTCACGATATGAAGTACATCATATGCTGTGATTCCCTCAGCTGTATCCAGGCACTGGCAAACATGTACCCAGTAGACCGTTTGGTCCAGGACACCCTCCTTTCCCTTCAGTCTTATGGAAAGGAGGTATTATTCTGCTGGGTTTTGGGCCATTTGGGAATCAGGGAACGAGGCAGTTGATAAGCTGCCAAGTTAGCCGGAGTCCAGGTCAGAATTGACTTTGATCTGGTTGCAAAGTCACACCTTGCCTCAGCGGCGAAAAATACCGTGTTTGAAATATGGCAGAGGCAGTGGCTGGAAGACGAGCATAATAAGCACCAGCTGCCAAACCGACCATTCAGCTGTGGAGCAGCTCCTTCCAATGGGAGAGGAGGGATGAGGTTCTCCTTACTCGCCTCCATATCGGGCACTGTCCTCTGATGCATAGCTTTCTTCTCCGCTGGGAGGACCCACCGGAATGTGATGCTTGTTGCGTCCTTAGATGTTATGCCACATTTTAACTGACTGTGATTTATTTTTTGATACAAGGCAGATGTAGGCCTAGCCAATGATCTGTCCCTTATTTTAAATAATGATGCTAGTAATGTGGCTAAAGTTTTAAAATTTTGTGTACTGGCCGGTCTTATCTCAAAATTTTTAGGGAGACCGTCCTAAGTTTTTAAGGTTGATGTGTGGCCATTTTACAGCCACTCATCCATGTGTGTTGTTATTGTTTTAACTGCTAGTTTTAAAGTTTTAAATCTGGTTGGTCTCTTTACAACCAACCAAACTTGATTTGTAAAGTTTTAATAGCCCCTCTACAGCCACCATTTTAGTAATTTATTTAATTTTGCCATCTATATTGCCAATCCCTCTACAGTCTACCATGCAAACGGTAACATTGTAAATTTTAAGCCACATTACTAAACCAGTTTGTAATAAGATAATGATGATTGTACCTTGTGGTAATTAATAACGCTCATTTGCCGAACACAGGAACTGCATTTATTTCACAGTTTATTCTACCACCATACATAGTATGTCGGCACATTACTAAACCAGTTTGTAATAAGATAATGATGATTGTACCTTGTGGTAATTAATAACGCTGATTTGCCGAACACAGGAACTGCATTTATTTCACAGTTTATTCTACCACCATACATAGTATGTCGGCACCAGACATGATCATTGTTATATCAGACTCTCCACTATGCTGAAGATTGCAGGTTTGCACATAGAACAACAGTTTCTTCAGCACACATGTTTAACATTCCTACTCATTATAGTCCCGAATATGGGCGGCACATAACCGAATATTTGTACTCGGTGAACATTCTTTGCACGACCAGTCACTCCCGAGACTTATTCTACCGCTGACTTTCACTAGTAAAGCCATTCACCATCTATCATCTCTCACGACTAATCACCACACTTCTTTTCCTCATGTGACTGTCCTAGCCAACCAGTGTCTTTGCAATGTTATCATTACAGGTTGTTGTTAGGGCGCTAATGACCCCACCGCCGATACGCCCTTAAGCCCCAACAACATCAACAACAAATCTTAAATTGTTATCCTATTATGTTGCTCTTTGTAAATATGTGAGGTATCCCATCACTGATAATTAAAATCATAACAAATTAAATAATTAAAATAACTGGTAATTAATAATTTCTATCCCAAGTAAAACATTTTTTTCACTTTCTACTTAACATTTCAGTATCCATTTTATGCACTTTCAGATAAATTTTATTATTTCATTGATTTTAAATTAATTCTATGAGAGTTAGGTTCAGTTGGACTTAAATGTGAGGATTCCCACCTGGCTGGCCTTCTCACTGCTATAATTGAGTTTGGTAAGTGTACAGCTAGAGTCTACTACTATATGTACAGTAATTTGAGTCTGCAGGGTCTGCTGGAGCAGGTTGAATAGCCAGTGTGAATTTAAATTAGATATTAGTATACAAATGGACATACATTTAAAAAATTAGTGTGTTGTGAGGAAAGTGAGTGCCCCAAAGTAGGCTACCATTATTTGAATGAACAAGCATGTGCCATACATATCATTATTATCATGCAAAAGTTAGAGAAATGCTTTGGTCATTATGTAAGCAAACTAATTTTATCACAAGCTGCTTATGCATTTCAAGTAACTAGAGTTATAAAATAATTTTTGTATAAAATTATTGTTAAGAACCTGACTTACTATACAGTGGTGGTGGAAAAAAAAGGTAAAACTGTTATGAATTTACATCATATGAAATTTATGTCCCGAAAGTGAAAGTATTCAATCTTAGTTTACATACTATTTGTACATATTTAGAGTTAATTCAAATTGTCTGATTATCATTTAGTGTAAGTATAGGCTGTAATTATTTTTGATTTCAGATAATTTTTTTTGAGAAGCTACAGTTTTTTTTTATGGCTTCTCTCTGTTTACCTGCATTATCAGGACCTGCATTTTGATCCCACCAAAAACTGTTTTAGTTCTTTATTTTTTGTTACAGGCTTTTTTAAAATCTACAAAACCAGTAAACTATGATATTGATTTAAGCAGAATAGATAAAAAGTTGACAGAATGCTTGATGCCTTTCCAGAGAGAGGGGGTGTGGTGAGTAACTTATCTATATAGGCTTAGTGTATTTTTATCATTATTTTAGTTTGTGAAGGTATGGATATAATTATTTTTGATTTGAGTTTTTTTAATATTTTTATTTTTGTTGACAAGTACTGCTGAAGTTACAATTACTTTTGTGTAACGCCATGTAAACAGTATTCTGTTATCTTTATGATGAAAAGTAAATTATGTTGACCTGTGTAAATTGTTATAGTATTTGTACAAATGTGAAATGAAATATCAATCATACTACTTGTCAAAAAATGTGAACTGACATCTTATAATAGATAAAGGCATTATATGAATGAATGGAGAAATGCAGTGATTATGATAAGCCTATAATTTTATAAATTCTGAGCTCTTACTTCTTTTGCTACATTAATTGAGCAGTTCAAGTTGCTCAAAGTATGGGAGATCTGTGCTAATTATTCTGATATATGGAGGTTATGTGAAATCCTTTTTTCAAATATGTTTTTGCTGTATTAGAGACTTGGAGGAATCTTTGTCTTTGAATACAGTTGTCAGGTAAAATTATGAAAGATTATCAAGAAAGTGAATTGTCAGGACTTGTACAACAGTACCTTACATCTGTCAGCAAAAGTAAATTATGTACATAACTTTTCTCCTATTGCATGTTTTGTCCATCTCTCAACTGCTTTGATGGGATTTATCTGTCATCTCGCACATGCATTGTTCCAATCTGTTCACCATCTTGTCTCTTTTTTTTAAGGTTCTTTCATTAAGCCTATCTTTCTTTAACATCCAGAATGCTGTTATTAATTGGTCCACTTCATTTCAAATCATTCTTTTGTTCTTGATCCTGAGACTGCAGTTTGTTAAGTTACTTTAGGGTTATGGTCAGGGTAGCTTAAAATGTAATAATGGATGTTTGTTAATCTGATACTTACATCGGTCGCCAATCTGTTTTACTGATATTCTACTGCAATAGATAAAAGTCAGAAATAATACTGAAATGAGAAGTCACTGTTGATACTTCATCACTGTATTGTTTGTGAAGTTAAACTGGTATCAAATTATTATGCCATAGGATAGCATCAGATCTTTGCAAGTTCTTTATGAAGAAAGCAGGCCATCAATTAAATTACTCCAGGAAAGCTTTCACAAAACCTCCAAATTTTCATGAAAGTCAAAATTTCACCTCTTGTTGAAAAGTTTTACAAAGTTCTTTAGAGTAATTTCATTTGCATAATTTCTAAGTTCATGTAACTGCACTTCGACTGTCAAAATTTTATGTTCCTCCACTGCGTGTTTTGAGAACAATTACAAGTCCAGCACCTCCTACAAAATCATGGACACAACTGGCACAGAGGGCGCTTGCCTTCCAATTGTGTAGTGAGCAGAATTTCTGGGGCTCATAAAGGCTTGGATCATGCGAAAGGATTTTCTGCTATTCTATTTTCACTCCTATCTCTCTGAAACTTTGTATACCATTTTGTAGACAAATGTTGTCTCAAATTGCTTTATTTAAGCACTTTTAAATTCTGAAAGTGTGTTTTAGTTATTTTAAAGTATTTAGCTTCTTTCAAAGATTTTTACCTCTAGGGGTTCCTCCTGATCACCTCTTTCAATTGACACAAGTCTCAGTTTTGTAGTTATTTTGATTCTGGCAAAATCTCAAATTTTCTTATTTTGCATTTAAATTTTAATTCTCTTTAAGCTCGCTTGGTGCACTCTCGAAACATAAAAAAACTACATTAATATGCTATAACTTTTAATGAAACTTTCTCAATTTCCTCAGAATTCGCTATTCTATCTTTTGGTAGCTGTCTCACTTTTCGCTTTATTTTTGATGCACAGTAGACAGTGATGCACATTATCTGTAATGTTTCTATGAAGTCGTTTACAATTTCAGTTACAAAAATCTTATTTTTCATCCTTAAATTTCAAACTTATTGTAAAACTGTTACTATATTATTATTATATAAATTTTTCTCTATTGTTTGAACATATTTTTGCCTTTCTAACTATTTTATTCCATAAATTGATTTTATTTTTCCCTCAAAAAACATACTTGTATTCCAATTTATATATTAATTTTTTGTATATAGCGTTTTACATCAGTCGGGTACTGTTGACACTTGCTCCTTGTTTTTTGTTTAATCCTTTTATGCGATTAATATCTGTATCATTTGTATCAGTAGTTACTCACAGCCTAAAATTTTGATCAGAATATGCTTCTCAATATTGACCACTCATTTCCATTTTAAATTTTGATTGTCTAATTAGATGACTGATATTCTATTGTTTAATGCATTTTTCATTGTCTGGTGATGCCATGCAGAACGCATGGCAAAATAGACTTTCAAATTGCTTTATCTTGTTTAATAAAAATTTTAGGCTATATAAACCTATTTCAAAATCACTTAAAAGGGGGTCTGTTCCATACCATTTTTACATACATTTTCTTAATATTGGATCACTTTGCAAATCGAAAATAAACCGATATCCTAAGGAAATGTAAAAATCTAGAAATTATATTTTATGTTAATGTTGTTTGTTCCCTCCATGTTCACTGATAGTACTTTTAAAGATGATGGTTTTAAACTAGAATCTTCATGGTCTAAAAATTTTAGCAAGAGAAATATTGTAATTTTAAAAATTCGCAATGCAATTGGATGGCCCGAACAAAACAGAAAGTATTAAATCTGAAATCATCAATTAATGAAAAGACCTAATCCAAATTTAATTGTAGTAGTAGGTTGTCAGAATAGGTATACATATTCTGACTAAAATTGGAGTAGATTAGTGAACTATAAGTAATATTGAGAAAATCAAAATCTCCTATATAATTTCCTAAGCTCACTCACCTTGATAGCTATTGGCTGGAGAACGGTGTCATGTGTGTTCACAAAACAGCAACCAGAGATACCATTAGAAGAAAATTGTGGTTATGTTCACAATTGTCCACAATGTCCAAACAACTGCTACCAAATTAATTGGCATAATACATTCATTATGTTTGCTTTTCGTAGCGTTTCATAGTTTAAAAATATTAAGTTCTGCGGCTGAAAAATTGTGGATCTGCTTTTCAGTAACATGTTTCTAATGAAAGCAACTTAAAAATAATTAAATTATTCATGGTCTCTGCTGTAACCACGAATGTCAATTGTTATTCCGGCTTAGGATAAATTTCAATTTTATTAAAACTTTTACAAATGTTGTTGCTTGACCAGAGTTTATGCATTATGGTTTATTTACTTTTTGGAATTTTGCTGACCTATTTCGTTAATGGACTTTATTCATATTCGCTGTACGTAGCTTGTTATGTTATTTTAAGTGGATATCAGAGCAAATATGTTAGCGAATCGACTATTCTTGCAATTAATTTCTTTGGAGTTGCTCAACTGTTTAATAATATGGAATGTATATTAAGTTCTCTGGTCGTTACAAAAACTATGACCAAATCAACGTTGTGCTTTCGAAGCAAACAGGAATATTTTTAATTTTGCAGGTAATTTTTCGGGTAAAATACAAGTCAAGTTTGTACTTAAGCAAGTTCAGGTCCATTACCTTTGAAACAATTATACAATTGCACTATTGTCCCTGTTCGTGTTTAATCCCTACCACTATCAATGCTTTTGAGTTCTTCAAGCTCAAGAGATTTTATTCACCATGAAACACAGGTCAAGTTTATATTTGGTCAAATCAGATCAACCTGTTATAATATTCTATCCTAAAAACTGTAACTATTCTAGATCCGTGATGATACGCAAAAAAAAACAGTCACGGCCTTACACTAGTCTTTAATATAATAGGTAGAAGGGCAGAAATAGGTACAGAAAATGAAGCAAAATCCAAAGATTAAGACTATGGCAATTGTTAAAAAAAAAAATCACTTGCTAGTCTGTCGTTTAGTAGGAAGCCCTAAGGCGGGTTTGTTTTGTGATCACAGAACAAGGAGCAGGAACTTCTAAAATTTTTCAAACCATGTAGAATTTGAGCAGTCAAGGAACGTTTTGGACTTCGAAATATGCAGAGCGATGTGAACTTAGAAACCTTCATGACTTAAACAACTTTATACAAGTTAGCAGAATTTGATCATGAGCTGAAATCTTAACTTCATCTATCATAAAACTTTGGAGTACTTTATGGAAAACTTCTTTGAGTGCTTGTGAATTGGTAATTCATGATAACCTGCTTTCTTCATTAAGGATTTTGAAGATTCCAATGCCAGCCTAGTTTTTACAAGCTGATACTGATATTCAATTCAAAGAACATTTTAGATAATATATAAAATTAGTAACAACAGTGACCTTTTATTTCCTTATGTTTACCCATTGTCTGTTGTCAGATATTCAAACAGATTGACGACCTGATCAACGAATCCTATCATCTTCAATGACAGTACCAATGATGGTAAGAGTTTAAGCAAATATCAAACAGTAAACCCCATGTGCATAGTTGTTTAACAACCATACCTAAAATAATTGATTCACTATTGAAAATGAAATGTGGCATTTTTCACACACTTTAGAGTTATGACTTTTATTTTCAAGTATTATTTCAACATTGGTTTAATTTTTAATTGAAAAGTCTTTTATTATTAAGATTATGTTTATATTACTAAGTTGCTATGTTAGTGGCTTCGAATTAAACTCTATTTATCAGTTTTGGAAAGCCGTTTTATCCATGACAAATTCTGTAAGATGCTGTGCATAGAGAATGCTTAGAAAATCTGCTGTTTGCTCTTTAAGAGTAATAGTAACTTCTGAGATTTTAAATTTGTTGTTTCTTCTTCTGACATAAGAAGTCATTCAACATTACTTTTACGAATTGAACTTCTGTTCTTAAATTCTAGCTATGGAATATCTAAAAATGGTCGCTGCCTTATAGCAGATGACATGGGACTGGGGAAAACCATTCAAGCTTTGGGGATAGCCCATTACTATCATGATGACTGGCCATTACTGATTGTTTCGCCATCATCTGTGAGGTAAGTCTCTGTTAACAGTTGCATTTATTTGTTCAGTTTCCTGTAATAAAAATAATAATGAGCAGGAAAAGGCAATGAAATTAAGTCAGAATAGGGAAATTGAATCCAACATTTACCATAGATGATGACAGTTGTGAATGTTGAACATAAAAAAAACCAATCACACTTTTCACTAAGCTGGCATTAGTGTGATCGCATCTAACCTTGTTAAGTGACTTGTCTACTTGCAAGAATAAGTTCAATGCCAAAATATTTCATTATATGTGATTGTCTTTTTTGTGTTGATCATTTACAGCCGCCGTCATCTATGGCAAGTGTTGGGTTGAATTTTCCTAGTTTTTCCTTAATATCATTGTGATAAAAATAATTATGTAACAATATTGTGTTTATTTTTATATAAATGTTGATTGTTTCATTACATGGGATGGCTGAAATGTGTTGTTTATTTTACTTGATGATTTTGCTGTAGGTTTGTTGTTGTTTGTGAGTGAATGCTTTCATCTACAGGGTGGCCCAAAAGTATGTATACAGTTACATATACATCGTAATTAATCCCGTAGGTGCTGAGAATGTCCACCTTCAGCACTGATGCATTCCTGCAACCTGTCCCCAACACCATCACAGGATATACCACCCCACTCTGTGACACCTGGCTGGTTCAATTGCATAGTTTTCATCGGCTGAGTACACACAGTTATGTCTGTTGAAGTGACCAGACAACTTAAAACAAGCTTCATCTGTCCACATGATTTTCGAAAGCAGGTCTGTTTGTTCAGTCAATTGATTGCCATTATCTCACAGAACTGTAGCCTGTGGTCTGGATCGTCCTCAACAAGGCCATGCAACAGTCTGGGGCGGTACGGCTTAAGGTGCAGCTGTTGCATCAGGCATTGTAATAGGGTATTTGATTACTTATTGAAAATGGTTTTAAATTGTTTATTGGTACACCTTATTCATCGAGTGAAGAGATTTTTTGACAAAAGTGAATTATTTTGCGTAAATTTCAAAGTTAAAATTTAAAGAATTTAAAAGCCCGCCAAAACACTCATTTGCTGCCTGGCGCGTGCAACGGCAGTCGTGACGTCACCCGTCTGTAAACGCTGCCGCTGGGAATGGAGCGTTTCCTATTACCCAAGTTTTCAACTATTTTTTATTGTTTATTGCTGGTTATTTCTTGTTATTAATGAAGGTTCGTTTTGAATATAAAATCGAAAACAATTTGGAAAAGCCTACAGCGGAAAAATATTGAAAGTAGACACCTTATTTGTGGGCCTAGCTATAGAAACAACCACTGAGTTTTATTCTGTGGAGCTTAAAAATGTGACAACTTCAATTTGATATTGCAACAAAGTCACTTACGATTTTCTGTGAATCTCATTTACACCGCAATTTCATAGAGTAAATGTGATAAGTTGTTTAAGGCGAGAATTATTAGGGTTGGTCCTGAGGTTCGATCCTTGCTTCGGAATATTTTCAGTTGGTTTTATTTTGTCATTTTCTTTGGATACTAGTTGCTGTTGGTTGCATTGCATAATAATTTTTTCCCGAAAATCCACCAGAAAATCAATTTAATTTTTCTTTTCTTTTTTCTGAAGGCTTCACAAATTTTTGGATAACAAGCGAATTACAACCATTTGAAACAACCAAAGAAGATTTCAAAAAGGAAATTGGACGTTACTTGCACACCAAAAAAAAGTTATTTTTTTAATGAAAATGACTTGCACATTAAAATTAAATATAGCCTAATAGACGCAGTTATGTCAGAAAGGTAACATACAGTTGTATCGTCACGTAAAAATTCCAACGAAAAGGACACAAAGCGTTCCGGAACTGTTGCAAGATTAGCATAAAATTTCTACATGTGATGTCACTTCGCGGGGGGGGGGGGGGGGGGGGAAATCCATTGTTCACGGCCGTGCACCTGTATTTTTTGCATGATATTCTCTCTCTGGTAAGTTTAAAAATAAAAACTTTTCATGTATGGTAGCAATTTGTTTCAAACACTTGCATGACGCTTAGCAACTATTATGAATTCTTCTAATAAAAACTTGGTAGTGCAGAAAACAGCAAACAAATCCCCGAAAAAATTCGCACAAAAAATATTATCCCAACCAAGGTTCCTCGAATGTAGGAGGTTCTGAATTCCATTACCACTCTTCAATCACGCAGCTATCCTGACACTACTTCTTAATTGCTTCTCTTTGTGTTAATAGTGAACACTTCACAGTTTCTTCATGTGAGATGAAGTGAAACGAGGTAGGTAAATGAATAAGCAAATTCAGTTTTATTGACAAAAAATATTATTTATCCATAATCTTTAATCTGCAATCAAGAAAAATGGCCCACAACATCCAGTTGTTCCGAGCGTGGTGGGTGAGCGGTTAACGCTCTGGCCTCGCATCCGGGAGGACGCCGCACAGTGTGATATTTTCTAAATCTAGAGGAACGAAAGTCAGTTTTGATAATTGTCTACGCAGGCAACATAGTTATTTATATTCAAAGTAGATGAACCATACTACTCGGAACAAAGGTTTATTTTCAACGAATTCACGCCTAACAATAGAAAAAATAGTTTGAACAATGGGTTTCCTGTGATCCAACGAACAAGCGCTTCAGTCGGCCGCGTTAATCCATTGAGTTTGGTCGATGATTACGCTGTATTTCTGCGTGTTAGTAGTGATTTGTGTGTTGATATTGCTTTTGGCGAGCTTCAAGGTAAGTTTACGCATGATTTTTCCGTGATACAAAAGCATCATTAAAACAGAACTAGATTATTTTTAATTAAAAAAAAAAAAAACTACTGAGCCAATTTCATGTTGAGTTAGTTCATTATACCGATCTCTTACTATATTTATTTGAAAGAGCTGCTTATTAGCTACAAGAAATACCTTAATTTGTTTGCGTATATTTGCGACACCCATACAACTTTTCTTTATTTTCAGCATGACTGCACAAATTTCGCGTACAGAATTTTTCGATGTATGGTTTGCTAACACAAAACAATCAATCTCTAACTTTCAATTTAAATATAAATGAGTCTCAAATAGAAGCTGTTACATTTTTAAGCTCAGTAGAATAAAAGTCAGGGTTTTTTTTATAGCCAGCCCCACACATAAGGCGTCTATTTTCGTTATTTTTCTGCTCTAGGCTTTTACATGATGTTCTCGATTTTGTATTCAAAATGAAATTTCAGTAATATCAAGAAATGACCAGCAACAAACAATAAAAATAGTTGAAAACTTGGATAATAGGAAACTCTCCATTCCTAGCCGCAGCGTTTACAGACGTGTGACGTCACTCAAGCTACCACCAATCCTAGGGCGTTTTCTGTCACGTGACCAGAGGTAAGAAAAGTATAATTTTTATTTCGCTTTTTTATTAAAAACAATCCACTTTTCAAAATTGATAAAATTAGCTTCCTGAAGCATTAATCTATGAGAATGAGTTCAATTTATAATATTTTTTTAATGTTGTCAAATACCCTATTATACCCAGCTCCCAAGATGCACGATGTGTGGACTTCTTTGGACTGTTTAGGAATGTAAGGGCTGCCTTCATCTTTTTTTTCCTGTGTCGACAGCGTGCGCGGTCATCCAGACTTTGGTGCATTGGTGATGGAACTCATGACCTCATACTTGTCTCTGATCTGGTAAATCGTAACATGTGACAGCCCAGGGAAATGAAATTGCTCTTCCTACAACCTACCATGATCTCTGAATTTTCTTATTTCCAGTAGGTCTTAAGGATCCACCATCATTGCTTCTCACTCAGATTTCCATCCATCGTTTACCCTAGACACAAAAGAAAGAGCATAATCAATTATGTAATTTTAGAAAAATATAAAAATAATCAGTTTGTTAAATTGGATCATAAAACATGTAGAGTTACAAATTATGGCTAAATTCAATTAACGCGGAACTCAGAAACCAAAGTGAAAATTTATGATTTCCCCTAAAATCCATCTTAAAATTGTATATGCAAACTTTTGGGCCACCCTGTATATCTATAAAATGAAAACCGGATAAATTTGAGCTATAAAAACTTAGAAACTACTGAATAGATTGCGATGGGGTTTTCACCGTCTAAATACTTAGAATCTCAATTGAACTGTTAGGTATTTCTTATGTTACAACGTTACATAACACAGAAGGATTAAAAGAAATTCTGAACGTATGGTGACAAATTCCAATGATGGAACGACTAGATGTTGCATACTTCGCACTAAACACACAACTACAGTGTCTCTGACCATAGCCTTTAATGAAAGCAATAAAATCACTCTCCAATAATAACTATTTTTCACATTAACAAAACTTAAAATAGTCTTTCCTTTAATACAGGATATTCAGCCTTTAAAAGCCATAGATGGCCGTATTGAATGCAAGAAACTAATAACGAAAAAACAACAGAGATTTTCTTATATCACAATTTCTGTCAGCACAACTACAATGTCTCTGGCAATCATCTATAGCATTCCGTTCACAATAACATGGCGCCACAATTTCTAACTCAAAAGTAAAGATTTTTTTTTTCACATCTCTTTTAGTTCTGAATACTTGATATGCAATTCTGAATACCTGATATTCAAGTGTATGGGTACGGAATATATTTTAATTTTGGAACTCCAGTTGCAGATGAAGTAGCATACTGGGAACATTATTAGCTTCAGAGGAAGATGAAGCAACATACTAAGCCACATTTAATGTTTGATACTGTGAAAACTCGATCAAAATCGATTCAGCAGTTTTCAGGTAATGCTAGATTATTAGTGAAATAAATGTGTCCTAATGTCTTAATTCTAAAATTTAGCTGTGACCACAAGCTTTCAAATTCTGAAAATCCATTCAAAATCTGTATTTCCTGTGTGATGCCGGAATAAACATACACATTCCAGATATATTTTTACATATGTGGTACGTATTAATGTGTATATGGTCCATGTTTTGATTTTCGAGCAGCAACATTAGCAGATGTAACTAGGTTGAAATGTAACGTGGACTAAACTTAAAACTGACATTCCATATCAAAACATCCAAACAACCCCATTCTTTGAACTGTACTGCTAAATCACCATTTAGTTTACTACCGGACATGGCCTGTACGAAATCAATGAAGTTTGGTAGGCATAATTTTATTTGGACGAATAATAATAGTGTACGTGTAAATCAACTGCAACTCACTTCTTTCTTGGTAGGGTGCGGGTGAATTTGGGTTTGCTTTAATTCCGGAAATTGATGGTATGAATTATATGAAATTTGGTAAATGTTTCTCATTGTATGAATAAAAATAGTGTATGGGCAAATCAATGCCAACTAGACCGGGCAACTCCGGGAACTCTGCTATTCAGTAAAGGTGTAGCAACAAACAATCAGTTTAAATCGAAAATCTCCTCACTGTGAGTTCATTGTGTACATATACCTGTTCATGTAACTTATCTTATTCATGATTAACTTTTAAATGAAAATATTGTGAAGTGTTTTAATGTTTATGAATTCATAGTGTCCTTCTTGCCTTTATTTGTGATAAGTGGAGGGCTTACTTTCCTTATATTTATAACTAGCTGATGCCCACAATTTCGTTCGTGATTGTAAAGAAGTTTGATTGACAGCTGCCAACATGTAACAACCATAGTGCATGATGGTAGACTTGAGGCTAATACCACACACAAACATTAGTGATCTGTGCAGGGCATTTATGGCTGCAAAGTGAAAAATAAGGACACATGTCCATGGTCGAAATATGGTATTGCTCTTCGTCGACCGATTTCAAGCACCATATGTCCGACACCCCAATAGCTACCAAAATGACACCACCATGCTGCACAGTAGGAGACTTGAGACACAACCATCAGTGGACTGCGCTGGGTAGTTTTGGCTGTGGAGTGAAATATAGGGAAACGCATGCCTATTTTTTTATCAGGTCCACCACTTTCAACCACCATATCTACCACATGGACACAGCTACTGACATGCAATCACCATAGTGCATGATGGAAGACTACAGGCTACTACCACACACAAACTCCCATGGTCTGGGCTTGGTAGCTCTGGCTACAATGTGAAATACATGGACACATATGTCTTTGATAGAAATAGGAAAACGCCCTGCAGTCGACCACTTTCAACCACTATATCTCCCACACACCCACAGCTACCAAAATCCAGCCAACATTGTGCACGATCGGTGACACTATGCTGCTACCACGCACAAACACCAGAGATCTGCACTAGATAGTGCTGATAATTGATACATAGGGACATATACACTGAGGAGCCAAGGAAACTGGTACACCTGCCTAATATCGTGTAGGGCCCCTGCGAGCACGCAGGAAGAGCCACAACATGACATAGCATGGACTCTACTAATATCTGAAGTAGTGATGCAGGGTATAGACACCAGGCATCCTGCAGGACTGTCCATAAACCCGTAAGACTATGAGGGGGATGGTTATCTCTTCTGAACAGCACGTTGCAAGGCATCCCAAATATTCTCAATAATGTTCATGTCTGGGGAGTTTGGTGGCCAGCAGAGGAGTTTAAATCTCAGAAGAGTGTTCCTAGAGCCACTCTGTAGCAATGCTGGACTGTGTGAGGTGTTGTATTGTCCAGCTGGAATTGCTTCATGTCCATCGGAATGCACAATGGACATGAATGGATGCAGGTGATCAGCCAGGATACGTTGTACGTGTCACCTGTCAGAGTCGCATCTAGATGTATCAGGGGTCCCATGTCACTCCAACTGCACACACCCCACACCATTACAGAGCCTCCACCAGCTTGAACAGTCCCCTGCTGACATACAGCAGTCCACGAATTCATGAGGTTGTCTCCATACCCGTACACGTCCATCCGCTCGATACAATTGGAAACGAGACACGTCAGACCAGGCAACATATTTCCAATCATCAATAGTCAAACGTCGGTGTTGACTGGCCCAGGAGAGGCATAAAGCTTTGTGTCACGCACCCAGCAAGGGTATGCGAGTGGGCCTTCGGCTCCGAAAGCCCATATCGATGACGTTTCGTCGAATGGTTCACACGCTGACACTATTTGATGGCACAGCATTGAAATCTGCAGCAATTTGCAGAATGGCTGCACTTCTGTCACGTTGAACGATTCTCTTCAGTCGTCTTTGGTCCCTGTTCCTGCAGGATCTTTTTCCACCTGCAGCGATATTGGAAATTTCATGTTTTACCAGATTCCCTGAAACTCACGGTGCACTCGTGAAATGGTCATACGGGAAAATACCCATCTAATCACTACCTCAGAGACGTTGTGTCCCATCTCTCATGTGCTGAATATAACACTACGTTCAAACTCACTTATATTGTGATAACCTGCAATTGTAGCAGCAGTAACCAATCTAACGCCTATGCCAGACACCCGTTGTCTTATATAGGCATTGCCGACCACAGCGTCAGTACACTAAGTGTTTACATATCTCTGTGTTTGCATATGCATGCCTTTACCAGTTCCTTTGGCTCAGTGTATTTGGTGGAAATGTGAAAATCCCTTATGCCGACCACTTTCAACCATCCATATCTTCCACACCCCTATAGGCACCGGCATCTATCCACCATAGTGCACAATGGGAGACTTGATGCGACTACTACACACAAATGTCCAGTGTATAGTAGTGGCCACAAAGTGAAATATACGGACACACATGTCTTTGGTCGAAATACGAAAATATCCCTGATTAGGCCACTTTTACCCACAGCTATCAAAATTCGGCCATCGTTGTGCAGGATCAGTGACACTATGGTGGCCAAATTGACTGAGTTAATAAAATTTACATATTAGGGAGTGTGCATAAAATACTTGGCTCCGTCGGGGGGGGGGGGGGGGGGTTGGCTGGAAAGCTACACTGGGCTATGTGGGAGGGGGGGGGGAAAGGGAGGGTTTCTGAGCCAGGCCACGAAGCTTTTCACTCATAATATTTGTCACAGTTAAAATGAGATACAGAATACACAACAGCTTGTAAATATTTATTTCCGCCATTTAATTATCCCCATATGTAATTTATGATAGTCTGGTAAGAAAAAACAGTACATATCTAAAAGAGAAAAGGCTACTTGGGGGGAAAAGGGGGGAGGGTAGAGACAAATGCCACGTTGGGCTACATGGGGGGGAGGGGGGGTTCTCAGTAGGCCAAAATGGAGCTAAGTGGTTTATGGGTGCTCCCTTAGTGGAACTACGTTAATCTAATACTTAAAGTCCATAAGGGACAGATTTTATTTAATAATTAGTAGTTTTGTTTCTCTCCTCCTAATTAATTTCCAAGAAGACTATAAATTAAACCAGCTGCAATAAAAAGTTGTTCACTAGGTGCCAAATTTTGTGGATGTAACAAATAAGTACACACTTTATCATTATCTCTTGGCCGCCCCTGAAAAATTCTATCACTCTTATCTTGCACAATCCAGCATCAATGTCATCCTAGGACACAGTAACCCAGTATTGCGTTACTGTTTCTTAGGATGACATTGATGTAGGATGGTGTAAGATAAGAGTGATAGAATTTTTCAGTGGCGGCCAAGAATAATGACAAAGTGTGTTCATACTATATGTGCAAAATCGTGATATCCTATGTTCAGTTTCCATCATAAAATAGTATTCTCAGTTAGTGAGGGCTGATTTTCTTTAGTATATTAATTTATTGATGATTTTCATATCATGATGGTGAGATTGATGTCATTCTCTATTACATTATGTTCCTCTTCACTGCAGTTTGTTAGCATGTTCTCCAGATTAAAAGACACTGCCTGACAAAAAAAAAGTGAAGCACTCAGAATGGGAGGGAGAAATGAATCTTAATGGGTTGAGAAGGTATATTATTTCAGTGATTACAAAATTGAGTCAAATTTACAAAGTATTTTACTGTTTGAACCCATTTGTGAGTATGATGTTCTGGATGCATGTACTGATTCGGTTTCTAAGGGTGTCATGAAGCCATTGTATCTTCTCCTAGGGCAAGCTGGCCCACAACTGTTGTAACTGGTCATTGATATCCTGGATACTGGCACAGGGATGGAGTTGACATCCAATATAATGCCATTGAGGATACAATAAACAGTTTTACACCAATGACAATGGAGTTAGAGCTCTTAAATTGATTGAGTCAAGTATGAAGAAAATAAACATTCAGTTTTGAGATGTGATTTTAGTTACTAAAAGACTAACTAGAACTTTAAATTGCTCTCAACTGAAGACTCATATTGTAGGCTGCAATACTTTTTTTGAGCAGTAAAAGCAATGAGTTTCAAGAATTATTCCAAATGTTTTTGATGCACAATGCGAAGCTCTAAAAGTGTGGGTAAAAGTAAGTAAATAATACATGGTTTGTATTAAAGTTTTTATTAGTGTTAAGTTTCCAGTTGTCATAACAATCATTTATTTCTTTCTTAGGGTAAGAATGTGACCATTGACTTCTTCAAGTCAGAAATAGATTAGCACAGAAGTTCCCAAACTCTTTCAGTTCATAATGCACTTACAGCTATAGTATTTTGTCATGGCACCCTTGTTAAAACATTCTGGTGTAATTTTCCACACTGGGCAACAGAATTAGGGAAAAAGGAAGGTCACTGTGACTCCTTATAACAAGATTTTTCCACCCCTTTTGTTGCCACACTGGGCAAAAACAGTGGAGCTAAAAAAAGGTCACCACCAAATCAATTTTCCATTTGCCACCAACACTGGAAATTCCATTAATAAAGAATAGAAATTGTAACAACTCTTTTTTTAAAGAATTTTATAGTGTAATCAACAGAAAAATATTGAAATACGAAAGGTGAAAATATTCAATGATAATTTATTAAATGTGACATGAGAGTTGTTGATCTCCTCACAGTTTTTCAAATCACAGGATAAGACTCAATATTGCTACTCTCATTTCTTGGTCCACATTGATTTTTTAGTTATACTCTTTATTACAGCTACAACTGAAAATCTGGCTTCACATAAATATGATGTTGAAAAAGGAATGAGAATTCTTAAAGCTTTTGAAATTAGAGTTGAACTTTCATGACCATTAACCAAATCGGAACAAACAAATTTTGTTTTAAGACTGTTGTTGCAAGAGAGTTGAATGAGATTCTCTTCTTCTTGCAAAGTTAACTCTGGCAGAGCTAGAGCTTGAGCATGGAAAGGATCTTAAATCCAAGCAAATTTTTTCAACATTATCTTCCGTAAAGTATTTTTCAAACCATTCAGTGAGGTCTGTAAGGTGTTCCATGAAAAGGGACAGCAAATTTTGTGAAACAATGGCAGCATTATGGACCGCGTAAATGTGCAATTCAGGGAAACAATCTTGAAAATTATCCTGAATAATTTTTCTTTTCCACAACTGCATCTTTTTCCTAAATGCAACATTTTTTCTCTAAAATTTTCAAGATGTGCATGTTATTGCCTTGCAGCGACAAATTCAAAGCATTTAATGTGTTAAATATAATGCACAAATATGTTAGTTTCAGAAAAAAGTCTGGCCTGACAATGTACCTTGTGTTTGCATGATCTTCCTCTTGCAGAAAAGTGTGAATTTCTTGACATAATTCGAACACACAGGATAAGACATTTCCACTTGAAAGCCATCATGATCTGCAGTTCAGCTTATGGAAGAGGAGCTCTATGCTGGAGGTTTCTGAGCATTAGCCTTTACTTCTAACTCTGACCCTGTCACTTACTTGAATTGGTTAGATTCTTTGTCACTATTATTTGTAAATCTGGGTTCACAGTCTCAAGAAACGGCCGCCACCATCAGTGAGAAGGAAGTAGTTTCATAGAATTTATACAAGTCTCAGGTTGTACTAACTATGAAAATGAAATCAAAAGTCACTGAAAATTTGGTTTATATTCTTCAACTTGCCCAACAGTTCTGATACCATTTACAAGTAAGGCTTAATATCAGCTTTGTTTATTATAGAAGATGGCAGGTCCACTGAATGACAACAATCTTCTAAAGCAACACTGAGTCAGTTATTGGAAACCCTCATTTTAAACTTTTAAGATCACTGAATTCACTTCATGATCAGATAAATGTCAATTATATCCAAAGTTCCATACTTTCAGGTTACAATGCCAAAACAGTTCCTATCAGAAATCTTAAGCATCATATTCCGTGTACGCATGTGGTCTCCCTACTGATCTCACAGCAATACACACTCAGAGCATCCCTCTGTGCTTGGAGTATCCTTCGTGCACGACCACACCAAACAAAGTCAACTTTAAACTGTGCCATTTATCAGCATGCACATCATCCTTTATGGCTGTGGCCAGGAGTCCAAATGTGTACTCTAATTTTACCGTCTTTTTTATTGAATGTTTCAGACTTCTAGACTTTGTTAACTTGTTTTATAAATTATTTTATGAATTAATACCATTTCAAATACTCCAAATGTGCGCTAAATTAAACTTTCTTTACTTTGATTCTGCTGGCGGTTATCTGTTACTAATACAACCTCCAAATTTTACTGTAAAAATAATTTATTCGCGAATTGCTCTGAAACTTTCTCAATAAACAGATGTTAGCTTAATAAACATTTTCTATCCTCATGACTTTTTCCAAAGGAGCCTTACTTTTGCTGTAATTTGGCTTTAAAGTCAGCACATGTTTTTACGCCAGCAAATGTTATTAAGTTTGCATTTCTTTCTTAATTATTAATCTTATTCAATACTTACAGTCCTACTTTGTCTCTAATATCCTTCTCTGTCTTATTTACTTCTAATATTATGGATTACAGTCATCAATTTCTCTTAAACTGCAAATGAAAAGTGAAAAATTACCATAGTCAGTTTACTCCCAAACTTACATATTATGATCTTAATATCAGTTATTTGTGGTATTTTATTTCCTATTCTGGTTCTTGATGTGCATTTCCTCTTATTTTACCACCAAACTAAGGATTTATTTGGTGTAAAATGAATCCGAACACTTCTGATCTGAATTTCTGTTAAAATATTTATTGCTCAGCTTATTTTAACCTACACATTTTGTTCTTTAAATTCTCTAGTTTCATTTTAATACTATTTCATTTTTTGTTTGGTGTCTTGAGAGAGTAACACAGGTGTTTCTTTGTGTCATGCCTTATAGTAACTGTGGAAAAATCATTAATATCTTTTAAATTCCTTGTCCATATGTTAAAAATGCTATTGATGCTTACTATTCCCCTACTTTTCCTATCTTACTTTTATCTTTTCCGCCTTTAATATGCTCTATTCACATTTCTTGTAATTATCTGTTAACTTTTCATAACAGCTTTCATTAACAATGTGAGACCAACGGGAACCTTCCGGCATGCCTAATAAACTATTCCATTACAAGTGCCAATGGCAATACATAATTTTTTCATCAATCTGACTTTCAGGGGCATGGTTTTTATGTAGCTTACTGCTTCTATGATACATTTAAATCCAAGTTCAATTGAGAACTCGTCGAGTTTGATGCAAGTGCTTCCCTGTGGATGATGCAATGAGTCCACATAGCATTCTGTGCCTTGTTGCAAATAAGCCCCTGCAATCCACCATAGCTGCCAGATGCTGGTCGAGCATCATTAGTACATATACCGATGCACTTTCCCAATCCAAATCATTTTCTGTTATAAGCATCTCAAACAAGTCTTTAGCCTTTGCACGTTCAACAATATCTTTGCAGAAGGTCTTCAACAATAATATTATCATCTAGAAAGCATACATAACAAATAAGATTAGCACTTTTATTATTGTCAGTGGCCTCATCAAGTTGCAGTCCAAATTCCTTGCCTTTTGTTTTCTCTATTAATTGATCATTGAGATCTTCAATCATATGATGGACTATGACTAATAGTGTAGTTAGATGAGGTACCTTTGACATTAGTTTTCTCGCTGATTCTCCCACCATAATATTAACCATGTCAAGAGCAGCAGGAAGAATAATCTCTTCAGCAATGTTGTGAGCTTTTTTGCGCTTTGCCACTCTGCATGCTACCTTGAAGGATGCCATGAGAGCATTGCCAGGAACTGAAGATTGTTTTTTTTTTGTTTTTTTTTTTTTTTTAATAAATTTTTCAACTACCATTTTCAAAGAGTGACCACACTGCAATCTTTCTTCATTGTTTACTTCTACTAATGTGAACCCAAATTCCAAATAACTATCATCATATTTGCTATCTTTACGTTTTTTTGCTCCACCTCTTATCAATGCTTGATCACTCTCACTTGAACTGCCGGCATGTTGATTTAACAAATATCTTTCCATTTTGTCACAATTCTTACTTAAAATAAAGCAAATGACCTCCTCTGATGTGTGTATGTTTCGTACTGAGCAGATACAATTTACAGTAGAACTCCAATTATCCGAATCGCTGATTATCCGAATTGCTTTTTAAATTAAAACAAAAATGTACTGCGATTCAAAATATAATGTTTCTGCCTTCATACCACATGAAACTTCTCACTGTCAAGCGGATGAGTGACTTTCCTACTAGAAAACAGATGAATACAGTCAAATAGCTTACTTTGACAGAGATGTTCAGCAAGCAATGACTTTATTTACAGCATCGTACGTACTGTACATACTGTACTAATGTACAGCACTTGTAACTATGCTTAACATGTAAAAGTGTTGCCTTTTCATTCAATAAATTAAAAGCTCTTTTCCTTTAAATATAGTTTTTTCTCCCAATTTCAACATACATACAGTAATTAATTAAAATTGACCCTTTTTCGTAAAATAATCCAATTATCGATTATCTGAATGGGGTCCAGTCCAAATTGATTCGGATAATTGGAGTTCTGCTGTATATGGTGACTGTTCATGGTCAGCATGTACTTTCGCAAAGTATACGCTAGCGCTCCAAGTATCAGTTGAGAGAATTATGTTGTGATATGACCTAAACGTGATAGTTTTAAATACTTATTATGCTGGACTGCTGAGTGAATAACTGTCCGAAGATCGCAGATGGGTCGACTTTAGATGCTGCGGGGGAAGAGAGGGGTATTAGTGTACAAGTGTAATTATCTATCAATGAACGCAGTGAGAGCGAGGCACAAAATGTGCCCAATTGGAAGTTTTAATTGTTTGAGGAGCATCCCTACTTACTCCTTACAGCACCCTGGGGCACCATGGCGCATTCTTTAGGAGCCCCTGAGTTAGCATATTGCTGAAATTATCTCCCTCGATGAATCATGCCTCAGAGTTTTGTTATGGTTGCTTCAAATTTGCTATTCCACAAAAAATCTTAAAATGTGGCAGCTTTCACTACCCATCGTAGTCACTTTGTTATGTAAACCAACTCGAACCACGACGCCCATCTCCACTGCTTGCAAGCCAAGCACTGAAGTGTCTGTGCTGTGTTCCTAAGTACCAATGGAGACTGGCTTGCAGCATGACAATTTCAGTTGTGGCAATGTTTGACATGTCTCGTGCTGAAATGCCATGTGGATTTGTGTGGCTTCTGTCTGAACCAATGTCCGGGATGTTTGCAGTGCTTAGAGGACCTGCACCTTAAAGAAGTTGGTAAAAAGGGAACCGGGATGTTTGCAGTGCTTAGAGGACCTGCACCTTAAAGAAGTTGGTAAAAAGGGAACACAGAAAACAGGTAGGCAGTAGTGAAGAATTAATAGTATCTAAGGAGGAAGCTAAGTATGTGTTTGCTTAAGAATATTGTGACTGAAAGAGAACCTCTGAATAATGCACCTAGAAGTTTCTATGGTAATGTTTGAAAATTATGAGGATGAGAAAGTACTCAAGAGGATTAATGAAATATTCCACTTACTTTTTTGGGATTCACGCTGCTTTGATCAATATTTTACTTCTGACGGTTGTCACACCGCTCCACGGTTAATCTTCACTCTGAGCTAATTGTTTTGGTTACGGGCACAGGGTGTGAGCTGTTCCAGAGATGTTGTTAACATTGTAGATTATGTATTGCGATTGTCCGAGAGTGCACATTTTCACATTTCACTTAAGCCATAGCCACCGTCTTTATTGAAATTTTTGAGTTGTTTGAAAATTTCTATTGATACCCTTATTTTCTGTTCTAGGAAACATTTCAGTTGTGTTATTATTTTCTGTCTTCTCCCATTGAATTTTATGATCTTCTTTTACCTGACATTCTACTACAGCTGATTTTTTTGTTTGAGTCTTGCGTGACAACAATGTTCTTTTAGTCTTACAGTAAACGCTTGGGAAGTCTCGCTAATATACACCTCTCCACAATTGCAGGGAATCTTGTATACTCCACTTGCATGTAATGGTGGTCTGAGATCCATAGAAATTTTCAAACAACTAAAAATTTCAATAAAGGCAGCAGCTATGGTTTAAGTGAAATGTGCTAATGTTTACTCGCGGACAATTGCAAAACAAAATCTACAATGACATCAAGTCTCTAGAACAGCTGACACCCACTGTCAGTAACCAAAACAATAAGCTCAGCATTACAGAGTGGTGTGACAACCATCAGAAGTGATACTTCACTTCTAAACAGCCGTGATGAAGGCCCCAGGATGGGCGCTGAAACGTCAGGTGTAAAACATGGTCAAAACAGCGTGAATCCCAAAAAAGTAAGTGGAATATTTGATTAAAATGATGCCTGCTACTGGTGACATGAAAAGGTTAGAGATATTAAGAAAGCAGTTTTACAATGGCATTAGCAACTACCAAGCATGGATGGAAAAGGAAAATATTAGAGGAAGAAATCCTCTATATAAGTAGAAATCAGCAGTCTAGAAAATTATAAATAGATCTTGTGGATGTTATTATTTAAATTTATTTCCAAGACAGTGGAGGGGAGATGAGATGAGTATGGTCGAAAGTTATAGACTGATTAATTTGACTGTGGATTGTTGGTAAGTAAATGTAAAGCCTGGTATGCAACTGCATCAAATATGATTGTGAGGAAAGAAAGTGGTTTGTGGATGAGAAATATAAATTTAGGAGAGGGTATTTATATTACTGTCAGTTAGTGAATTTCATGTAAGATGTGAGGGTTGTCCACAAAACAAGTTCCTTTTCCAAATATTACTGTGATATTAATGCTGTCCCAATTTTGCATATGTGTGGCCAATTAATTGCAAGGCAGAGACACAGTGTGCATACAGTTGTGTGTGTGGGTTAATAATATAGAACAAAATTGAGATTCTGCTGCTTGTGAAATTAGACCCATGTTACTTTTCTTGAATGCATGTGTTCACAGTGTCTTGAAAAATGGAGAAAATTAGTTCCATGTTTTGTTTCTTGAATGCAAGAGACACTAAAGTGACCAAAATTCACTATCAAATTTGCCATGGGTATGGGGAAATGCAATGAGTAATTCAATTCTAGGAGAGTTAAATTTTTTAGAATAAGATCCATTTGTGAATGAGAGTGAGAATGACACACAATTGTCACTGTGTGTCTGCTCTCAGCTTGTTTTCATATATTCACATGCCATTTGCAGCTGTATTGTCTGTCTGTGTGCTGAGCTGTAAAAGTTTATAATATTAAGAAAATTGATTTACTAGCCGACTGTGAGATGTGATCTATAATTAGATTCATGATTGCAAGAAATTAATAGTGAATAATAATAATAATGAACGTAATGGTACAATTTATAGTAAAGTTGGAAAGTGGCTGAAAACAGGCAGATTAATGTACATGATGAACCATGTCCAGGCCAACCTTCTCTGATTTCTGAAGATTTGTTTGTGATGTGGTCAACAAATTTCGAGAGGACCAATAATTCATGATATCACAGTTATATATATATATATATTTTGTTTTATGGGCTTCAAGCTCAGTTTTGTACACTATTGTTGAGGAGACACTGGATTGACAAAAATTGTGTTGTCGGAGGGTTCTAAGACTGCTTTCTTACAATCACAAAACAAAAAGATTGTACTCTGCTTTACCATTTTTAACTTGGTACCAACAAGAAGGAGATGAAGTTTTGGACAACATCATTACAGGAAACTTGGGTGTGAGCGACAGTCAGTGGAATGGCGAAACACATAATTGTCAACCAGAGTGAAAGCTAAACACACAATTTCAGGACGAAAGATCATGGCAACTGTCTCTTGGGACATGAAATGGGTTTTGCTATTAGATTTTATAGTGAGAGGCACAACGATCAATTCTGATGCATATACAAGGTTTTTCAAAAAGGACTTTACAACTTTGAAAATTCATATAAATTTTATGAAACAAGGTTGTTTTAAAGGAAAAACTTCAGGTTTTGACTCGCGTAGTCCGCTAGTGCCTAATCGCGCCACACAAGTGCTAGCGGCAGTTACGTTAAAGATGGCTGCCTTCACTGGACCCGAGCGTGCTAGCTGTGTGTTTTGGTTTGAAGAATCGAAGTCTGCGACAACAGTTCAGCGTAATTTTCATACCAAGTACGCTAAAGATCCTCCTAGTAGGCCTACAATTTATGAGTGGGATAGATGTTTTGTAGAAACAGGGTGCTCAGTAAAACATAAAAAAACCCTCCGGTCATCCAAGCACATCTGACGAGGTCGTTGAGCAAGTGAGAAAAAGTTTTGTCAACAGCCCTACGAAATCTCGTTAGCTGCAAGTCCCAAATACGACGGTTTGGCGTGTGTTGAGAAAACGTTTGCATTTGAAACCATACCGATATTAGCTTTTACAAGCAATTAAAGACACTGATAAGATTGCACATAGGAACTTCTGTGTGGATATGTTAAATTGAGTGGATGATGATGAACATTTCTTGGACAACATAATCTTTTCTGACGAGTGTACTTTTCACTTAAGTAGCAAGGTTAACACACATAACTAGGATTTGCGGCAGTGAAAATCCACATGAAACGTTGCAACATGCTCGTGATAGCCCTAAAGTGAACTTTTTTTGTGCGTTGAGCAAGAGGAAAATGTATGGCCCCTTTTTTCCCAAGAGAGAAACATCAACGGGATAGTGTACCTTGATATGTTGCAACAATTTTTGATACCACAGATTGATGAGGATGACCGAGAACGAAATGTTTTCTTTATACAAGATGGCACACCACCACACTATCTGACTGATGTCCGGGATTTTCTCAGTGACCGCTTTCCAGGTCAATGGATTGGCCGTGATGCGCCATTGCATGCCCCCCCCCCCCCCCCCCCCCCCCCCCCCCCCGTCCTCAGACCTGACACCGCTAGATCAGCGGTCGGCAACGCGCGGCCCGTGACCTCTCTATTTGCGGCCCGTGTCCGCCTTAAAAAAATCATATCGAAAGCCCATGTAATATAATAATAAAATATAAATGTTTAAAAGAGTGAACAGCGCAGCGAAGAACAATGCGAACAGAGGAGGACAAGTGCAAGCGGAAACGATTTCCCCACTCTCTCCTATGATTGAAACAATAGGTCAGCGTTAACAATAATCTTCTCTCGCTCGCCCGCCGTCCGTCCGCGCTGGCTGTGTCATTGAGTGAAACAAGTTATTTCATGTGTGCACGCCGCCGCCGCGGCCCTGTACCTATGATTTAGTTATTGTTCTGTGACCTATGAGTACCTACTATTTTGTTTACAGTTCGGTGTGAGATATTGATAGTTCATACAATACCATAGCGAAATTAAGTGACATTTTTCCAACACGGCTTTTATTCTTACGTTATTCTTGGCATTGTTGGTTATAAGTTTTACTGATGGCTACAAAAAAAGGAAGTTAATTGAAGAAAATAGAGTTCAACGATGCATGGACAGATTTATACTTTTTTTATTAATTGCAACGGAAAACTGCTATGCTTAATATGCCAAGAAACCCTTCCTATACAAAAATAATATAACATCAAACGTCACTATGATACCGAGCATAAAGAAAAGTTTGCGTGCCTCGTTGGTGATTCTCGGAAAAACAAAATCAACCCAATAAAATCTTCATTCAAGAACCAACAAAGTGTTTTTAAGGTGCAAATTCAAAGTAACGAGTCAAATATACGTGCGAGTTTAAGGGTGGCGGAAATATTTGTCAAGTCTGGGCAACTGTTTACCGACAGCGAATTAATAAAACAATGTGCCTTAGCTAGGGCTGAAGAGGTATGCCCAGATAAAAAAAAAAGGAAATTTGAAAATATAAGCTTATTTGCCAGAACTTGTACCCGGCGCACTGAAGAGTTGGGCGCTAATTTATGCGAAAAACTTCGGGAAAAAGCACAAAAATTTGAATGGTTCTCATTAGTTACCGATGAAAGTAATGATGTGTCGGATACTGCCCAGCTTCTAAAACTTGTTCGTGGAATTGATAAGTACTTCAGCGTGTTTGAAGAACTTTTACAGTTATGTAGTTTGAAGGGAACGACTACGAGGGAAGATTTGTTTTGCCACTTAGAACAGGCAATGACGTCAGTGCAATTAGCGTGGGAAACATTGATAAGTATAACAACTGACGGAGGTAGAAACATGAGTGGGTAAAACAGGGGCCTGGTGGGTAGAATTAAAACAAAATTGGCAGAGATAGGATGTTAAATCCCGATATTTTTCGTTGCATTATCCACCAAGAAGCGTTAAGTTCCAAAGTCGTTTCATGGAGAAAAGTAATGGACATCGTGATATCCACTGTAAACTATATCAGAAATAATAGTTTGACACATCGTCAATTCCGAGAGTTTCCATCCGAAATGGAAGCAGATCTTCAAGTTGTCCTTTATTATTCAAAAGTTAGATGGTTAAGTGGAGGTGCAGTACTGAAAAGATTTTTCGATCTCAGAAAATAAATCAATACTGTTATCAATTAGAAACGTAAATCTGTTCCAGAGGTAACAGACCCTCAATGGTTAATAGATCTTGGATTTTTGACAGATTCAACTCATGAATTAAATACGCTGAATGTCAAGCTTCAAGGGAAAAAAAACTCATATCTGATATGCATACAGATGTAAAGGCGTTCCAAACTAAAAACCGGCTCTTCATAAAACATATGGATGAAAAAAATTAGATCACTTCCCGAATTGTCTAAAGGCTGTCCAGGAAGCTGGCATTGATTTTAATTGTGATAGTGAGAAAATGAAAGACATTTTAAGTTATAAGATCAATTCAGTGACAGATTTGGTGATTTCGAAAAGGTATCGAACAAACTGAAGATTTACAAATGAATGTGATTGAACTTTAATCGAACGAGAGTCTAAATAAACGCCTTTTACGAGATGAATGATTTGGTCAAATTTTATGGTAGCTTGCCGTCTGATTTTGTCGAACTGAAAAAGTTTGCTCAGCAGTTTATTTCAATTTTTGGAAGCACTTATTTATGCGAGAAAACTTTTTAAATTGTCAATTATCGAAAAAATAAATACGCTTCTCTTCTCAGAGAAGAGAATTTGAGAGATATATTACGTATTTCAACTTCTAACTGAAAGCTGAAATACAAAAAATAGCCGGTCAAATGCAACCTCAAACGCCACACTGAATTTAGTATGTGAGATCAATTTTATAACTTTTCTTCATTTGTATCCTCATTTGTACTAATAAAATTTGAAAAATGAGTTTTCGCATTTTTGCTACGTGTGTGCCTTTACTTTGTTTTGCCACCATGTGGCCCTTGCCTGCTAAAAGGTTGCCGACCGCTGCGCTAGATTTTTTCTTCTGGGGTTTCATAAAAGATATGGTGTACGTACCTCCTTTGCCGGCCATTCTACCTGAACTTAGAGCAAGAATTTACGCTGCTGCTGAGCAAGTTACACCTGAAATGCTAGTGCAAGTCTGGGAAGAAATCGAATACCAATGGGATGTCTGCAGGATAACCAACGGAAGCCACATAGAACATTTTTAGTTTAAGGTAAAAAAAACTTGAAGTGCTTTCCTTTAAAACAACACCAAAACCGGCTCTGTACCTTGTTTCATAAAATTTATATGAATTTTCAAAGTTGTAAAGTCCTGTTTGAAACACCCCTTATTGTGTGACCTTGAGAAAATTCCACATGGGCCATACAAAACTGGTGGCTTGACTTACTATCTTCTGATGTGATGTTGTTCTATTGCAATGCAGTGCCAATGTGCTTCAATAATAATTGAATCTACATAGGAAAAATGGTGAAAGGTGTGTTTTTAGAGCAGCATAAAAAATATTTTGTAACTATACCCTTGTGTTTCTATAATAATTCATTGCAAATATCTTCCTGGATAAGCATCGTATTTACAATGAAATAGACAAAGAGGCCAAGTGGATCTGTTTACGAGAGGGGCCATTCAGTGATGGCAAATGGGATAAAAAGTATTGGGACGGATAAAAAAAGTCACTTGCTGGATGGAGCAGTTCTTAACCAATGAAAGGAAAGTCTTGAAGTAAGAAATGCAGTATCAGTAGAGGTGAAAGTAAAAATAAGAGTGCCACTGGGTAGTGAATTGAGAACACTGCTGTTCTTTATTCTGATGCATGATTATGTTGTTGATCTATAGTAAAATTAAAATGGAAGGTATTGCAAACAGCTTCATGGGCATCTTGACATGCTATCTGGCTTGCTAGGTCAACAAGAATTGAAGGTAAATACAATAAGGATTGAAGATAAATGCAAAAAAAAAAGTATCATCTTACTATGCACACAGGTAGAAAATTGAATTATTGCAAAGAGCAACAGGATTTGCTTGTTGAAAACATAAAGAGCAAATATAATTGTGCACCATTTGACGATGAATGGGCAGGAGGTAGGGAATGATTTTAAAATATAATTTCTTAAGTATTGCTGGGTGATATAGGACCTATATTATGGGTATGAAATACAGGATAGCATTTAAATTATTTTGTGAAAATTACTG
Organism: Vandiemenella viatica; assembly: GCA_031002005.1. Classification (NCBI taxonomy): domain Eukaryota; kingdom Metazoa; phylum Arthropoda; class Insecta; order Orthoptera; family Morabidae; genus Vandiemenella; species Vandiemenella viatica. The sequence goes on along the minus strand of JARYHS010008075.1, from coordinate 19,076,611 downwards.
CAGTACAGGCCCAGTAACTGATATGAGAAATGAGCTAAATTGGGCGTGCAGTGAAGACTTTATGGGTGAACTGCCGGATTTTGTTGTGAAAACACAATATTTTGACAACGAGCAAAAACATCTGTCATGGTGTCGTGGTCTGCTGGCGATCAGGAAACAGAACGTAAACTATATTCATGTCCTTAAGTTAGTAGATTTTTGGGATCCACAAGAAATCTTTGCATCATGGCATAATGTGAACAGTAAACTGTGGTTGCATAGCACTCAAACAGATAATAAACCTGGCAGCTTAATATGAGACTACTTAGTGTGCCAGTAACAGTTGTGTGAGCAGAGTTCTTGGACACAGCTTTTCTTACTGAGTGTTGTGTGCATTTGGCACACCTTATTCAAGTAATAGAGCAGTAATATAGCACAGAGAACTCATCTGGATGACATTATGTTGTATCAAATCAATGGAAGATTAGAATCAGAAGACAATTAGTGCAGCTGAGCCAGAAGTTGCATGTCTGCCATAGCTATTTCACAGCTGTGGAGAAGATTGCAGAAAGGAGAAAACATTCAATAGCAGTATGGGCAATGTTAACCATGTGCTACAACCCGGCATCAGAATCATTATCTTGCCTTAGGTGCCCAAAGGTGTCTAACCAGCATAGCACTTGCACTGAATGGAAACCTCACTGCAGCCTCTGGGTCACATATCTCCCGTAGGACATTGTATAGTAGATTTCAATAGGTTGCTCTGTACGCTTGGGACTCAGCTGATGCATACCTCTCACACAAAGGTACCGTATGGCTCACTGATTGTGGTGTCTTACTCACCAAGATTCAACCAAGGAACAGTGGGGTAGTGTCCTATTTAACCTGCATAGTGATTCACCATCTATTCATATGGCATGCCTATAGAATATGTTACGACTTTGCCAATGTTGTGGGAAGGGACTGTTACAGTGGCACTAGTCTTCTCATCTGGGGTGGCATTTATCACACTGGCCTCAGTTTCGTATGCCACCACCAGAGGGTACCACATATGGTCAATGCCACTCATTGTCTGTGTATGGTTTTTTCTTTGTACCTTGTTTCAGTAGCACTGTGTCATGAATCAAATTGCTGTCAGTGTTCCCTTAAATGTTCACATTTTCACCAACCCCTGTGTTTTTCTGTGAATTTCAAAGATCCCTTAACTTGTGAATGTGAGTGTAGCTCTTGATTCGAGGTGCATGAAAGTGGGAAAATATTCTTTATTAGTTTAAGAAACCAGGGACTGGAATGAATTATGTAGAGAAATGCTGAACTATATACCTGAAAGACTATAAGGTGAAAATATGTTTAAGTGAGTAGGGGAATTGCCAGCAGGCCATATACTCCACTGCAATTAAATTAATTAAAAATTACTCTTACAAATCAGCCTAGAAATAAGTCATTTTAGCCTTTCGTAATTCATACTGCTATAAACAAACCACATTAGTCATTCTCAAAAATAGGTACACCAAACTTCAACACAGGTTGTGTCTAAGGTTTAGGACTTTCTGGTAAGGGAAACTATAAATATGAATGTCATTGGAGTTAAATATATTTAGAGAAATTGGAAAATTGCTAGAAGAAGAAAAAAGTTATGTGTAAAATTGGATTGCAAGGGTAACACAATGTTGTAAAATGAAGAATGAGGTAGTTTGACCATATAAGGTTAAATGGGAAAGAAAGAATCTCTACTTCAATGGGGAAGGCGGATTATGTGGAAGATTGGCAATATGGGAGCAGAAAAGCAAAAACCTGTAAACATTGGAGTGAGAGATGGCTTGTTAAAATTCCAGCTCTTACTGGGAATTGACTTCAAGGCCTTCACCCTTTAAATGACACTGTGATACTGGTTTAATTGTACTCACATATTATTAGTGCTCTAAGACGGTTGTCAGCACCTGGACATAAATTTCAATCATTGACTAGGAAATAAATATCTTGTTCAGATCAACTAGCTGGTACCCATGACTTCGTTCGTGATTGTAAAGAATTCATATTGACAGCTATAGACATCTAACCACCATAGTGTACGATGGGAGACTCGATACTATTACCACACACAAATACCAGTGTTCTGCGCTATATAGTTCCGGCAGCAAAGTAAAATTTACTGATACACACAAGTCTTTGGATGAAATACGAAAATATTCATGATCGACCAAGTTCAAACACCATATCTCACACAATCCCACAGTTACCAAATTTCGGCCAACGTTGTGTTCGATGGGAAACTCTGTGTTACTACCACACACAAACGCCAGTGATCTGCGATTGATAGTTTTCACTTAAAAGTGATACACCGTGAAACATGCGTCTTTGGCAGAAATATGAAATTGCCGCAGGTCGACCATTTTCATCCCCCATATCTTCCAAACCCCCATAGCTACAGACATCTAACAAACATAGTGCACGACGACAGACACTATTCAACTACCACACATAAACACCAATGCTCTATGCTATGTAGTCGTGGCAGAAAAGTGAAATTTGCGGAGACACATGCATTTCGTCGAAATACGAAAATATCCTTGGTCGGCCACTTACAACCACTATATCTACCACAGTACCACAGTTTCTGAAATTAGGCCACTGTTGTGATCGAAAGGTGACTCTGTGCTACTACTACACACAAACGCCAGTTATCTGTGATCTATAGTTTTCGCTGAAAAGTGATACACCATGACACTTTTGTCTTTGGCAGAAGTATGAAATTGCCACAGGTTAACCACTTTCAACCCCCATTTCTCCCACGCCCCCATAGCTACCGACTTCTAACAACCATAGTGCACTACATGAGATACGATTCTACTACCAAACACAAACACCAATTCTCTATGCTATGTAGTTGTGGCAGAAAAGTGACATATGCGGAAACAGTCGAAATACGAAAATATCCTTGGTCGGCCACTTACAACCACCATATCTACCACAGTACCACAGTTTCTGAAATTAGGCCGCTGTTGTGATCGAAAGGTGACTCTGTGCTACTACTACACACAAACGCCAGTTATCTGTGATCTATAGTTTTCGCTGAAAAGTGATACACCATGACACTTTTGTCTTTAGCAGAAGTATGAAATTGCCACAGGTTGACCACTTTCAACACCCATTTCTCCCACGCCCCCATAGCTACCGACTTCTAACAACCATAGTGCACTACATGAGATACGATTCTACTACCAAACACAAACACCAATTCTCTATGCTATGTAGTTGAGGCAGAAAAGTGACATATGCGGAGACAGTCGAAATACGAAAATATCCTTGGTCGGCCACTTACAACCACAATATCTACCACAGTACCACAGTTTCTGAAATTAGGCCGCTGTTGTGATCGAAAGGTGACTCTGTGCTACTACTACACACAAACGCCAGTTATCTGTGATCTATAGGTTTCGCTGAAAAGTGATACACCATGACACTTTTGTCTTTTGCGGAAGTATGAAATTGCCACAGGTCGATCACTTTCAACCCCCATATCTTCCACACCCCTATAGCTACCGACATCTAACAACCATGGTGCACTACATGAGATACGATTCTACTACCAAACACAAACACCAATGCTCTATGCTATGTAGTTGTGGCAGAAAAGTGACATATGCGGAGACAGTCGAAATACGAAAATATCCTTGGTCGGCCACTTACAACCACCATATCTACCACAGTACCACAGTTTCTGAAATTCGGCCGCTGTTGTGATCGAAAAGTGACTCTGTGCTACTACTACACACAAACGCCAGTTATCTGTGATCTATAGTTTTCGCTGAAAAGTGATACACCATGACACTTTTGTCTTTGGCAGTAGTATGAAATTTCCACAGGTCGACCACTTTCAACGCCCATTTCTCCCACACCCCGATAGCTAGCGACATCTAACAACCATAGTGCACTACATGAGATACGATTCTACTACCAAACACAAACACCAATTCTCTATGCTATGTAGTTGTGGCAGAAAAGTGACATATGCGGAAACAGTCGAAATACGAAAATATCCTTGGTCGGCCACTTACAACCACCATATCTACCACAGTACCACAGTTTCTGAAATTCGGCCGCTGTTGTGATCGAAAGGTGACTCTGTGCTACTACTACACCCAAACGCCAGTTATCTGTGATCTATAGTTTTCGCTGAAAAGTGATACACCATGACACTTTTGTCTTTGGCAGAAGTATGAAATTGCCACAGGTCGACCACTTTCAACCCCCATTTCTCCCACACCCCCATAGCTAGCGACATCTAACAACCATAGTGCACTATATGAGATATGATTCTACTACCAAACACAAACGCCAATGCTCTATGCTATGTAGTTGTGGCAGAAAAGTGACATATGCGGAGACAGTCGAAATACGAAAATATCCTTGGTCGGCCACTTACAACCACCATATCTACCACAGTACCACAGTTTCTGAAATTCGGCCGCTGTTGTGATTGAAAGGTGACTCTGTGCTACTACTACACACAAACGCCAGTTATCTGTGATCTATAGGTTTCGCTGTAAAGTGATACACCATGACACTTTTGTCTTTTGCGGAAGTATGAAATTGTCACAGGTCGATCACTTTCAACCCCCATATCTTCCACACCCCTATAGCTACCGACATCTAACAACCATGGTGCACTACATGAGATACGATTCTACTACCAAACACAAACACCAATGCTCTATGCTATGTAGTTGTGGCAGAAAAGTGACATATGCGGAGACAGTCGAAATACGAAAATATCCTTGGTCGGCCACTTACAACCACCATATCTACCACAGTACCACAGTTTCTGAAATTCGGCTGCTGTTGTGATCGAAAAGTGACTCTGTGCTACTACTACACACAAACGCCAGTTATCTGTGATCTATAGTTTTCGCTGAAAAGTGATACACCATGACACTTTTGTCTTTGGCAGTAGTATGAAATTGCCACAGGTCGACCACTTTCAACGCCCATTTCTCCCACACCCCCATAGCTACCGACATCTAACAACCATAGTGCACTGTATGAGATACGATTCTACTACCAAACACAAACACCAATGCTCTATGCTATGTAGTTGTGGCAGAAAAATGACATATGTGGAGACAGTCGAAATACGAAAATATCCTTGGTCGGCCACTTACAACCACCATATCTACCACAGTACCACAGTTTCTGAAATTCGGCCGCTGTTGTGATCGAAAGGTGACTCTGTGCTACTACTACACACAAACGCAGGTTATCTGTGATCTATAGTTTTCGCTGAAAAGTGATACACCATGACACTTTTGTCTTTGGCAGAAGTATGAAATTGCCACAGGTCGACCACTTTCAACCCCCATATCTCCCACACACCCATAGCTACCATCATCTAACAACCATAGTGCACGACAGGAAACACGATTCTACTGCCACACACAAACACCAAAGGTCTATGTTATGTAGTTGTGGCAGGAAAGAGAAGTATACGGAGATTCTAATTTTTGGTCGAAATATGAAAACGCCCTGCACTGACCAACTTTAATCATTATATCTCCCACATCCCCACAGCTATCGGCATTCGGCCAACGTTGTGCACGACAGGAAACTCCATGCTACTTCCACCCACAAACATCAGTGATCTGTGCTAGGTAGTGGTGGCTGAAAAGTGAAATATAGGAAAAAACACGTCTATTTTTATATATATATAAGATTCCTGCTAATCACAGTCCTGCCATTATCTAAAAATGTTGGTTCGACAGAGAAGTTAAGTAATTTACTGCAAATTTGTATAATTATTTTCTGAAAGATAGATGAAAGAGCTATGAATGATCAGATTGACTGTTGTAATTCTATTAAACGCAGTATAGTATATGGCATCATAATTAAAAGAACTGTAATTGGTCATGTGTCAGGAAATATGTTTTGAATGAGATTTTGACTGTTTAAAGTGCTAAATATGGTGTAAAATGCATGTACATATTTCTTAATTTTATTTAAGAAGTTTCCTTATGATTTCAAGAAATTATGAATAAGTTTTTATTGTTTTTGTATGACTTACATTGTTAACATTATTGACAGAGCTCCAAAAAAGTCTATCTGCACTTTTATAGTTTTCCAGAACATTCCACATCGCCAATATTTGCTCCTTATAATCTCTACCAGGCAACTTGCTCGGGACAGTTCTAAGATGTACAATACATCATTTCTCAGTTGCAATGTGCTTTATTCTTTGGATATGAAGTCTGTCACAAATTTTATATATGTTTTTTGAAGAGTTTCCATGAAATAAAATCAAGTAAAAAGTTTATCTACAGTTTAGTTAAGCTACCTGCCATTTGAAAGTTTCAAGAGCACATATAACATATTTTAGTGGAAGTATAAAGTGCTTAGCAACCAGGCAAATCTTCAGAAAACAGAAGAAGTCAGTAAATTACTTATCAAGTTGAAATATTTCTCAAAACTTTAACCAAAGTTCAAAACCCATCTGGCAGGATCCAGTGGCTATTCAGTTTGAGAAATATAACTGTTCCCATCTGATTATTATTATTATTTAAAAATCATTTTCCTTATTACACAGATGTTTAGATTAAATAGAACAGAAATTAATTCCTTTGAATTTAATTTCTAGGTACCTGTGGCTCCAAGCTATACATAACTGGTTACCAAGTGTACCTCTTCATTACATTGAAGTAATGAATACATCAAATGATTACATAGGAGATGCAAAAGTGGTTATAATTTCATATGATCTTTTAGCAAGACAAAAAATTCTGAATTCATTCAGATTTGGAATGGTTATATTGGTAAGTGAAATTGTGAACTTTTTACTCCTTACAGATTAAAATATATTTGTAATCAAAAACATCATTAACAGTGCAGTAGTCAGTTGTAAATTGTTTACATATCCACCAATCTTTGTGAATTAATGTTCCTTTGTACGTCCTTTAATTGTTTTTTATATCACCTGAAGAGCTGGTGCAAAATTTTTGTGTTTCAATATTATCAACAAATGCCTATACAAGGCGGCATAGAAAATTTCCGAAACAAAAGTTAAAAAGTCTGAAATGTCTACTTTTAGTTGACCAATCTGAAATACCTACTTTTAGGTGATTACTCCTATCATTTCAAAGTAGTCCCCCTGTGCTGAGTTTATCAGAACCACCATTCTATCCCCCTCCTTCCTTCCACTGGCTAAACATATTTTGTAATGCTGCTTATGCCACATCCTCCAGTGTCAACAGCAATTCATGTTGTGTTGCCTCTACTGTCTCTAACCAACTTCATCTGCATGTGGGAGAACAGCCAAAAGTCACAGGGTACCAAATCAGGAGAATGAGGACGTTGGGGAATGACAACTGTGGGATGTAGAAGGAGATTTTTCTTGTTTCTAAAAACGCAATTTTCTTTGAATTTTCTAGCAAATAGGCCTTAGAGTGTCACATTATAATGCTGAATTCACAGTCTTCCCCTGCAGGACAAATTCTTAACGAATGATCTTCCTCTAATAAAAAAAATACAGTGAGGTGAGCAAGCTCTACACATTGTCCCTGTTAGCATTTCTTGACAAAGCGGGACTCTGCTGCTGTAGATTCTTGAATCTGCAGATAAACTATGAGTATCTTCCCCTCCTTGTAAGTTTTAACCACTTATTCCATATTTGTTCATTGTTTGGAAGGAATATAAATAACTGTTTGGCATTGTAGGTATTTCAGATTTGTCAACACCTAAAAGTAGACATTTCAGACTTTTTATCATTTGTTTCGAAAATTTTGTATGCTGCCTTGTATAGGCATTTGTTGATAATATTGAAACACAAACAAATTTTGTACCAGCTCTTCAGGTGATATAAAAAACAATTAAAGGAAGTGCAAAGGAACATTAATTCCCAAAGATTAGTGGATATATAAACAATTTACAACTGTTTACACTGGGGAACTACACAGTATCTATAAAACAAGTAATTAATTTTTAATTTAAAAAAAACTGACACGTCATATACATACACGACTGTTTTGTTTTGGTGGCGTGACTTAATTCAAGATGCCAGTCTTGAGCGTTTTTGAGGTAAATAAAAATTCATTTAAAAAAATGGAAAATACATAATGTAAATGTTCGATTTTTTTAAAAATAATACGAGGGCTATTCCGGAAGTAGGGAACATTTTGGATTAGAAAAAAAATAAGCACAAGGAAAAAAATTTATTATATACATCTGAAAGACCGACTAAAATACTATTTTTCTACATAGTCGCCAAACAAATTGAAGCACTTATCATAGCGGTGGACAAGCTTTGAAATTCCTTTGTCGTAGAAATCTGCCGTCTGTGATTTCAGCCAGTCAGTGACACTCACCCGGAGCTCCTCGTCGTCATCAAAGCGCTGTGTTGCTAGCCAGGTCTTCATTCTTGGAAACAAGTGAAAATTGCTTGGTTCAAGGTGTGGACTGTAGGGTGGATGAGGGAAAACCTCCCATTTGAATGAATTAAGGAGTTGCTGAGTGCGGTTTGCCATGTGAGGTCGGGCATTGTCATGAAAAAACAGAATTTTGGACGTCATCTTTCCTTGGCGCTTGTTTTGAATGGCTCTCCTAAGGCTGCGCAAAGTTTGACAGTACCGCTCAGAGTTTATTACTGCACGTGGTGCGAGAAAATCAATAAAAAGCACACCTTGCCTATCCCAAAACACCGTTGCCATTATCTTCCTTGCTGACATTGTTTGCAAATATTTTCTTGGTATTTTGGGGGAACTTGTGTGCCCCCACTCCATAGACTGTAATTTTGTCTCGCAATTGACGTGTTTCACCTTTGTCTCGTCTCCAGTTACGATTCGACCCAGTAATGAATCACCATGTCTGTGATAGGCATCCAGAAATGTCAAAGCTGCCCCCATTCGCTGACTTCTGTGGTGGTCTGTAAGGATTTTTGGCACCCACCTTGCACAAAATTTGTGATAACCAAGCTTTTCAGTGACAATTTGAAACAACAAAGTCCGTGAAACTTGTGGAAAACAAAGCGAAAGCTCAGTTATTGTGAAACAGCGGTTTTCACGAATCTTTTCATCAACTTTAGTGACAAGATCGTCAGTAACAATGCTCGGGCGTCCACTCTTCTCTTCATCATGAACGTTCATTCAACTGAATGCACCATTTCCACACGGAACTTTCATTCATTAAATTATTTCCATACACTTCACACAGTTGACGATAAATTTCTATTGGTTTTAGGTTTTTTGCAAACAAAAAATGTATGACTGACCGCACCTCACAACTGGCGGGATTTTCTATTGCAGCGCACATTTCAAATTTGAATATCAAAAAAACAGATAGCGCGGAGATGCTCACGTTGTTACGGCTGGATGCCGACTGAAGTGCCGAACACGCATATACCAAAATATATGTGATCGGCGCGCACCTAGCGGCGTCAGGCTAAAACGTTACCTACTTCCTGAATGGCCCTCGTAAATTTTTTGAGTAAAATAGATAGTAAGGTAAAGTATTAACCTATTTTTCAAATTTAGGCAACTAGCCAATTACTACATAGAAATTGGAACTGTAACACACCCATTAAGAGTGTTATTTCTCAGATATTATATACCTGACATAATGAATATTCATAACATTTAAGAATCATGGCCACCAAATGTAATAATATTGTTTACCAATTTGTGTGAATATGTATATTTATAATGCCAGGATGAATGTATAAATTTTGGAATGTATTTATTTTAAATTGTTGTGAATTCTTTTTGACTTCATGCTTTGCTAAAATAGGAAAATATTAGTCATGTAATAACTGTTCTGTTTTCTTTGAGTACATTAAATTTTAAATTAAATGAAGTTTAATAGAGTTCTGTTTGAAATCTTAAAAAAAAATTCATTTCAAAAATAAAAAAAATATTTGATAAATTATCTAATAATTACTTCAGAAGTATTTATCATAAGAATTTAATAAAAAAGACAAACAACTGTTTCACTAAAGACCTATATCTTAGTATAGTCCTCATAAAATGATCATTAAGTTAATCCTCAATGGAACGCTGCCCTTCGATGCCAGCTGCAAATATGCAGTCATTTCCTCATGTCCTGCAAACATCAGATTTGTTCTGGTCATTGAAATGTTAGTGGCTTTTCGAAAGTATGGCGTATACTTTTTATAGCCTTGTACATTGAGAGTATGGTACCTGTTTCATATGTAAAATTTTTACTAATTATTTTTTTCAGTTAGAATTAAATGTTTAATATTCTACATGCAGATCTTCGCAAACCACTGGTCTAGAGAATTAGGTATCCGCTTGTGTATTTGTTGCCATGGGTTTCAATCTCTGTACTCCTGCCAACTGTTTTTATTTTCAAAGATTATTGAGTCTGGTTTTCTATTTTATTTCAACTTAATTCACATACTTTTACTGCATGATATATATTTAAAACATATCACATTTCTCATAAGAGATGAGTAAACACAATTTGGGCTAATATTCCAACAAAAACTTCATAATATGCTCGCTCATAACCACTGAAGATGAAATTTTTTATCAGAGGCAAATCTGTTAGTAAATTTGTATCTAACAAAAACATTTTTCAACATTTATAAGTATGTATGTTGCTTCTCATTTTATTCCCTCAATGAGCTCCATTTTGTAGATTGTTTTGACTTAAAAAATTTATTTTCAACCTTTACACACTACCTCTACACAGAATTAAACATATGTGTTGTAGAAAAATGGAAAAACGATCTTCTGGGTATTATGGATTTTGTTTAAAATATTGCTTGATGAGTAAGAAGTATAGAAAGGATGAAAGAGCAATAAAATAAAAAAAATCCATACAGATTTTATTCGAAAATGCATCAAAATAGTAAATTTCTTAATAGCAGATGGAAAATAATAATGTTTTGAAAGAATTGTGGTAGTTGTATGTAATACAATTTTTGTGTTACATAATTTCTGAAAATAAAAGTATTTGTCAATAAAGGGATTCACAAATTAAGAAGCAAATACCTTATGTCCTAGGCCAAGCTGCTGCTTGAGAATATGTAGCAATAATTCTAATTATTAAAAGCCAATTGAACATTTGGTATATAAATATATTAAAAATTATTGTCGGTTTGAAGAAATGGCTATTACGGACATCTGGGGTGATCACCTTTTATTGTATACACTGGAGATTGGAATCCATTTTTAACCTATCTGATGGTTCCCTTGTTAGTTGAAATACTGAAATTTTTAGGCGCATACCCTTCATCAGCAGAAGAAAATGGTGTGCAGTCTTATTCTGTGTGCAACACTTTCTCTGTTTCATATGCTACGATTTGCTGACGACATTGTCGTATTAGCAGAGAGGGCTGAGGATATTGAGAAGTTATTGAATGGCATGAACAAAATACTGAAGGAAGACTTTGGACTGAATATAAATCAAAGTAAAACAAAAGTGATGAAATGTAGCAGAAATGATACCAATACTAGCAGATTAAATATAAAAATAGGGTCTGATGCAATAGGAGAAGTGAGTGAGTTCTGTTACTTGGGAAGCAAAATTACAACCGATGGCCGAAGCAGGAATGATGTTAAAAGCAGAATAGCACTAGCAAAAAGAGCCTTCATGAAAAAGAGAAACCTTTTAGTTTCAAATATTGATCTAGGAATTAGAAAGAACTTCTTAAAACTCTATGTGTGGAGCACAGCACTTTACGATAGCGAAACATGGACTTTAGGAACACCAGAAAGAAAGAAACTTGAAGCATTTGAAATGTGGTGCTACAGAAGAATGCTGAAAATTAGGTGGACAGAAAAAGTAAGAAATGAAAGAGTTTTGGAAATTATGGGTGAGAAAAGAAGTTTATGGAAGAAGCTTACGGAAAGAAGAGACAGGCTGGTAGGTCATATTTTGAGACATGCTGGATTGGTTAATTTGTTAGTGGAGGGAACAGTTGAAGGTAAGAACTGTAGAGGTAGACAGAGATTAGAATATATGAAGCAGATAATTGAGGACGTGGGTTGTAACGGGTATGTAGAAATGAAGAGGTTAGCACAGGATAGGAAGGGATGGAGGATTGCATCAAACCAGTCTAAAGACTGATGACAGCAAAAAAAAAAAAAAAAAAAAAATGAACCCATAAATGTGGAGTTTGTAATATGTTGATGATGAGTTGACTGATTTGAGGAATTTGACTGAAGTAAGTTCTGATAATATAAGGGAGTATCTTCGGAAGGAGAAATTTCATATCTGACAACAACTGGAAAAAAAAACCTGCCATAGAATGCAGTTAGTGAGTATGATTACTGAGAAGAACTGTCTAGTAAGAAATCAAAAGCTTGGTTGATCTTAGTGAATTTCATGTTGATTTTTATGCTGTGCTAATTGGGAAGTTGTTTATTTACCCGATCCCTTGTAAATATGTGAGATAAGGCTTTAGCAATTTTATTTATGAGAGAAAGAATGACGGTTCAAACATTTAGGTCTGCTGCCTATACCAATGACTTAAAGGGAGCATTTAAGATGAAGTGGGTGGCAGCTGTCAAAGTGGAGCTACTGTTTGAGGGTGTTTTGTGTGGCCAAGCAAGATAAACATTGGTATCTGTAAAGGTGGCATGGTTATAGGAAGTACAACCAAATCAAGATTGTCAAAGAAAAAGAGAAGGCTGTTGTCCTCATGTGCCCAGAACATAAAAGTTTATCTATAAATTTGGGCAACTGGAGAGGCTATAGAAGAGCAGGAGTAGCTCAAGAGGATATTGTTAATGATTATTCATTCAGCTCCTACTGGTATTTAAGTTTGAGCTTAACTTGGAATCCTAATGGCGCATTCTGCTTTGTCTGTAGAAGAAGTTCATTCTAAGTGTACTTAAATGTCACAGTCTGCAGTGACACTTGAATTGTGCACCTTAAGTTTTCAAAGGTGGTCAAGGCTGGTATGGTCTCAAGGATCTCAGCTCATGCCGGATGAGCTGAGATGATAAAACCTTGAGAAATGCCTCTGCGATCTATCTTAGCAGCTCTGCCAGCAAACCCTACTCCCACATTCATGAAGGCAAAAGCCGCTTGCCCCTGGGCAATGCACTCTTTCAAGTGTAGCTAATGGGAGAGGATGGAAGGCGAGCCCCCGGCGTCTTAAAACTGGCGCACTCTGGCTAAGGGAAGGAAAACCCTGAAATAAAACCCTGGTCCTCCAGGATGGGGGTTGTGCCAAGGGCTGGTAACCCTTCCACATAAAAACATATATTACTCATAAACCTCAAAGTAAGGAAAGCTGGATGGATCTTATGAGGACAACAAAGGCAAGGTCAAAGGACAAACTATTTGGAATCAAAGATAATTTGAAAATAAGAATGTGGAATGTGAGAGGTATAAATAATAAGAAAATGATCTGGACAGGGAGTTAACTAGAAAGGGGATCAATGTTGCTGTAATTATAGAAAAAATAAAGAAATTGAAGGGAACAGAAGAAAGAGATAAATATAGAATGATCTACAGTGGAGTGGCACAAGAGAAAAGAGCTGCAGCAGGAGTGGAAATATTAGTGGATAGGAAATGGAAAAATAAAATTGTCAGTTACATTATGATAAGTGAAAGGATTCTGACTCTAAGATTGAAAGTAGAGAGAGGCAACCTAACTTAGATCAGCATATATGCCCCAGAAGAAAACAAATGAGAAGAATCTGAACAATTTTATGAACAGCTTCAAGTGGTGATAGACAAAATTAATAAAAGTGATTTCCTAATACTGGCTGGCGATTTTAATGCTCGTGTAGGAAATAACCCAATTCCAGAGGTAATGGGGAATAAAGGCGAATACACATTAAATGAAAATGGGAAACTACTGAGAGAATTTGCGTCCTTCAACCAGTTGAAGATTGCAAATACATTCTTTACAAAAAAAGATATCCATAAATTTACATGGACAGCAAGAGGACAAAGGTCTACCATTGACTATGTAATGGTTAATAAAAAATTAGGTCCAGATGTAGTAGACACCAGTGTACATAGGGGTACATATGTATACAGATCACTATCTCGTTATATCAAAAATAAGAATACTTGCTAAATGGAGGAAAAGAATGAATAAAAACTTACAAAAAGATCAAGAAGTTTTTAAGACCTACCTTTTAAAAGACGAACGAATAAGACATCTATATCAAAGTCGATTACAACAGCACTTACTGGAAAATCCAACAAATAATGATATCAGTAAAGAATGGGAAACTATAGCTTTATCAATACTGAAAGCAGCATATGAAGCCATTGGCAAGAAAAAAAATTTAGAAGAAAAACTGGACTTAAAATGTGGAATGAAGAAATTGCGGAAGCCGTCAAACAAAAGCAAAAGTCTTATCTAAAAATGATACAGGATCAAACCCTAGAAAATTAATATAAAAGAAGAAGAAACATTGTTAAGACAGTAACAAAGAAGTTGAAACAAGATTCGTGGGATAGATTAATCATTTCAATAGAAGATGATGTCCATGGTAGACATGAGATGGCTTATAAACTTATGAAATATCTTAGCAAAGATGAAAAGGAAACTGCTAACATAAATGTAAATGAGTAAGAGGCATGGATAAAGCACTAAAAAAATTATGGTACAATAGTAATTATAAAGAGGAAGAAAAGAACATAGGAATTTACCATGTAGATACTAAAGAAATTGATCTTATAGACATAGAGGAGGTTGATGCAGCACTAAGATCGTTTAAAAATAGGAAAGCTCCTGGACTAAATACAATTAATTTAGAATTGATTAAGTTTGGGGGAATGATTTTGAATTTTAGATATTTACACTTAATTAATATGTGTTGGAAAAAGAGAATCATCCCAGAAGAATGGAGGAAGGCCAAAGTTATTTCACTGTTTAAGAAAGGAGATAGGAATTCATGTGATAACTAATGAGGAATTAGTTTATTGAATACGGGCTACAAAATCTATGCAAAAATGATAAATAACAGGCTCAAAGTAATAGCAGATGCTCTCATATTAGAAAAACAATGTGGGTTTAGGAAAGGAAGATCCTGCATAGATAATATATTCTGCCTTAAACAGCTACTGGAAAAGAGAAGAGAATTTAATTTAAAGACTTTCATTGCTTTTATAGATTATGAAAAGGTGTTCGATAAAGTAAATAGACAAAAACTATAGGAAATAATGCAAAGAAATGGATATCCAGAACATCTAATACAAGTTATTCAAGATATGTATAGAAGGACACAAATTGTAATAGATCTAGGAAATAAACTTACAGAAGGAATAGTGATTAACCAAGGAGTACGGCAAGGTTATAGCCCGTCTCCAATACTCTTCAATATATTTGTAGATGACTTAGTTAGGAAATGGAAAGAAAATGTCCATCCTGGTATAAAAATAAGCAACAACACTTATATAAACACTATATTGTTTTCATATGACCAATTTATCCTCCAGGAAAATGAAGATGGACTTCAATAAGCAATCCATATACTAAACATTATCAGCAAAGATTACAATCTGCAGTTGTCTCGTGCAAAAACGAAAGTTATGGCATGGCAGGAGAAATACCCTATCAGAGTAAAAATAGTGATAGACAATCTGCCAGTAGAACAAGCCTCCAGCTTTACTTATCTCAGATGTGAATTATCTTTTAATGAGGATAACAAAGTGAAGAAGTAACTTCACTGATTTCAGTATATGTGTGAAACAATTCGACGAACACTGAAAGGTAAAGCACAAGAGGAGACGCAACTCAAGTTTTATATAACAATGGCAGTACCGACTCTGCTATATGGCAGTGAAACATGGGCAAATAAAGCACAATGCAAAAATTAAATTCAATCATCTGAAATGAAGTTTTTAAGTTCAGTGAAAGGATATTCCCTAAATGATAGGAGGAGGAATGAGGAAATAAGGTAACAACTGAATATCTCCCCACTAAATGATAGAATTATCAAAAAAAGGGATAACTGGAAGAATCATGTTCTACAGATGGGAAATGATATATTTCCTAAGCTTGCCCTGGAGTACTATCCCAAATGCAGAAGAGACATTGGAGGACCTAGAAAGAGATGGTTGGAAGAATGAGGTCGGAACAGGCTTTTGGCCTATCCATGAAGAGGAAGTAAGTAAGTTTACAAAGTAGGGACATTAACAATGATATGCCAGTGCTGTTCGAAAGGATTTTTTTTAGAGGCTGGAGTGGGGAATTCTGCATGTAAGGATCAAAACCTTTTTGTTTTTTGGAGTCAGACTTTTTTTTAATAAATACAATGTATTTTGGGAATGGTTCAGGATTAAAACTGAAAAAGCCATGAAAAGGTGTAAGATAGGAAAAAAAGAAAATGAGACAAATTGATCAAGATAAAAAGAAGTTGTTTGGGAAGGGAACAAAATCTCTGTTAGAGGACAGTAAATGAATAAAAAGATACTGCACATAATTGACAAATATAAACAATAAACAAAAATGCAGAATTGAGTGTGAAGGAATGATAGTTATTATTGCAGGGCCGTAATTATAAACTTGGAGGCCCCGGGGCAAAATTTCATAGTGAGGCCCCTCAACATTTTTCTTTTTATATGCATGGGGCTTTATTCCAATTCAACAAAAATTTGTTTTTATCTATTGGTCCTTGCAATGGTAACAAAACTGGCTACAAAAGCCAAATGTTCAAATATTTATCTATATATACAATTTAAAAAATTTTAAATGGATTTTTTTTATGATACAAGTTTTGGAAATTATATATTCAGTGCTTATGGTTGTAAAAAGAATAAGGTGAATAATACAATATTGCAATTTCTAAAAACGGTGTATGTTCATCAAAAATTTATAAAATCACACATTAAAATACATGGTAAAATATTTGCTACCCTGTTGTCAACATAAAAAATTAAAACATTAACTTTTAATAAGATTAAACTAGCTAAAAACTTTTAATTGAGAATTTAAAATATGATTTTTCTAAATTAAAGTTTAAGATAGATTAAAGATAATAGATGTAAATTAAGTTAGTCGAAATGCATACTTTGCTTAAAACACAAGGAATCAGTAACTGATGCATGGAAAGTAGTGTATATTGAAAAGATTAAAGATTAGCTACATTTAATTATTTCTTAAACATTTGTTTCCATAACTATCAATGAAACAAATTCATCAATTACTTTGTCAAAGTTGATTTGTTGAGCTCGGTCATTCTCAATTGAAAACAAAGCTAACCTGCTGAGCCTTTCTTGAGCCATTGTACTTCTCAAGTAATTTTTGATCAATTTAAGTTTAGAAAAGGACCGTTCAGCCTTTGATACTGTCAAATACATAATGCACGCTGTGCAAACATCCGGGTAGCTTCATGAAAGCGAACTGTGATCGACTTTTATATAATTAGCAAATTACTTAACACTTTTCATTTTTTCCAGTTAATTTTGAAACGAATTTTTCACTGAATATAATTGTGAAAGAAAGACTGAACTCACATCATTTAAAAACTTAGTACCTGGGTGACCGATCTATGCTCGGTATCTTTCGATTTCTGTTCAATATCCAAGATTTCGAGTAAAGTTTGATTAAAGTAAAAGGCTTGAAGGCTTCCTAGGCGTTTTGAGGTGCACAGTTCACCAAAGAGAAGCTTAACTAACATCAGTAGGCGTACTGGTACCTGAAACTTCTACGTAATGAGGTTAGAGCCGTTTTCGAGAAAACAAATACAAATGTGCTCCTTTCTTTTTTTAAAAAAAAATCGTGTTAAAAACTTGAAAAGCAAAACGTTATCTACATGTGAAATTTCATCCAAATCGCTAGATCCATTTGCGAGACCGCCTCACATATTACTTTTAAAAAAATGCTATTTTTATGTAAAATAGAAATCTTAATGCCAGTTTGATAGGCCCTATTAATTAATGGTGCGAGATTTGTGGTATTTCAGAGGATTCTACGATAACCCTTGATGATGGATTCTTATGTAACTCGACGAGAAAAATTGAAAGTAAAAAATATTTTTATATATATATCTCGCTTAGTTCTCGAGATATCGTATCTCAAAATTTACGCGGTTGGTTGAAATGCGACCTGAACCAGAAGACATATTTCGCCATAGCCAAGTTTGATGGTGAATTCGTATGAAACTCGTCGAGGCAAATCGAAAAAAATGAATTTTTCTGATATCTCGCTTAGTTCTCGGGATATTATATCTCAAAAGTGAAGAGGTTAGGATTAGCTCCAGCCTGGACCAGAAAAAAAATCCACCAAAATAACCATGTCTATATGGTGGAAATGTAATTTCAATGTTTTATTTTGTACCTAGTGGTTGTTGTTAGGTTGAAATACAGCCTGCACCAGAAGAAACGTCGCCAAAAGCACAAGGAACTATACCTATAAATGATTTTTGACATGCTATATCTCGAAAACCAAGAACATTTATTCTTTATTTTCGATATGTTTCATCGAGTTCTATAAGAATTCATCATCGGGTTGTGACGTTAATAGAACATCATCTGTGCTAAATTTATTCACTCTGATAAAACTATGCTCATACATGGCAGTAATTTCACATCTTCTGATCAGCATTTCAAAATGCTAATAAAACAATTCCCATAAGAAGTAACCTTCGTTATAAACATTAATAAAGCACAAGGTCAGACGATTCAAAAAGCAAGATTCTATTTATCAGAACCCTTTTTTTCGTATGTGCACTCGCACGCGGCTTTTTACTTTATTATCAAACTCTACTCGAAATCTTGTACATTGAACAGAAATCGAAAGATGTTTTATAATTAAGGAGGTAGTATTTAATGACTAACTAACAACCACTTTTTACGGTCAAAAAGTAAACAATGATTACTTTATAAAGAAGTTTCTGATAAAACCATTGATAAATTTTTAATTATATTCCTTTTTAAATGTTTTACAATTAAACTTGCAGTGTTAATATTTCCACGGGTCAGCCAGTATACAAGAACTGTTCGTTTAATTATTCTATGAAATCAAAGAAAATCAATTTGTAGGCTTTCTGGTACCTGAATTGTCTACGAGATGGCGCTAGTGCCGTTTTCGATATACGGAGTGACAAAATTGTTCGTATTTTGTAAACTCGCTTTTTTGTAGGGAAGACAACTATTTAGGTAATCTTAAAAGTCAAAACGTTATCTAAATACCAAATTTCATCCAAATCATCACAGCTGTTTCCGAGATCCGAAATATATATATATATATACAAGAATTGCTCGTTTAAAGATATAAGATTAACGAAATCAACTGCTTTTTTGTGAATATCACTTTCACATGCATTGGCTAATAGTCAGGTTGTATCACTTATGAAGTGCAAGAACAACTTTCATCCGTTCAAAACGGCGATCAAGTTGAGTACAAAGTGTGTCTAGAACACAGTGACACGGAAACAAGATTTTGGTTCTATTAATCTCTCGTCTTCACTCAACTCATCAAAGGTTTTTTTTTTTTAATTCCTTAGTCTATTCTGGCGAAATTCTTTGTTTATTCTCCATCGAATACAAACATCTGATGCTTCAGAATCAAATTCTTCAAACTTTCCACGTATTTCGGTTATCCTTAAAAATAAATTACCAAATAACTCATATGCATACAACGACCTAGGTCCATGGTTTCAGATTGTAAGAATTTTGCTACGATGTTGAGAGACTCTAAAACTTCACACTGCACAAGGCATAACCAAAAGCAATACAAAATCAAAACTTTCAGGTTTGTTCTTTAGCTGCTGTGCTTCATTTCTTTCCTTGCTTTCCCTGGAAGTCAAAGTTATGCGGGTAAGGCTTTTAAACACGTCACAAAACCTGTGTTTACACTGCCTCATGCCTGCCAGCCCAGTGAGTTGCATTAAGAGTTTTCAGTGTTACTTTCGAATTCAGTGAATCAGTCTGAGCCTCGATGTCGTACACTGACTTCACGTCTTGCCAGCGCAAAATACTATGACCAAAAAAGCAATACACACTTTTAATGGTTACAAAAAACTGGCTGACCACTCGGTTTCCTTCCACAGCATCCTAAATTAAGGTTATGTGCAGCACAGTGCACGAAGTATGCGTGTGGATCTTTTTCGTTAATACGCTGCTCCACTCCACTGTATACCCCACTCATAACTGCAGCCTTGTCGTAGTCTTGTCCATGGCATTTGGTCAAATCCAAGTTTTTCTCTTCCAATGAAGTAACTATTTCTTCTGCGAGATCTTGGACAGACTGAACTTTTACCTCTGTAAAGGATACGAAAGATTTACATATTTTTATATCAATAGCTGTCCCTTCTTGATCATTAATTATTTTGACATAGCTGTAAACTTCACTTAACTGACCAACTTTAGCAATGTCCTGAATGGTATCTAAAATCAATGAAAAAAATGGTTTTGAAGCTCAACGGTAATTTCATTTTTGATTTCTAAGGCTAATAGGTTTATAAGTTCATTGTGAAGGTATTTATTTCACAGTCCCTAGCGGACGCTGAATCAATTCTTGGGCCGGTTACACACTGGGCGGTTCTTGCCGCAGCGGAAAATTAACTGTCGCCGCCTACAGTATTTGAGGTTTCTACAAATTCAGCGGTAGAACTGCCACTGCTATGAAGAGCTGACGGAATGTGACGTGGTCTGGCGTCAGTTGCTTTTGCCAAATTAAGTTTCATTTTGTGAAATTAGAAGTTTATTTGGTGATTATTACGTCATAGATAGGTTTAAAAATTGTCGTTTTGTCGGTTCCCTCACCGAAAAAAATAAGAAAAGAAAAAAAATCGTCTTATTTGGATCCATCAAATCAGCCAAAGGAGAACAGAATATTTGAGGATCGATGACACCAAGTTTTTCAATTATTTTGGGATGTTTATTCTGACGAACTGCTTGGGAAACTAATGTACACCATTCAGTTCAGAAATACCCAGTTGACGAAATGTATTCAACGTGTGGAAATGCTGGCAGTCACGTTGAAGTAAGCAGTTTCCTCATGGGCCTACTATAGATAAACATTTAATGTTATATAATTTGAATCAGCTATATATATTTTATGTTAATTAGGGTGAGAACTCCTTGAGGTTAATAGGAATAGGTGTACAGGAAATGTTTGAAAAATACACTAGTCATATAATAGCTAATACTTTTATATTTAACTAATACATATACTTCACTGTGTAATCAACACCTCACTATTTAGCTTACTCTATCTTGCTTTATCCTTACAAGCACAATCGACTAGTTATACTTTTGTAATTAAATTGTATTATGCTGAATGTTTTAATAATTATTACTTTACAAAGAAAAATCGTTTGTAATTGGCGAACATGCCGAATTTACTGAATGGCTTGTCTCACTGTATTCGTTACTGCTGTCTAATATATATATATATATATATATATATATAAAAGTCTCATAATATCGAGCAACAAAATTTCGGTCTAATTTTGGAAGTGTTCCTTGGCAAATGTCTAAGATATAAGGACACAGTTACACAGTATTAAACATCAAAATCTTTCTATAAAATATGATTCAACATTTTTCAAGTTCTACTTGAAGCTATAAAAATGTATGTAAATATGTGGTCAAAAAGTTTACTATCCAAAGGAATTTTATCCCCGTTTTCCAGTACGTCAAAATCATTCCCAATTTCAATGCACACTTCTTTCCGAACGTGTCTGGTAGCGTCCCGATCATTGAAACAATCTAATGGTTTGCCCCATAAAACTGGTCTCGCTTCTGCTAACGAAATGAGAAGATCATTATCTACCACCACTTAACTCATATTACGATTTTTAAATTAAAG
>JARYHS010008075.1:19012175-19053905 GCA_031002005.1 Vandiemenella viatica | reverse complement strand
TGTAGAAATTATGAATGACATAAGAAGTTATTATTCAAACAGTGAATTTAAAAATAAATTTTTTGTTTCTGTGTATTTTCTTTCATGGCAGGGGTTGCAAGTGCACCCCCCTTGCACACACCTGTCGGTGTCCATGTGGAGACTAAGAAATTTATAAGCTTCCACCAAATATGAAAATCTCTTATTTTTATTAAAAAGTTCCGCAACTAGATTTATTAAGACAATAAACTTCACTTTAATAATATTTCAATTTCCTTATTCATTAAATTCAATGATTACTTCTACTTGTTTTCATTCCCTGTCATATCTAACTCTCTCTGTTCCATTCATCCTTCACTTTTTTAAAGATCCTCCTCCTCTCTTCCTTGGCAACCTATTCCCGTAATTACAGTAACATATATCACGGGAGGCAAGCCCGTTGTCTCACATGACCTACTTGCTTTTTGGGAATGGTAGTATTGTAAGAAAGTTCGTTGATTTAGTGATAAATTATGTCCTGGTGGTACTACTCAACACGACGTGATTTCAGTCTTAATTAAATGTTCGTAAGATTACAGGTTTGATACCGTCAGGTCGCCAGGGGATTCCACAACTAATACTAATAATTCATAGTCACTCACAAAATCAATCACGTAAACAGTTAGCAGTAGCAGTTAGCGGGAATTGCCAACACATAAATCACACAAAAGTTTACATTCAGAACACACATTTATTGTCTGAATAAGCAGAAGAAATACGTCGCCGAAGTAACCACCAGTTACAAAGACTCGTGCTATCGGAACTTCTTTACCAAAGCGTGCAAGATTCGAACCGAGCAGGTACAAGTAGCATGTGGTGCCACTATCACAATAGTTTATCCGGAACACTGTTCTTGTCCTCATACACCGACACTCCAAATGCTTCTTCAAATCACCGTACAAGTTAATGGAATAGTTATAAGCACTTTTTATAATATTCGTTCTCACAGCATCGTTCTCAACAGTCGTCCACTTTCAACATTCGCTTCCCGCGTTCCCGCCGCAAACTATACTTCTGCCATCTTGCTCTTACTGTCCAAAGATAATCTCTCGCAGACACCACGCTCGAATCGCGTCGGTTCGATTGCATCGTTACACCCCCCTCGTTGGCTTTAAGGCGTAAGATACGGTTGACAAACGCGTATCCTTTCGCCGGACCCAACCTTACTGACATTTGAGAATTTTCCAAACCCTAAACAAATCTGGTGGTACTCGGCTAATTCATTTACAAAATGGGTACATCATTAGAACAAAACATCAGACCAAATACAACATCGAAGAAAACATCAAATACAAAAGTTAAACCTCACCAAAACACATCAGTCTCCTTGAGTATACACAATATGAATATATGACAATAAACACAAATGAAAACAAACTTGAAAATTATCATAAGAGTCATTCAGTTTCCTCCGGAAACACCGTGCAGTCACTTTCTTTCTCACAAACCACAGGATACATTGATTACAATTCCCTGCCTCGGGGCCACACTCCTATGATTCACAAACTAACAGTACTGAGATTATTCTTCCACTCGAAGCCAGTTAAATCAGTAGGAAAATCCTCCCCATGCTTACATTCCCCTTTTGTGAACCCTTCTTTATTTTGAGAAAGAAGCAAGTTAAATGAAACAAATAAGTCATGCCACATAGACAACACCAATCCGAAAATGTGCAAATGCGGGAAGCATGGTGGCACCAAGAGGCGAGCCCTTTTACTCTATTGTTTGACTCCCCCCACCACCTTGTGTCTCCGCACACCGATAGGGTTTGAGTGACACGACATTGAAAGTGCCCCTCAACCTCCCGTCACTAGGGTATTCCAAAACAAAAGCATTTTCTCGGGGACTACCCGCAATTCGGTACGGTCCCTCATACAAGAACTGAAATTTCTTGATTTCGCTCCTCGCTCGCCTACACGACTTGAAGTGCGTCTGCAGAAGCACTAGATCTCCCTCTGCATACGACATTCGCCCACCCTTTTTATCATGTCTCTCCTTCCTCTTCTCGGCCTTACGACGGAGGTTTTCCTTCGCCAGTTTAAGTCGTTCCCTGTAATCCACCCCATTGCTAGGCGGAAATTCTATCACTTGGTTAATAAGCCGCGGCGGAGGTTTCTGGAACATCAACTCATAGGGCACTAAACCCGTGGAATCGTGTGGCAAACAATTCAAAACTTCCTCCGCTCTCTCCACCTGTGTAGCCCAACTCTTGTGTTTATTATGACAGTATTTGCGGAACCAACAGCCAATCTCCCGCATAGCCGTTCACTAGATTTCCCTGTGGGTGGTAGCACGACGTCTTGAGTACTATGATCCCCTCTCTTTCCAGTCGCTTCGTCCATTTCGCGCTACTAAACTGCGGAGCATTGTCCGACAGTATTTTCTTCGGCTTTACCAATCTGCGGGATAAACTCCCCCACTATCTTATCCGCTAACACTTTCGCAGACGCTTTCTTAATTGGGTAAAGCTTTAAGTATTTGGAAAACGCGTCCATAACCACAAAGATTTGAGTGACACCTCCCCTGGACATGGGCAAGGGTCCAAACACATCCACAGCCACCAATTCCCCTACATCATCCGGCAAGATGCTCTTCATCTCCCCCGCTCTAGCAACGTTGTCTATCTTAACTCGCTGACAAAGATCGCAAGACGACAGTAACCGCGTGATTCTCCTAGGCATATTGCTGAAGTAGTAGTGTTCTTTCATGACCCTCCAACATTTGTTAGGACCATAGTGACCATAACTATGGTGGTGATGAGTGATAAACAGTTCGACACAGACCTCAGGCAACCACAGCTTCCACTCGTTATCCTCCGAATTGCGCCTAAAGACTATATCCTTATGAACAAGGTAAAACTTCTCAAGTCTAGTCTTATGTTCGGGATGCGTTAAGTTGTCTTTTACCAGCTTAATGGTCTCGTCACCCTCCTGCAACTTAACCATATTTTTTAAACATCCTCGTACTTCCTCTTCTTGTGGGACACCCCTGATAAAGTTAAGGGACGCCTTGTCTTCCGAATCAATCGATTCCGTCTCTTGGTCCAACCCTATGGGCAACCTCGAGAGACAATCGGCTACTTCATTACTGCTCCCCGGCCGGTATCGAATTTCAAAATCGAACTCCTGCATCAGTAAGGCCCATCTCATTAATCTACCATGTACCAGCCTGCAAGACATCAGGAAGGATAGTGCCTTATGATCGGAATACACCGTGGTCTTCCTACCCAGGAAAATATGGCGGAACTTCTGAAACGCCCACACAATGGCTAGACACTCCTTTTCGCTAACTGAATACCCCCGCTCGTGTCGCCCCAACATTCTACTCGCGAAGGCAATAGTTCGGTGCTCCAATTCCCCTTCTACTTCTACCTCCTGGAAAACCTCGGCCCCCAGACCATACTGAGAACTATCCGTGGCTAGACATACATCTAAATCCCAATCCGGGTGTGACAGTACGACATGCTTGGCGAGTTCCGACTTAATTCTCTCAAAGTCTCTCTCGCATCCCTTCGTCCACTCCCACGACTATCTTTTTCATCAGGTTACTGAGGTGTTCACTATTAAGCGTTTGACCCTCTACAAATTTTCGGTAATACCCGCACAGAACCGAGGAAGCTCTTCAATTGGGTTTTTGTCGCGGGGTATTGGAAATTTCTCAATAGCTTCTAACTTGGACTGCTCCACCTGGATAACCCTCGGGCGTAATGACGTGCCCCAAAAAGGTTAGCTGTTTCCTTAGGAAAGCACACTTTTTCCTTCGCAAAGTCATTCCCCCTCTCCTTAAAGCCAAAACACCTCCCTCAAAGTTTGCCTATGTTCTTCCAAAGTCTTCGATGCAATCACCACGTCGTCTACATACAACTGGACTTTATCTCGTAATTGTCTGCCCAAAACCTGGTCCAAGGCTCGAATGAAAGTAGCTACTGCATTGTTGAGCCCGAAAGCAGTACACAAAATTGGTAGCACTTGCCCTCGAACCTGAAGGCAGTATACTTTCCGAGACCGCCTGGCCAGGCTCACCTGCCAGTATGAACTAGTCAAGTCCAATGACGAAAGGTACTTAGTACCCCATGAAACCTTCTAAGAACTTCGTCCACCGGTAGCGGGTGATCCCTTTCCCGTGATCAACACCTTATTAAGGGCCCTTGCATCCAGTACCAACCTCACCGACTGGTCTGACTTCCTGACTACCAACAGTGGGTTCACATATTCGCTATTTGACCTCTCGATTATTCATGTGACTCCATTTTATCTAACTCTTCCTGCACCTTAGCTCTCAGTGCTACGGGAATATTGTAGGATTTAGCCGCGAAGGGCTCCCCCTCTTTAACCTTCAGCTCGCATTCGTAACCAACTATTCGTCCAGGAATTTCTGAGAAACACATCCGAGAACTCTTTCAAAATGTCATCAACTCCAGTTTCTGACTCTCGTTCCGTCCCACTCCACACTCACTCCCCCTACTCATACCCACCAGGCACTCCTTCCGATGTCGGACGGTCCTAGCATCCCCCCAGGTTATTACCCTAATCTCCCTATGCTCCCCTAGTTCATTATCTTTTGTTTTCCTTAAGTCAACCTTGAACCTTCCCTCATCGCTCCGTGAATTCCAACGTATCTTCTACCCAATCTATTACTGCACCCACAAGTTTCAACCAATCTGCCCCTAGGATGAGTTCCACGTTAAGGTTAGGTACCACATATGGTGTGACCTCCCACAACCTTCCCCCCAATCTTACCGTCAATTTGAAGAACGCTCTTCACCCGGGTGACCTTATACCCCGTAGCAGCAGTAATTGTCATTCCACTTACAGACCAGACCCCAACCTTCGGTTCAGTCACCAAAGTATGGTACAGTGCCTCCGAGATACAACTTATCTCTGCTCCCGAGTCCAACAAGGCCTCTACTTGGTGCTCTCCAAACCTAACTACCACCCTAGGTGAGTGAAACTCCCTCTTCTTTAACTTATCCCTTCTTCCAGCAAAACCTCCCTAGTATCATCATGGAAAATAGCCTTGAGACTAGCCTCAGAATTCGAATCTATCCCCCCATGACCCTCTACTGTCTTTTGACTCCCGGAACTAACCATTTCTACTTCCATTGACTCTCCCTCCCCAACATCGTCTCCTCCTCCAACAAACATCGAAACTTCTCCAACCGTTACCTCCCCACTACTCCCTTGGGTACACTCCACCTCAAATGTCACGATGATATCATCTGGCAAGTCCGAACCTCCCTCCTTTAAATAACTATCTACTTTCCTATAGGCCGCGTCTTCAAGCTTCTTCCAATCCACCCCCTTCTCATCATCATCACCAGTTATCTCGGAAATTGGCCTCTGCAAGCCCTCTGCCCCTGCTGAGACCGAAACAGTGGCAGACATTAGTTTAACGGCCTTTCTTCCCCAGGAGTTTGGGAAGGTGTTCCTTGCTGGCTAGCCTGATTGTTCGACTGTTGTCTACCATTGAAATTTCCCCCAAACCTGGGTCTCTGGCCCCAATTTTCCCTCCAATTTTCATTCTGGCGACCCGTTCCCCCGTGAAACTGTGATTGTCCCCGTTGGTCCCGATTATGACCCCTTCTCATGAATATCGATTCTCGTCAACATATCGATTGCTTCGGCAACCGAGCAAATCTTGTGACTAGCGAAAATTAGCTGTGTCTGCTGTGGCAGTCGAGAAGCAACTGTATGCACCAACTCCCCCTCGCTATAAGCCCCCTCCAGATACTTGCAAGAATCCACACATTGCATGAAAAAATCCTTTTGTGTCCCCCTATCAGCCCTATAAGGCTCCCCCGACATCAATTCTTGGCGTACTGCCACCTGTCTATCCACCGACCAATAATTCTGAAGAAATGACTTTTTGAACTGTTCAAACGTACTGCAATTTTCTGCAAACCAATTAGCCCATAGTCTAGCTCCCCCAATCAAATGTTTACGGACCATTTCTATTTTCTGTCTCTCACTCGCCAAGCAAAACGGACCAAAAACTCTCAAAATTTGATATGAATTCCACCGGGTGAATGCTACCATTGTCATCAAACTTCCCCCAGTCGACTTTCTCTTCACCCCCAACCACGGGCGATGCTGAACCAAGCCAACTTCTCACTTTAGTCATCTCCCCCATCACCACTTCAGGAACCTTCACCTTCGTTACCTCCTCTATCAACGCAGAACATTTCTCGACATCTTGGGAAACCAACTTGACATCAGAAGCCAATTCACTTACCTTCTCTTCTCCTACCTGCATCTTCTTATTCAGTAGGACAAAGTGAGTTTCCACCTCATCCAGCCTCTGCACGTTGCCCGTCCCAATCTGCTCAACCATATCCACCCTTTTATCGAGCACCCCGACATCACGACGCAGACACACCGTCTCCTTCCCTAGACTCTGTTCTAGCTTTTCCAGCCCATCAGTTAGAATCGAAGCCCGTCTCTCACATTCTGACTTGTTCTCCTCCAACCCAACCTTAAGCTCTTCAAACTTTAGCTGCAATTGGTTATGAAAATCAGACCGCAGATCATTAATGTTTGATTGCAAAGAATTAATATTTGATTGCAAAGAATTATAACTTGATTCCATCTTTAAATGCAAAGAATTAACATTAGCACGCAACTCCCCTTGAAAATCAGACCGTAAGCTATCCATATTTGAACGCAAAGACTTATTATCTGCTCCCAAGGACTTTAAGTATTCAATCACAGTAGACAGTGACACCTCTGGTTCCACAGAAATGGACGTCAACTGATCGGTGTGCCCATCACAAGTGTCACCAAAGTCTCACGGTTCGGTACCACCAGCCCCCCATCATTCACATCACTCTCAGACGCCATGGCACAATTCAACATTAACTACAATTTACCAAATTTGAAGGAAACTAGGACCACAAAATACTATATTCACTAATACTTCCCTCTTAGCTTTAGCATCAAAGTTCCAGAAATTACTTTGCTCAAAAAAATTAAAACACTCGGAACTAGTTGACACTTTATAACCAAAGCATTACTAAATAATTAGTTGACTCCAGTCTCATTAAAATTAAATTTTCCACTCATGTGGTTACTTGAAATTTAAGAGAAGTCGAAAGAAACAAAAAAATTACTCCAGTGAGTCCACAGGAAAATTATAAAAAAATCCCGTTAACACGAAAACTAACTACTGGCTCAAACTGACAAGTTTCTATTTTAAACAAATCGCTTGGGGATTTTCCCACTCATTTAACTATTTAAAAATTGAATAAAGGTCGAAAGAAATTTATTTCGACCGGTTCACATGAAATTAACAAATTCTGTTTGAAAACGAAAAACTACTCCTGTCAGTTTGTGAACCTTACAAAAAAAATTGAAATTTGCACTTCCCTTTCGTCGACTTTCACAGCTGCCGTCTGCTATTCTGCCGACCGCTGCGTGCCCGCGTCGTACTGCACGCCGCCTCGGTGTCGAGTTGTTGTTGTTGCTTGGTCCGCATCTGCCGAAGTACTGCGCCGCTCGGCTATCGTCGTGTATGCTCGGGTTACGTCGTTACTACACTGTTATGCTCGTGTCTCGTTGAAATAAGTCCATTATCGCCGATTGTTGTTCAAACTACTCACATTTCCTACTCGGTTTTTACAGCATAAAATCCACTTCGGTGTTGACTAATGTCATTTACTACCTCCGTTTTCACTTATGCTGTCCTGTCACGGGAGCCATGTAAGAAAGTTCGTTGATTTGTGATAATTTATGTCCTGGTGGTACTACTCGACACGACGTGTATTTCAGTCTTAATTAAATGTTCGTAAGATTACAGGTTTGATACCGTCAGGTCGCCAGTGGGGATTCCACAACTAATACTAATAAGTCATAGTCACTCACAAAATCAATCACGTAAACAGTTAGCAGTAGCAGTTAGCGGGAATTGCCAACACATAAATCACATAAAGGTTTACATTCAGAACACACATTTATTGTCTGAATAAGCAGAAGAAATACGTCGCCGAAGTAACCACCAGTTACAAAGACTCGTGATATCGAAACTTCTTTACCAAAGCGTGCAAGATTCGAACCGAGCAGGTACAAGTAACATGTGGAGCCAATATCACCATAGTTTATCTGGAACACTATTCTTGTCCTCATACATCGACACTCCAAATGCTTCTTCAAATCACCGTACAAGTTAATGGAATAGTTATAAGCACTTTTTATAATATTCGCTTCCCGCGCTCCCGCCGCAAACTATACTTCTGCCATCTTGCTCTTACTGTCCAAAGATAATCTCTCGCAGACACCACGCTCGAATCGCGTCGGTTCGATTGCATCGTTAAATGTCTTGGGGGTTGTGCCTGTGGACATCATGGGTAGGTGGGGTTTCCCTAGGCATGACCTACACCTAAATAGGGCTGTAGGGCACACTTTCTGAGTTGTTAGCTAAATTATTAAGGGAGCCCACTTCCAGTTATGATGAGGTCAGGACCCTATGCCTTTTTTTAAGTTGGAGGCTGCTGGTGAGGGAATAAAAGTAAGTGATCGAAGTGATACTGATTGCAGATGCACAATGGGAAAAACCACTATTGCTAAAGAAATAGATAGAGCTGTTGAAACAGTAACAGACGAGGGTACAGATGGAAAGACAAAAGGTAATGCTGAAAATATCACAAAGCCCAAGGGCGCTACTGGTGAACGGTCGAGATATAATAAACAAAGTAATAGAATCTGATGAATGAACCACAAATAATTTTAAATTTATTGTCTTGGTTAAAACAAGGATCACTATACAATGAGGTTTTGCCCGATGATTCCGGAGTGTACCATGGAGATAGAGGAGCCATTGATGGAGGGGTACTCGTATCATTTAGTAAAGATTATGACAGTTTTCTGGTGTTCATAAATCGTGACCATGACTTACTGGGAGCTGATCTCTGGTGTGATAAAAAAGAAAAACTCAGGATGTTGATTGCTTACTGTAGTGGATGAAAGACTGATGATGAAACGCTTGGGGAGAAACTAAATTCATATTCACAGTTCAGATGTGAGAATAGTATTGTTATTATTGGTGTAGATTTAAATTTATCAGATGTCACCTGGGTAGGAAATAAGATTAATAACACAAGGTTTTTTAAAATATTTTACCTTAGTAACGGAAAGGGGCTTTACACAATTGGTACAGCAGAACACAAGGGGACCAAACATGTTATATATCTTTCTAATAAAACCTGATGAAAATCTTGTGGAATATCAAGTAGCTGAATCAATAATTGATCACAATGCAGTTCTTATTGATATTAGGGGACTTAGTAAATCAGTGGCCAAAATTGAAGTAGGAAATAAGTACAGTTATAAAAAGGCACAAATTTTAGAATTGAAGAGATATTTCAGGTAATGGTTCAGCAAATGGTAGGATGGCACAAGTACAGTTGAGACAAATTGGGAAGTATTGAAGAAGATAATAAAAAAAAGGGTGAGATAATATTTATTCAAAAACAGAAAATAAAGAGAAGTACAGAACCCGCATACTACAATAGGGAGGCGAGGAAGTTAAAAAGGTTAGTCTGAAGAGAATACTACCGAGTTAAGAGACAGCAAGGCAGTATGGAATACTTGAAACATTAAACAAGCAATTACTAACAGGAAGCTAAAAATTGGATTATGAAGAATGTATGGAGCAGCGACTGAATAATGCATCTACAAATTTCAATGGCTGTGATAGAAAACTGGGGGGAAGGGGAGGTATTCAGGTAATTGTAGTTACAGACAGAGAAGAATTTACTGGGGATTTGGAAATACCGAGCATAATGGGTGAACAGTTAACATTCTGGCCTCGTATTCGGGAGGACACGGGTTCGAATCCCTGTCCGGACATCCAGATTTGGGTATTCCATGGTTTCCCCAAAACACTCCAGGCGAATGCTGGGATGCTTCCTTCAAAATGCATGTCCGAATTCCTTCCCATTCCTTATCCCCAATCCCTTCCCACCTCTAATTAACTTGACATAAGTAAAAAAAAAAAAGATTTGGAAATGACAAAGATATTGAGTGACTGAATTAATGTGATCATTAGGGACTATCATGGGAGAGAAATAAGCAGAAAAGTATCTCTACTTAGATAAAAATGAGAAAGCTACAAAGTTTGAAATAGATCCTCAAAAATTTACGAAGGACATCAGAAAGCTAAAAAAAAAGTGCAAAGGGGCCAGTGTAGATAATATTGCTACAGATTTATTAAAGATAGTGGGACATGATATAGTATCTTACCTTGAAATTTACCAGCAGACTGGAAAAGAGCAATAGTAGTACCATTTCATAAAGGAGGGTGACAAATTGGGTTTAAAATTACAGGATGATCAGTTTGACAGCAGTGACAGGCAAAATGATGCAGATAATAATATGCAACTATATCAGAAATTTCTCTGAGGAAATAAACTGGTTTGCTGCATGGCTTTAGTCAAGGATATTCATGTAGATCTCACTTAGATTGTAGGTTATATGCAAGATATTTCAGATGAATTGGACATGGAAGACCAAGTTGATATGTCTTTCTTACGCATTTGACAAAGTGAGCACTAAAGCAATCCATTGTTTTTCCTGTGTTTTGAGCTTATTTGTGTGTTCTCCCCATGATTCCATCATCTAAGGTAAGTGGTAGTTCATTTCGCTATCCCCCTTTTTTTTGTAAATCCATTTGCTAATTAGCTCCTATTATTCCCTGGTAACTATATATATATAGAGTTTTGTTTCCCTATATTTCAATTTTCAGTCATCACTACCGAGCGCAGACAACTGGTGTTTGTGTATGGTAGTAGCATGGAGTTTCTCACCATGCACAACGTTGGCCAAATTCCAGTAGCTGTAGGGGTGTGGGAGATACGGTGGTTGAAAGTAGTTCATCTGGGACATTTTCATATTTTGACCGAAGATGTGTGTCCCTATATTCCTTTTTGCTGCCACAACTACATAGCACAGACTACTGTTGTTTGTATGTGGTAGTAGCATTGGGTCTCCCTTCGTGCAGTATGCTAGTTGTATGTCAGTAGCTATGGGTGTGTCGGAGATATGGAGGCTGAAAATGTTCGACCCGGGGCACTTTCATATTTCAACCAAAGACAAGTGTGTCCCTATATTTCACCCTGCAGCCAAAACTACCTAGCACAAACCACTGGTGTTTCTGTGTGGTAGTAGTATAGAGTCACACATCACACACAACTTTGGCAAAATGTCGGTAAATATGGTGTTTTGGGAAATAGCGTGGTTGAAAGTGGTCAATCAAGGACATTTTCTTATTTCAACCAAAAGACAGGTGAATCCGTATATTTTAGTTTGCTGCCGCAACTATCTAGTGCAAATCATTGGACAAATGTCGTTAATTGTAGGGCTGTGGGAGATATGGTTGTTGAAAGTGGTTGATCAGGGATATTTTAGTATTTTGACTAAAGACGTTTGTCCGTATATTTCATTTTTCTGGCACAACTACATAGCGCAGACCAGTGGTGTCTGTGACTGGTTGTGGCATCGAGTCATATCATGCACTAAGGTGGTTAGATCTCTGTAGCTATGGTGGTGTGGGAGACAAGGTGGTTGAAAATGGTCGACTCAGGAAATTTTCTTATTTCTATCAAAGATGTGTGTGGCCCTTTATTCCACTTTCCAGCCACAATTATCTATCGCAGACCACTGGTGTTTGTGTGTGATAGTAGCCTCAAGTCTCCCCATCATGTACATATTGGTAGCTGTGGGGATGTGGGAGATATGGTGGTTGAAAATGGTAGACTGAGGGTATTTTGTGATTACAACCAAAGACTGAGGGTATTTTGTGATTACAATCAAAGACATGTGTGTCCTTATATTTCACTTTGCAAATACAACTACATAGCACAGATCACTATTGTTTGTTTGTAGTAGTAGAGTTGAGTCTCCCATCATGCACTATGTTGTTTGCATGTTGGTAGTTGTGGGGTTGTGAGAAATATGAAGGTTGAAAGTAGTCAACCGATGGCATTTTTATGTTTCTACCAAAGACCTGTGTGTCCCTTTATTTAACTTTACAGCCACAAATATTGCCTGGATAATTCCCATTTTAATCCTAGGTCTTATCATCCCATATATCTAACATCTGCTTTCAGAAGAGTTCTGGATCATGTTATATGCTCCAACAACAAGTCTGGAAGAACATATCAATGTCAAATACAACTGGCCCTATTTTAGCATGACATAACTGATGCAGTTTCATAAGTTGATACAATTTTTTATTAGTATTAGTTTCAGAAATCTTTTGACACTGTTCTCACCACTACCATTTAGTGAATATTCAATCGTACAATATTTTGGTTAAAATTTGCAAATCTAATATGCTAACAAATCTAAAGAAAATACTTTATGGGCCATGCATTCTTTCTTTACTGACGTGGGCACTAAATAACTTTACAAAAGGTAATCTTGGGACGGACCAAAGCACTATAGAAAGGTCAATTCTATGTTTAACTAGAAAAGATGAGAAGAATAACTGGCGTAAGTTCAGCAACAAGGGTCTCCACAGACATCTAGAGCAGACAGTGGGCTGGCCATATTTCTTGGAAAGACCAAAGATGGACAAAAATAATGTTAGTGTGGAGGCCAAGAGATTTTCAGAGACAAAGTGGAAGACCACCAGACCAATGGTACAACAACATATGTGGGGTTGATGGAAGTTAGCTGGCAGAGGATATCGGTTCAAGCTGTTAAGACTGCTCTAGTTCTACCTAAACTCATGACTCTAAGAGGCCATATCATTTAATGATTTGACTATTTGATCACAGATGTCGTCATTGATGGAGAATCCTGTTTTCATCTAGATTTGGCTTCTCTTGAGGAAGGGTAATAAGACCACTTCTTTATTTAATTTTTATAAATGATCTCAGACACAGGATTAATATTGGTTTGAGATTGTTCTCTGATAATGCAGTCATCCATGAGGAAAGTAAAGAATTCTGACAATTGCTTAGAATCAGTGTGATGTGGACATTATTTCAGATAGGTACTTTGAATGGCAACATTACAGTAAATTACAAAAAATGGAAGGTGATTCGCATAACTAACAAAAAACAATCAGTTTGTTCAGGAGTTCAAAGTGAACAGCTCAGTGATTGATATGGTTGATTCTCTTATGTAAGTACAAAACAACTTAAAAATTGTGTACTGTCTGAAATTAGATTGTTTACAGATTATATAATGTTATATAAAAGGATCAAAACAATTGAGGACTGGAAACAGTTGCAGGGTGATCTGGACAGGATATCTAGTTGGGTAAACATGAGATGAAGATAAATGCAAAGAAGAGTCGGCTTATTAGATACACAAATAAAAAACTAACGGTTGAATACGATTATAGGGTGGGGAAAGAATTGCTTGATGAAGACTTGAAATGTAAATATCTTGGCTGGCATTGCATTTGATAACAAGCTTAACTGGGCACGACACATTGGACAGGTGGCAGGAAAAGGTTTAAAAATTCTGCACTTGTTGGAGAGAGTGATGAGGGGATGCACGAGAGGAGTAAAGGAATTGGGTTACAAAACTTCGATCAGACCATTGCTAGTATATGGTAGAGTAGTATGGGACCCACATTTTGTGTATCAAATACAATAATTGGAGAGGGTGCAAGAAAAGGGCTGCTAGATTTGTTTCTGGAAAGTTATCGCAGAATGCATTCAGTGACAGATATGATTAAAGGAGCTGGAATGGGATTCATTGCAAGACAGGAGGAAGGATGAGGAAGGTCATGGGAGTGTACATGGTGTATACTGGCAATGAGGCATGGAAAGATATTGGACTAAGTATGAAATGTAGTGCATGGAAGGGAAAATATGACCATGATCACAAGCTGGCACTCGAGTTCAGGCACAAGGGTGTGGGAAGATTTTATTTTTTAGGTAAGGGTATTAGGGATTGGAATGAGTTACCAAGGGAAATGATGAATAACTTACCGAAAACGTTAAAAGAATTTAAAGTTAAAATTTGTAGAGGGCAAATGTAGGTGGGTGCAGGATAGGGCGAAGATGGGTGTCTAGGGAAATTGCCACCGAACCGTGTGCTCCATTGTAATTAAATTAAATAACTTGATACAGGTAATGCTAATTCTAGATTCTAAATAGGTAAAATTCTGAGGAACTGTAACACTTATAGAAAGGTTGTAACACGCAGTGCCCTCGTGCATACACTTTTTGATTACTGTTGTGGGGTTTGGGATTCAAATCACAAGGCATTGATTGACATTACAGAGAAAATAAAGAGAAGAGCACCTCAATTTGTGAGTGCTTGTCACAGCCCTTGTGAAAGCACTAGCTGGTGCCCACGACGTTCGTTCGTGTTTGTAAAGGACTTTGACTCATGGCCACTACCACACATGATCACCTGTGGTCTGCGCTGTGTAGTTGTGTTTGCAAAGTGAAATATACGGACACACACTTCTTAATAGCCTCTATCGATCATTTTCAACTACCATAGCTCCCACATCCCTCGGCTTCCGATATGCAACCACCATAGAGCATGATGGGAGATATATGTCAATTATTGCAGAGAAATGGCAGTTTTCTGCACTAGTTTACTTTTGACTGCATAAGTGAAATATGGGGATACATGTCTTTTGTCAAATTATGAAAATGCCCTCCATCGACCAATTTCAACCACCATATCTCCAACACTCCCATAGCTACAGACATACAAACACCATGGTGCATGTTGGGAAGACCTGATTCTACTACCACACACAAACACTAGTGGACTGCACTAGTTAGTTTTGCTGCAGAGTGAAATATAATAACACACATGTCTATTTTCATGTCATGTTAACCACTTTAAACCACCATATTTACCACATCCACTACTGCTACTGACATGCAGTTACCATAGTGCATGATGGAAGACTCCAGGCTACTACCACACACAAATGTCAGTAGTCTGGGCTATGTAGTTCTAGCTACAAGGTGAAATATAGGGACACAAACATCTGAGTTAGGTGTAGGAAAATACCCTAGGTCGACCACTTTCAACCACCATATCTCCCTCGCCGCCATAGCTACTGACGTCTAACTACCAAAGTTCATGATGGGATACTCAAGGTCACTATCACATATGAACACTAAGGGTCTGTGATATGTAGTTGTGGCAGTAAAGTGAAATATACGGATTCACATCTCTTTGGTCGAGATACGAAAATGTCCCTGATTGACCAGTTTCAACCACCATATCTACCACACCTCACAGCTACTGACATTTGGCCAATGTTGTGCACGACCGGTGACTCAATGGTCCCTACCACACACAAATTACAGTGGTTCTGCACTAGGTAGTTTTGGCTGAAAAGTGAAATATAGGAACACACACATCTTTGGTTGAAATATGAAAGTGCCCCAGCGCGACTACTTTCAACCACCATATCTCCCACAGCCCCATAGCTACCGCCATGCTGCCACCAAGGAGCACGATGGGAGACTAGATGCTCCTACCACATAACCAGTGGTCAATAGGGACACACACGTCTGAGGTAGGTGTAGGAAAATGCCCTAGGTCGACCTCTTTCAACCACCATATCTCCCTCACCTGGTTGTGACAGCAACGTTAATTTCAGGGACACATGTCTTTGGTCGAATATCCCAGATCAACCACCATATCTCCCACACCCCACCAGCCTTAGGCCAGCGTTGTGCACGATGGAAAATGCTACTACACACAAACATCACTGGTCTGTGCCAAGTAGTGGAGATGAAATATAGGGACATACATGACTGTTTATCTAGTAACTAGCTGGTACCCACGACTTCGTTCGTGATTGTAAAGAATTCATATTGACAGCTGTAGACATGTAACCACCATAGTGCACGATGGGAGACTCGATACTATTACCACACACAAATAACAGTCATCTGCGCTATGTAGATCCGGCAGCAAAGTAAAATTTACGGATACAAACAAGTCTTTGGATGAAATATGAAAATATTCATGATCGACCAATTTCAAACACCATATCTCACACACTCCCACAGTTACCGAATTTCGGCCAACGTTGTGATCGATGGGAGACTCTGTGTTACTACCACACACAAACGCCAGTGATCTGCGATTGAGAGTTTTCACTTAAAAGTGATACATCGTGACACATCCATCTTTGGCGGAAATATGAAATTGCCGCAGGTCGACCATTTTCATCCCCCATATCTTCCACACCCCCATAGCTACAGACATCTAACAACCATAGTGCACGACAACAGACACGATTCTACTACCACACATAAATACCAATGCTCTATGCTATGTAGTCGTGGCAGAAAAGTGAAATCTGCGGAGACACATGCCTTTCATCGAAATACGAAAATATCCTTGGTCGGCCACTTACAACCACCATATCTCTCACACAACCACAGATTCTGAAATTCGGCCGCTGTTGTGATCGAAAGGTGACTGTGTTACTACCACACACAAATGCCAGAGATCTGTGATCTATAGTTTTCTCTGAAAAGTGATACACCATAACACTTTTGTCTTTGGCAGAAATATTAAATTGCCACAGGACGACCACATTCAACCCTCATATCTCCCACACCCCCATAGCTACCGAAATCTAACAACCATAGTGCACTACATGAGATACGATTCTACTACCAAATACAAACACCAATGCACTATGCTATGTAGTTGTGGCAGAAAAGTGACATGCGGAGACAGTCGAAATACGAAAATATCCTTGGTCGGCCACTTACAACCACCATATCTACCACAGTTTCTGAAATTCGGCCGCTGTTGTGATCGAAAGGTGACTCTGTGCTACTACTACACACAAACGCCAGTTATCTGTGATCTATAGTTTTCGCTGAAAAGTGATACACCATGACACTTTTGTCTTTGGCAGAAGTATGAAATTGCCACAGGTCGACCACTTTCAACCCCCATTTCTCCCACATCCCCATAGCTACCGACATCTAACAACCATAGTGCACTACATGAGATACGATTCTACTACCAAACACAAACACCAATGCTCTATGCTATGTAGTTGTGGCAGAAAAGTGACATATGCGCAGACAGTCGAAATACGAAAATATCCTTGGTCGGCCACTTACAACCACCATATCTACCACAGTACCACAGTTTCGGAAATTCGGCCGCTATTGTGATCGAAAGGAGACTCTGTGCTACTACTACACACAAACGCTAGTTATCTGTGATCTATAGTTTTCGCTGAAAAGTGATACACCATGACACTTTTGTCTTTGGCAGAAGTATGAAATTGCCACAGGTCGACCACTTTCAACCCCCATTTCTCCCACACCCCCACACCCCCATAGCTACCGACATCTAACAACCATAGTGCTCTACATGAGATACGATTCTACTACCAAACACAAACACCAATGCTCTATGCTATGTAGTTGTGGCAGAAAAGTGACATATACGCAGACTGTCGAAATACGAAAATATCCTTGGTCGGCCACTTACAACCACCATATCTACCACAGTACCACAGTTTCTGAAATTCGGCCGCTGTTGTGATCGAAAGGTGACTCTGTGCTACTACTACACACAAACGCTAGTTATCTGTGATCTATAGTTTTCGCTGAAAAGTGATACACCATGACACTTTTGTCTTTGGCGGAAGTATGAAATTGCCACAGGTCGACCACTTTCAATCCTCATATCTCCCACACCCCCATAGCTACCGACATCTAACAACCATAGTGCACGACAGGAAAGACAATTCTACTACCACACACAAACACCAAAGGTCTATGTTATGTAGTTGTGGCAGGAAAAGAGAAGTATACGGAGATACGAATTTTTGGTCGAAATATGAAAACGCCCTGCACTGACCAACTTTAATCATTATATCTCCCACATCCCCACAGCTATCGGCATTCGGCCAACGTTGTGTACGACAGGAAACTCCATGCTACTTCCACCGACAAACATCAGTGATCTGTGCTAGGTAGTAGTGGCTGAAAATTGAAATATTGGAAAAAACACGTCTATTTTTATATATATATAAGATTAGGGTAGGATTGTTTTGCAGACAGACGAAGTAGGTTCTATTTGAATTTATTGATTAACACGAGATTATCCTCTTTCTACACTAACCTATTTTGGTCACAATGACACAAGATATAAGATTAGAGAAATAAAATGCAGTGCTGATTCTTATATGAATTCTTTCTTCCCTCATGCTGTTTGTGATTGGGATGCATAGAGTAGAGATTATTTTTGGTATAAAGCACGCTCTGACTCCCACCATATTTGTGAATTACAGACCATTGATGGAGATTTCTTTATATTAGAGTAAGGGATTTTGTACTTGGGGTTTTATTCCTGTTTATAGGTTGTACAATTCCTTGTAACCTTAATATTATTTAAAGTTTTAAAGTTCCTTTAGAAAGAACAAACTATTTTATATACCAAACATTTACTTATTGCCTAGCCAAATTTTTCCATATCTAGGTATTGTTTTTAATTCCACTATTCATTAAGGGTATCATTATTTATCAAGAAAATTATACCAGGAGCAATTAGAAAGATAAAAGAACTATCAATAATAGACACTTTATCAGCAAAGATTTAAGTAGATGAGGATGAGATGGTGTTTAGAGGTAATTTTAAGTTGCTTATACTCTTTCTCAAATAAAAACTATTAATTTGTAGTAAAGTAAATCAAAGTATTAGTCATTATCCTGCACATTGCTAAGATTCCTACAAACAGTGTGCAGAATGGCGTATAGGCGGCTGCATAGTGGAAATGCATAAACACCATAACAGCACCAGTAAGAAGATAACACCCAACTACAGCATTCTGTCGTTTTGTTTTTGTGTATTGAAGGTGTGAAACCTATTTAAATATGTTGTAGAATGACGTTTTAGTAGTGTAATGATGTATGTTTGTCACAGTCTAAAAATCGAGTAAGAATCTGAAAATTGTGTTACTTCAGTTCTAGATGCTCCTCATATTGATCAGGCACATTGAGATGTGATTCCAGAAAACATTACCATGGTTGGAGCCATAGTGAAGTTAAACTGCTTAGTAAGATTGAATGACATTGTAGTCGGTTTAAATTTTCATCATGGTTTGACACACCATGTTGTGTGTAATATGCTTCTGTTACAATGTGCTGCAGGATGAGTGCTGTATCAGCTTACTCCGGCATTGAATTAGTAACATGTGAAGAACTTATATAATGCTTTTAACAAGAAGGTTATGACTCCTTCACTGGAGACAAAACTTGCGTTCACTTCCACCAACTGGAAATGAAGAGAATGAGCAAGGAATGGCTCCTTTCCTCATCTCCAAAATTGAAGAAAATTTTGACACAACTATCAGTAGGGAAGGTTATGCTGAATCTGTTTTAGTATCGTAAGCATATCATCCTGAAAATCAACTTTGGCCTGTAATAATACCAAACGGATGTGGATTGCTGTATTTAGGCAGTCTTTTCAGTAAAACAATTCAAGGCTTTTCACTGCCCATACAACATTGTAAGAATCACAGACTGCATTTTGAGACATATTCATGTGAAATACTCATCAGACCTTAGCAAATGTGATTTCCAGAAGAAGTGGGAGGAAAAGTATTCCATTCTGATGAAGAGATAGCTACACGTTGCTTGATTGGTTATCATAACTACCAAAAGAATTTGTTTCCAAAATAATTAATGATTTTTATAAGTGCTGCAGGATGAAAATTGAATGGGAGCAGATTATCTGCTGTCGAAAAAAATTGATCAAAGAGTTTGCATCAAATTTTGTGTAAAATCAAATTAAGTGCTCCAAAGCTCTTGAAACTTTGACAGTGGTATATGATGAATCTACTTTGAGTATGTTTATAAGTGGTACAAGCTCTTACAAGATGGCCAAGGAAATGTCAATGTCAAACCTTGCTCTGGATGCTCCAGCACGTCAACAACTGATGAAAACGAAGAAGTGAAGAAAATGGTGTTGGAGAATCGTCGAATCACCGTTAGAGAACTTGCTGATGAAGTCGGAATCTCGTGCCATGCAATTTTTTTGGATGTTTTGGGCATGAGACGTGTGTCAGTGAAGTTTGTTCTGAAACTGCTGAATTTTGACCATAAGAACGGTTGCATGAGCATCTCTCAGGAGCTGTTAAATGATGTCATAGAGGGTCCTAACTGGTGACGAATCATGGGTATATTGTTATGACATTGAAAACAAGGCCCAGTTGTTGCAATGGAAGAGCCAAGACCGAAAAAAAAACACGCCAAGTTCAGTCCACTGTCAAGGTTTTGCTCACTGTTTTCATCAATTACCATGGCGTAGGGCATCAGGAGTTTTTACCACAAGGTTGTACGGCAAATAAGGAGTATTAACTTGAAGTTATGCGCCATTAGCAAAAAGCAATATGAAAAAATGTCTGGATTGGTGGGAAAAGAGTAGGGGACCAGACAGGTATTACAAAAAAATCTGAAATTTATTTGGAAATAATATTTATAAATTTAGAAACATAATCCAATATTTTTTTCGGGAAATAATAATGATTTAAATTTTTAAATCAATAAATAAAATCTGATTATTAGCCTATTCCCCAGGTCAAACGAAACATCAATCACAGCACCTGACATCATACGTTAGGAAACAAGTGATACGGCGCAACGTTAACTACTGTGTGTTTTTTTTAACTGTTTTTACGTTTGAGTTTTTTGTCACAGAACTGTTATAATACTGAGTGATAAGGGACGTGGTAATGATCTTCCAATTAGATGTTGTTGCAGATTATTTAAACCGAGCGTGGTGGTGTAACGGCTAGCGTTCTGGCCTTACTAAACCCGACAGTCGAATATAATAATGGTTTGAAAGTGAATATAATAATGGTTTGAAATTTCTTTGTCACTAATTTGGATTGTAGTGCTGCTGAGTTTTGAAGTGTGAAAACATCTGTGTAAGTACAGGCTGTCCGCCTGGAAATGCTACACACCTGCTGTCTTGCTGACTGCATCTCACTGCAAAAGGCCATCTCTCGCCGAACAGCAGCATGAATGACCAGCAAGATTAAAATCAACTGTCAAATGATGCAGTATAATGCGAACTTTTCCATTGTTAATACTGAATTCTTTGCAGGTTGGCTGGGTTGTGACTTCAGTCTCTTTTCAATGAGTATTGTGTGTAAACGTTTCTTTGCGGTTTAACTATTTTGTTACTTCAGTCTCTTACTAATTAGTATCGTGTGTGAACCTGAGTTGAATTATAATACGTTATGCTTTGGAACAAAGAATATTCTTGTATGATACATATGTGAAGGAAAAGTCTTTAAAAGGTTTTGCAGTAAATAACGTCACAAATTTCCTGGCGCTTTACTGTCAGCTAAAACAACAATTCTGCATTTAGTTAAAAAAAAAAAAAAAAAAAAAAAGAGAGAGAGAAACGTGAAATCAGCCGTGGCATGTAGCGCCAGATCACCCCGATTTAAACCCTTGTGACTTCTGTCTTTGGGAAAAGCTTAATGGAAAGGTTTATGAAGGAAATTCTCACATGGTGGAAGAACTTGAAAACATAATCTATCAAGTAATAATGTCCATGGAGAGGTGAAATCCAGCGTGTGCCTCGAAAGATGTTTAAAAGATGAAATAAAATCTTCACGGGTTATCTGCCACATAATATGTTTAATAAACTTAATTTCTTTAATACACAACGTTTTGGCAGCAATCCTCTGCTGCCTTCGTCAGGTAAGCTGTCATAACGAAGCTAAAAATGGGAGAGACTTCCCGCCGCTCTCCCATTGGTCGACGCTTCCATCAGCCTGAGGTGGTGCAACCAGTTTGGCAGCATATCGTGAAAGGGTCTGACAATATCACGCTCATCGTTGCTTAACAAATGGCATTAAGTGGCTTGCATCTCATGGCTTCACGGTGGCATCCTGGGTAGTCACCCATCCAAGTGCTTAACCAGCGGCATTACCCCAGGCTAAAAGGGGCTCTGGAGCTGACCAATCACGATGACTTATCTCCTGGTTGACTCAACATGAGTCTGGCCCACAATGGATCAGCACTTCCATTGGTTGACACGTCCAGACAGCGTCCCTGCGGATAGTTGAGTCTAACACGTTGCTATTTCAGCTCTCAGATGATCGGCTCTCAAGCTTTGCTCAGGAAGAGACCACCATCTCTGTTGATGCTGTTGTCACTTATTCGAATCTCCAGCACTTCTCTGATTACTGAGTCTCAGAAATAAGATATCTTATCCAAAACTTCAGTGTTGTCGAAGTTGATGTGAAAATTTTCTACAGCATGTTCTGCTAACGCGGATTTTTCCATTTGTAGTAACCGCAGATATCGTTGGTGTTCGGTGCGGCGTTCCTCAATAGTTCTTATGGTTTGACCGATGTATACGTTGCTGCATTCACAAGGAATCGAATAAACTCCCGAGACTTGAAGACTGAGGTCGTCTTTCACCGTGCGTAACATAGGAGATAAGTCGTTGTGATTGGTTGGCTACAGAGCTCCCTTTTAGCCTGGGGTAATGTCGCTGGTTAAACAATGTTGAGCATGGTTAGCACTTGGGTGGGCGACCGCCACGGATGCCGACGTGGAGCCACGAGATGAAAGCCACTTAATGACGTCTGTTAAGCAACGTTGAGTGTGATGTTGTTAGACCCTTTCACGCGATGCTGCCGAACCGGTCGCACCCTGTCTGAGGCCGATGCAAGCGCCGACCAATGGGAGAGTGGCGGGAAGTCTCTCCCACAGCGGGATACTTATAGAAGCCAGGACTCGCTCACGCAGTAACATTTTTAGCTTCATTATGACAGCTTACCTGACGAAGGCAGCAGAGGTTGCTGCCGAAATGTAGTGTATTAAAGAAATTAAGTTTAATAAAGATATTATCCGGCAGATAACCCATGAAGACTTTATTTCATTTATACGCTGGGAAAAACTGAATTCTCATGTTTAAAAGATATCAAATGTGCATTCCGCAAGAGGGGCGGCACTTTCAGCATCTTTTGTAAAATAAGTTAATGGAATACGTAATATTTATATGCTTTCACATACTTATACATGTATGTGATACATAATTATTCTAAGTAGTTCCATGGTTGACGGGCGAACTATGTGGGAAGCTAGCTGTTCGCTCGCCGTGAACCAT
This sequence comes from Vandiemenella viatica, assembly GCA_031002005.1. Taxonomy (NCBI): domain Eukaryota; kingdom Metazoa; phylum Arthropoda; class Insecta; order Orthoptera; family Morabidae; genus Vandiemenella; species Vandiemenella viatica. The sequence goes on along the minus strand of JARYHS010008075.1, from coordinate 19,030,800 downwards.
TTCTTTGTTGTAGTACTAGCAGCAGGGAGCGTTTCCCGGCGAACACCATGTATTTCAACTATTTGCCTAATAAATTGAATTTTGAAATAAAAGAAAACGTAATAACCTACTGGAAATGGGCTAATCTTTGTTATGAATGTCGTGTGTTTTATGTATTAGTACATACCTGTGAGACTTAAAGTTTTGGTTTCACGTATTTTTAGATTGGCGAGACAGTCCTAGGGTGGCGATGCCATAGGATATGCACAACTTCGTCGTGATTCCGGTATGTGAAAGGAACGCAAAATTCATTCGAAATCTTATGAATTGAAATTTCATCGTATTGACGTCTTGCTAGTTGCAACCACTTGATTGGTATTTCTGCTTTTTGTAGTAAATGAATAAATAATTTGTTTGGTGAAGATATTGAACTATTGGTACATTTAGGTACTATGCACCAATGATAGGTCTTTCGTTCCATTACGATGCTTAAAACTGCTTAATGCTGTTGGAATAATAAATCTGAGGTCAAGTTGCTTTACACACGTATGATGTCACGTGCAACAAGATCATGTGATATCCTGTTTGTGCGGGAATTTAAACAGTTTAACATTTACACATGGTTTTATGTACTTATAAAGCTTTATTTAAGTAAATTACTATTTTTCTTGTCTAAATATATCCACAATGGCCAATTTAAAACACTTTTTGAAAATTTGTCCGGTCCCCTACTCATGGCTTTGGCATCACGACAATGTACCTGCTCACTCATTGTTGCTTGTGGGTGGTTTTTTGGCCAAAAACATCACCACAATTGTGCCTTGGCCACCATATTCACTGGACTTGGCCTCCTGTGACTTTTTCCTGTTCCCAAAACTGAAGAGACCAATGAAAGGATGAAGATTTGCAATGATTGAGGATATTGCTGAAAGAGCTCAAGACTATACCAAAAAGTGCTTATAAGAAGTGCTTCTAGGATTGGAAAAAACATTGGCACAAGTGTATTATATCATAGGGGGGTTACTTTGAAGGGGAAAACATAAATATTGAGGATTAAATAATTTTTTTTGATAAAAATAAAAAGTTACCTTAATTTTTGAACAAACCTCGCATAATGTCTCATTTCCAAGCTCTGGGGATCTCTTCTTTTTCCTGGCCATCAACTTCTTTACTTTTTTGTCCACTGAAGAATTTTTCTGTTTTATAGATTCTGTTTTGGGTATGCTACTTTTAGTATACTTACTACGGCTGTCAGTCTTAGATAGTATATGTTAGAATTGTAAAATGGTTGTTATTATTTGTTAGTCCTTGATATACAGTCCTTCAATATCTTCATTCCTGATAAACTTGTCTATTCACTATCTGTAATATAGTTGGTCCTGGGAATTATAGGAGCTCTCATGGCTTAGTAGTATACAATGTCCAAGATCTTCTATTGATGAATTTCTGATTATAGATTAATAGTTATGCCAAATATTGTCTACAAATAACATTACTGAATTCTTTTGCAGGATGAATCTCATTTTTTAAAAAATATAAAAACTGCTAGAACAAAAGCTGCTTTGGCAATATGTCGTCAAGCTAAACGAGTGCTTCTTCTTAGTGGAACTCCCGCCTTGTCAAGACCTATTGAACTGTATACACAGATTGTAGCGATACAAAATAACTGTTTCCCCAGGTACGTAATGCAGGGAATGCAGGGTACTAAACCATAGGTTATTAAAAAGGTCAAAATTATGTTAGTTATATTAGCATTACTTTTGTAACGAGACTATTATCTGATATTTTACATATACAGCAATAACATGAGAAGTCGTTAAATTTTATTGTAAATTGTATTATGTAATCCTAAGTTTTCCCGGTGAATCTGATGTTTGAAAATCTCTCGGACGTGCGGCCGGGTCAGTTGATCGTGGAGGAACGAATTTTCGATGGTGTAACATCCCATCATCTTCAGGTAGCATCGGCTGATTGGCGTGAGGAGCGCAGTCCAGGACACGACTGCTGATCCATTCCGGGCGCGTCGGTATTTATACCCTCCGACCCACCCCCTCCACTCCCGCCACGGCGCTCCGGTACCGCGCGTTGAGCAGTGACCATCAGTCTGCCAATCACCTCCGTCACGCACTGTGCCTCGGCTATGGTGTTTGCGGAACCGCTGAAGTTGTGTTGGTAGTTGTGCCTGTGAACACCATTGGTAGGTGGGGTTTCACTAGACATGGCCTACACCTACATAGAAGGGGGAAGGGAGTATTTTCTGAGTTGTTAGCTAAAGCAGTAAGGGAGCCCATTTCCAGTGATGATGGGGTAAGTACTGTGCTTTTTTTAGGTTAGGGGCTGCTGGTGAAGGGACGGACATAGATGATCAAAGTGATACTGATTGTAAATGCACGATGGGAAAAATAACAGGTGTTAAAGAAATGGATGAAGTTGCTGAAACAATAAATGACTGGGGTAAAACTGGGAAAGAGGAGATAAATGCTGAAAATGTAAAGCCAGTAATAAGGGTGTTAATGGTAAACTGTAGATGTATAATGAACAAAGTAATCGAATTTGCAAACTTAATAGAGATACACGAACCACAAGTACTAATTGGGGTAGAGAGTTGGTTAAAAGAAGTAGTACTCTACAGAGAGGTTTTTCCTGATGGTTACAGAGTGTACCGCAGAGATGGAGGAGCAATTTGTGGAGGAGTTTTAATACTAGTTAGCAAAAACTACCACAGTTCACTGGTGTTCATAGATCAAGACCATGTGTTACTTGGGGTAGATTTCTGGGGTAATAAAAAAGAAAAAAATCAGGGTGTTGGTTGCTTACCACGGTGGAAGAATGACAGATGAAGATGAGACTCTTGGGGAGAAATTAAATTCATACTCAGATCTCAGAGGTGAGAATAGAATGATCATTATTGGTGGGGATTTAAAATTACCGGGTGTAAACTGGGAAGGAAATACGGGAACAAAGATTAGCAAATACCATAATAAGGGAAGGAGGATTTACACAAGTGGTAGAGCAAAACACTAGGTGACAAAATATTTTGGATATATTCCTAATAAAGCCCGATGATAACCTTGTGGGGTATCAAGAAGTGGAAGTAATAAGTGATCATGAAACAGTTCTTATGGATATTAGAGGATTCAATGAACCAGCTGCCAAAATTGAAGGGGGAAATAGGAACAATTATAAAAAGGCACAGATTTCAAATTTGAATAGATATTTCAGACAATGATTCAGAAAATGGAAGGAAGGCACAAGTACAGTAGAGTCAAGGTGGGAAGAGTTGAAGGATATAATAAGAAAGGGGGAAAAAAAATATTCCAAAGCAGAAAATGAAGAGAACCTGTGCACTATAATAGGGAAGTGGGGAGGTTAAAGAGGTTGGTAAGAAGAGAACATAACAGGGTAGTAGCGAATATTTAAAACAACTAAACAAGGGCATAATGACAGCAAAGAAAGTGGCTAAAGATGGGTTTATGAAGAGTATTGTCAGTGCAGGAGGACCATTGACTGATGCATCTAGAAATTTCTATGGCTATATCAGGAAACTGAGGGGAAGTGAGGGTGTAGAGATGCTTATAGATAAGGATAAAGAAAAAGTTACTGAGGATTTGAAAAAGAGAGAGATTTTTAGTAACTGGTTGAGTGAGAGCATTAGCGACAATGAATCACAAACGTGAGGGTCTAATTTGGATAACGAGCTTAACAATATGATAAGAAACAAAGATACTAAAAAATTTGAAATTCATCCTTAGGAAATCATGAAGGAAATAATAAAGCTGAAAAAACATAAAGGGGCTGGTGTAGATAACATTACTACAGATATCTTAAAGATAGCCAGATGTGACATTGTACCCTATTTGAAATCTATATACGAGGGCTGTCCAGAAAGTAACAGACGTTTTGTAATAAAAAATAAACAAAGTGAAAAAAACGATTTTTATTATATACGTTTTAGAGGTAAACTCTTACGCTATTTTTCAACATAATCGCCATTTAAATTAAGGCACTTATCATAATGTGGTACAAGCTTTTCGATACCCTCTCTGTAGAAATTTGCCGCCTGAGACTTCAACCACTCGTTTACACCGGCATGCAGTTGAGCGTCAGTTTCAAACCATTGTGTTGCGAGCCACGTCTTCATCGCCGGGAACAGGTGGTAGTCACTCGGTGCCAAATCCGGGCTGTTCGGCGGGTGATTGAAAACTTCCCATCCAAAACCATCCAAGAGCTCTTGGGTATGATTGGCCGTGTGTGGACGAGCGTAGTCGTGGAGAAACAAAACTTTCTCACTGAGTTTTCCCTGACACTTGTTTTGTATCGCGCGTCTTAATGTTCTGAGTGTTTCGCAATACCTTTCTGAAGTGATTGTTTGGCCACGTTCAAGAAATTCAACGAGAATCACACCCTTAGCATCCAAAATCACAGTAGCCATAATTTTTCCTGCTGACAGCGTTTGCAGACACATCCTCGGTTTCTTGGGCGAATGCGTGTGTCCCCATTCCATAGACTGCCGTTTTGTTTCACAGGTGACGTGCTTTACCCAAGTCTCGTCGCCAGTTACGATACGATCGATAACTTGGTTTCCAGTTTTGGCATAGGCTTCCAGAAACGTCAGTGCTGCAGCAAGTCTCTGTTTTTTGTGGTCTTCTGTTAAGATTTTCGGAATCCACCTGGCACAAAATTTGTGGTAACCAAGTTTACCAACCACAATCTCATGAACTAAACTCCGTAAAATTTGGGGGAAATGTTCTGAAATCTCCGTAATCGTGAAACGACGATTTTCACGGATTTTTTCGTTGATTTTCACCACCAGTTCATCACTCACAACACTAGGCCTACCCATGCGGTCCTCATCGTGAACATTGGTTCGACACATTTTTAAAATCAATGCACCATTGCCTCACTCGGCTTTCACTGATTATTCCTTGGCCGTACACATCACAAATCTGACGATAAATTTCAATTGGTTTGTGATTTTTCGCCAACAAAAACTGTATTACAGCTCGCACTTCACAAGTGGCGGGATTTTTAATTGCAGCGCTCATTTTAACACTCTACTGTATTCAAAGTACGATAGGAACGATGTGCAAACTACCACGGCTATTTGCGTACTGAATGTATGAACAGTCCGACGCCAAGATGGCGGCGCTAGGAGCACCCATTGTTGCGCCAGGTCAAAACGTCTGTTACTTTCTGGACAGCCCTCGTATATAAAGATGAATGTATGTATGTATGTTTGTTTGTTTGTTTGTTTGTTCTTCATACAAATCCACAGTTTTCATCCGATCTCGATGAAACTTTGCACACTACTCCTTTGAAACAAGGAGAAAAATACTGTCTACATTTGGTTGAAAAATTATCTGTATAAATAATACATGTTGTCTCATAATTTCGAAATACTACTGAACGGTGATAGACAGACGCGTTGGATATGGAGGTCTCTCTACTGTTTTTCCGTGTAGCGGTCATGTAGCTCAGTAGCTAAAGCACTGGCTTACTATTGTTTGGGTCATGGTCTCCAGTTCAAATCTCCATGGAGGCTAAGATTTTTAAAAATTGTTTTTGATCGTAAGAGTCACGCCTGAGCCGTCGGTTATTTGGATTGAATGCTAAACTGTAGATATTACAAAGTTAGGGGTGCAATGCGAGGCAAATCATAGGTAGTCTTGCAATCCTGTAGGTGTACACTTTTTTACATTATAATGAACCCTCAGGGGTTGTTCGCAGTCAGTGTGTATGTGTGTGTGTGAACCGCAGTAATAATACTATAAATACAGAAGTTAAGTCTCTGTCTTTTTGTTACGTTTTGACGACTAAATGGCTATATCAATACTGATGGAATTTGACAAGAACATCTGTATGAAGGGCACAGGACATTTTTTCCAGTGTGATTAACAGTTTGTAGTCATGAAATTTTGAGACCTTATCGAATGGCGACAGAAATATGTTGGAAATTGATTCTCTTCAAGAGACAGGTTTGACAGTAGAATGATATACTGATAGCTTTCCTGTCATATTATGCCGACTCGGTGTTGTTTGGGACCAATCCTTCTTTACCAACAACTTTCTATATTCAATTCTGGCAAAAAAATTCTTAATCCATGCGTACGAATTTGCGGGTACGAGCAAGTATTAATTAAATTGAGTCTGGATACTTGCTGCTTACCACAGGACTGGAAAAGTGCAATAGTATTACCGGTACATAAAGGACGGTTGAGAAATAGAGTTGAGAATTACAGGCCAATCAGTTTGACATAAGTGGTAGGTAAATTAATGGAAAGATTGATATGCAATCACATCAGAAATATATGTGAGGAACAGAAGTGGTTTTCAAGCAGGCAACATAGGTTCAGGCAAGGATATTCATGCGAATCTCAGTTGGTGGGATATATGCAAGATATTTCAGATGAAATGGACAAGGGAGGCCAAATTGATATTGTAGCACTAGATCTGTCAAAGGCATTTGACAGAGTGAGCCATAAAATGGTAGTAAATAAGGTAAAAACTTTTGGGGTAGATGAGAAAGTGATTTGCTGGATAGAAGAAATTTTTAAAAGGTAGAAAACAGAAAGTTAGGGTAGGAAATGTAGTATCAAGAGAAGTGGAAGTAAAATATGGGAGTGCCGCATGGTAGTGTATTAGGACCATTGCTATTCATTATTCTAATGAACAATTGTTGTTGATTGTTTACTATCTGAAATTAGATTGTTTGCAGATGACATAATGCTAGTATAAAAGAATCAAAACGATAGAGGATTGTAAACAGTTGCAAGGTGATCTTGGACAGGATATCTAGTTGTGTTGGTAAACATGGGGATGAAGATAAATGCAAAGAAGAGTCAGCTTATTAGATACACAAATAAAAAACAAAAAGGTTAATTATGAATATAAGGTGGGGAAAGAATTGCTTGCTGAAGACTTGAAATGCAAATATCCTGTCATTACATTTGATAACAAGCTTAACTGGGCAGGACACATTGGACAGGTGGTAGGAAAAGGTTTCAAAATTCTGCACTTGTTGGAGAGAGTGATGAGGGGATGTACGAGAGGAAGTGAGGGAGTTGGGTTACAAATCTTTGGTCAGACCATTGCTCGAATATGGTAGTGTAGTATAGGTACCCACATTTTACGTAGTCAAATACAGGAGTTGGAGAGGGTGCAAAAAAGGGCTGCTAGATTTGTTTCTGGAAACTATCGCAGAATGCAACAGTGACGGATATGTCATAAAGGAAGCTGGAATGGGATTCATTGCCAAGACAGGAGGAGGATGAGGAGGGTCATTGGAGTGTACATGGACGTATACTGGCGATGAGGCATGGAACGATATTGGAGATTGGTATGAAAAGTAATGCATTAAATGGAAAAGATGACCATGACCACAAGCTCGGTACAAGGGTATGGGAAGATTTTCTTTTTTAGGTAAGGGTGTCAGGGATTGGAATGAGATAGCAATGGGAAATGATGAATAACTTGCCGAAAACGTTGAAGGAGTTTAAAGTTAAAATTTGTAGAGGGCAAATGTAGGTGGATGCAGGATAGTGGCAAGATGAGTGTGTAGGGAAATTGCCACTGGAGCGTGTGCTCCATTGCAATAAAAAATTAAAATTAGAGGAGGGAAAGGACTGGGGGCATGAAATGGGATGGAATTTGGCCATCACTTTTTTGAAGGTACCATTATCCTAAGTTTCAGATTACCAAAAAAAATTGTCAAATCTCCTTGTAGTTAAAAATATTCAGAGTTCAAGTGTTGGTGAAGATTTCTAAGTATTGCTACTTCCCTATCACGCAGTGAAGTTTCACAGATGAGCTTCCCTAATGGACTGCTGCAGATGTGGCAGATTTAGGGCTTTATATACTGTCACGCGGTGGTACGCAGTCTGGTTCTATGATTCCTGAACAATCATTTTAATCCTATCCTTCTGAAACTTGGATATATTGTAGATTGGATTCCTGTAACAAATTTCACTCATGACAACTTCTTATGTCTACTCATTTTGCCATTATTAAGGTTTAAAATGTGAGAGGATGACTATTTCGTTTATTTCGCTGTAATTTTAAAACTAGCTAGTCCCATGTAATGTTGTACTTATCAAATGACTCCTATTAATTTTGTCTTTAATTTGCTGTATGTATTAGGGCTGTGGATATTTTTATTTGGATATGATATATAAATTTTTAACTCTGAGTGAATCCTTGAAATTTAAAAGAATTATATCTTTCTCAGTCTAATTCTGGTTTTAAATGAGGCTTTCACCATTCTACTTTAAATGTTATGCTCATCCTTACTTGGCTTTTACAATAGCTTTATTTTACTTTTATTTTGACACGTCATGACCTTCAAAATTTGTCATCTGAAATCTTTTTATCCTCATTTATTTTTACTTTCCAGCTATTATTGTATTTTACTTTAGCTGAAATTAGCTTTTTGATCATCATTTTATCTCTATGTTTATTTAGGTTAGAAGCTAGATCTTTTTTACTCAGTCTAAAACATACTTTATAGTTTTTCTATTAACTCAAAATTTTGTTACAAAGTAAATGCAGTGCAATGTGTTGCTTATAGTTATTTTTGGTTTGTCTGTTTAAATAAGTACCTCTTTATTGTTTGATTTATGCACATGTGACCTCGCTAGCTGATTACATCATATCTTGAAGACTTTTAAATTGAATTATGATCTTAAATAAAATTTTCCAGTTCTGTAAGCATTACTTCAAAATGCTTATTTTTAATAGTAAACATGTGCAAATGTTCAGTAGCGTTCAACTTTTGGTTCTTCTGTGGGTCATGGTACAGCTCCAATTTTGACTCAAAACATCCTCCGATATTAAATTTTTGATTATATAATCTATTTGAAATGCTAAGTGCTTTACTTTCTAACCTTCTTCGGAGGCTAGGAAGCTATTGCTCTGTAATCATGTGCAGCTACAGAGTGGTCCAAGCTGTTGATCAAACAAATCGTCAACACATTCAACTTCATTTTTCCTTCACATATGAAAAAACACTAGTGACAAGAGAATCACCATCCTTGCGTATGGCTTGAGACAGTTTTTTTTTAACAATACCAGATTCTTCATCAAAGACTCATTAGAAATTCATATATTTGTTGTGGATTTATTAACTGCATTTATGTACTTTATTGCTGCATAGACCCTTGAACACATTGTTGCCCAATGTCTATTTCCTTTGAATCAAATTGTTATACACTGTGTACTTGCAGAGTGTGATTCTTAATTGATGTTGTATTTTGAATGCTAAAGTCTGTAGCATTTGCTAGTAACTGCCTTTGTCACATATAAACTGAAAAACTTATCAACAGTTAGTGTAATTATCAGTTATGGTAATGATAAGTTGTCAAGCAATCAATTTTTGAGATCAGCATAGTCAAAAAATCTTGGTATTAAATGTGAAATCTTCTACGAGTTATAGAATTAAAAAAAAAAAGAACTATCAGGACAAAACTTCTGTTGATTATTAAATTTAGGTTATCAGTTGTTTACATAAGCAAATATGAATGTAGTAAATATTATATCCAAGCAGAAATATTTGTATTAAAGCAAGTGGAATAAAACATAACTATGGTGCAGGAACAAATATTTCCTTTTCATTTTAAGAAGTAGTAAGCACTCTTATATTTAAACTAGACGACCCGTGCGAGAATTTCGCGAATAAAATGCGATGAATAGTGAGGTTGAATACTTGTAATATAATGAAAAGTAGAACCGTACTTTTGTAGCAAATATTTATTTTTTTAGTGTAATAAGTACTCATCAAAATACTTACAACATATTATTAAACAATTAGGAAAATTTAAAACATTCTGTATTTACAACACACTGTCACTGACCGCAACAGAATACAACCAACCTGAACAAAATGCTCACAACATATCAACAGCTCTGTGATATTTGTTCCTGTGCGTATAAAATGTTTACATTGGAATTGTATAGCAAAACAAAAGTGTTTCCACAACAAAAAATTTTTCCGAAAAGCTACTTATTGAATGAAGAAAAGTTTATTGACATCTATGTAATATCAACTGCTGCAATATAGGGGCGTGGCTCTGAACTTTCTGATACACGCTACCACTAAGCACCAAATTCCGAGAAATTCTTTCTCAATTTATGATTTCACCTAACTGGAGAACTTGATCTTTAAAATGATATGATATTTATCGATTTCGGCTAGGTATCGAAAAAGATAAATGGCTTGTAATAAAAATAAAACAAACACACTGTAGAAATAATATTGATACTTTTGCCCTTTAAGGGTTGAATCCCAAAAAAAAATCTCTTATAAAATATGGTGTGACCAAAGCAGCCATCTTGGTCTTTAAAATGACACCTCATTTATCGATTTCGGTTAGTTATCAAGCAAGGTAAAAAAAAAAGTTCTAGAAATGATGATATTTTTGCCGCATAAGGGTTGAATTTGGAGAAATTTTTTTCTTAAAATATGATGTAACCAAAGCGGATAATTTAATATTTAAAACGATACCTCATTTATTAATTTCTCTTATGTATCAAGGGAAATAAATAGCTTGATACAGAAAAATGCGTTGTAGAAATTATAATACTTTTGTCCTCTAAGATTAGAATTTTGAAAAATTTGTTTCTTAAAATGTGATGTAACGGAACCTAAGACCTTACAAAGACCTCAATCTTTAAAATGATACCTCGTTTACCCATTTTGTTGAATTATCAAGGGAGATAAATGACTCGAGACACAAAAAATGCAGTTTAGAAATACTGATATTTATGGCTTTTAAGAGTTCAATTCAGAAAAATTAATTTTTTAAAATGTGATGATACCACATCGGAAACCTTAATGTTTAAAATAATACCACATTTACTTATTTCGGTTATATATTAACGGAGATAAATGGCTCGTGGCACAAAAATGCGTTATAGAACCAAATATTTACACTCTTCCCTTTAAGGGTTAAATTTAAAAAAAAAAAAACAAAAAAACAAAAAAAAAATCTTGATATATGATGTCACCAAAGCTGAGTCATTACTCTTCATACTACTACTTCATTTATCGATTTTGGTTAGATATCCAGGCAAATAAATGGCTCGAAATGCAAAAGAAGCATTTTAGAAATACTGATATTTTTGCCCTTTAAGGATCAAATTGAGAAATTCCTTTCTTAAAATATAATGTTACCACAGCGGAGACTTTAGTCTTTAATATGAAATTTCATTTATCTATATCTGTTAGATATCAAGGGAGATAAATAGCTCGTGACACAAATATGCGTTGTAGAATCATTTATACTTTCTCCCTTTAAGGGTTGAATTCTAAAAAAACTTCTTTCTTAAAATATGATGTGACCAAAGCTGAGACACACCTCATAATCAAACTTCATTTATAGATTTTGTTTAGGTATCCAGGGAGATAAATGGCTCAAAGCACAAAAAAACGCATTTTAGAAACACTGACATTTTTTCCCTTTAAGGGCCGAATTACGAAAAATTCCTTTCATAAAATGTAATGTTACCATGGGGGAGACCTTAGTCATTAATATTATACCTCTTTTATCTGTATCGGTTAGATATCAAGGGAGATAAATAGCTCGTGACACAAAAATGCGTTGTAGAAAAATTTATACTTTTTCCCTTTAAGGGTTGAATTCCAAAATCATTCTTTCTTAAAATGTTATGTCATAAAGCTCAGATATTACTCCTCATAATCCTACTTCATTTATCGATTTTGGTTAGACATACATGGAGATAAATGGCTCGAAACACAAAAAACGCATTTTAGGAAAATTGTCATTTCTGCCCTTTAAGGGTCAAATTTTGAAAAATACCTTTCTTAAAATATAATGTTACCATGAAGGAGATCTTAATCTTTAATATGATGTTTCATTTATCTATATCGGTTAGATATCAAGAGAGATAAATAGGTTGTGACACAAATATGCGTTGTGGATCCTTTTATACTTTTTCCCTTTAAGGGTTAAATTTTAAAAATACTTCTTTCTTAAAATACGATGTCACCAAAGCTGAGACATTACTCCTCATAATCGAACTTGGTTTATTGATTTTGTTTAGATATCCAGGGAGATAAATGGCTAGAAACACAAAAAAAACGCATTTTAGAAATACTGACATTTTTGCCCTTTAAGGGTCAAATGACGAAAAATACCTTTCATAAAATATAATGTTACCACGGCGGAGACCTTAGTCATTAATATGATACCTCATTTATCTGTATCGGTTAGATATGAAGTGAGATAAATGGCTCGTGACACTAAAACTCATTACAAAAATATTGATACTTTTGCCCTTTAATGGTCGAAATTCGAGAAAAAAAAAATTGTCTTAGTATATGACGTCACTAAAGCGGAGATCTTAATCTTTAAAATGATACTTCATTAAATGATTTCAGATAGGTATTCAGGGAGATAAATGGCTCATAACACAGAAAACAACATTTTAGACATATTGACACTTTTGCGCTTTAAGGGTCGAATTCCGAAAACTTTCTTTCTTAAAATTTGATGTGACTGAAGTGGAGACCAGAAGTTTTAAACTGACACCGCTTTCACTGATTTCAGATAAGTATGAAGGAAGATATGGGCTTGTGACAAAAAAAATACCTTATAGAAATAATACATATGATAATGAATTGCTAGTCAATAAAAAGTAAACTCAAGATTGGAATCTGACATTACCGGCATTTCTGCAGATTAGATACATCTTTCCAGTAAAAGTTAGTAATGAAAAATGCATTAAATAAAGTAAAATACATCTCCTAAATTCCAGGGAATTAATTCTACACCTTAATAAAGTCAAACATGGCTCTGTTTAAAGAATCTTCTCATCATTTGTCTGGTTGTTTTGTAAAATTAAACTGAGTCTGGTTGATGAATGGTTAACATACAGGCTTGGTATTTTGGAGAATATGAGTTCAAATCTCCATTTGGCAATCCAGATTTTGATTTTTCTATGGTTATTCAAAATCACTCCAAGCAAGTACTGGGAAGTTTGCTTTAAAACGTTTTTGACATAGTCCTTTCTTTTCTTTCCTTATGATTCTCTCCTGGCTCTAGTGATCTCAACAATAACTATGGTTAAATTAGAAAGTAATGGCAGTATTGAGATTTGAACTTAAGTTTTGTGAATGTATTGCCCTGATGCTATTACTTGGGCATTAAAGTTACTAAATGTCTTATGAAAATTGATAACAGTGAACTCAGAAAAATTATTTCAAGAAATGGGGATGCATTTAAGAGCTAAGATGGGTTAATATTTTGCTATTAAAACAGAATTACTTGCAAAACAGTGTGGCATGATGTTATCCTGCATGCAAATTTGAAGTGGAAACCTGTGAATTCAGCTAGGGAACAGATACCTTGAGACATATTTGTTGAATATTTGTATAACTGCTTTGGAAGCAACATTAAAAAATATGTGCCCTCTTGCTTCAGTTTAAAACTTCTGTTTATATAATATTTTTTTCACACTTTTCTGCTATTATCAGTAGGTGCTTAATTTCAGGTTCAGGTTAGGACATTTGTTACCATAACTGATAGTCTAAGGGAGTAAACCAATACCGGGGTGGAAGCATCGGTTCAATCACCTTAACTAACCTCCAACTTGCTTTCAGTACTGTCAAGAATATCCACTAATTAAACTGTTGAACCGTGTATGAGCGTGGATAAAGTAATTAGTAATTACGGCCACCACTTCCCTCATTATTATCAGGAAAAAAAGGTTACTATTCACTATAAGAAATATGCACTGTTCATATAAAAATTTTCAATATATTCTTCAAAGTCGCATCTAAAAGTCACAATTACAGCTGAAATTGGCTATCGAACAAATCATTTCCTAAACTGCAAGCTATGAAGAGGAATAAAAAACTGACTACCCCTGTTAAAAATTTTCAAAGTGTCATTTTTAACATTTACAAGTCACACGTTCCTAAAAAATCAACATGTCTGCCGAAATGGCATGGCAGTGTGAGCGACTAACGATACTACCCAGAAAACAATGGTCCACTGATCGCGACTCCGTGTAACACAGAGTGTGCTTCAATACTTTTTTAAAAAAATCTGCTTAATGTCTCTCTAACAGCGAGGTCTTTAGAGACGGGTCAAGACTTTTGATCCAAGTGATGGCGCCCTCGAGCCCACGGGTGTTATATACCCTTTGACCCATGTCACCTGTAGCTTCGCGCTACTAAAAATAGTTTGGAAAAATTCTGTGATCTCCAGTGTACAAAATTTGTGTATAGTGCTCGGCCTGATGATTGATGAAGTTTATGATGGTTATACCTCTAAAGTTACTCAGTTTGCTGTAAATAATTGAAATGTGAAACCGGTAGTCATACAGTTTTTGTGTGAGCAAAGGTTTTTCCCGGGGCTGGCTGTTTGGTTCCACATTTTTGAACGTTCTGTATGATTTTTCAATTTCAGATTTTAAAATGTATGTTATTGTGTTTTATGATCCCTCCTGTTTACAGGGTGGGCTATCTTTCTTCTATAAGTGGCATATTATAGAATTTATTAATCTTGCAAAAATCGAGGTGGTGTAACAAGAAGAAGACTGTAGGAGAGTTTACTATTTTATTGAAATTACTATTGAAGGAGTGTTTATTCTGCAAAGTGATTTACTGCATGGCCTCCTTCTTTACTAATTCCACCTTCTGAAAGTGATTTGATTTACTGACATGCTTTAAATCGTCCACAATTTCGATCTGTAGTTGCCGGTATACTGTATAATTTCGTTTAAAACTAATTTAGTGCTTGTTTAACTGTGTGGAAAGCTTCAAAACTTTTATATGCTGTGCATTGTTCTTTATTATTACATAAAATTTATTTGTTGGCTCCAAAAATTACTGAAAACATGTTGTTATGTGTGTTTCACAAAGTTTTAAAATCATGTTTCTTTATTTATTCTGCCTGAAACTATTGATTTATAGTAAATTTACTTTCTCCCGGTTCGTTATTATTATAAACAATTTTTACTGCATCAAAAAGTGTTGAAAAATTACGATATGGTCTCGTAACAAAAATCGAATGTTTACAAGTTGAACTATTAAGGATTGCAATGATTTCGGTGAGTTTAACAGTTGTTTTCTATTATTAACTGTCTGTTTAAGGCTGTTATTCTATGTTGAGTTACTTTTCTGATTTTAAATCTCCATATATTTGGCAATGAGCTGCAATATCGGCTTCTCTAGGATTCCCGTCCCCCATATCCTGTAGCGATGAGGTTTAAAATTTTACAAATACTGAGGAGTTTACACCATTCCCTATGTCCTGTAACCAAGAAATGTATAATTTAACAAAATTCTAAGTTACTTACAATAGATATAATATATGATCTGCTATAGTTTATTCCTAAAGAGAGCCTAGTGGTACATTACATACAAAATGTCAGTTATCAGTGCTCTAATGCATATACATCAGGCTAAGATCCATTGTCTGTGTTTTGATATTCTGTGGAAAGAGGGAGTAGGCACACAGCATATATTATTTTGAGAACAATATATTAACATTTTCCGGCAACAAGTCACCTTCATTCAAAAATCTCTATTTTCTGGTTTAAGGTTTGTCACAGTAGTGTCAATTCCTTCCCCAGAATAGAAACTATCCTATTGTGTTACACAGTCTCACATAGGGGACAGTGCTGTAACACATCATTAACTTTAAGCATTTCTGTGTAACATTTGCTCTTGTGACAGAGAATATTGTCACACCTTCATAATATTTGTTGCATATGTATTGCCCTCTTTATAGCTGGCTACCTGATTTTGTATATGTTGGGATTTTTCTTGTTTTAAATACCTTGTGTCAATTATATGTTATATCCTTCATTTGAGAACTTTGTATGGTTTGTGTCCAGTTGGCCACTTTACAAATAGGCAGATATGTAATCTAGATAACAATGAAAGGAAAGAAATGCCGCGAGGCAATATTTATATGGAAAGAAAGGATAGAAGGGAGGTAGGCAGCAGCAACACAAAACAACACACAAACAAATAAAATATAATATTTTGAGTTAAAACCCTTTCTCAAATTAACAGAAGTAAGTGGCTGGGCTTGCGCAAGACTTGCGTTCGACACAGCCACTCATAGAAGGCGTTCTATGAATCATCATATTTGACTGACTCATGCGTGGTTTCTTAAGTCTTGGCAAAATTTGGACTGACCCTGCGATGATTTAGATGTTGTTTCCATGTCATGGACATGCATCCAAATTTCATTACATGTTATACTTGCCATGAAGTTTTTATTTGTTTTAGAACAATCAAGTGAATCTTAGCTGATAATGCTATGGTTCTCGTTTTGGTTGTATGTGAGCAGCCAAACCACAAGTTTTGCAGTAACGTAGTGCATGTCAGGTTTTACAGTTAAAATTGCACGTAGGACCTGATATTACTCCCTACTTCTTTTGCATCCTGCTTCATAATTAAACCATTGTTTACACGAATCACAGATAGTACAGCATTCATTGTTTGTCAGTGTTAGTCACAATCTTTTATCTTTGTCAAGTCCATCTAGTAAATCTATTATCAGTATTAAGATCTGCTGGTATAGTTCAGAGCATTGGATTGGGGAGGCATAGCAGGGCAGGATCTCTTCTATTCCTGGTCCCCACATACTAGCTCTCCTGATTGTGGTTTATAGGCAGTTTTCTGCAATCACCAAAGTAAGTAGTGGTATGGTCTTTAATCTCTGCCTCATAAACTACAAATTACCCCCCCCCCCCCACACACACACACACGCGTTTTGCATACAGAAGGCGACACAACGTCCTCCCTGTGAGACATAATGCTCAGCAACAAGCTAGCCAATTCCCGAAAAATCCTGAAAAATACCAATTCTGTAACAGTTGGGAAAGTGCAAGGCAGAAGATTATGCAACATACAAAATTTCTGTTGTTTTATTTCTTTCTTTAGATATTGTGTTATTGAGGTTGTCTTGATTTTCTGAAATTTTAAGATTGCTGTCGAATAATGAGATTTTATCCAAAAGTTGTTCCCCATGTCCCCACATATTCTAGCAATAATAAATTAATCTCGTTGTTAGTTTATATAGAGTTAGGTTTTTTTTACACACATTATAGCTCTTTATTCTTGCTGTCTAAGCTGGTAATTTTTTAAGCTTACTTGAATATCAGTTTTGTTCTACCAGTATTACTGTTTTGTTATTTTTTCCCATAGTAAAAAAACTCCCTTTTTAATAATGAAGATCAGAATTATTGGAGAGGGTGATCTACATCTACATCCATACTCTTCAAATCACAAACATTGTGGGTGGCAGAGGGTGCTTAGCACCAATCCTAAACCCGCCCATTCCAATCCTGAATAGTGCAAGGAAAGAAGGAATACATAAAAGCATCAGTACGGCATCTTATTTCTCTAATCTTCTCCCTCCGGTCATTGCGACCTAACTAGGTTGGCAGAAGAAGTATTTCATTGCACTCAAAATTTAAATTTTTTCGCATATTCTTCAATAAATTCGAAAGCAAGCAACGTCGTCTGTTTCCAAACTATCCCAGCCCAATCTATGTATCAATTTTGTGATGCTTTCATAAGGGCTGTAACAACAAGTCACGATTTGAGCGGCTCTCCTCTGCACCATCTCCACTGAGTCAATCAGAACCTTGCGATACGGATCCCAAATCCCACAACAGTAATCCAGATGCCGACGTACTAGTGTTTTATACTCTATATCCTTTGTATTAGCATTACAATTCCTCAAAATACGATCTATGAATCGTAATTTAGAATTAGCCTTGCCTGCGACGGAAGTTATGTGCATGTCCCATTTCATGTTGCTTTGTACTATCACCTCCAGATACTTCACAGAATCAACCATGTCAACAGCTGAATTGTTTATTTTGTACTCGTGAACAAACTGATTCTTTTTGTTACTTATCCGCATTGCCTTGCACTTTTTGCAATTAAGTGTAAGCTGCCATTTATGGCACCAATCGAAAATAGCATCCAAATCGCGCTGAATTTCTAAGCAATCGTCGGGCACCTTATTTCCCTATAGATAACCGC
This sequence comes from Vandiemenella viatica, assembly GCA_031002005.1. NCBI lineage: Eukaryota > Metazoa > Arthropoda > Insecta > Orthoptera > Morabidae > Vandiemenella > Vandiemenella viatica. Next base: position 19,012,799 of record JARYHS010008075.1, on the reverse strand, counting down.
ATCATCGGCAAACAATCGCAACCAGCATTTGACGTTGTCACCTAGATCGTTTATAAATATTAAGAAAAGAAGTGGACCTATTACACTTCCTTGAGGAACGCCCAAAGTAAAATTTATCTTAGAAGAGGCTTCCCCGTCAACAACGACATACTGTGATCGACCAGTTAGAAAATCACGTGTCCACTTGCAAATCTGAGCCGAAATACTGTAAGCTCGAATCTTCGCTAAAAGTCGGTTGTGTAGCACAGAATCGAAAGCTTTCTGGGGGAAAAAAAAAAAACTGCATCAACTTGCGAACCTGAATCAGTAACTTTCATTACGTCATGGGAAAATAAGGCCAGTTGTGTTTCACACGATCTCTTCTCCGAAATCCGTGTTGACACAGTGTAAGTAACTCGTTCTCATCTAGAAACTTAATAATGTTTGAGCATATGACATGTTCCAGAATTCTGCTGCAGACAGATGTTAGAGGTATGGATCGATAATTCCTAGGATCACTCCGATCTCCTTTTCTTAAAAACGGGAATTACCTGGGCTACTTTCCAGCTAGAAGGTACTTTTTTCTCTTCTAAAGATTTACGGAATATATCTGACATTAATGGTTCAATATCCTCCGCGTATTCA
>JARYHS010008075.1:18932654-19011175 GCA_031002005.1 Vandiemenella viatica | reverse complement strand
TTCCGATGAACGACTGCTTCTGCATCTACTGGCAAACAAATATGCAAAGATGAAGCTACAACTAACTACACACTTTGAATTAAAACTATCACAAAAGGCACTGCTCCATGAAACGGATGCCGAGGAACGTCTGACTACTGGGGCTGCTAAACAAATTTGCAAAGATGAAATAAATGAAAACTAAACACTTTAAATTATATCAACACAGAAGGCACTGCTTCACGTAACGGCTGCTGAAGAATGACTGACTACTGGGGCTGCTAAGCAAATATGCAAAGATGAAACAAAAGAAAACTAAACACTTTAAATTATATCAGCACAGAAGGCACTGCTTCACGTAACGGCTGTCGACGAACGACGAGAGGATGTACGAGAGTAGTGAGGAAATTGGGTTACAAAACTTTAGTCAGACAACTGATTGAATATGTTGATGTAGTGTGGGACCCACATTTTTAGTATCAAATACAAAAGTTGTAGAGGGTGCAAAATAGGACAGCTATATTTTTTTAGGGGGCATCCATAAATTATGTGAGGTGAAATAGGGGGAGAGCGTCTGGTGAAATCTCACCAAATTTCACCAAGGGGGAGGGGGGTCAGCGGATATCTCATGTGAGGTTTTGGAAATTTTTTTTTAACTGTCGAGCTATAAAAATAGTCTACAAATGACGCGAAAGTCGATTTTACGGGGGTATTTCATTGGAAAGTGGGGGTGTAACTGGCTTTGGAAGGGTGACACATAAAAAGAAAAGTAAAGGTCTCAAAAAGTAGTGTGGGCGATTTCTAGGGGGGTCTCTCCCGGACCAGATCTCACCAGAGGGGGGGGGGGGGGGTCGGACCAGATCTCACGAAATCTCACCAGACGGGTGGGGGGTTGAGGGGTCCAGAAATCCGGAAAAAAACACCTCATGTAATTTATGGATGCCCCCTTATGGAAATTGGTATAGAACTTGATCAATAACTAATATGATAAAGGAGTTTTATTTAGACTCACTGGAAGATGGGAGAAGGCTAAAAGAAGTACTGGGAGTGTGCAATGTGTATATTGGTGATGAGAATATTGGTAGAAGAATTAGATGTAGTGCATGAAATTTTGACATTATGATGACCTCGAGCTGGCACTCAATTTCATAAGAGAGTGGATTTCCCCATTCCCCTCCCCTCAGAGTTAAGGAAATCAACAATTGAAATGAATTACTGAGGGGAGTGCTGAATATCATTTACTAAAAATATGAAAGAATTTAAAATTGAAATTCATAGAGAGCAGAATCATATGGTTGCTATTAAATTAAACTAAGAGAGGGCATACAGTGCATGTATGGAATGCTGCTGGTACCATTATTGATGTCATCTTGCAGTAACAATCATCGTCTTTTGAATGTTTCCACTTTCACAGGTCATTAGGCTCATCCTCTTCCAGAGGTTGTTCTTATTTTCAAAGATCTACTCTTGGCCTGTTAGGAGTGTTGTAGTTTTGATCAGCGTACATGGGTATGCAGTGAAACGTGTACTTTATGACGCACATGTTTTCAATTTGATCAGTGAGCCTAGGTGAATTAATGTGACATACCAACACATCTCGGGTTTCTCACTGTTCCTATCAAATAAACCCCACTTTTTTACTTTCTTGTCAATCTATCCCCTCTCTAATATTTTCTTTCCATTTTTATCACTCTCTCATCCATCAATTGTTTAGTGATACCTAAGTGTTCTAACTTCCTGTCCAATATACTGAGTAGTGGTTTCTGCATCCTCAACATAATATCAGCGTGAATCATTTCCTTTTTCCATGCTGTTGTATTTAAATATAAAACTGCCATATGCTGGCTAATAATTCTACTTGTAGTGGGAAAATGTATACTGAATTTATGATGTGTACTGTGTTTAATCAGCTGCCTGTTTTTGTGATTTGGAATCTTGCAATCATAAAACATGACACATATGTGTCATTATCTGCAGGTGAGGTGATCTTTGAGCTAATATACACAGTCCAGTCACATTAATGTGACAACCACCTACTTTCGACGTCAACATGAAATAACCAATCACAGAAGGCAGGTGGCAGCACTTTGCAGTGGAGTGTATATAAAGGATGTCCTAGGCCAACGGAACGTATTTCAGTCATTGCCGTAATGCAGAAACGTAGTGATTTATCCGACGTCCAAAAGGGCATGATTATTGGCTTTCGGGCCGAGGGTGGAAGCATTTCGGAAACGGCTAATTTTGTGACCTGTTCACGTGCCGCCGTGGTGAAAGTATACTGTGCATGGCAAAATGGCACTATTCAAAATCAGCGGCGTGGAACATGTGGTGCACCACGGGCTATAGATGACAGAGGCGAACGAAGGATACGGAGATGTGTTCGGGCAAATAGATGTGCACTGTTGTGCAACTGACCGCCCAGATGAACCAAGGGGCTACCAAGAGTGTATCCTCAACAACGGTTCAGCGAACGTTGCTGCACATGGGCCTCCGCAGCAGACACCTTGTTAATGCACCTATACTGACTGCTGTTCATCGGCGACGAAGGCTGGAATTTGCACGCCAGTACCGCAACTGGATGTCCACAGAGTGGCGACGGGTGGCTTTTTCCGATGAATCACGTATTATGCTCCATCGGATAGATGGACGTTGGCGAATACGGCGTGAAACATTTGAAAGCAAACACCCTGCAATAATTGCCGGAAGGATCCAGGGTGAAGGAGGGAGCATTATGGTTTGGGGAATGTTTTCCTGGCATTCACTGGGTAAACTCATCATTGTGGAAGGCACGATGGATCAGCACAAGTACGTATCTGTCCTTGCGGACCATCTCCACCCCTACATGCAAATAATTGTTCCTGGGAATGATGGAATCTACCAGCAGGACAATACGAGGTGTCATACAGCTCTCAGTGTATGTGCGTGGTTCGAAGAGCACCAGGATGAGTTTACCTTACTCCCCTGGCCAGCCAACTCACCGGATTTAAACCCAATCGAGGATCTGTGGGACCACCTCGATCAGGTTGTTCGCGCCATGGATCCTCAGCTGCGTAATCTAGCGCAGCTTGCCACGGCACTGGAGTCGGCATGGCTCAACATCCCAGTAAACACCTTCAGAAACCTAATTGACTCTCTTCCTGCACGCCTCGCAGTGGTACGCTCTGCCAAAGGTGGTTATTCTGGTTTTTGAGAGGTGGTCACATTAATGTGACTGGACTGTGTATATTGTTTTTGTGAAATTTGTGCTTCTGAGGATGAAATAATTGCTCCATTTGTTAAAATATTAGGAAGAATTATCAAAGAGCCATAATGAGGAGAACCAGTATACAGGTAGCGATTAAGTTAAATTTTTTGCTGGTGTACCTCCGAAGTGCAGTGTGACATTTAACATTTCAAAACTGATATTTTATGTGTATAAAATAATTTATAAAACAGCAGGCTCATACGTTATGTAATGAAATATCATCTCTGATTCTCCATTTTTGGAGTAATTACTTACCATAGTTCATTATTGGTCATATATACCGATAGAAAAATCATGTATATGTGTGCTAGAATAAGGTGAACATGGTAACAATAATGCTAGTTTCATTTCTTTTGATGATACTATTTTCAGTGGTGATAAATAACCAGAGAATACAACAATGTGTATAGAAATAAATAAAAAATACATAGTTATTTTTATTTTAAAAGTACTTTAATTAAAAGTGAAATATAACACATTTTTCATTATTGTTGAGGAAAATGATGGATGTTACAGCTTCCAATCATATGGTATTAGATACTGTGCTGGTAAACAAACCAGATGGGGATGGGACTTCACTGGTTCATCAAATATGGAAGAACTGCAGCTCCTACTCGAGCATCTTTTCATGATAAGACGTTTAAAGTCTGATGTTATAACACAGTTACCTTCAAAGATAAGGTATGTAAATTTTTTCATCTAAGGTTGATGACATTTTTATTCCCATGGTGGATTTAATTTATATTTCTCTCTTTTTTGACAGGCAGGTTGTTGTGCTAAATTCAGCTGCAGTATTAAATAAAAGTAATGAAATGAAATCTTGGATAAAAACACTTGATTCGAAACATCTTACCGGCATGGAAAGAAGAGGAGCTCTTCTTTCCTTTTTCGCAGCCACTGGAAAGGCTAAACTAAAAGCTGTCAAGTAAGCTAGTTTTTGTATAATGCTGTCCTGCATAATCTAGGAAAAATTGTGTTTATTAATCAGTTTTCATTTATTTCAAGTATGCCAATACCTGAGCTTATTCAGCTATCTTAAATTAAAATCGTTTCCAACACGTAAGATATTTTGATTGTGGAATTATGGAGATTGAAACGCACTTCGCTGTTAACTTCTTCTTTAATAGTTCCTTTTAGAACCAGAAATAATTCATATATATATATTTTTCAACGAAAGAAGGCTCAGTTTTTTCATAAATTCATTTTAATAAGAACGATAACTAATCTAAACCAACATCCTGTCATACAGTCTACATGAGCTCTAGCTTAAACTTCATTTCCAAAAAATTGCAGGTTAGTGAATTAGTAATCTCATTTCCCGAAGCGACGTTTTCTTTTTAGCAGGTTCGAGTTCATCTGTCTGTCCGTTGATAATAACCAACGAGTTGTAACCGAATATCCAAAGCACATATACATTTAATGTTATACATGGAACTTTAATCTTTCAATTAATTTTCTTAAATAATAATTAATTTTATAAAGTTATTGCGTTTTAGTATTTATCAGCCCCGTTACATCCCCCCGCTAATTTCTATGAAATTCGAAAAGAATTGAAATAGGAATTAATTTATCACAGGTCCCTCAGGTGTTGGTTTTACAATGTGAGTTTTACATAAATACAAATAATAATAATAAATATTGAAAGTTGAAATTTGTTTTCTCTGGCTGCTCTGCTGGTTTTCCATCTGTAGCAAGCATAAATGTCCACTTTTTTCTTACAGGGTACTAACTCTGTTGCCATCAAGTTTTTTTTTTTTTTTTCTTCTTCTTTTTTTCTTCTTCTTTTCTGCACGGTACTCCTGGAACAAGATACATAGTCTGCCAGCATTTAATCTTGTAGAAGAACAAAATATAAACCTTTTTTTTTTTCCTTTTTCAAAACATCAAACATATAGCAGTAACAACAAATCAGTTTCTGATTAAGGTATTTGTCCATATGAAATGAGGTACCTGGACCAGAAAATTATAAAATATAAAACCAATTGACACGGTCATTTTCTTGCTCAGCACTACTTTCTTTGGAATTCTTGTTTTTCATATTGAAAGAATTATCAGTTTGCCTCTTTGAGCTCACAAAGTTATTTCATTTTATTGCACATTAATTCATCTTTTTCTTCAAAACATTCACTTTCATTGCCTAGTAAAAGTTTATTTTCTTAGTTTCCTTATTCACTATAATCAATATTTTCTACATTAATATCCTCTTTAGCTGTCATAGCCTCCTCCTGTTTACCAAGATACCATTCAAATAGTTAAAAAAATTCTATTACCTGCCCTTGGTACATTATATTCTTCATAAGACCGATCCTTTTGAACAGTTTTACTGTTGGATAACCGGCAACATTATTTAAATCACATGTTTGGTACCCTGGATCAGTACAATCAACCCTCGCTAATACAACTGGGACACCATTGTTTCTTGCTAATCTAGCATCACTACTTCATTTTTATTTCTTCAGTACATTACGTTATATTCTAATGCTCCGGTAGAACTTACAAACTATATATTTCTTTAAAAAAAAGTACCAATAGACAATACAATAAACTTTTATGTAATGGTATGCTGTGGTAACAGCTGAAGACTGTACATCTGACCAAGATCGTCAATATTGGTAAATGACAGCTTCCACTTAGTGATTATAAACTTTTACTATCATTACAGTTGAAGAATTGTGTGCAGCCACAACAATCAGTACTATTTACAAGTGTTTTGTGGCACTGAATAACAATAATATGCCAACTATAAATTAACAATAATAATAAATTCCAATATGACAGAGTTTATATGTACACACCTGTGCCCTGCACTAGTGTTAAATCTTTTCATTCACCTTATACCAGTTCATCATTTTCTGAGTTGTAGGTTCAAAACCCTGATTGAATTTGTACACAGGATGAGGCAGTAAGCATAGCTTACCCCTCTACAAAAAGGAAAACCTTTTTTCTATATTTCCAGTTCACTCTTTCCCAGTTATTCATACAAAACAACTTTCTGTTTACAGTGAATCTTACTTTGCCAGAACAGTAACATGGCAAACCAACTTCAAAAATATGTAAAGAACTCTGAAAATGTTCAACACCATTATTCTGTAACTGCTTTGATTCATAATCACAAACATAATTCTCCCCAACACTGGAAAAAATGTCACAGTTTACATTCTTCAAAATCATCAAACTACCCAATCCATCTACATTCATTAAAATCTCTTCCTCATCACGTTCTTCTTCAAGGAGGTCTTCTCGAGGGTCATTATGGAAAAGAGTCCTAACATCGCATATAGGAGATGGTCCAATTTCCTGTTTGGCCTCCACTTGGACCACAGTTTCAGCCATGTCTAGTTTTCCGACTGATTATTAAAAGCCTCATCTGTTTGTATCGCTTGTACAGTTTCATTGCCTCTTTGTTCACTTTCAGTTTTATAGAAACAATTATTTCTCCCTTTGAAATGCCCATTTCTCGCACGTTTAAAATACCTTACATTCTTCTGGTTATGATGAGTCATCTCATTTCTATTGGGTGCAGTTGAAAAATTGGGATTCCTCGGTTCTCTGCGCTGATAAACATCATTACTAGTGGGATTGCTGAATAGGTTCGGATCTCCTCCCCGACCGAAATTACCTCTTTCCCTGTTTCTCTGTTCTCTGTCATCAAAATCTTGGGCCCAACTCAGTAGGTCATCTATTGTGTTGATTGTATGAGGATTATAAAAGGTTTCTTGTAACCGGTAAGGAAGTCTGTTAATAATGCCTTTAATCACAGTTGTTTCCTCGATAGTTTGGTCCAGGTGCTTTATCCCAAGCCAACACTGATGGACGAAATCATGTAGTTTCTCCCTATTTTGATTGTATCGCCTACCATTAAAAAAATCTAATATTACATTTGTTTGTCGAGCACTAGACCAGAAATAATTTTGAAACTTGGTTTTAAAATCTTCATATGAGCGGCAAGTAGGTACTTGTCGATCTCTCCACATTTTCGCAGTACCTTTTAGATGTTTATATACTACGTTAATTTTTCTCTCATCAGTAAAAGAAGCAAAGGTTTCAAAGGCTTCAAAACTTTTTATGAATCTATTGGGTGGATACCACTCTGATCTGAAAAACAATCAACTTCAATTTTCTCGGGGAAAATTACTGAAATAGGATGTGACCCCATGGATTCTCTTTGATTATTACATATAGATCCCTCAAACCCTTTAATTCTCTCATTTAGAGATTGCACATCATTAATAATTTTTAATGTAGTGCCCTCTTGTCGAGTTTGAACACACTCTAAATGTTCAACGCGTTTTTCCATTTTACTACCATGTTCATGCAACAAACCTATATCTGTTTGTGACTTGTTGGAGGTATCATGTAGTAATTCAATGCATTCTTTAACCTTAAGCTGTTCTAGTTCTACTTTGTTGACTCTGTTTCCTTGCTGAATAAATTCATTCTTAAAGGTATCCCCAAGTTGATTTATCTCATAACTAACAGTTTGAATCTTATGTTCAACATTTTCTTGGCTTTCATGGTATTCAGTAATATGTTTTTCCAAGGTTGTTTCAACTGCAGTGACACGTTCACTAAAATGTGTGTAATAATTTCCTATCTTGTCATGGATTTCCCCTATTTTTGAATCAATTTGTCGTGAATGGTCCATAAAATCCCTTCTAAGGTCATTTTTGGTTTCACTGAACTGAATATCTAAATGAGATTGCATTGATAAAATTAGGTCAATAGTGTTTGTAGGGAACTGGTATGTTCTGGCTGGGTAAATTGAGAAGGAGTTGATGGAGTTTGTTTATGTTCTGGTTCCTGATGGGTACCTACAGCAGGAGAATAATCATCCTCAAATTGTGAAAAATGGACCCTATTTTCATCCTCTGATTGAGATACAGGTGTTTTGTCTAGAATTACAGATGGATAAGAGTCAAGTATGGTATATACAGATGGTGGGGCCATATCCGGTAAATTAGAATTTTCTGCAACATCATGTTGACAGATTACATGAAAAGTATTTTCATTGTCTTTATCCATGGTAAGATCAATTTAAATATTTTTAAGCAGCACAAAATCAAACTTCGTATCTCAAACACAGTTAATTGAAGTCCATAAAATTCACAATAGGCAAAGAACGGAAATTATTTAAATCCTTCACTGTATTTACACAAATAAAAAGAATTTAAAATGTACTTCCCTTTTATATTTCCTTTTTTTTCCGTGATATGTTTCACAGCAAAGCAAAACACGACTTTGCCGGCCACCAATGTTGTTTAACCAAAACAGCTGTCCAGTTGATATGCACTCGAAGTCTGTTGCGGTGCGTATCGATATACAAGTCGACTGTCGACTGTAAATCGTCGTGTGTTGCGTTTTATTTATCTTGCTTTTCTGAAGTTCGTAATAGTTAACAAAATTACCAATTCAGGTGTCAAGGTCGCCATGAAACGCGCTTCGCTGTTAACTTCTTCTTTAATAGTTTCTTTTAGAACCAGAAATAATTCATATATATATATTTTTCAACGAAAGAAGGCTCAGTTTTTTCATAAATTCATTTTAATAAGAACGATAACTAATCTAAACCAACATCCTGTCATACAGTCTACATGAGCTCTAGCTTAAACTTCATTTCCAAAAAATTGCAGGTTAGTGAATTAGTAATCTCATTTCCCGAAGCGACGTTTTCTTTTTAGCAGGTTCGAGTTCATCTGTCTGTCCGTTGATAATAACCAACGAGTTGTAACCGAAAATCCAAAGCACATATACATTTAATGTTATACATGGAACTTTAATCTTTCAATTAATTTTCTTAAATAATAATTAATTTTATAAAGTTATTGCGTTTTAGTATTTATCAGCCCCGTTACAAGATGAACACGATAAAAGACAATTATTCCTAAGTAGAATGATTCCTTTGGAGTTTCAGATATTGTCTGCCATTTTCAAACTTTTAATTGGTATTAGAAGCAATAAATATAGATGAATGAGTGGAGGCTTTCCCAATGTATTAACTGTATAAATTATTCTCAGGCCTCCCATCAGAGTAGTGCAACAATTTCATGTGACATTTCAAAATGCTCCGAACTTCACCATTGGGGAAGTTTTGGGCTCCTGGAGAGTCCATCCTCATATAGCCTGCGACAGGCAAATGTTGCTGGTAACAGTCAGTGCAGTAGTGGTGAGGTCAGAAGCCTGATGGGGTGAGGTGGATAGTGTAGTGGAACTGAGGGGAAGTGCATGGTGGAGATACGTGCAGTGGAAGGGGTCAGCTGCATTCTGTGATGATGTTGATAGCAGAGTTCCATGCCATGCTGAGTTAATACCCATGTCTCTGTTTTTCAATATCAGCATAAAACAAATCTCCTCAGTCACACTGTCCCAGTATCTGTTTGTGTGGGTTAGTATTTTAGTTGCCTTGAAGGCAAAGCCATGTATTTCTTCAATGCTTCAAAACCTACAGCTGACTTTGTAACTTGTCCCAGACACACGCAGCTTGCATGTTCTGTACAGTGCTGAAATACAGAGCTCACCATCTGTGCAATACACTGCTGGCCACATTTGCAAGTGATGGGATATACTGTACTGTCTTAGACCCCAACCACCATTGCCTGGCACAAGTTATATAAGAATAGACTTCAGGAGCCTGACTCTTTTGCCAGCAAATAAAATCTGAGAGTGATTTCAAAACATCACATCAAATTAATATGCTTCCCTGATGTGAGACATGAAAACATTATGCAATAAATATAGAGATTGCCATTATCTTCCACAAAAAAAATCATTTGTACTTCTGTTTCCTCCTTGATTGTGAAAGTCCCTATCTTCGGCCTTCTTTCTTCATTGTGTATATGATCTACTTTGCGTCGCCTTTTAACACTTCTCAGGAACTTCATTTCTGTGGCTTGTATTCAGATTCTATTTTTTCCTCCCTAATGACCCATATTTCTCTTACATATAATGGTGTTGGAATTGTTGCTTGTTTTGTAGAACGTCATTTGAGCTTTTATTTTTGCTAATCCCCACCCAGTATCAATCTGACCATATGGAAAACTGTTTTACTCATATTCATTGTCAATGGTGTGTAACTGTGTGACATTATACCCCATGATATTTCAGTTCTGATATCTGCTCCAGGCAGAGCCCATCCAAACATATTCTTGATCTTATCATGTTCTTCCAGTGCCATAACTTTGGTTTTGCTTTTACATATTTCACAGTTCTGTGTTTCCCTTTGGAATTAAATAGTTGCATTACTTTTTGTAGGTTATTTTCAGAGAGGAGTAATATGCAAAACAATTTGTCCTTTGTATAAAATTATGCTAACACATCTGCGTAAACTTTTAATGACTGAAACGTGTTTTTGTTCACTAGATTCACAATATATTCCATTTTACCTTGAAAAAAGTGTTAGCATAATCTACAAAAGCAATAAGAGTTTCTAAATTGAATTCATGTAATTTTTCTGCTAAATACTGCATTGATACCTGAAGAGCCTTCCCGGAAATCATTTTGCCTTTCTCCCTAGTTGTACTCTGCTATAATTTGAGTTCTTGTAGTGATTATTTGATCATAGATTTTGTATCCTGAGTTCAGCAAGCTGATGCCCCTGTAGTTGTTGCTATTTCTCTGATAACTTTCCTTGAATTAAGATATTGCTTAATCCTCATCCCAATCTACCTGGATCATCTTTTGTCTTCAGGAGATGTTTTTATAAAGTGTAGCAAGCTCAGTTTTAAAATTATTCCACCATAATTGTATAGTTACAAATTAATACCATTTGTACTGGCAGCTTTCTTGTTTTTCAAGGTATCTAGGGCACTTTCCAGTTCTTCTAATATTATACTATCTACGCTGGTATTTTTAGTCTAATCTACATTTTTTTGTTTAGATTTTTGTAACTTTTTCCCAACATTTGATCTTCTGTTACATCAGCCTGTCCAGTATCTCCTCCTCATTGTTTAAAAGTTTCAGTGTTTTATATGCTTTTTCTTGTCCCCCATGTAGATGCTACTGATGTATCTTTCCCAGCTTTGTTGACGCAGCCTTTTGGTCAAAACTTTTTTTCGTTTCTCCTGGTGGTTATTTTTCTTTTCACATTGTCATATGAGTTTTTTGCTTCTTTCTTAAAGCTATTTCAAATTTCTCATCCTATCAGTTCTTCTTTCTCGGGCCAGTAGCCTCATACATAGTTTGATTCAATTTTTTTAATGTTTCATTTATCTTTTATGCTCTTTTTTTGTTGGATAATTCTGTGTATATTTAAATAATCATAACTGCCTAATGTTACTGAGCTTGGTGGGTAAGCAATAATGCTTAGACATGGAGATATTTGGAAGGATGCGGCTCCAAATCCCCATGTGGCCATCAAAATGTTGGTTTTCTGTGATTTCCCAAAATCATTCATGGTGAATGCTGAGTCAGCTCCTTCAAACGTCCGTGTTCAATTTCCTTCCCATTCCTTGTCACCGGTGCTTTGCCACTTCTAATGTCCGTGTAGTGAATAAGGCATAATGCCTTGAATCTTCATCCACAAGAGGTCTGCTGCCAAGAGTACAAGCTCTGTAATGTTCACATAGATAACATATCCTCAGGAAATGATAGATCAAGGGTATCTAAAAGTCTGGCTGAGAATGGGGCCTTTCATTCTTCAATTTAACACTAATTTTCACCAGAGAGTGCTCACTCCAAACCTGTTGCTCTCACCATGAAAATTTAAACACTAGTGGCCAGACACAATGATCCATTTCACCCATGTGGTCATTAGCAGCCCTTAAAAGACAATCTCGATGACCATTTCCTCGACCTAAAGATTGAACATTATGTAACTGTAGAGCTTTTATAGGTCATTGGTCAGATTTTGAAAAAATTGTTAGGCAAAAACAAATGAGATAGCATATAAAAATCTCGTGCATTCACATTTGGACTTATGTTGTGCTATTTGGGATCTGTTTCATAAGAAGATGTTTGAAAATATAGAGAAAGTACAGAGAAGAACCATTTGATTTGTGACTGATTGCTACTGTCATAACTAGGGTTCAGATCTTTATGACCAAAGAAACATAGAAATATGCAGGCGAATGTGACCTTAAAAATGGGTAAAAATGACTTAAAAATGACCAAACATTTAAATTTAACTTATATAGAAACTTGCTGAATTATACATCATTTATTTTATCTGGTAGTGTCACTTTCATGTAGACAGCATAATTTGCTTCCATGCACTCGCTGCACTTTAGGGAAATTAAATTTTAAATTGTTTTGTTAAAGTCACTTGAATTTCAGATAATTTACAGAATAGAACTCTTTCATCTGTACTAAATAATTCTCTCTAAATTCCCTTACGCAACTTCACACTTTCAGAAAGTTTTATTTTTGGCATGGCAGTACTCACTGATCCACTGCAGATTTAAAGATGGCTGAGGATATTTCATTGAGATATTGAATGACATGGAGCGACACAGGCATGCTTCTACTGCATTGTCGAGATTAAATGGCAGGTGGTACATTACATTTAGAGAGTGACAATAATGTATAACTTTAATTCTTTACTGGTGAATTCTGACCACAGTGAAAATTAGTTTTGTTTTTTTCCACCACCTGTATAGCAGAAGTACAGTTCCGTGAATAATTATTTCTCATCTATATCTAGTGAATTCGCGATACTATTAAAATAAACTGCCAGATTTTTCCTCAAAATATGACCATAAATATTATCGAAATGTGACCAAAACTAGGAAAATGCCCAGAATTTGCATTTATTTGCTATATAAAATACATTTAAATACAATCAGAAATGTTGAATCAGAGTTAAATTCAGCATTTCAGCTCATAAATAAGGGAGGATAAAATATGACTTGTCCTAAAGATCCAAAGCCTAGAAGTAATTAAAGGGCCACAGAATTGATTCATGGATTGGGATAGGTTCTCTGGTTGACAGATGGCATAGGTTCCATTTGAACTTACTAGTAAACATGCATACACCCACTTTCATTTACAAGTGTGATGAAATTCTTAGTCTGTCAACCCGTTTGGATCGCAATGATAGGAGAGATAAGATTAGGGAAATAAGGTGCTGTACTGATGCTTATATGAATTCTTTTTTCTGTCATGCCATTCAGGATTGGATTATAAAGAGCAGGCTTTAATCTTGGCGTAAAGTGCCCTCTGCCACCCACAATTTTACGAATTTCAGACTATATAATGTAGATGTGTATACAGTATAAAAATATGGAAAACACCAATTTTTTACTTAGCTTATGATTTGGGGTAAACTATATCTGTTTACAAAAATTCAGCTTTCTATAGCTATGTGAAGTACTTTAGAGCTTTGATGATAATCCGTGAGTAAAGAGAGAGTGTGTGTGTGACAAAAGCTAAGAAATTTGCTTATGAATGACTTCCAAACTAAGAACAGAAATGAAACAAAATTTAGTGTGGCATACCTTTTTATCGAAATGGAATGTCTTCCATCACATTGCTTCTTCAAGTGGTCCAAACATATGGAAATCGTTTGGGCCGATTTCTGGCGAGTACCATATGAGGAGGAAACTAAGAATATAGATCTGCAATTGTCATAACTGTTTTGTAGCTTTTGTTCCTTTCATTGTTACAAAAGGACACCTGTTGAAGGCAATCCACATGACTTTGATTTGATTGCAGCCTGAAGATGATTTTTTTCGCAAGTAGATTTGAGTAATGATGTACTGGTGACAGTGGTTCCTTTAGGCTTGTAGTGCTCTATGATGATGGCTCTTTTGTTCCAAAAGAGAGCCAGCATAATCTTTCCTGCTGATAGTTGTGTCGATACTTCCTTGATTTTGGAATGGTGCCATTCCTTGCTCACTCTTCTTGTTTCTCATTAGTGGGCAAGAACCCAGGCTTCATTTCCAGTAACTATTCCTGCAAGGAAGTCATCAGCTTCTAATTGGAAGGAATGCAGAAGTTCTCCACAAACCTCAACATGTTGCTCTCTCAGCTCAGGAGTAAGCTATCATGACATCGATCTTATAGATGTGTGAAACTGGAGCACTATGCTTTTGTTCATTTGCCTATAAACATTTGTTAGTAGATGCAAATTACTTGCTGTGCAAGATAAACAGATACATTAAAGATTTTTTTCTGTGCTATTATTAAATGTTACTTCACTTTAAAGTTTCCTTTGTTTTTACAGGGACTATATATCAGATTTACTGGAAAGTGGGAAAAAATTTATTTGCTTTGTTCACCACAAATATGTAATGAATGGAATAGAAGACATATTAAAAGAAAAGGAAATCTTGTAAGTGTTGGTGGCAATAATGATAATAATATCAATAACAACAATAGTTCTTAAAAGAATGATTGAATGACTCCATATGAGAATAACTCAAATTAATTTCCTTTTTATATTTAGATACATAAAAATTGATGGTACTACAAGTTCAAGTGAAAGGCAGGTTTTGTGTGATAAGTTTCAATTTGAAGATAAATACACCGTTGCTCTTTTATCAATCACTGCTGCTAATGCAGGCATAACATTGACAGCTGCCAAACTTGTACTGTTTGCTGAACTATTCTGGAATCCAGGTGTAAGTAAACAATCTTAATTTAATACTTGCATTTTCCAACCAGAACATAAATATTTTGTGCTTTCTGAATTTATTAGTATTTTTAGTGCAAATTATTAACAAACTCTAATGTGAATTGAGGAAATTAAGTTTTAACTAACTGTAAATAAGTAGGAATAATGAGAGAAAGCATCTCTGCTCAGTTTGTAATCTTTACAGCATGGTTTGTGGCTTAACCCTTTCGTGACCAGTGGGAACTATAGTTCCCACTTCTTTGTTTTCGGCTTAAGTTCACTGGTAATCATTGTTCCTACATCTAACTTGTGCTCCCATCTCTATTATAGTGTGGTAACTACGTGTAGTTTATCAACTGGCTCGCAGAAGCTGTTGTATGTCTACATTCTTAGTCAATAAATGCAGTGGCGCGGTTTCTGAGTGTAAGGGACCCAATAATTTGACCACAACAGCTATATTTGTATTCTGCACTTTTCTGTTGTGTGTGAAGTGACTTGTTTTATATTTGTTCACTTTCATATTTACTAAGGAGACAGTATATGACTGTATTTAGAAAATTTCACCGAAAACCACAGAAATATTGCAAGGAAAGTTAGTGGGAACTATTTATCCCACTGAACTGTTTGGGATGTGCAAACTGTGTAGCAAGGAAAGTTAGTGGGAACTATTTATCCCACTGAACTGTTTGGGATGTGCAAACTGTGTAGCTGTAAAATCGGCATTTTGTTTATTGTGCGTTTCCCATTTTTAGAATGGGCTCAGGCCAGAAGATTTTCTGAGAATTTTGCACTCCCTACCAGAAGATGCAGAAGATTCAGATTTCAATGCTGACTCAGATTCTGATGAAGATTCAGCGAATACTTCACAAATTTTGAACGATGTTAGTGGTAACATTATTGTGCAATGTGATGATAATGGTTTTGATTTGACAATAGAAGCTAGTGAAACTGGAAACATGTCAAACAGAAGATGCCGTTTATGTAGCACAAAGGACAAAGAAAAGAGAACAAAGAGAACAAAAGTAATGTGTAGCAGCTGTGGTGTACCTTTGTGTATAGCACCATGCTTTTCTATATTCCATAGTACATCAACATAGTGAACTCAAATGACAACACAAATTAATACATGTTTAAATGTAATATTTCTGATGTTTTTTGCATTTAAAAATAAATATTTTTTTTCAAATTCCCGAGTTGAGTTAGTCCAGAGTTCAGTGGGAACAATAGTTCCCACTAATTTTTTTGTAATTATAGACTAATTATTCACATTCAAGATTGAAACTATAATTTTAAGTGTGGTTCCTTAGCGCAATAAAGTGCTCATAAGAATTCCACAACTTCTGTAAATAATTTGGTCATGAAAGGGTTAACCGAACTCAGTAGCTACCAGTAAATGTTTTTCTCAGTTGTGTTACACAACATAACTAAGCGCTTAGTGCATGGTTACTTACACTTGCCAGGTAGCAAAGTTTGCTGTAGGTTAGTGTCCCTCTCACATTTTCTTAATCTTATGAACTGTTATAATGAATTAAAATCTGAGATTTATTGTTTTTCATCTGAGGAAACAAATTATTCTTTATGAACTGTAAAATCTCTCAAAATTGGGGATGTGAAATTCAAATTTCATATTTGTGTATTGAAGAAAAAATCCATTTAACAAAACAAAATGTTTTTTGAGGGACAATAAAGTATAACTTACACAAAATGGTTAGTCAGTTCTGAGAGGATGAAGCACCCAACTTATTTGAAAAATTCTTGTCTAAAATTTGTAAATAGCAATAGAAAAATAATAAAAAATGTTATGTACCTGTGTAAAGTGAAAGTTTATTTAAGTGAAATTTTGTGGTAAGTAAAGTGGAGGTTGTGACACAACAACCAGTATTTTGAAATGTTGTTACATCATTTCCTATATGTATAAAGATGTCTGTGTGAATGTGAGTGAGTGTTGTTAAAAATGGTGCATTAGTATAATTGGCATAGTTTTCCTAATCATGTTCTTGCTGGATTAGGTGACAATAGTTTTGATATTGGGATATAGGATGCATTAATGTTTGAATGGTTAGCCCTCAGCTCCTTTACTTTGTGAATGTAACAATTATGGGACAGCTTTCCAAATGAATTGTAGTATGCAGTCATCTAGCAGACTAAATATCAAAATCATGTATGAGGGATGTAACCTCAACCAAATGACAATGTTGGCATAAAGATGCAGATTCCTACTAATTTCACTTCTTAAAATTGATTATCTTAGCATCAGAAAGAGATAAAAATTAAGAATGTTGTGTAAGCTATAATGTTTTTGAATGTTTAGAATTGTTTATTTTGTCAGTTTTATGTTTAAAGGCTTGTAAATAGTTTCTAATATCATTTTAAAATGCTGAGAACATTCTGGGACACCTATTTGGGCTCCAGGCACTGTGAACTGCCAAGATCGCTTGGAATGTTGCTAACATGATACTGTGTCATTTGTTTATTAATGTGCTTAAAATATTTGGAAGAAGTCTAATGTTCTTTTTTTTTAAGTTTTTCAACAAAATAAAAAGTTAATCTATGACTTCATTTAAGAAACTGCCTATCATATGGAATTCAGTTATATATGTTGGTAAAAGTTTAAAAATCACTTGGTAGCTGGACAAACACCTGTAAATTTTCACAAGCCATTTTTTAAAACACCAAGTTCCGAGTTGTTGATCTGTGGGGAGAGAGCCTTCTGCCATGATACAGTGAGGGAGCAAGTAAGACAATGGGAGTACATGCTTCAAGGTTGTTGAAAACTAAAAATATAGCAAACTATAACAAGCAAACCAATTCAGATTGTCATTGTTCTCTCTTACGAACATTCAGATTATCACCTCATCACATCCTTTTTCCTACTCCAGAACGTTTATTCCAATCTGGAGGCTGGGTCATTTAAAAACATCCAAATAAGAAACAGTTGTACATGTCATTCACATTCACAACTTACAGGAGAGAATTAAACTAACCAACGAGTAGCATTTGTAACTTACATATCTCCACGACAGAACTGATTTATGGAATTTCTATAAATATTGGCAGTATGATTTCATGTAAGTGTTAATTTCATTTCCATTACTGAAAGCCCATTTGTAACTTACATGGTGACAATCATGACAATTGCTGTGTAATAAATATTAAGTAACAGAAATCAAGATAGCATGAAGCTGTTAATCTCTGTGAACATGCACAAGTGACAGGAAGTTTGAAACAATAAAGGTGTGTTGTGAAACAGTGGGTGCAGTGTGGTGAAGTGACCAAAGAGAACAACAAGGAAGAAATCCTTGCTGGGTGAATTCAGAATTAGTCCACCATAAATGGGTCGCAGACACTCCACGTCATTATCATTGTATAACTCGACTTGTACTCCTTTTTCAGACCGCATAAAATGCAAATTGATTTATACTAACAGGTTTAATGTTGAATCGTTAGGAAAAAATACTCAGTACTGACTTATTCTGTTAATACATATATTCAGATGATATACATGAATTTATAGTAAAAAGAAATTGATAGCAAAAATTTTTGAAAATTGTGAGTTATACTCCTTGTACTTATCATGCTAGATTTAATCAACCCTATTGGTACAACCATCTGGAGGGAAAAAAATCTGGGTATTACAAGGTTCCCCCCCCCCCTTTTTTTCTCCTTTTTCAGTTTTGTCATAGTGTATGACTATAGTAAGTGCTTTCATACAAATGCAAACACTAAATTGCTTTTAATAATTTGATTGTTTGCATAATTTTTATTTGCTGATGAATGGTTTATTTACAATGCTCGACTGCTTATGTATTTGCTCTGTTTGTTCGTGTTTAGTAGCAGCAGTGACAGAGGCTGACTGCTTTCCTCTGGGAAATTTATTAACAGCCTCACAGCTCAGCTGGTATCATATAAGATCTAAAAGCAAAGTAAGGGAGTCTTATGGATGATCTTAAAGCCTAGTTCAAAATCTTACAGGGAGGAGGAAATGACTTAAAGATAAATAAATCAGAGTTATGCTTGTGTTTGGAGATGTATAACGAAAATGGGCAGTTTACATTTCAGATAGATAATAGAAGTAAAGAGACTTGAAAGTCAAACTGGGAGTCTGTATCAAACATCAGAATTCTTAGTTCGACACGTAGAACAGTTTGAAGAAGCAAGGGCAAATCATGAACATCGAATTATTATCATTAATTTTAATTGCGATGGAGCTAATGCTGCAGTGGCAATTCCCCTAGTAATCTAATTACCCTCTTTTTATATATTTTTTTAA
This sequence comes from Vandiemenella viatica, assembly GCA_031002005.1. NCBI lineage: Eukaryota > Metazoa > Arthropoda > Insecta > Orthoptera > Morabidae > Vandiemenella > Vandiemenella viatica. Next base: position 18,992,137 of record JARYHS010008075.1, on the reverse strand, counting down.
AATTTCGTTTATAATTGGAGTGTTAAATTCCTCCCCCATTTACTTTTCCAATTTACAAATTTTAATTTTAAATTCCTTAAGTGTTTTTGATAAATTATTCATCACTTGGTAATTTGTTCCAATCCCTGATATCCTTACCAACAAAACAAACTTTTCCCACTCCCTTGTATCAAGCACCAGTTTGTGGTCATGGTTGCTTTTGCCATTCCCTTTATTGTTCCTAATTCTTTGACCAATATCCCTCCAAGCCCCAGTACCAACATATGCCCTGTACATTCCCAGCACTCTCTTCACTATACTCCTCCAGTAACTCCTAGTCCAGCTCTTTTATACCGAGCGTCGTGGTGTAACGGCTAGCGTTCTGGCCTCACATTCGGGAGGACGGCGGTTCGAATCCCCTTCCAGGCATCCAGATTTGGGTTTTCCATGGTTTCCCAAATCACTCCAGGCAAATGCCGGGATGATTCCTTCAAAAGGCCATGGCCGAATTCCTTCCTATTCCTTGCCCCCCATCCTATCCTGTCTCTAAAGACCTCACAGTTAGAGAGATGTTAAAAAAAAAAAGCTCTCTTATCATATCAGTTACTGACTGGTTCCTGTGATAATTTGCACACACAAATCTAGCTGCTTTTCTTTGCACACCATCCAACTCCTGTATTTGATAACTAAAATGTGGGTCCCAAACTACACCACCATATTTAGTTTGTTATTAAATGTTATGCCAAGATATTTACACTTCACGCTTCCAACAAGCAATTCTGCCTCATCCTATAATGATAATCAACCCTTAGTTTTATATATATATATATCTTTGTACCTATTAAGCCACTCTTCTTGGCATTTATCTTCATTCCATGATGACCTACCCATTTAGACATTCTATCCAGATCACCCTTCAGTTGTTCAGTCTTCACCTGTTTTGATACTTTTGTATACCATCATATCATCTGCAGACAACCTAAATTCTGACCTTAATCCATCAACACAGTCATTCATTAGAATAATTATTTATTTATTTATTTAAACGCCAATCGGCTTTGTACATATTGAAATAAAATTTATCATCAACATGCAAGCTACAAAATGAATAAGTGATTCACAAAAGTATTTTAATGTTGTAGATCAGTCCAGTATAAGAACCTCCAAAGAAGTTGACGTTGGTTGCATATAGGTTAACCAGGTTTACTATCCTATGGTACAGCCCAGAAGCAACATAATTTTTGTTGGGCTTCACAGCATCCAGCAGTCGTCTTGTTCGTAGGCCTACCCTAGAGCAATTAAATTGGAATTGTTCGAGTATATCTGGTGAATCAATAAGTCCATTGATGACTTTGTAAAAGAAGCATAGGTCAGTCAACTGCCTCTGACTTTGCAAGCTGTTAATCTTATAATGTTGATATACATCACACACATCTTCCATGTTTTCACGATGAAAATAGTGTAACAGAAACTTACAAAAACTTGCGTTGAACTTTTTCGACACGGCTGATTTGCTGGTCTGTAAAGGGTGACCATACAATACTACCATAATCAAGTAACGGTTTGACATAGGCAGAGAAAAGTCGAAACAATGTATTAACGTTTTTGAATTCTTTACCAGCTCTACATATGAAACCCAGGACACGAAATGCTCGCTGAGTTATGTAATTAATGTGCTCTGAGAAGGTAAGCCTGTCATCGATTATCACTCCCAAGTCTTTAACTGAATTGACTGTTCCCACGTTTTGACCACATATAGAGTAATTAACAGGTAGCTGGTTGAGACGTCGAGAAAACACCATGACAGCACATTTTTCTATATTAAGGTGTAACTTATTTAACTGACACCATACCTCTAACTCGGAGATATCTTGTTGCAATATATCAATGTCATGAGCACTGTAAATAGCTCTGAGATCTTCATATCATCAGCATAGAGCAAATAATCAGACATAAACTCTTCACCAATGTCATTTATGAAGATGCTGAATAGAATAGGTCCTAGATGGGAACCTTGTGGCACACCAGACATAACAGTGTACTCATTCGACAAATGGCCATTAATTCGCACTTGTAGATGTCTGTCAGATAAGTACGAGCGAAGCCAATCCAAGGCCTTGGATCTTATACCATAACGACTTAATTTATTTATCAGAATATCATGGTTCACCATGTCAAAGGCCTTGCTAAAGTCAGTATATATAGAGTGCACATCCTGACCTTTGTTCAGAGCATTAAGTATAAAGTTAACATACAGGTAGAGATTAGTTGTTGTAGATCTTCTGCCAAAGAATCCATGCTGTCTTGAGGTTACGACATTTTTAAATGCAAAGGTAAGCTGTGGCAGGACAATTTTCTCTAGAAGCTTTGCCAGTGAGGATTGAATGCAAATTGGCCTATATTTGCTGATGTCGGATTTTGCACCTGATTTATGTATGGGTATAATATATCCTATTTTCCGCGTTGAGGGAAAACTTCCTGTTTCAAGAGACTTATTGAAGATGTGAGTGATTGGCTCACAGAGTCCAGCAGCACAATTTCTTAATAGGATGTTAGGTATCTGGTCGGGTCCAGCACCCTTATTTATGTTCAGTCGTGTAAGCTCACGAAATACATCATCAAAGTGAACTTCAAATTTAGAGAGGTTCACATCTGGATATTTATTGCTACTGTCATGCATAGTATCAGCATTTAGAAGTTCTGATGGTTCTTTGTATATGCTCTTGAAGTATGATGCAAATAAGTTGCTGACATCAGCACCATTACTTACAGTTGTGCTGTTCCAGGTCATGGTTGAGGGGATGTCAACATCACTGTGTCGTCGCTTATTCTTAATAAAACTCCAGAATTTTTTAGTGTCAGTTTTCAGATCATATTCAATTTTATCAATATAATTATTATAACAAGCTGTACTTAGATTTTTGCATTCTGATCGTAAATTACTAAATGCGATGTAATTACTGCTGGTTCTTCTCTTCTTGTAATTTTCTATGAGCGATTTTCTTCTGTTTTATTTTACATATCAGTTCTTTAGAAAACCAACATGGATAATTCGAATTTTTTTGATAGTGCACCGGAACAAACTGATTAATACCCCTGTGAACAATCTCGTTGAACCATTTTACTTTATCATCAATATTGTCCAGTTCATATAGATTTATCCAGTAATACCAGTGAAATATTTATTCAATGCAGCAAAGTCAGCACTTCTGTATACATAAATAGGGGCATCACTAGATTTCAGATTTGTCTGAAATTTAGTAGCGCAGCTAATGCAGGGTGATACTTGTCCTGTTCAACAATTGCGGATGCCTTGTTAATCAAGACATCAAGGTCACTAAAGCACAAGTCCAAAAACCGATCACTATCATTGAGAATGTTGTTTAGTTGAAGGCATCCAAAGAGAAGAAAATTTTCATTCAACAATGTTTCCATTCTACTTGTTGTAAGCTACTGTGCAAATTATAATCACCAAATATCATTAGTCGACAGTTTGGGTACTTATTTCTGATGTAGGATATAGTTTCAATATGAGTATTGTATGTATCAATGTGAGACTTTGGTGGAATGTATACACATCCAACTATAATGTCACCAACATGACCTTTGATTCTAACATAAATTTGCTCTAAATGATCATAATTAATTACAACAGGTTCAGCAGAAATACAACGCTTTACGGCAATAAAAACTCCCCCACCTCGCTGATGAGCGCTAGTCTTAGAATCTCTATCTTTCCTGAATATAGATAACTATTATCAACTACTTCACCATCCATGATCGACGAGTGAAGCCACGACTCGGTGATACATAATACATCATACTGACTACTGGCTGATGTAGTAAGAAAATTATTAAGTTTCGTTCTTAGTCCTCTGGTGTTCTGGTAGTCAACTAGCAGATCCTGATTCGGATTTTTAATTCTCCTTGGGGGCACGAAAAGTGGTCACATTTACAATCTTGGGAATACCATTAATGTACTTTATTGTCTTGGTTTCACCGTTAGCATTGAGAGTCTCCAATTCGCCACGTAAATTCTTCAGATGAGCTTGCTGCGCACGAGTAAGATCCGGTTTGAAATGATATTTTATCCTGTGTTGCCGACTAGTTTTGTTTCAGTATTTCTCTTGCATCTGCGAACCGACTGTGTTTCCAGTAGCAGCGGGCGAGTTTTACCATCTGCTTGGCGACCTGTCCTGCGCAATTTCATCTTCGTTACGTCAATAGTGAGGTTAGTCGGCAGCAGATTAGAACAGCTGCACGATCATCGTCGAGTCGCTCTTTGCCAACAGTTCTTAGACTCTGGAACATTGAAAGCAATAACATTTTTTTCACGTCTTTTTCTTTCAGCAGTTTCAGAAATAATTGTTATCAACACTGGAAGTACCACAATCGAATGTCTTTAACTTGTTTTCCACGGCACTGATTCTTTTCTCTAGCGATGCACATTGTTTTGACGTGCTCAGATTCTGTTTAGAGATATTCTCCAGTTCACTTTTAATGTTCTTCAACGTATTTTCAACACTGTTTTTGAAAGGAGTAAAATATTTATTAAAAATACACTCCAATTTGGATACGACCGGATCATCGTTTTCGTCCAGAATGTCACCGGAGACCACAACACTAACCTCACTTATGCACCCATCACAGATCCATTTAAATCCATTCTTCTTTATTTCAGCCGCTGTCTTTTTAAAATCTTTACTGTCAATACCAGAACATTTCTGGTGTATCCAACTATCACACTCGGAGCACAAAATACTGGATACATTTTCTTTTATTATTTGCGCGCAAACGCCACACGTGTGTTTACTCGGCGCCATATTCCAGAGATTATGAACAAGCAATGGTCCCAATATACTACCTTGTGGCACTCCCATATTTACTTCCACCTCTTTTGACAATGTATTTCCTTCTGTAACACTTTGCTTCCTGGCTTTTAAGAATTCCTCTACCCAGCAAGTAATTTTTTCATCCAATTCAATAGATTTCAGCTTATTTAAAACCATTTTATGTCTCACTCTGTTAAAAGCTTGGAAAGATCTAATGTCACACTATCAACCTTTGCCTCCCTTGTCCACTTCTTCTGAAATATCTTGCATATAGTCTACCATCTGAGATTCGCATGAATATCCTTGCCTAAAGCCATGTTGTCTATCTGCAAACCCAATTTCTTTCTCACAGACGTTTTTGGATATAGTTGCATATCAATCTCTCCATCATTTTGCCTATCACTGATGTCAAACTAATGTCCTGCAATATTCAATCCCTCGTTTACGAACCGTTAATACTATCACTCTTTTCCAATCCCCTGGTAAGCAGCAAGACTCCAGACTTATTTTAAATAAAATTTCAATGTAAGGTACAGTATCATATCCTACAGTCTTTATACATCTATAGTATATTATATTCACCAGACCCTTTACGATTTTTTTTAAGCTTTTTTAAGTTCCTTCATAATATCCTCAAAATCTATTTCAAATTTGGTAGTTTATTCATTTATACTTTCAGGGAGACTCTCCTTTGATGTATTCCTTTCCATCACAGGATGGTAGACCCTAGCTCTCACTAAATATCCCTGCTATTTTAAAATCCTCAGTGACTTCAAAACTCCGTTCGTATCTCAAATATATGCATATCTTCCCTTCCCCTCAGTTTTCTAATATAGCCATAGAATTTTGTAAATGTATCGTTCAGTGGCCCTCCTGTACCAATAATACTCTTTATAACCCATAGTTGCTGCTTCTCTCTTTGCTCTTAGTAATTGCTGGTTTAGTTGTTTTAAGCATTCCTATTGTCTTTTGACTTTAAACTCTGTTGTGTTCCTGTTCTCACTAGCCTCTTTAGCCTTCTCACCTTCCTGTTGTGGTATGTAGGTTCTGTACTTCACTTTATTTCTGCTTTGGAATTACAATTCCTGGCCCTGTTTTTATTATCTCCTTAAACTCTTCCCACTTTGGTCTCCACTGTTACTTGTGCCATCCTTCCATTTGCAGAAACTTTTCCCTGAAACATCCTCTTCAATTCTAAAGTCTGTACCTCTTTGTAATTATACCTAATTCTCCTTTCTATTTGGCCACTGGTTTACTGTATCCCCTAATATCCAGTGAATCACTTCTTCCTTCAGTTACTTGACACCCTACAAGATTTTAATCAGGCTTTGTTAGACTTTTACAGTTTGGTGGGTTTCTTTACAGTCAATCAGAGAGAGGATTTTTGTATTTTTTTTTTTTTAGCAATGTTGCTATATCAGTTTTTTGTTAGTGTGTTAATGACTGCAAGATGTCAACACATTTTAATGCCACAATAATAACTTTTCTAAATACACATTAAACGCTGTTCACCTTCAATGGGCAATGCCCTGCTCCTTACCTCACCACTCCTTTCCGTTGCCATATCACTCCTCCCACTCTTTCTTCTGAACAGACCACTGTTTCCTATGATAGGTTGAAAGTCTGAACAATTATTTTTTTTAATTTCTGCAACCAAGTTGTGCTATAAATGACTTCTGCAAATAAGAATAATTGTAGAGATCATTTATATTACATGTACCAGTCCATCTCTCTCAGTCACATTATTCTTAAAGCTTTAATCTCCTTTTACTCTGGCACTAGTTTGTGCTGCCTACTTATTGTTTAATGTTTATCTAAATTTTTAGTTTTTAATTTACATAGTTTTATAGTTTCGAAAGGCTACAGATGCCTTGTTCCCATCCTTGAGTGGTGTAATAAAGATTATTTTGGCAGGATGAATAAGTCTTTAAATAAATAAACAACAGATATTAAATATGAAAATAGAAACTAAGAAAACTGAATCTTGGAAATATGTAGATAGCAATAGGATATTCGTATCCTGAAAACTTCGTAGTCTTGAAAGTGTAATTGAAGGTCCAAGTAATGAAACATTTTAAGACAACTTTTCATTATTTTACAGGAAATTGATTTAAATTCAGGGTGGGCCGTGTACTTCCTATTGATGCAAAATTTTTGAGTGTAAATACCTTGAAGGCTAAAATTATTTTTAATTTACAATTAGATTAGCACATATTATTCGTTAGTAGCCACCACAATATGTCATCACCTTTTATTTTTTTAACATGTTTTATCCATTAACTCTTCACATTTGAAGATACAATCAAAAACTATGAAATATGGAATTTCACCAAAGTTCCGTGATCAATACTGTCTACAAGGAAATTTGTTTCTTATGTCATCCTGTAAACTGTGTAAAACATGTATTAATAATTAATTACACTATTGATACCATCTATACCAATAAAATGCTAATCTTGGTTATTATGTAGCCATGTCTGTTATGCTGTGATGTCACGCTTCACACCTTTGGTGTTCTACTATCAACGGTCAGAGATATTGTTTGAGGTTATGTGCTAATTTAATGACAATTCCATTTAATTAAGCATCTGCAAATAAATGAAATGTCAGACCACTGAAAGAAAAGTTTGAATTTCATTTAAATCAACATATTAATTATTATTTGCTTTTTGTTTGTTTATAATCAATTGGTGCAGATGTTTCTTATTCTCACTATCTAGAGGTATCGCTGTTATGGCAAACTAAAAACATGTACCAAATTAACTCATTTTTATGCTTATGAACGTTATTTAATAAAATGCCAGAACACTGCACTCAACCCATTATTTATATTTGAAGTAGATGTTTCCTTTATATTCTATGTCACTGTTATTGTAAACTCAAAGAAATGAATTGTCAAAACACTGACTTAAAAGTATCAGTTACATTTAACATATTTATTATTAGTTGCTTTTTATTACTGATGTCATTATACCAGCCACATTTAAGTAGTTCCATTGGATCAAATTTATATCATGATACGGTGAATGTATTCATAAGAAGATAATATAAGTTGTGGTTTTCAAATGGCAGTATTAGCGGATGTTGTAATTAGGTTGAAGTGCAACCAATACCAGGATGACAACTGACACACTTTGTTATAGCCTAATGTACTATGAACTTAGTTTTATAAACAATTTAAGCTGCTTTCATAAATGTCATGCAGATAGAAGCAGTTCCATATTTATCATGCTGAATGCGACCTGGTCCATGAATAAAACTGATGTCAAGTGGTATAGCCTACAGTTTTGGGATTCCTAATTTTTTTTTAATCTGTTGGTTCTATACTTCTGTTGTCATTAATTGATTAGAAGTTTCCATGGTATCACTATGTAAATTACAACCAAAATACGAGACGCGTCCAGAAAGTAAGTTCCGTTTCAATTTATCTCTGCTGCAGCGCTGCGATTGCAGTTCCGCACATGCACTGTAGACGTGTGTATCAAGGGAAGAACGTGGGCCATTTGGAGATCACTTTCAGTTACGTACGCTTTGTTGTGCTTGTTTGAAATGTCAGCGTTGATTCAAAATCCTGCCGCCTGTGAAATCAGTCTGTGATTCAGTTTCTGAATGCGAGGAAAGTTAAACCAAGTGAAATTTATCGGCAAATTTGTGATGTTTACAGACCAAATGCGATGAGTGATTCGATGGTGAGAAATGGGTCCGGCAGTTCAATGGCGGCGTAGTGATGTGCACGATGAAGAATGAAGTGGGCGTCTACCTTTGGTTACAGAAGAACTTTCATCTGTTTCTTACATCTCAAGTCTTTCCTTGGCAGTCATCACTTCACCAATGACGACAAGCTGAAAGAAACTGTTTCCAAACTGGTTTGAAGACACAGGCGGCAGATTTCTATGAAGAAGGTATACAAAACCTGGTGCCACGCTATGACAATGCCTGCAAAATTTCGGCAGTTATGTGGAAAAGTAGTTTAAGAGTTGTAGAATTTTGTGCAATAAAAATTTCTTCTGTATCTGTGTACAATTTCATTTTATTACCAAATGGAACTTACTTTCTGGACGCGCCTCGTATGTTTGACATTACAAAATCAATGTTATGAACGTTATGTAATAACAATTCCACACAGTTAGCCAACTGAAAACTAATGAATTGCCAAAATACTGCATTCAACCCATCATTTTTGGCAGGCTTAGAAGCTAATACTCTTAAATTATGCACCCAACTCCACATGACCTGAAATAATGATAATGACTAAGACTGTTTTATCATTTGCAATGTTTTACCATAAATTGTTTCTTTCCTTGCTGTACATATAGCCAGTGTCTGTGGACCAATTTAAAATAATTTCTTAACGTTTTTGTCAGATATTTGTTTCTGACAGTTAGCTTCCTAAATTGAAGTTGTACTAAACTACTTAAGATCTTATTTGTTTAACATGTTATGATGAATTTCATATTTCTCTTTACCTTGCATTTGTAAAAAGCAGTACATTTAACAATAAAACTAACTCAGTATGCTTTTTCTGTACCTTTTCCTTGTTACTGATGCTTCTCCCATTTATCAGATTTTAATACAGGCAGAGGACCGTGCTCATAGAATTGGCCAAAATGATAGTGTATTGGTGCAGTACTTAATAGCCAAAGGGACGGCAGATGATCATTTGTGGCCAATGATTCAGGAAAAGTTGGATGTACTAAATAGAGCAGGCCTCAGTAAAGACAACTTTCTTCATTCGGGTACAACGGTTGTTAAGGTAATGCATCACACATTTTCAATTGAAGACTCTTTAATTGTTTTTTATTGTAGATACAAGGATAGCGCCTATAATTTCATTGTTTTATTCAGTCATCATCTGTAATGACAATTATTGTGTTACTCACAGATGATTTGATGTCTTATATTGTTTAAAAGGTTTTTTTATGTTTTATGTTTTATCAGTTTTGCCTTTTTCAGCAAACATATCAAACAATATTTCATATTAACTCTTTATTCACCTTGTTTTGTTTGGAACAGGAAGGGAAGAATGTAGGTTCTTCACACTTAACAAAGTTTAAGCCATTCTACTGTTATCATTCTTGTACACTTCCTAATCTGGATCTTCCTGTGTTTTTTATTTAGTCCAGTCTCTCATTCCAATATTTTGTTTGTATCATTTGGTAATTTCTGAATATCTCAACTGAAAAGATTGTTATAAACAAATCTCCTTCAACGCTTAATACTAAAACTTTCTTTTGTTTCTTAGCTTGTTTCCTCTGTAAATTCGATCTTAGAGGAGATAGGCTATAACCTTACCTTGCACTTCTCTGCTTTTCTCTTGTGTTTCTCTACTTTGATTAAAGCCACAAGATTTTTGTATTTGCAGGAAAAAAATATTTAGGGCTGAAAATAAAAACTGTGTTGTTTTCCATAGTAAAACTGTATGAAACTCAATTTTCTCAGTCAAGTTATTCAATTTTCAGAAGGTGAACTAATGTCAATCCCCGTCCGGGCATCCAGATTTGGGTTTTCCATGGTTTCCCAAATCACTCCAGGCAAATGCCGGAATTCTTCCTTAAAAAGGCCATGACTGAATTCCTTCCCATTCCTTGCCCCCCTCCTTTCCCGTCTCTAAAGACCTCGCTGTTGAGAGACGTAATGCAGTTAAAAAGTTAACCAATGTCATCATTTCAGACATTGCTCCATAAAGATTGTAAATGTCGGCAGATGTGGACTGTGTTACTCATCAACGCAAACAAAAACTTTTGTGTATTGATTTCTTTGAAAAACTAAAATTCAAGGATAATTACTACCACATATCGATTAACCATCTTATTTGATCTTATTCTGTTGCCTCTGGTTTCAGTAATTTTAATGTATATTTTAGTAGTACATTTTTTAAGCAGCAGTTAGGGTAAACTGGTTTTTTTGATTGGTAGAAAAACTATTTTAGGATTGAAAGAGCACCCCAAAGTTGGATTGTACAGAAGAAATGGAAATCTCTTTGTTTTATTTGGAAATAATAACAATAAATCTAAGAAAAATGTAAAATGCTTATTTTTACAAGAGCCTTGAAGTCCCCATGACTTACTCCATGTGGATCAGAGAATTATTTCATAAATAAACATCAGTGATATAAGGAAAAAGGAACGGGGGTTTTGGGCGATATAAATAATAAAGGTAGGAAAAATAAATTGTCACATACCAAAGTTGGGGGCTGTGACAAGAAAATAACACTTAACATGGACACAAAAATACAATATTTCGGTATAAAACAACCTTAATCATCCACTAAAGAACGAGCCATTTGGTTCTGGAGGCATGCATATTCTGAAGGTTACCGCATGACTAGTGTTGCAAACTGAAAAAAAAAAATGTGTTTTTTTTTCAGCTTTGTGAAAAAAAAACATGAAAAAAAACCTAGCACCCGTGTTTTTTTTCTCAATTTTTTTTTTCCAGAAAACAATATATTTGATAAATTATAGTTTTATTTTAGAAACTTCCATTTTACAAGTGTGTTTTAAGTCTTACTGAATCATATAATGTCTCACATAATGATTCATAAGTGTATATATATAGGTAACATAATTTTATTCATCCTCTATGTAGTACCACATTCACTAGTATCAGCACTACCAACACTAGTTCGATCGGTGTCGGAATTTTCTGTCTCCTCTAGATCCATAACTTCAGAAATAGTTAAATTTTCTTTTACTGGTTGCCCTTGTATTGTACGCAAAAGATTTTGAGATTGCAATTTTAAATTGTAAGCAAAGTACACACTGTGCATAAATCTGCGCCGATAGTTCTGTATTACGGTCTTTTAAGTTTGAATTAAAATCTATTATCATAAAAAATAGGAGCTTTACTTCTTTTCAATCGTTTGTTTACACCAACGGTTGCAAGGAAACAATTCATAATTAGGGACCGTGCACAAACTACGTGGCTCGGTCCACAGGGAGAAGGGGTTAGCTGGAAGGCTACGTCGGGAGAGCGGAGGGGGGGAGAGGGGGGGGGGTTCTGAGCCAGGCCACGTAACTTTCCTTTCGTAACATTTTTCACAGTTAAAATGAGGAACTGAACTCACAACAGCATGTGAGTATTTATTTACCTCAGTTAATTATATCCGTATGTAATTTACAATAGTCTGACAAGAGAAAACAGTACAAAATGTCTTCTGGAATCAAAACGGAAGATAGCTACGTATTAGGTGCTACGTGAGCGGGGGGGGGGGGGGGGGGGGGGTGTGTTCACAGGAGGCCAAAATGGAGCTATGTGGTTTATGCACGCTCCCTTACTGACAATTTAATAAGTCAGTTCCACTATACTCTGAGAGTTAACAAGTATACGAATATAAGGAAAGCCCAATAAGTTATAAAAAGGGTTGGCAGCACTATTTCAAATAGCAAGTATCAATCCAAACAATGGGGAATGGGGATCCCTTCTCGTGCAACCTAGTCTTTTCGGGAAATCCCCGTTCATAAAGAAAATTTCAGTCAATTTTGCCAATATTTTCGTAATTTTTTTTCCTACTGAACCAGAAAAATATAGTAGATTTTAAACTAAGATAAGTACTTAGAATAAACTCTAAAATAGTCATTTTAAACGATAACTGCCTTACAAATTCGAGATTTAGTAGTTGTGAAAAAAAATGTGTTCCAGAAAAAAAAGTTTTTTTTTTAAAGTTTTTTTTCATGTTTTTTTTCAAGCCAGGAAAAAAAAACGTTTTTTTTACAACACTACGCATGACTCAGGGTAAAAGTGTAGAGTGTTTTATGTTGCTGCTGCCCTCCTCTCTACAACTTTGCTGAGTTGGGGGTATTATCTTTCCTCTGGCCAGGATGATGCTTTAAGGCAATGAAACTAGGGAATGATTGTGAAATTCACCTGATATTTACCATAGCTGGTAATGGCTGAGAATGATGAACACAAAAAAATTAACATTAATAAACAATTTTTCAGTGTTGAACCTTATTCTTGCAAGTAGATGAAACACTTAACATGGTCAAATGTGATCGCACCATTGCTCACTGAGTGTATGGAGAATCCAAGTTTCATAGGCCAGATGATGGAAAAGGGGGAGGGGGTGAGAAAATACTGTAGAAAATAATTCTGTAGAAATATTTTCCTAGGATATTTGGGAACAGTATCAAATTAATTAACATGAGAGGATTGAAATATTATGGCAAAACTTTAAGTAGAAAATATTAAATATAAGATTTATAAAATTTGAACAAATATTAATCATCTGGGTCTGGGTCTACTGGAAGGGTCTAGGAGAATGTCTGATGCCAAGTATATGTTGGTAAGCTTGTTCCCATCTGCGAAATTTTGAGGAAGTTGGGTTTCAGGGAATAACTCTGACAGGTATCGCTGTAAAATTACTAATGGGTACTGGATTGTTCTGGCACTGGATGGTATAAGTTGCTGGTATCAACTACTTATCGGTGACCATTTGTTCTGACGGAAACTGAGTTACTTGTTAGGTCAATATATGAACTTGTACCGCGTAGAAAGGTGAGTTAATAAATGAGATGTGTTGTATTGCATGTGGCATGTCACATGATGGGAAAGGTGATTGGATGGAAGGGCGCTAATGACCCCGTAGTCGACGCGCCCTAAAACCTAAATAACAACAACAACAATGTGATTGGATGGAGCTATGACGGCCAAAGTGATTTGCTCAGGTAGTGGCAAGACTGACATTTTTCGACAGTTTACTGATTGTTGAAGTGAAAGGTGCCTGGAGGACCATCTCAGGGACATGCAGCATTGGTTAATTAGTTAGTGGAAGGAACAATTGATTGAAAGAACTGTAGAGTTACACAAAGATTAGAATATACGAGGGTTGCTATTTATATTTCTGGCCATGGCAACAATAATTGTTGCCAGGCGCTATCTGATGTTTCCATTGGAAACATTGACATTGTTGAACATAGCCTTATTCATTTGAGCATGATTTGTTGTTTACAGCAACTTTAAAAATTCATCTCGGGCAAAAAATGGAATTAACTTGTGAACAATTTCTTGTGATTATTTTTAACAACTTTTGATGTGGATTATTAAGACAAGAGTGGATCAGTGAACTTAATTGTTTATAGGGCAATAAAGCAACATCATAGAGCACTGTAAAAAACTGGTATAACAAATTCAATCGTGGCCCAAGTTTGCTTCAGGACAAATTCCGTCAGGGTGGTCCAAAAATGGTTATTGTGCCAGAAAACATCAATGCTGTGCGTGAACTGATAAAGCAAGATCGTCATGTGACGTACCGTGAGATTGAGGCATCTTTGGGCATTAGTATGACAAGCATCAATAAAATACTGCATGATCATGTGGCTGTAAAAAGATTTGTTTGCTTTGGATCCCACATAATCTGACAAATCTCAAAAGGAAGCTCGTGTTGATTCGTGCAAGGAAATGTTAAAAAAAAATACATTCAAGGTGCATCAAAGGCTGTGTATAACATCTAAACAGGTGACAAATCGTGGATCTATGCATATGAGCCAAAAACAAAGCAGCAATCGACTGTATGGGTCTTCCAAGATGAGCCAAATCCAACAAAAGTTGTTCGCGGAAGAAGCACATTGAAGTAAATGATTGCCTGTTTCTTCGGCGTTACCGGCCACGTGGCGACAGTGGCATTAGGACAATGTAGGACTGTCAACTCTGAATGGTACACGACCATTTGTTTACCAGAAGTCTTTGGAGAAATTTGGAAAAAGTCGAAGAAGAGACGAATAATTCTTCATCACGACAATACGAGCTGACACACATCGGCTCAAACAAAGGAATTTTTGACCAGTCAAAACGTCGAATTGATAGGTCATCCACCATACAGCCATGATTTGGCACCCAATGACTTCTTTTTATTCCCGCACATCAAAAACAAATTACATGGTCAACGATTTTTGACACCCGAAGAAGCAGTTGATGCATTCAAGATGCATGTTCTGGAGATACCTCCATCAGAGTGGAAAAAGTGCTTCGAAAATTGGTTCAAATGCATACAAAGTGTATGGATCTTCATGGAGAATATTTTGAGAAACAATAAAATCAATTTCGATCATAAATATTTGTTTTTTCATTATTAGGCCAGAAGTATAAATAGCAATCCTCGTATAAAGTAGATAATTGAAGTTGTAGGTAGTAAGGGGTACATGGAGATGATGAAGTTAGTGCAAGATAGGGAGGGATGGAGGCTTGCATCAAACCAGTTGAGAGACTGATTACAGCTAAACACAGAGATAACTTTATTTCCAGTAAATAAAATTAGTAAAAATAATAATAATAAAATCATCCAAAATAAGAAAGTAATGTGAAAAGCATGAATATTAAATTTTTTGGTTTTATTGTAGTGAATGATAATAAATAAAAGTAAGTTTCAAAATATTGTGAACTGTAAAATTAATTTGTTTCATCGAATAAAAAAAAAAAAGATCTATTCAATTAGTCATCTACAAAACCTTTTCTTTGTACTTAGATAATTTTCACAAAAACGGAAATTTTGAGTGCCTAGGACCCCATATTTTCTTAATTCGGCATTGCCTACATGGCACATCCTCTGCCTTCAATGACCACAAAACAGTGGCACACCATTTCTGACAGTAGAACACTTTTCACATTAGTGTCATTTCTGCTATTTGGATTCATAAACTTGTGTAATTCTCCTTCAAAGAAAATAAGAAATAGAAACAATATTGTCTACCCACATTGACAAAGCTTTTAGAAATGTAATTGAATGTGACAAAAAAGGGCAGCTGCTGACAGTGTTACTAACGTTTTTGAGCTCCATAATGTTATAGAGCC
This sequence comes from Vandiemenella viatica, assembly GCA_031002005.1. Lineage (NCBI taxonomy): Eukaryota > Metazoa > Arthropoda > Insecta > Orthoptera > Morabidae > Vandiemenella > Vandiemenella viatica. Next base: position 18,976,541 of record JARYHS010008075.1, on the reverse strand, counting down.
CACAAGTTTTCCCACTGCATGGGGGCAGCATGAGAGAGTACAGGGTTGTCACTAGCCGCCAACAGCAAACCGGCTCCCCTTCCTTGTATATTCACACATAAACGCCAAACTGCATCAACGATTTGTGACATCTGGCATGTGTCGCCACGACAGCAAAATAGTTCATTAATGTGGCCATAAGTTATCATATATTAGAGAATGCTGCATTTATAAATATTTATTTTTCTGTCACTACCTTTATTTATTTATTCTTGATTAGAAGGTGGCGATATGTCAAGGTGTCACTATGTCTAGAGCCAACGCTGGACTGGAGCAAGTGGTGATAGTTGGGTGCATGCTGCATGTTTTGCAGGAGGCCTGTTGCAACAGGAATGATTCATGTGGTGGTTTGGGAGAATTACAATGCAAGTATTTGTGAATCAAAATATAATTGAGATTGGATGATTTGCTGAAGCATGCACATGTGGCATTAGGCACGATTCTGTGGTCTAGGGTATGCATTGTGAGGAAGGAATGTAGGAAGTCATGCCCTTGATGGAGGATTGAGTTGATGATCTCAAGACCAGAAATGAATTGGATGATTAAAGCATTGTAACAGGAGATTATTATTATTATTATTATTATTTTTTTTGTGCTAGATTTTTGGGGGTGGAGGGGATAGTCTTGGGACAGGTTTTGAGTGTATCTGCAGAGAGATTCTTCATTGTAACAGATATGTTTGCCACAGCAGGGCTGTAAAGAAAGTAAAATTTGGTTTGGGAGAGATGACAACTTTTAAAGTGTTGGTATTGTTGTAGATATGTCCTTACAGGAAGGGAAACTACTTATCTCAGTTTACATCGAACCTACAAAACTACAACAATACTTTCACTTTAATAGTTGTCATCTCCATCACACCAAATTTTTCCTTCCTTATAACTTAGTGGCAGATGCATCTGTTTCAATAAAGAATCTTCCTCCAGATTCACCAAAAACTTTTCACAAGCAGTCATTACCTGCTGCTGCCCCTTTGATCTAGTACAAAAACAAATCTCTCTTTCTTCAACCCATCCTTCTCATAACTACTCCAATTCCATAACTTTTAAAACTAACTGCAGCCACATTTCCCCACTTCTTTCCTGGACCTGAGTCCGTTAACTCAATTCTTAATGTGGGCATGACTTTTCCTATATTCCTTCCCTGAATTGCGTATCCTTTTCCACAGAATCCTGCTCACTGCTACACATACATGCTTCAGTAAACCACCCAATCCTATGAACATCTTGATTCACCAACACTCATCTTGTAATTCTCCCGAACCACAACACAGAATATTCATGTGTCACATACCCCATTGCAAAATGTGTGTCATGCACCCTGCTACATCCGTCTGCTTCGATCCCACTATAGAAAAAGTCTTTGTCATCACTTGATATTGCACATGCAGCACAACACATCTCATACAAGGGCTGTCCAGAAAGAAGTTACGTTCTGAAATAATAATAATAAAACAAATAAGAAAAAGAAATTTTATTCTATAAATCTGAAAGGGACAATCTTAAACTATTTTTCTACATAGTCATATAAATTGAGGCTCTTATCATAACAATGCACAAAGTTTCAAATTCTGTCTCTGTAGAAATCTGCCTCTTGAAATTTGAACCATTTTTTTACACTGGCATTTAATTCTGCATCATTGTCAAAGCACTGTGTTGTTAGCCAGGTCTTCATCGCTGCAAAGAGATGGTAATTGCTCAGCGCCAGATCCAGACTGTTTGGTGGGTGATCAAACACCTCCCATCCGAGAGCTGTCGGGTACGGTGTGGATGTGCATTCTCATAGAAAACAACACATTTGTAGCTCATTTTTCCCTGGTGCTTTTTTTGAATTACTCGCCTTAGTTTTGTCAATTTTTCACAATACTTTTCTGAGATAATTGTTGTGCCATGTTCAAGAAAATCAACCACAAGTACCCCCAGTGTCCCGAAACATTGTTGGCATAATCTTCCTGGCTGTCAATATTTGTGAACATTTTACTGGTTTTCTGGAAAAACTCAAGTGCCCCTGTTGCATGTACTGTTTTTTTGTCTTTCAATTGATTTGCTTTACCCATTTTTCATATCCCCGTTATGACTTGATTGAGAAGTGCGTTGCCGTCCTTGTTTTTGGCTTTAAGGAACTTCAGCTATGCATGAATGTGCTGTTTTTTTTTTTCCAACAAGATTTTTGGCACCCATCTTGCACAAAACTTGTAATAATCAAGCTTCTATGATACAATTTCATATAATAAATTTGGTGAAATTTGGGGGAAATGAAGCAAGAGTTTCCTAACCATAAAGCGGCGATTTTCCCAAATTTTATCATTGATTTTCATTGACAGTTCGTCAATTACAAGGCTGGGCTGACCACTGCAATCCTCATCATCAACATTGGTGCAGCAATTTTTAAACTGAACGCACCACTGCCTCACACCACTGTCACTAATTATTCCATATCCATACTCCTCACTGAGTTGTCTATGAATTTGTTGGTTTCAGGTTTTTTGCCAGTAAAAACTTAATACCTCACAACCTCTTTTAATTCAGAAATGCTAAGTGTATAGTAAGTCTAAACACAAACAAAAACATTATGTCTTCAAATGAAAATACCGTTTATCATTTATTGAATTAACACCAATTTCTCTGTAATAAGAGGTAATAATTAGCTTTGCTTGTCCTTGTCAACAAGGCCAGGTTCAAAGAAAAGTCTTTTGCTATATACATAACTGCAATGTGCTGAAAAATAAATTGTGTCAAATTCGGGTACTGTGTCGCATTAGCTGACCTCCAAATATATGGGTCACACTTCCGATTAATTCGAGATGACTTTAAATAAAAGTCAATCTGACTAGCAATCATGTTTTTTTCTTGATCGTGGTACTGGCTATCTTGTTAAAACAGTTTCAAAACGTGTCATGAGCTTTGTGAGTCACAGTTGATTCTGTCTCGTCCCTGCTACTCGTTTTAACAGCCATTGACAATTCCTCGCAAGACATTTTTATAGATTCCAATAGAATCTTCTGACTAGCTTTGGCAGATCCCATATAGTTGGTCATGAATCTTGGCTCTAGGAAGGTTGCAATCAAGTAGTTTGATTTTTCACTTGATGAGCCGAAACAACTTTCTAATTCAGCTTTCAAAGAGGCTTCGATGTGTGTCAAGTCAGGAGTTATTTATGCTTTTTCATCATTATCAAAATATTTTTTAGTGCAGAAACTTATGATATGACTTTCGAATTACTGTAGAGACCAGAACATATTATTTTTGTTTTTTCTTCAAAGGGCTTCAATAGCTTAACACACTTTACCACCAAAGCTGCATCAAATTATTGTGTATTCCGTGATCATCCACATATAGTGATATTGCACTTTTTTGTTTCAGTAGGAACTCTGTTATATAAAAGGTTGAATTGCAACCTGTGCTGATATCTGGCACAAGCTGATGGTCAGGTAAATTTTTCTTTTTGGATTGCCAACATTTTTTCTTGAGCTAAGCCCGAACGACTAAAGGGCGTAATGAGACATCTACCACTAACAATCACTCCTGCCACTTCAGGCTGGATCTTAAATGGCTGAAGTAAAATTCTCTGAAGCAAATGGATGAAACATTTTGCAGAAGCATACTCAGCTACATGTACACCCTTCAGCATATTAGCACCACTGTCACGAATGAATAAATATATTTTGTTTTGGTCAATAGCCCAATGATTTGTGATAATATTAAGCTCCCTTGCTATATTTTCTCAACGGTGATAGCCATGTAAATGCTTCGTAGCATGTTCTAGTTTGGCTTCAGAAGATACCCATGAGCTGTGAAATTCAGGAAGCTGGCATTGTCGTGTAAACAGATCTAGATATCACAGAAACAGCAAGAGCACCAGAAATATTTGTTTTATTTTCTCATAAATTCTGTTGTTGAAGTCAGGTTTAATGTTTTGGGAAATGTGTGTAAGACACTATTTATTGAGGGTTAAAGCTTCTTCTAGGGGATTAGAAAATCCGTTTCTTTCTACGATAGATAAACGCCCTTTTGTCTAGTCCAATAATTCCTGCAATAACTTAATGATATTTTTTGCTTTTGTGTCGTTTACATCCCAAAGTGATTTCCTTTCAAACGATTCTGATATGGTCAATTGTTTTTCTTTCATTGGCGATGGCTAAAGTGGTATTGGCATGATAGCAGCTGTAGCTTTCCTCATTTCATGAAAGTTTACTGGATGTGTCATTTTCATATCATTGTGTTTTCTTTAAGTCCACAAAACAAAAAAAAAGAAATGATTCAAAGTTTGCATCAAAATGTGCCTCAAGAAAGGTCATTCAAAATCGAAAACATATTGTCATTATTTATTTCAGAATATTCCCAAATAGGAGAACCTATCTTTACTGATGACATTTTTATTTTTACTAACGTCAAATAACAATGTTCAGCTGGATATTTGGCTACCAAATATCCAGCTTATAGGTTGGTCGGATAACTTGTATCCGGTCAAACAGCTATCCCTTTCATCTCTGATTTCAACAACTGTTTTACAATGCAGGTTTGCCAAAGTTTCAGTTTTGTAGAAGAGTTACACTAAAATAGGTGCAACATTATAGGTAAAATCTTTTTTGAAACCACAACCTTCTGCGAACTCTACAGTTGGGAACTAGCTTCCCAGCAAATTCTTCGGTCTCGTGGCTTCATCTCCAATAAGATACTTGCAATAGATCCTGCACTTATTTTTTATTTATTCACATTTTATGAGTCTTAAATTTAATATTTTGTACTCTAAGTTTTCTACCAATATTTATAGCTTTTCAGGTTAATTACTTTGATTTTCCCCCACTTCCTACAGTAATTATCAACTCAGTGTTTTCTTGCCTCTCTGCGCCATCACCCCTGCTGCCCAACCTGTCAAACTTGCGTTCTCCCTTCACACAGTGAGCAATGGTGTGACCTCGAATGTTGCAGTTTGGGAAATGTGTAGTTTGAGGCAGAAATTGGGACTGTCCAGGTGATTGTGAAATCTGTCTGAACACTGCAGTCAGAATGACCGGCATGTTAGGCCTGGGATTTTAATGTTGGTCCATTGTATCTCCCCAATCCAATGTAGTTGCACTTAAACGAATGAAGCCACTCTCATGGGTGGGAAAAAGTATTTTAATATTTGGATTAAATAGTGTTGTGTATTTATTTGAAAACCACTTATTTTGCTCATTACTTTATCAGCAGGAAGGATGAAATTGTTGCAAAACCCAAATTCTGAAGGAAATTCAGTCATTCCAAAGTGGAAAAAAGTAAAATACCTAATAGCCTGTTTCTGACTTTCAAGTAGTTTTGTCTATTAAGATAACCTTGAAAGTTTCTCTTGTTCAAATTATGTTCCTGAATTTCTCCTCTTTTGTAAACGAATATTCAATTCTAGGATCGCAGCCAGCGAACTCTTGAAGAATATTTTGAAGAACTGAATGACAACACTGATGAACTTCTAGCATGTGCAATGGAAGAAATAGAATCAAATGCAACTAAAATTAAATGATCTTATTTTAATATTTGTTAGAAATTTAAAATTATTTTTTATTCACTGAGGAAACAACATTGTTCTCGTTCAGATTTTCTGAGAATTAACTGAGTAACCTATGATTATAGAGATCAATAATTGTACTCCAATAATAGTAACGTATTTGGGGTAGGCAGGAAACAGAAGGTAAATTTGAATTTTAATAAGGATTGAGGAGAAACTGTCTTGTAAATATTTTCAGGACAAAAATATACATAGCAAAATTTCATTGTTATTTGTACCTTCTTGGTTTTGTTTGATTAATATGTTGTTAAATAGGAAGATTTTTGTCTTTGTTTTCTCACTCACATAGCAAATAAAACTTCAAAAAGAATTAGGAATAACAAAATATGATAGCAAAATCATCCCCCACTTACCTCAGATGATGGTTTAATGGTGTGAACCAAAAAAAGACAAGGACACGATTAACATAGAATATTTCGAGTCTTGGCCCTTTGTCAACAGGAGAACATTATGGAGGATGGGTGCTGTAGGAAACTGTCTCACAGAACTGATGATAACTACTTAATCTTATTTATCATTACAAATAAGACTAAGTAGTCATCATCAGTTACTTCATCAAAATAGTTACATCATAACAACAAGAGCAGTTAAATGCTTTAAGGCAATGAAACTAAGGAAGGATAGGGAAATTGAACCCAACACTTACAATAGATGACAATGTTTGGGAATGACAAGAAAAAATAAAGAAAAGATGATCAAATGTGGCACAATATTTTGAACTTGGGCCATATTCTTCCAAGTAAATTAGACACTTAATGAGATCAGATGTGACCTCACCGACACCCGCTTATTGAATGGAGGATCCAGGTAATATCGACTAGGTGGCTGTTGCAGTGGTGGAGGAGGGCAAGGAAGTACTGAATCAATAATTCTCAAGAGATATTGTTGGAATTGGGAAAAGTATTTATTACTAGTTATTCACATTTTATAGATATTGTATTTAATATTTCTTAGTTTTTTTATTAATGGTTATATGCTTTTCTTTTTAAGTACGTGTACCGCCATTTCTGACATTAAATTTTCTCCAGAATTATTGATTCAATACTTTCTTGCTTACCTCCATCACCATCCCAGCCACCCAGGCCATGCTACCTGGGTTTTCCGTTCACTAAGCGGGCATTGGTGTGAACGCAATCTGACCTCGCTCAGTAATCATATAGTTATGTTAGTAAGCAATGCTATTTTGTTTTCATTCGTATTTGGCTTTTCAGTGCCCGATTTCCTGTTGTATCTATTATTTAATAACTGTGTATAATTGAAATGTTCAAATTATCTTTCTTATATTACCATGAAAACAGGCTACATCATCAAATTGGTAAACAAAAAAAAAAACAAAAAAATACTTACTTCTATTTGCCTTGTTATTTTATTAATAACTAGCTGGTACCCACGACTTCGTTCGTGATTGTAAAGAATTCATATTGACACCTAAGCTATAGACATCTAACCACCATAGTTCACGATGGGAGATTCGATACTATTACCACACACAAATACCAGAACAGTCTTCTGCGCTATGCAGTTCCGGCAGCAAAGTAAAATTTTAAGGATACACACAAGTCTTTGCATTAAATATGAAAATATTCATGATCGACCAATTTCAAACACCATATCTCACACACTCCCACAGTAACCGAATTTCAGCCAACGTTGTGATCGATGGGAAACTCTGTGTTACTACCACACACAAACGCCAGTGATCTGCGATTGATAGTTTTCACTTAAAAGTGATACACCGTGACACATGCGTCTTTAGCAGAAATATGAAATTGCCGCAGGTGGACCATTTTCATCCCCCATATCTTCCACACCCCCATAGCTACAGACATCTAACAACCATAGTGCATGACAACAGACACGATTCTACTACCACACATAAACACCAATGCTCTATGCTATGTAGTCGTGGCAGAAAAGTGAAATCTTCGGAGACACATGCCTTTCGTCGAAATACGAAAATATCCTTGGTCGCCCACTTACAACCACCATATCTCCCACGAAACCACAGTTTCTGAAATTCGGCCGCTGTTGTGATCGAAAGGTGACTCTGTGTTACTACCACACACAAACGCCAGAGATCTGTGATCTATAGTTTTTCGCTGAAAAGTGATACACCATGACACTTTTGTCTTTGGCAGAAGTATGAAATTGCCACAGGTCGACCACTTTCAACCCCCATATCTCCCACACCCCCATAGCTACAGACATCTAACAACCATAGTGCACTACATGAGATACGATTCTACTACCAAACACAAACACCAATGCTCTATGCTATGAAGTTGTGGCAGAAAAGTGACATATGCGGAGACAGTCGAAATACGAAAATATCCTTGGTCGGCCACTTTACAACCACCATATCTACCATAGTACCACAGTTTCTGAAATTCGGCCGCTGTTGTGATCGAAAGGTGACTCTGTGCTACTACTACACAGAGCTAGGAGACTTTTCCGGCGTACTGAAGCAATGTAGTCTTCACGGGTGTGCAGCCGGATGGTGTTTTGAAAACACGACGTTTCGACAACCAGCTCGGTTGTCTTCATCAGGCTTCCGGTGTCTGCAGGCTGACGAAAGCTGGCAGTCACCGCGTAGACTGGCTTAGCCTCCCAGACAGACCTCCTAATATACCTGTCGGCGTGGCGGAAGACCCGCTCTGATTGGCCGGAAGCGCCCACGTCCAATCAGAGCGGGCCTACCAGTACCTCGGCCTGCCTGCACTCCTGGGTGGGGAGGTGGAGACGGCACTAGTCGAGCGCCGCAGCGGACCGCGTATGAAGCCACCGCTTCCGGCCAATCAGAGCGGGTCTTCCGCCACGCCGACAGGTATATTAGGAGGTCTGTCTGGGAGGCTAAGCCAGTCTACGCGGTGACTGCCAGCTTTCGTCAGCCTGCAGACACCGGAAGCCTGATGAAGACAACCGAGCTGGTTGTCGTAACGTCGTGTTTTCAAAACACCATCTGGCTGCACACCCGTGAAGACTACATTGATGATGAAGCTATTTGTGAACATCTCTTAGCAGCCATGATTTCTGTTCAGTCACATCTTCAGCTAGCGCCCTTAAAAAAAGACACAAAATTTGATTTTTCATTGTTGTTGACTCTGACAGACCGTCCGCCCACCGCAACAGAATATGATCGAGGGAACCATGTTGTCCTTAATTTTGATGGATACCTATTCCAGGAAAAAATAAACGGCACGGAATGATGGTTGGCGCTATGGAGAAGAGTGGGCAGAATTGGAAATGTCATACAAAACCTGTTGTAATTTTGTATTCAAAAGAAGAGATTATATTTCACTTTGCTCCCTCCCAAAAAAAATATTAAAAGAGGACTTTCTAATTTGTGGTATTGGATTTGGTAATGTGGAATTCAATGTGTAACTTCAATAAGTTTGTAAAATTGTATCCTACCAAAAAGGTGTGTGGATGTGTTTGTACCACAGCTATAAATAATGGGTCATGCCTGGCTGACAGTAGAAAAAAAACATCAACTTGGGGATAAAGACACTTGCCATTCCGTCTCGTTCTAGCTGGCAATTGGTATTAGAATGCACGTGGCTGGGACTGCATTCTGTATCCCCGGAGTTCTGGGATATGAAAGGATGAGCAGTCTGTTATATACGGTATAAGTCAACACACACCTGGTCTGCTCTCTCTCTTTTTCTCCCCTGCCAGTTTTTTCCTCTATGCACCCACGGTCACTCTCAAATTCCGGGTGGGTAAAATAACCACCCGGAATTTCTCGGGTGCGTACTGCTACCCACCATACCCACATTATCCGCCAGCCCAAAGTCAAGCGGAAGAAGAAATAGCGTTTGTTTTGGACAGTCAATTAGTAATATGCAAAGCTAAAATTTGAACTAATGATTAAATTTAAACAAACAAAAAAATGTTAAAAACTAACATATGCTAAAGACAGTTGAATTTCAAAAGGAATTTTTTTCCACTATTCAAATTGTTGAGAAAATTAAATTGAGAAAAAATTGTTACGTAAGTTCAAGGATTAAAAATCACGTTCAAAGATACGTCCTACAGTGTTATGTCTAATTTAAATTTTAGAAGCTGTGGAAACCCATAGTTAAACAGAAAATAAAAACAATTTGTTGAAAAAGATGGGGGAAAATTATTTCTGATTAGTTAAGTGTAGAAGTTACTGATTTCGCGTATGCATGTGCATGGTTTGTTTTCGTTCCAGTGCTGTTTCCAATGAATGTTATTTGTTTTACATTTCACTTGCATTACAGAAACTGCAAAATGTCTATAACAGACGTTGAAAAACTCATTGTCGTCCTTAGTGAGCTGTGTTGGCTGCGTAACTAAAATATTTTTTTTTCAGACACTATGTAATTTATCTTCGCCATTATGTAATATAAATATTAGGAAGGAATGTTTAAAGTAGTTTGGGGGAAGATGAAATTGATAATTCCGGTTGGCAAATCAATAGTGAGTGAATTATTAGTTTTAATTTTGAAAATGTTAACATTGACGAAGGCAGTGACAATGATTGTCGGGTTCAAACCATGGAGGAAGGAATATATGGAGACGACGCAAGGGACCTTCACCACATACTGGAGTGAAACCGGGTAGAGAGAAGTGGGGTGGGGAGGCCACCATACTGCTTGGCCGTAGAAATACGGGGAATAGGCACAAAAACCTCAAGGGAATCATAAGACAACCGTGGCACCGCAATTTGATGATGGATTATTATATAACTCGACGAGACAGATCAAAAATGAAGAATAAATTTTTTTGATATCTCGCTTATTTCTCGAGATATTGTACCTTAAAATTGACGTGGTTAGGTTGAAATGCGGCCTGGACCAGAAGAAAACTTTCGCCATATCAAAATTTGATGATGAATTCGTACGCAACTTAACGAGACAAATCGAAAATAAAGAATAAATTATTTTGATATTTCGCTTACTCGAGATATTGTAGCTCAAATGTGAGGAGGTTAGGATGAGATCTGGCCGAATCCACTATATCTACACTGTGGAAATACAATATAGGTGTTTTATTTTCTTCCTAGTGATTTTTGTTAGGTTGAAATACGGTCTGGGGAAAAAAAAAAAAAAAAAAAGTCGCCGAAATTACAAAGAACTACATCTATAACTGATTTTTAACATGCTATATCTCTAAAACCAAGCGAGATATTAAAAATTTTTATTCTTTATTTTCGATTTGTTTCGTTGAGTTCTATAAAAATGCATCATCAGATTGTGGCGCCACGGTAAAGATAGAACTGCCGGTTATGATGACGACTGGACAAAATGATAATTTTGCTGCACATGCAGATTGGGTGTTTTATTTTTTACTAATCCTTGTGGTTAGGTTGAAACGCGGCCTGGACCAGAATAAAAACGTCACCAAAATCTGAAATTTGAAAAATAGCCAAAGTCGATGTTTAGAACTTTTAAAAAATGATCACTTCAAAAGACCTCATATTTTCTGAGCTTACTTAGAAGATAATGTGCTGTTAGTGGCTCAGATATTTTTGCTAGCAAAATCAGTCAGAAGCTAACAACTAATAATAAATAAATTGTTTGTTCTCTTCTGGTACACACCGCATTTCAACCTACCAACATTTCCATTAATATTTCCGCTACAAAATCAAACTATGTAGACACACCTAAACACATGAAATGCATCGCGAACTACATTTCGGGCAACAACGTTTATTTAATCACGTTTAGTAGTTCGCACAGCACAAATTATCACAATTAATTTCATAGTACACTTTCAGTGTACTGAAACTTGAGTAAAGCCTGCAGAATACCATATTTCGGAGATTAAGAGCAGATGGGGATCCCACCCCAACGCACTTCTGCTCCTATACAAATCAATGATTAGATCTATCATAGACTATGGCAGCGTCTTTTACGCCAACGCCACAAAAGACGCATTGCGGAAATTAGATTCCCTGCAGCATCGCTGCCTCAGAACATGTTTAGGAGCATTCAAATCTACACCAACCAACGCCTTACTTGTGGAGGCAGGCGAAATGCCTCTCAACATAAGAAGACAACTACTTACAGAGAAGTTTATAATCGAAAAACTTAGCAACACCACACACCCACTAAAGGAACGGTTAGATAACCTCCAACATTGTAAACGAAATAAACAGTCTGGCGCGCCAAGCAACATTCTTCTACTTAACATGTATAATACGTGGGAGGAAAAGAGCGTTAACATAACGAAGTTTTCGACACACCCGATATTCCAAGCTCCTTACCAGCTCCGAAGTCTAGACATACAAGTAAAGTATTTGGAACACACGCCGGGCACCAACGCCAACTATGCCCTGAACGCCCTACTCGCCAGCCAAGACCTAAATTCAATCCATATATACACAGATGGATCAAAAAATAATACAGGAGAACGAGTCGGCAGCGCACTATATTGCCCCAAAACGCAGTACAAAGCCCTATACTCCTTACCACCGCAAACTACAATATATTTGGCAGAAGCGGAAGCGATATTAGAAGCTATAAGATACGGCCGGACCAGAAGACCTAAGAAGGTGGTCATAATAGCCGACTCCTTGAGCGTCATCAGAAGCATAGCAGAACCAAAGTGGAATTATAGGATGGCGCCACTACTAATAGAAATACTAAATGAAATACACATAAGCAACAACATAGGCATCACAACAAGTTTAGTATGGGTTCCCTCTCATAACGGGATTAAGTTCAATGAAATCGCGGACACACTAGCCAAGAAAGCCATCTCAGATGGACAAAGAAAAGAACTATTACTACCCCCATCAGCATATGCACACGATATTAAACAGCGAGCAAGAAATAGATGGCAAACCGATTGGAACAATACGATGCACCACAAAGGATCCTTCTACGGACACATCCAACCATATATTCCTTCCAAACCCTGGTTCTACAGCTGGAAAATCAACAGACGCCACTTAATTAATATAATCAGAAGCAGATTCCACCACGGCAACTTTCCCAGCCACTTGAACTGGATAGGACTAAGAGATAGCCCCAGATGTGACTGTGCCGACCGAGCAATAGGGGACATCAACCACCTGTTATTCTCCTGCAAAAAATACACCTACATCCAAAACAAAATGCTGAAGGAACTCACAAGGTGCAAGATCCCCTTCCCAACTAATTTAGCCATCCTACTCTCTTCCAACAACCACTCAATATACAGAACCATAATGTTGTTTTTTAAAGAAGGAAATATTCAAATATAAGAAAAAGCTGATAAGCCAATCCTAGACCATAAACTAAGTAGATACACTAACCCTTCACAAATACTACACTCTATCTAGAACATACACACTAAAGCAACACCCAATGACAATAGATACAAATATAAGTACGCAACATTATTCCCACCAAAGGATCCAAATAGATCAGGCAACCACAGGAAATATTTCACGAACTTTGAATTGTGGTGGAAATATATGTACAAAAGCTGCCCCTGTGCTGTTGGCGTCGACTCACACTGTGCAATTGTAAAGGTAACAACGTAATATATTTTATAAAGAAATTGTCATAGGACTTAAGAACTATTGTAAAATAAAAGATAAGAAATTGTAATTTAACTAAACAATAAACATAAACCATTGTAAAATTAAATGTAAAGAACCTGGCAGTATGGCCGACCAGGCCAAAAGCCAACATAAATAAATAAAAAAAAAGAGCAATATTATCTTTGAACTAGCAGTTACGATTATCTGTGGATTCTGTTTATAGTTACTTTCATTGTACTCAGAGAGATTAATAAAGAGTTAAAGCACGTTTGTTTATAGTAATTAATACGCAACATTTTTGGTGCCGAAACCCGGGCAAGAAGCTTATTATTAAAAGAAGCACGACTTCCATACGCTATCTTCGCTACGAAGATATCTGACAGGAAGTAAAACAAACGGCAGCTTCTATCAGTATTCAGTAATTTATTTGCAGCACATACTTCAATTGCTTTATTTTAAAATACGCGTAGCCTGCGATAATACACTGTGAAGCAATACAATGCTTACGCTATTTGTAAATTTGCATAAAAACAACGTCGCTACCAGCGCCATCTCTTGGCTAACTGTAGAACTATCAGGACTCACTAACGAACGGCAGCTGTTAAACATGTCAGACGAGGATGAACAGCAGCTACGCATTTTAAGGCGGAAACGGGCGACAGAAAGGAGCTTAATCACGAAATTCAGTACTGCAATTAGTGACCAGACTTCCCAAGTTGATTGTGTATATAATCTTTCAAGACTTGACGAAGCGTTGAGAGATCTTGTCATGCTTGATGGCAAAATTCATAACTATTTCTCAGACGATGAATACAACGAGGATGCGATACATTGCGAAGAATACGCGGACCTCCCTAAGAGAGCGATCCTCAAGGCAAAACGAGTGATGGGAGAAAAACTAAACGAATCGCCTGTCCTATCTGTGATGCCTGTTCCATCTTTTCCAGCTCAACCATCAACCTCTTCAGTAACTCACACTATCAAGCTACCGGCCTTTAGACTGGAACCATTCTCTGGTGATGTCGAGACGTGGTCAAGGTTCTGGGAACAATTTCAATCCTCAGTAGACACGAACCCGTCGGTCTCTGCAGTCGACAAACATGTCTTCCTGCGTGGATACTTGGATGGAGAGCCTAAGAACTTGGTGGAAGGCATTCCAATAACTGCAGAGGCCTATGAAGAGACAAAGAGAATTCTTGTTTCACGCTATGGGGACAAAAATTGAATCATTCAAGCCCATCTTGACTACTTAGAAGGGTTGAAGCCTATATTAATTGCATCCCCTGAATCATTGAATCTGATATATATCGAATGTAATCGTAGGATTCAAGCGTTGCGGGCTTTGGGCGAAAAGGTTGATGACTACGGGAGAATGTTGGCTCCAAAGATTTTATGGGCTTTCCCTGTGGATATTGTCAGACGCTGGATCATCTACTCCAAAAGACAAGGGGTTCCTGAAAGCCACATTACTAAACTGATGGAATTTTTTAATGAAGAGGTAGAGGGAGCTATGACAACACAGAAGATAAGAGGGGATCACGACTTAGGAATGTTTTCATCCACAGCTGCTGCCCTTCAAGTAGCCACGAAGCAGGAAAGGAGAGGAACAAGGCCGAAGAAAGTACTGCCAGTTTCTGTCTTTTGTGAATCTCAAGAACACTGGGCGCAAGATTGCAGAAAAATCTCTGACGTGAATGAACGATTAGAGAAACTGAAGTCTGCACATAGATGTTTCTTGTGTCTCAATCGAGGAAACGGGTTGAAGGACTGTAACAAAAGGAACAAAGTTGTTTGTGCCAAGTGCAAGAAGCCACATCACGTCTCAATCTGCAGTGACAGTCAGCAGGTGACAGTGGGAAAAATCAACGTCGAATCACCACAGTTCACGTATCTTCAGACTGCTTCTGTTCATACAACCGGCCAAACAGGACTTTGTGCGCGTACCCGCTGTATATTCAACGCCGGAAGTATGAAACTGGTGGGCAGCTCAAGTTAGATATGATTGTCACAAAGAACTATCTATTACTAAGTTTGAGTCAACGCAGGCAGTGCCAAGAAGTCGCAGACTTGTCCGCTTCAGCATCAGGGGTATGTGGACTAATGCGACAGTAAATATCACTGGGTTCGAAAGCGGAAATAAGTATTCATCACATCCGGCAGCTCCACAAGACGTCCAGTCTCTCACACAGCTAAGAAAACTGCAGCTTGCTGACCAGAAACAAGATGGAAAAGACCTGGATATCGAAATTCTAATAGGTGGAGACCACTATTGGAAGATAATGAAAGATGAGCCACCAATTCGTCTGACACATTCCGCAGTGCTTCTCCCATCGAAATTCGGCTGGGTTTTAAGTGGCAACAAATCTAGCAGCACAGTAAATAAAATCATGGTGAGCCACATACAAGTAAACGAGTCCGTCCTAACCGATAATGACATGAGAAATTTTTGGGAGTTAGACTTGATAGGAATCACGCCACACCAAGAAAGATCGATGAGCGGAAGTGATTTGGCGATCCACTAGAAGTTTCTCGACTCCTACCGTATCGAGGATGGTAGAAGAGTGGTCCTCTCCCAAGAAAGGCTGGTATAAACATACCGGACAATCACCACAACGCTGAATGACGGTTCCATTTATTGCAAAGGCGACTCGAGAAAGATGGGTCCTCACATGAAACCAACTCACCTTCACTCAATGATGCTCTTCAGATGGGACCGAACCTTACGCCAGAAATGTTATCTGTTCTGCTCCGATTCAGAACGTATCCCATAGCTATTATTGGAGATGTCTGTCAAGCGTTTCTGCAGCTCGTTCTAGATGAGAAGGATAGGAACTTAACCAGATTCTTCTGGTATCGAGTAACTGATAATGGTGACCGTCAAGAAACCACACGTGATGTGATGACATACCGTTTCGGAAGACTTCCCTTTGGCCTGACTTGCAGTCCCTTCTTGCTTGCTACACCGAGCATCATAAGGAGACATTTCCCCATGTTGCATCTCTTTTGGATATGAGCACATATGTCGATGACTTCGCTGCAGGCGCTCAAAACGAAGTAGAAGCAATATCGTTGTACTATGAGCTTACTTCCCTCATGAAAAAAATCCACTTGCCCACGGCTAAGTTTGCCTCTAACTCAGTGGTCCGCAACCTTTTCCCACTCGCGGCACACCACAAGGGTATCCATAAATCGCGCGGCACACCTACCGGTCGGACGCCAGTTTTATGTTACTATTAAAGTAAATAATTGTACACATACCTTCAATTGACACTTGTGCCTGCTTAACTGCACACAGGTGGCTGATCCATGGAGAAATTTCTTCATCGACGGATTTGAGTATTTCCCTATTGGATGTTTTAATCTCAGTCAATGTCGGGAAGCCCAATTCACATAAATATGTAGTTGGAAATAGCAATAACACTTTTACTGCCACGTCTGACATAGCCGGATATTTTTGTTTGCCAAAATGTATCTAAAAGAGTTTCTAAGTTCTATCAGCTTTTAAATCTGCGAGTCCCTCTTGAATATTAATTGGAAATTGTTTCAATTTTGCAACGAATGGATCACGAACCCAATTGAAATCTTCAACACATTCTTCAAAGAACTTTTTGCATGTCTGCAGCAGGGGTTCTAAATGTTCTATAACTAAGTCCATCACAATTTTATTACCGTCATCAAGTGACCATACAGTCTGGACCATCTCACACGACCCAATTCATATCCTCTGTAATCACAAATCCAGCTTATTCACAAATCCTTTAATCTTATCCATACTAATGAGAAAATTTTTGTTCTCACCTTGCATTTTGATGTTCAACTCATTCAAGTGTATGAAAATGTAGGAAAAATATGCTAACTTACATACCCATCCACCATTTGCGAATCAATCGGTGTACTTGTCTTTCAACAGTCTAAATGCCTGGACCTCTTCTCTAAGTACAAATATTCGCGTTAACACCTTCCCTCGTGACAGCCAGCGAACTTCTGTATGTAGCAGGAGTGTAGCTTGTTCTGAACCTATTTCCTGACATAAAACGGAAAAAAGTCGCGAATTTAGCGGCCGCGATTTTATGAAGTTCAGGACTTCTAATAATTCGTCCAGCATATCTTTCAGAGAAGGTGGCAGAGACTTAGCAACAATGGCTTCGCGGTAAATGAGAGAATGATCACATCGTAGGTTGGGATTTACTTCAAGCACTTTAGCTGCAAATCTTTTCACTGGGCCAATTATATCAGCCGTTCCGTCTGTACAGACATTAACGCAATCCTTTCATGTTAATTCATTAAGGAGCAAATATTCATCAGTCAAACGAAATATTTCTTCACCAGTAGTTTGCTCTGGAAGTTGTTTGCAAAAGAACTTACAATTATATTTACATCGAAGCCTGTAGAAGTTGTGCATGGCATCTAATATCTGTGGACTTGTCGATCTGAAATGAGAACTTCTGACTACTCTTGATTTTCTCATTCGTATCGTCTTCAGTATCACGAGACATTTAGATAACTCGGCGATTGATGGTGTCAGCAAAAAAAAGGAATTTTTGAAATTTCACTAGCTAATTCTATACCCAGAACTATTCTCACCATCTCTTTACAAACAGGTTATAACAGCGTTTCAATTACTGTATATGGTTTCTTTGTCTTTATGATAAGTTCGGCTGCCTTATAACTTGCTTCCTGTACTTCTTCCGAAACACGTTCTATAGCAGTCATGAACGTTCTTTGTTTTTTTTTTTTACTTATTTTCCAACAACCGACGAAAATAATTGACATCTTTACTTGACAGAGAAGAATGTTTTGTGGAAAAATGTCGTTTCAATTTACTGGGAACCATAGCAGCAGTACTGAGTTTTTCGCCACAAACGATAAGCCTACGCTCGGGAATTGAATATGTTATTTCACCACACCAAAAAAAATATAGGATAAGTAATTATCACTATCTTTCCGCTGCATCAACTTTTATTTCTTTCTTTATGGCTCAACGCTTTCACTAGTTGCACTCATTGACGGAACACTCAGTTCAAGGAATTTGTCCATCTTGAAGAAATAACATAAGTCTGCTAATTGTAATAGAAAATATCAAGACCAATTACTAATATAGTTTTCGGACCACTTCAGAGCGCAGCTATGATGGAACTTGAGTAATTGTAAGAAGCTGGATTTGTACACTTCAAAGAAGACATATATACCATGCCGTTTGCTTTTACAGAGATGTCTAACAATGTGTCGGTGCAACGGTACAGAAACAAAGTATTGTGGAGAAGTACCGACAACGTAATAAAATAATATAAGGCTTGGAAAGTCCTGCTAATCCAAGGAGTTTAGAATGAGAAAAAAAGCACATACACGTTCATGCGGTAAATATAACAGAACCTCAAAGCGCGCAGTAGAGACGAGGAATAGAATTAAAAAATGAATAAACAAAACTAACAGCAACTGTGAGTAAATAAATAACATTTAATTTTTTAGAATCCGATAATACGTAACAATTGGTGGAACATGAAACTAAAATATAAATGATAAAAAACTTGACAATTAATTCCTTATAATGGGTAAAATTTCGCGGCACACCGGTTGCGGACCACTGCAGTCTAACTCATCGCAGTTGCAAGGAATATGGATGGCTGAAGGACGAGAAGTCGATGCAAAAACACAAGTATTGGGTCTTGACTTGAATACCACAACTGACACTTTTTCATCAAACACGAGGTCCTTACAGACAAAGTAATGGAGGATCCCACAACGAAGAGAAACCTGCTACAGACTATAGCTAAATTTTATGATCCGCTTTGTTTAGCATCTCCAGTCTCCATCACTGGAAAAATATTGTTTCAAGATACTTGGTGCAGAGGAGTCGGCTGGGATGACATCCTTCTTACAGACTTAGGACAACGGTGGCATACGTTGGTGACAGCACTTCCGTCACTATCACAAGTGTTTATTCCCCGCCACATAGTGACTAATTGTAATTCTCACATCCACGTCTTCTGTGATGCCTCGGAACGAGCATATGGAGCTGCACTGTACTCCAGGACGGAAATCAATGACAGAGTTACGGTTCAGTTGATCTTTAGCAAAAATAGACTTGCTCCCGTCAAGAAAGTGACACTGCCACAACTTGAACTGCTTGCAACTTTGGTGGGCACACGCATTCTGAAATATTTCTGCAACGCAACTGAATACGACATTATGTACGCTACGCTCTGGAGTGATTCTATGGTAGCCTTAGGTTGAATTTGTAGCGATCCAAATCGCTGGATAACGTTTGTGGCCAATCGTGTAACAGAAATACAGGAGAGCATAACTCCTGCTCAATGTCGGTACTGCCCCTCTGAGAGTAACCCAACAGATTTACTATCACGTGGAGTTTCCGCTTCTGAACTAAAATCTTCATCCATATGGTGGAACGGACCGCAATGGCTCACTGAAGATCCTCGCACTTGGCCCCTTAGTGTTATCTCCAATGCCTCACTTCCAGAGAGACTAAAAGCAACCCAACAAGTCCTTGTAATTAGCGTCCTAGAGAGGCTGATAGGCGCCAGAAGATTCAGCTCATAGGTGAAATTGCTACGAGTTACTGCTTGGATTCTCCGAATGAAATATATCAGGATCACAAAAACGGAGAATTAACTGCAGACGAAATAGTAGGGGCTCGTGATTACTGGATAAAGGTAGTACAGATGTACAGATGGAATGCTTCACTGTCGAAATTACTGCTCTAAACCAAAATTCCCCTCTACCAGACAAAACAAGAATCAAATGCTTCAATCCTTATCTGGATGACGGTCTTCTGCGCCTTGGTGGAAGATTGCATTTTGCCGATCTTCCAAGAGAACAACGCCATCCAATCATTCTACGCAGCTGCTAATCCCGCACACTCACATACGACTTCATCACATGGGAGTTCGAATTGTACTTTCTGAACTTCGATCGACGTACTGGATATTACGAGCCCGCCAGACTATAAAGAAAGTATTGCATCAGTGTCTACCCTGAAAAATGGCGATAAACCGCAGTGGACAAGTGATAGAAGCTCCACTACCTGAGCAACGCGTGACCCCTCAGAAACCGCTCGCGGTCACAGGAATTGACTTCGCAGGGCCACTATTCATTAAGGCAGATCACACTACGAGAAAGTCCTACATCGTCCTCTTTACATGTGCGACAACAAGAGCTCTACATCTAGAATTATGTAGTGACATGACTATTCAAAGATTACTTCAAGATTTGGAGAGATTTGTTGCTAGACGTGGCATACCACACACGATTTATAGTGACAATGCTCTAGCATTTCACGCCGCTAATAGGGAACTGGCGGATGTATGGGCAGCACTATCAGCAAAGAGAACTCATCAGCATCTCTCCCAGCAAGGAATCACTTGGAAATTTATTGCGCCACGTGCGGCTTGGAGGGGAGGATGGTGGAAACGAATGGTTGGTTGCACCAAACGCTGTCTACGAAAGGTGCTTTTACGTTCGATGATGGATATGGAAGGTCTGCAGACGGTACTCACTAGTATTGAAGCCGCACTTAACTCCAGACCACTGACTCAAGACGAGGAAAATGGAGATTTACTTACTCCGACTCACTTCTTGGTCGGAGGGGCGGCTTAAATCACTACCCACGGGACCAGAACCCACAATCAGTACGGCAGTAAAGGAGTTCAGGTTGCAGCAGCAGCTGGCAGAACACTTTTGGAAGCGGTGGAGTAAGGACTACTTCTTGAGGGGCAAGAATTCATCAGTTGAACACCGGAAGAGATGGCTTCAGACGAACAGTTGTCCTGTCTACGCCAGAAAGAAAACTAATCACCAGGCCTGTCCAGCTGGTCATCCCTATGGAGACTGACCAGGGTGGGGAGGATGTCGGAGATTAAGAGCAATATTATCTTTGAACTAGCAGTTACGATTATCTGAGGATTCTGTTTATAGTTACTTTCGTTGTACTCAGAGAGATTAATAAAGAGTTAAAGCACGTTTGTTTATAGTAATTAATACGCAACACCATATTAACTGTGTCGCGATGTAAACTTGACCAGCTTAAATTAAATATCAACACTTGTCTACAATAAGACTAGATTACAGGTGCAAAGTAGTAACATATGCTAATTGTCTACACTACACCAACAAAAATTTGAGAACGCACTTATGCTTTCCCTCCAACTATATATACCTGTCACGAATCGGGCGGCTCTTCTTTGGACCATCTCTAATGCCTCAATTAACCCCTTTTGATGGGGACCCCATACAGAGCAACAATATTCTAAGTGAGGCCGCACTAGTGACTTGTATGCAATCGATTTAACTTCCGGAGTGCATTTTTTTAAATTACGACCTAGAAATCGAAGCATACGATTTGCTTTGCCAATTACATTCTCGATATGCTCATTCCACGACAAGTTATTACGAATTGTTACCCCTAGGTTTTTAGCGGAATCTACCGTTCTAAGAAAAGTACCATCAACTGTATATTCAGAGCTAAATGGTGTCACCTTTTTACTTACACGCATGACTTGGCACTTTTTATCGTTTAACTCCAACTGCCAATCTTTACACCACGCAATTATTTTCATAATATCGTCTTATAACGAAGCGCAGTCGTCTGGGTTGTGATTTCACGAGAAATAATAGCATCATCGGTAAATAATCTTTTCATACCCCTTATTATGTCACACTAACCATTAATGTATGTGAGAAATAACAGAGGTCCTATCACACTTCCCTGGGAAACCCCGTACCTCACCTCGGTAAGTGATGAACGCTCACCGTCGAGAACTACAAACTGTGTTCAGCCCTTCAGAAAGTCTGCAACCCAGTCGTATATTTGTCTAGATGTGCGATAACCATGAAGTTTCCTATGTAACCTAGTGTGAAGCACAGTGTCGAATGCTTTTTTAAAATCTAATAGAACTATATCAACCTGGGATTGCCCATCTATAATACGGCACAAGTCGTGAATTAAAAGTGCAAGTTGTGTTTCGCAGCATCGGCCTTTTCTGAATCCATGTTGATTTGGGCTTAAAAGCTCCTCTTCATCCAAAAACCGCATGACATTTGAATAGATGATGTGTTCTAAAATCTTACAAAATATTTATGTTAACGGGATTGGCCTATAATTTTGAGGATCATTGACATTCCCATTTCTAAACACTGGACCTACGATGGCGGTGTTCCATTAGGCTGGTATTTTTCCTTGATATAAGGAGGTGGTATATAATTTCATCAAATACGGTGCAATTTACTTTGCGTACCTGGAGTAGAATCTTGTAGGAATACCGTCTGGTCCGGGAGTCTTATTGGTTTTTACATTCATAAGCAGTTTAGTTATTCTCTCGACATCAAGAACGAGATCAATCATTATTTTGTTGGTACAGTTGGCATATTTCGGAATCTCCTCTGAGTTTTCTGTCGTGAAAACTTTTTTAAATATATTAATCAAGATTTCAGCTTTCTCTACGTTAGTTTCGGATAATTCCACATTTTCCTTAATCAGTGACGGCATAACCTTACGAGAGCCTCTTAATAATTTGACATACGACCAGAACTTTTTTGGATCAGTAATCAGATATTCGGATAAATTCCTGGCTTGGAATTCTTTAAACGCATCACGCATTGCCTTACGCACTTCCGCTCGTAACTGAACTAATTTAGCGCTATTAGACGAGTCCCCTGATTTCTTTACCATGGCATTGCTCCTGAGCAATCGCTTCACTTCCCTATTGAATCACGGAAGGTTCTTACTGACCTTGATAAACTTCTTAGGAACAAATTAATTTAAACCGTTCCATATTATTTCTTTTAAATTAAACCAAAGTTCCTCAACATTTGTATTTAGCGTGTACGTTTCAAAAGTTTTCGCCAAGTGATCAACCATACCCACATCGTTTGCCTTATCGAAGCAATATACGAGTTTGTCTTTGTCATGCTTCAAATTCAGCCTAGGTTTTAAACTTACCACAACCGCCTTGTGATCACTTATACCGTCTTCTACACAAACTGTATCTACAATATCAGGATTGCCTATAAGAAAAAGATCCAAAATGGACGAGGAATGTTTGTCGCACCGCGTTGGCTCTTCAACCATCTATTCAAGAGATCTTTCTACAGATAATTCTAGGAACGTTTCGGTTATTAACCTATCTCTTCCGCTCAACCTGAAAGTGCATGTGTCCCAATTAACCGACGGTAGGTTAAAATCAACACCCACGATCAATATACATGTTCCTGAAATTTTTTATAAATTTTATTAAGTGACTCTGAAGTATTCCGCGTTAGCCAAATCAGAATCCGGAGGTCTATAAAATTATCAACTTTAAATTTTTGCCAATTTTTACCTTGACTCATAAAAACTCGCAAACATTTTCAGTTTCGGTTACGACAAAGCAACTAACGGTTATGTTAACTGCCACGAACATACCCACGACCCTTGAAACAGCTCTGTCTTTCCGAAAAACATTGAAATGAGGGCCAAATACTTCGCTAGATTCTACCTCTGGCGACAACCAGCTCTCGGTTCCTAGTATTATCCCGACATCATTAGTCGCAACTGCGGCATGGAAATCGGCTACTTTCCCTCTAATATTCCGACAATTTAGGAGCATTACCCTTAGCTGCTTTGTATTATTTGTGGAGTCTAAATTAGAATTTTTCGTATTCGCATTCTGACAGGAAATGGGTGAAGTATTTGGGGCTGCAACATTCAATTTATTCGCAACATCACTACCAGAACCAAGATCTAAGATATCGGCACATTCTCTTCGTTGAAATGAAGGATCATCGGGCCTCACGGTGTTCCTAAAAAATAATTCACATCAAGACGGTTCCATATTTTAGCAGCCACCATGGTCGCCATTCTCTGTGTGTAGTGGACGCCCGACCTGTCAAATGCGTGCCAGCTGGTAGCTATCATCGGTCGAACGTCGACGAAGCCCCAGTTGTTACTGCGACACAGCTTCTGCAAACTAAAATTAAAAATCTTCCACCATACGGCCTCCCCACAATCGATGCGCGACACGACACTACAAATGGAGAACTGCAGCGATACAGAATTATTTCGCGCGGCTTCATACGCCTTCTTGCCCAATTTGTCCATAGATTTCACTATATCTGCAACAGAAACACGACACGAGTGATTAGTACTGACGTGCGCAGCTACTCTTAGCTGACGACAGTTCGATTCTCTGATTGCTTTTGGAATGGCCTGCATGACACTTGGTACGGTTGCTCCTGGAAGACAAACAGAATGAACGTTAGTATGAGGGTCTGCACCGTTCTTCGTGGCTAGATCTCGAAACGGTTTCTCCAAACTTTGAACGTTGGAGCTGCCAATGACCAGTAAACCTTTTCCTGGCATCGCGCGGAGTCTGCGAACAAATCTTCTTTGCTGTGCTTCTGGGCCATGCACATTTGAATCTTCAGCCTCTTGCAACACGGAAAACGTATTTCTTAATGGCAAGATATCATTTTCCCGTCGGCTAATTGGGAATTTCGACGCCTTTCTCCGATCCACACGATTCAGACGATTTCTGCAACAGGTTCTTGAAAATCCAGACTTGCTGGTTCTGCTACAAGTGACTGCAGAATTTCTTCAACGCACTGCCGCTCCTCGTCTAGGATTCTCCATACTTGTGCTTGCCATAGTAGTAAGAATCTCTTCGAGAGCCAAACTCCTACTGGAACACATTGCACAAGCCATGTCCCCTGAAACAGCAAAAAACGGAACAATATATTAAGGGGAGCGTGAATAAATCACGTAGCTCCATTTTGAATCCTCGTGAACCCCCCACTTCCCCCTACGTAGTCCTATGTGGCTTTTGCCACTCCCCCCCACCTCCCCCTACGTAGCACGTAGCTTTTTTCCTTTTGATACCCGGAAAACGGCGCGCATTATACCGGTATTCATAGTCCGCGGTGGGGCCCAAGCCACTTCGGGAAGGTGAAGAACTTTAGGAACTCCATGTCTCAACGGTGTCATCAGGACAACACTGTGATAACTAGTGCACGTGACTATAGCCCTACCCCAAATTTTTTCCGTGGTCTAATACGATATAACAACGCACAGTTCACCTACCTAACCTAACCTGAACTTACTCTAACCTACTATAACAAGCAATATAACATCCTGCATTAACCATATTTTAAGATAATTCTCGCCTACCTAGTGATGCTGGTAGATTTGCCACCAAGATTTCATCCTTCATGGACAGGTATTACGTATATATTTCGTGTAGTTGTTATGTCGAGAATGACTTAATTCATGGAGGAAATTTACATTTTTTACCAATTGTTTACTGTATTTTACCAGTTCCTTGATTTTTATAAAAAAATCTATTTTGTACATTTTCACAATTTCTTGATGAAGTTCATGGAAAGTGGCACATAATAATTTATGTCCAATACAATTAATGTCTTATGGAGTATTGATGTCCATTACGATTCAGTCTTAAGACTAATATTAAATGATGAAGGAATATCCAACACAAGAACTCGTGAAAAATAACTTGATAAAGGACTTTTTAATGGAAGATGAGTTAAAATAAAACAAAGTGTATCATGTACAAGGTGTTTTATTTATTTATACTTTTCACATGCATGTAGATCACAAACATCATATCCACAGCACTTGCGACTTTGGCCAAACAGAGCAATTGATTGTAACACCAAGCTCACTTGTTAACACAATGCAACATTTTATCCAGCGCAGCTGACCTGAGCTTGCCATAACATAATGTAAGTTATGACGGCTTGTATGTATACTGATGGTTAGGCAATTGATAACATTGAACTCTGTGATGCACACGTCTCTCCAGTTATCATCCTTTTTCTTCTTCTTCTTATTCTTCCTGGAAACTGCCTTATCAGCCGAACACGCAATTTACACAGATATCACGCTTTTCTTTGGCCCATTTCAGTGATGAATAAACTTCATAAAGATACCACTTTGCTGTGTAATGCAGGCAGATGTAAATCTTGACTTTTTCGTGAGGTGAATTGGCATAACGTTTTACCAACTTCTACTATCATTCCTTCGTAAGGCAGGCCCAGCATGTTATGTCATAGCTTACGTGTTAACCTCTAGTGCATCCCACCCTCATTATATATATATAAAGTTATCGCTTCACATACACTCCGAATTTATGGAAAATAGGAATTAACCTGAACTTACGCTAACTTATTCCACCTTCATGATAGTGGTTTTTGTTACGACTTGTGTGTGCGTTAATGTGTCTGATACGTTATGTCAACACCTTTGATCGAATACATTGAGTTCTGTGATGCACACATATTTTTCTTTCATCCTTTGCTCACCCTATCATGATTGGAAGATTGTATGCGTTGTGAATACTCATCACATATTTTTCCTAACCTTTGCCCCTTTGATCGATAACATCTGTAGTTTTCATCCTTTGCACTCCCTGACGGTAATGTGATGTGTATAGCGGTGGAGTGATTCCATTAAGCCAGAATTTTTCGCTTCGATGGTGTGACTTATTTTTAGAGTATGGTGGAACAACTGCGCTGATTTTTCGTCTCCCCATGATAACAGTGTTTCTACCCCTCCTCCGCGGCTTTTGTATTCATCGAGGGGATTCATATGCTGCATTCGAACTCTAGTCCTTCAATTCCTTGAAAATTGGACAGTACTGAAATTGCAAACAGCTGATTATAAACACATGAACAAGAAAATTAATTATTAGTATTACAAAGTCAATAACAGCCTGAAAAAATAACTGACATTACTTCAATTCATGTTGATATGGGGAAACCATGGAAAACTGAAATCTGTATAGTTTGACGGCTGAATTGAACCTGCGTCCTCACGAATCCGAGACCAGTGTTCAGATATAGTAACTAACAGTTGTTGTAATTTATCTGTAGCTAATTTGTAGTTGATTCTATAAATTCATTATAATTTTCTGATATTAAGTATCTAATACCTATCAACAGTTGGTAACATTATTTACTAGTTCTCAGGTGGGGGTCAAAGAGAATATACATCCTTTATTTGTCAGGTATTTCTTTTGATGCTCTAAAGATATCAAAAATTCTCCAGTTACCACTGTTAAAAAATACGTGGGGGAAAATATACGTGGGAGAAAATATACGTGGGAGAAAATATACGTGGGAGAAAATATCTTGCGTTTGATCAAACGTACACGCTAGTCACGTATTTGTTTGGATGCTCTAAAGATATCAAAAATTCTCCAGTTACCGCTGTTAAAAATACGTGGGGAGAATATATAAGTGGGAGAAAATATCTTGCGTTTCATGCATTTCTTTGACTGCTCTAAAAAAATACCTAAAAAATTCTCCATTTACCCCCTCTCTCCGTTTTACTACACGAGTTGTGGAGGGTGATGATTTGGTCACGTGGACGCTACGACTTATAAAAAGACGCTGGATCTTCTTAAAATAATCGTGTTCTCGAAAGACGTTGAGTGTTGTAGCAGTTGATATTCGCCCAGGATTGTTATTGTGCGTGTGTGTGTGTGTGTGTGCTGTTTGGTGATAGCCCTCACAACTCGAGGTAAGTTGGCGCTCAAATTTCCTCGAAATAATTTTGTTTGTTTGTAATATATATGCGTGCAGTTACCTACGAACATCTATAGCTAAGTGTACTTTAAAAAAAAAATTTTTTTTGTAGAAAAAGAAAAATGGATGGACCTCAGGCTCCAGTTTTGCCACCTATGGACGTGGCTACATTAGAGTATACAGCCTTGATGGATGTGTGTGCACGTTTACCACGTGCGTCAGCCATTTATACTCTAGAGTTGCCCCTTATACTGAAGAATATTGCTCATGACCTGTTTATGCGAGCAAAATGGGAGGGTCTGCTATCAGATATGACTAGCAACCCTTATTCGTACATGAACAGACATGGGCAATGTATACCCAACTTCAATCGTGTCCGCGTGCAATTAATTCAATGGAGCCTTTGACATGTGAATTATGCACGCGCCTTAATGACTCCTACATTCTGTTTTTTTCTGTTGCCTACCCAGTGCAATAAGGATGATAACGTTTTTAAACTTCGATCAACCTATTATGTGGCGAAAAACAAAAGAAAACAACAATAATGCTGTCAGTATTTGTGGCCCATGCATAAACGAAATAAACAATACCAATGAGCTGTTGGAAATTTATGACCTTAGTGAATTGCAACTGAAAATATATAACGAAAGTGTGCTTGTAGGCGGCGTAATACCACGCCTTATATTTTGTGACAGTGAAATTTGGTGCCAAGAGTGTGCCAAAAGGTCGCTTTTTAGTTGCGAATATATATATACAAATACAAGTGACGGTTCAAGTACTGATCACAGTGATTAATAATATTCTGTATCATATTGCAAACAAAATTATATGTACCACTTGTTATAGATGTGTTTGATTTCTATGAACCATGCCTAATTTTTCTTCTTCTCTAAACCACTTGTACAATCAACGATGTAAGTTTTTTTTTTTTTTTTTTTTTTTTGTTTGTTATAATGTTATTTCACTTAACTTATGGTAAACATTCGCATATTATTGCTACCCTTTCTGAAACTGTTCTTAGCGATCACCTACACTAAAGGAAATGATCTTGCTCGCTTCAGCGTGGTGACTTCATGATCGTTAAGAAGAAGACTCGATATGTCGTTGAGGTAAGTAAATATTTATCATTGGACCCAATATAGTTAAGACTACGCAGCAAACACCAAATGTGCTTTATGTTTAAGGACCATTAACTCCGTGACAAGGATTAGGTTCAATCACAGTTTCTGTGTCCACTGAAATTGAAAGCTACCAGAAAGATACATTTATATTACTTTCGATATTATGAATTGTCGGCATCACTTTCTATAATTTTAATATCAATTTTCTTCCCACATTCTAAATATTTTGCGACTATATGTAGAATTAATTATTGTTCTTTGATTTGCACGCCGCATTCCGACAGTTTCATTCTACTTAGGTTATTCGGTAAGGGTGTATCATATTGCAGTCTTTACATAGCCAGATCGCAGTGGTGATTTACCAAGTGTTCACAGAGTTAGGTACTTCAGCAGTGGTTTGATCGTTTCATTTTTTAACTGGTCGATGACGTATTTTTTATGATTATGGAGGTGCGGTTGCTAAAAAGGCTTCCAACACATTTTGTTTCTATAAAATCGAACTGATACATAGATATTTTATCTAGTGAAGAGTTTGGTACCTTGCACACATGTTACTGATGATTTTTTTGGTTAGTCATGAGCCATTGGGGTTCTACACCACTTTTTCGTTGCCATAATTGGGATGGTTGTTGTGTCGATATCACTGTAGGTATGGAAATGTACGTGTGTGTGCGTCTATCTCTGCGTCTGTATGTGTGAATATGGTGATACATTACTTAAACTCGTCTGTGTGGATGTATGATTTGCTGTACTTCCACTTAAGTATCTTTGTACTTGTGTGTGGAGACTTATGGATTTGTGGGTGAGGTCTAGTATGAATATGAGGGGTTTCGGTATTTGCTGATAGTCAAGTATCTATTGCAACTCATGGTACCTGGGGGGCACTGTTAATGAATGGCTGAAAGGGTTGTGGTGTGGAGGAGACGTGGTGGTGATCTGTTTGTTGATGGTACATGTAACCAATTGTGCCTGATTAACACTATTAATGGGATAAACACTGAGGTGTGTGGCGAATCATGACATCTTTTGCACACCCTGTCTCTCGTCAGGCCGATGATGTGTGAGAAGAGTTCTGTTTTTCAGTCAGTCATGGGGGCAAGAGAGTACTGCACCACTTTTTCGTTTCCATGATTGGTGGCGGTAGTTGTGCTATACTCGCTGTAGACATGGACATGTGTATCTGCGTCTCTCTTTGTGCATGTAAGCGTATGTTTGGTGATACCTGACTTTAACTCGTCTTTCTGATGATTTTTGTAACGAGAGTTCTGTCCAGTTAATCAGCGGGAACGACAATTCTGTCCCACTTCATCGTTCCCATTATGCTCGCTGTTGTTTATTTCGAACTTGCTGTATGCATGTACGTGTGAGTGTGTGTGTGTACGTCTCTCTCTGGGTATGTATGCGTAAATATGGCCAGACTTTCCTTTAACTCATTTGTCTGGATGTAGGATGTGCAGTTTATTTCCTCCACTGATGTGTGTATATGTCTTCTTCCTCTGTGTGATTTCTATCTTGGTGCTGTTGTGTGTAGGCATGGAAATGTGCGTGTGTGCGTGATTCCTCTGTGGATTTGAGTCTAAAATATTTGGTTATAGAATTATACCCACCATCAATGTGTGTTTCTAACCATTGTTTCAGGGCTTAGGCACTATCCCATTCCACTATGCTGTTACAGTTTACTGCTGTTTCTTATGTTTTTCACTATATGCACTTCGGGGTAAAAATCATTTAATGGAGAAGGTACTAAGGGGTTAGGGGGGGGGGGTGCCAGAGAAGCAAAGTACTTGGGTACAAACACACAGTCAGACTATACTGGTGTAGTATGGAGTCCACATTTTTTGTACATCAAATATAGGGTGCAAAGCAGGGTAGCTAGATTTATTAGTGGAAAACATTCAACAAGTGACATAATAAAGGAGCTGGGCTGGATGTGACTGGAAGATATGAAGAGTGCTTGGAGAGCTGTATATGGCGTATAATGATGTTAGAATGGATATTGGTAGAATAATTCTGAGTGCTGTATGGAGCCTAAGTTAAACATGACCATAATCTGGCATTAGACTATAGGTGATGAGGCCTGAGTGGATAAAATATCCAAACACGCACTTTCACATACAAATGACCAAACAATTTACGACGCTATCTTCGGCGTAATAGAACCAGTGTCTACACCTATGGTGAAGTTTTGGATACTTTTCAGTGTGTAGGGATCTACTATGAAAAACGTGGGTTATGATGTCTGTTTGATGACCGTGAAACTATGAATTAGCTAAGAGCATTATGGTAACTTTATCGTGTGTGACGTGTTTTTTCCATACCTTTGTAAGAGAATGTATTTTTAACATTAGGTATTTGTCGCGGCTATCTTATCTTCCCAGTCTACCGTGTATTATTACTGGCACAGTGCTGTCGTTATACGGACAAATTTCAACGACCATCCAAAATTCTAGTATTTCCAGCATATCAGGCTTTTTTCGAGCACGTCGATGTCAATGTCATTAGAGGTGAGAAAGGATGTATGGCAAGGAACGGTGAGGAATTCGGCGGAGGAATTCGGCCATGGACTTTTGAAGGTCTCTTTCCCTGCATTCGTTCTGGAGTGATTTCAGGAATCCAAGCACTCTTCCATTTCACTGTTCTGTTTACAGTTGCTGCCGTTAATTTTGGGGTTACGAACTATTTTTCTCAGGTTGTTCACTATATGTCCTTCGGGGCAAAAATCGTGATGGGTGGATGTACCAGAGAAGGAAGAACTTGTGTTACAAACCCACAGTCAGATCATTACTTGTATTTAGTGGTGTAATGTGGGGTCCACAGTTTCTGGACTTGAAATGCAGTGTGCACGGGAAGACAGCTAGAGTGTAAATATGGTGATACCTTTCTTTCTCTCGTCTGTCCGCATGTAGTGTGTGTAGTTCATTTCCACCACTAATGTGTGTTTTGTGACGTATACAGCTGTGAGTGAGCATCCAAATACGGTATTGCATCCTGTGTTAAGAAATGCTCTTGAATCTACTCATGCGTTTGTGGTACTAGGGACACATGTTACTGGATGGCTTGTGGTTATGTGGGTGACATGATGATGCTGATGTGTACAGTTTCGAACTTGTGCACATGCTACTAGATAGCAAAGTTGTCTGAGGTGAGTGAGAGGCGATGCTAATGTGAACAGTTTAGTACCTGGGGGTAGCTGTTACTGATGGCTTTTTCTCGTTCCAGGGTTAATATGGAGTCCACAGTTTTTGGGACTTGAAATTCTGTTTGCGAGGGAAGGCAGCTAGAGTGTAAATATGTTGATACATTTCTTTCACTCGCCAGTCTGAGTGTAGTGTGTGTAGTTCATTTCCACCACTAATGTGTGTTTTGTGACATATGCAGCTGTGAGTGAGCATCAAAAGTACGACATTGCAGCCTGTGTTAAGAAATGCTCTTGAATCTACTCATGCCTTTGTGGTACTAGGGGCACTGTTACTAGATGGCTTGTTGTTATGTGGGTGATATGAGATGATGCTGATGTGAACAGTTTCATACTTGTGCACATGCTACTAGATGGCAAAGATGGCTGATGTGTGTGAGAGGCGAGGCGATACTAATGTGAACAGTGTGGTACCTGGTAGCTGTTACTGATGGATTTTTTCTGGTTCCAGGGTTAATGAAACTATAGAAAAAGTGTGTACATATCCTCATCAGGTATTGTTCTCACTGTTTGCTGTATATTATTTACAATTACCACTCGTGTTTCACCTACAGTGCCCATACCTACATCCATTTGCCTTATACCTACCCAAAACCTTCCTAAAACTTATCCTTTAATGAGTGCGGGTGTTTTTTAAGTATAGATAATATGTTGAGCTCAGAGACAAGACGATTGTGATATTAAAATTGTTCATCCGACTGGCTGACTGTTTGCTCCCCCCTCAATGCAGTATGAATGCTCGTTTAGGTCACGTTAGGCCTTCGTCTGTTTTGAATCTTTGCTTTTGAAAGTGTACACAACCATAGAGTTGTTATCCTTAGAAGACCTACAGTTTAACGTGGAATCCGAGCCACAGAAGCGTTCTGTACCAGAGGTGAAGGTGGGTTAAGGGCTTATGAAAATCACCGCCCAGACAGGGATTCGAACCGAGGACCTTTCTATCTCCGGTCAGACGCCTTAACCACTGAGCCACTGTCGAGATATGCTGCGATTTGATGTTTACACGAATTCTTTCTTCCCTCGTGACATTCGAGTTTGAGATACACCCGTAAGTTGCATGTCTATGTTATTCACAGCAATGTGTGACAGAGAGTATGTGTCACCCACATAAATACTTTTCTCATCTCATAAACATTAGCAACGTTTAAAAGGTATACATGCTTTGGCATGGAATTTCATAACGTGTAAGGCAATAAATGGATATTAAGTGAAGACTCAGGTAAAAGGGGGCAGGATGTGAATGCAAGAGAGGCCTATGACACACATGGAATCATAAGTATTGAATGATGTATTATATTGCAATAAAATGTATTTTAAAATTTCAATAAATCTGTAACATTTATCAAGAAATTATGTTTTTTTTTAACGAATCCCCTACCCAACATTTTTTTTATTCCTTGAGTATGATGGATTAGTGTAGTATTCTTATTACGAGTATGAAATACTAGAAATAAAAGAGAACAGCGTTTAAAACTGACATATCACAAAAGGCGTGTTAGGGTAATAAGACAACTTGAGTGGGTATAAAAAATGGCAGCTACAAATAAATGACCTTACATAATGTACAACGAACAGGACTTGTTATTTGAACCAATAATATTGTTTCAGAATGCAACAATATGTTTTGCCCAAAAAAGTAGTTTTAGAAGTTAATTTTATGGTAACTAAACAATTAACGAATTATAATGATTCGAAATATCAATAAGACGTGAAAAAATGCTCCTCGAAGGTCCTAGGAAGAAAATTATAGGTTTGGTAATAACCAATGTTGAGGGATCCATAATTTGTACCAGCTAGCAGTGTATAACATGACGCGCACATTCCACGCCAGAAAATCCGTAATAATACGCTCGAAATAACGTATGCTGCATGTTCAGACGAAAATATTCTTGAAAGACGTGTACAGTGCATAAGGGAGCGTGCACAAACCACGTGGCTCGGTCCAGGAGGGGGGGGGGGTTGGCTGGAAGGCTACGCTGGGCTACGTGGGGGGAGGGGGAGTTCCGTGCCAGGCCACGTAGCTTTCCTTTAATAACATTTTTCACAGTTAAATGAGGAACAGAACTCGCAACAGCATGTGAATATTTATTTCCCTCAGTTAATTATCTCCGTATGTAATTTAAAACAGTCCGACAAGAGCAAATAGTACAAAATGTCTTCTGGAATCAAAAGAGGAAAAAGCTACGTGCTACGTGGGGTGGGGGGGGGGGGGTAGGGGCAGAAGCCACGTAGGGCTACGTGGGGGGAGGGGGAGTTCATAATAGGCCAAAATGGAGCTACGTGGTTTATGCACGCTCCCTAACGGGGCCCGACGCGTCATCCACGCCGAGTTACAGTACACCGAAAATAGCGCTGCGCTAGGAAACTAAGCACTCCAGGAATAGTGTATAACGGGACCCGTTGCTCGCCGACGCATCATCTGTGGCGCGCGCTGGGAATAGAAACAACTGTTGTCGCCTGCGGGGTTGTGCGCCCGACTAAGCTCCACAGAATACTCAGATAGATTTAGGTTACCACTGTACAGAGGCTGTGACTTCGCGCGAGCTATGGAATGTCTGCGCAGATTGAGGTTTGTGCGGCCATCTGGGCGGCCGGTCAAGGAACTATCGTATGCGCAAACCCGTCCGGTGCTGCCTCCCTAGCGGCCACCAAATGAACTAACGGTCCGCCATCTTGTGACGTGAACGCTGATTGGCTTATTCAAAAGCCCGCCAAGCCGCCATTGGAGGGGAGGGGAGGGAGATCCCCCCCACCACCTCGTTACGTCATGGGTTTTCCCGGTTTCTGGCCAGCTAAGACAATATACATCTACTTACATACAAGTTGAAAATTTACGGGGATCGACTACAACCTTGTCTCACACCGTTTTTAACTGATGCATGTCTCTCATGATTCTCTACTTTTATTATAGCCACTTGATTCTTATATAGTTTATAGAGTATTATTCTATCTCGATACTCTAGACCTGACTTCTTTACATTTTTGAACATCTTGTCACACCTTACATTATCAAAAGCTTTTTCAAAATCAACAAATGCCATAAAAGTATCTGTTTTTCTTGATCCGCCCTTCAAGTATTAATCTTAAAGACACAATTGCTTCCCTTGTACCGCGATTTTTCCTAAACCCAAACTAATCTTCACCTACTATCTCTTCTACTATCCTTTCCACCCTTCTGTATATTATTCTGGTCAGTAATTTTGAAGCATGTGATGTTAGACTAATGGTGCGATAATTCTCACATTTGTCGGCTTGTGTTTTCTTTGGAAGTGTGAAGATGATATTTTTATTAAAATCAGTTGGAATTTCTCCTGGTTCATATTTTTTTTATATCAGCTTGAATAATTTTTCGATTCCTTCTTCTCCTAGGGATTTAAAAAGTTCTGCAGGGATCTCATCAATTCCAACTGCCTTATTTGCTTTCAAGTCATTCAGAGCTCTATTAAATTCTGTCCTCAAAACAGGATCTCCTAAGTCATCATTGTTGATATCTCCTTCCCTTTCCATTACACTATTGTTAAAGTCGTCCCCATCATGCAGTTTCTCAATGTATTCCTTCCATCGGTTAGCTCTATCGTATGAGCTTAAAAGAGGTTTCCCATCGGCATCTTTAATATTCACACCTCTTTTCTTCATTTCTCGAAAATCCTGTTTTTGATCTTTCTATATGCAACATCTACCTTACCTTCGACCATTTCATTTTCAACTTCTTCACACTTTCTTCTAACCATTTTTCTTTTGCTTTTTTGTATTTCCTGTTTATCTGATTTCTAAATTGCTTGTATTGCTCTCTTCCTGCTTCATCCTGAGCATTTTTGTACCTTCTCCTCTGATCCATCAGCTCCAAACTTTCTTCTGTGATCCAATGTTTTCGGGCAGCTTGTTCCCTAAAGCCTAATGTTTCTTTACCAGCTTTTATTATTTCGGTCTTTAATGCATTCCATTCGTCCTTGGTTGAGCTCCTTTCAGAGTTACTTCTTAGACCTAAGTGTACCATTTCTGCAAATTTTTCTCTCGTTCTAGATTGTTTCAGTTTATTCACTTGCAGTCTGTTCTGCTTATACTGCTTCCTTATTCGCTTAAATTTCAGCCTGCACTTCATTATTATCAAATTATAGTCAGAGTGTATGTCTGCGTCTGAAGAAGCGAATAAGCAGTTGGCTGACAAGAAACGATTCAACGAAACGACAGAGGCACTTTCAATGATGGTTAAAGGTTTATATTCGAAGCCATTAAGGGAAAAAAACCCTGATCAGCCGCTGACCAATGAAGATATACGAACGCACATAAAACGCTTGCGCACAATCCATTTTCGTTGTTTTTCATGCGTGTTACATTACCCCAAAAAATTCCTGAACGTGAATGTGGAATCGTGAACTTGTACAGTGCTGAAAATTCTGGAACATTGCTTACATCAAGTACAAAAACGGTGTAGTAAAATATTTCGACAATTTCGGTGACTTATCTCCTCCGTTGGAATTGCAACGATACTTTGCAGGGAACTGAATACTTTACAATGTGCAACAACACCAGAAATATGGTACACATACATGCGGACATTTGTGTTTAAAATTCCTGAATGAAAATGTATCACATCAGTCTTGAACGAACCTTGGATAGGGTAACACACTGGGTGACACACTGCTTGCCAGGCAGGAGTTTAGTCTTGGGTTTTGATTACCGATAGATTTGAGCCAAAGCGATTACATAATCACCTTTGTTGATTTCCAGACTTACAATTCGATTCCAAATATTGACAAATCAAATTGTAAATTTCATTACTCAAATAATAAGGTAAATGACATACCCACAAGATCTTGTGATAATGACGTTTTGGCAAATTATTTGCTTTAATGCACTAAAAACGTCAAGCTAATAATTAGAGTAAAAACAATTTACTGACGTGAGATACAAACACCAGTGAAAATAGACATCGCTAAACCAAACTTAATTGGATATATGGTTGGATTTTCGAAACTTGTGTTAAATCCTAGATTTTATACCTCAGACTACACTGTGCAGATATTTAAAGTTAATGCGATTTAAATAGAGTGCAGCATATGTACAGAAAATTAAGTCAACGATAAACTGGGGCATATACAACACTGTTCTTTTTTAACAGTCCCGCCACGGTACATGTATGTAGAAGTAGCTGCTAATGTCATCTATCTGCCCACTACGGTGAAAACTATCGGTAACATCAACGTTAGAATTGTCGGCCAGGACGGTAATTTAGTGGATTTTGGAGGAGAAACTATTACTCTTGGACTGCATATAAAGAATTGGCGCTCGTTATAACAAAAAGTGTCAACCGCAACAAGATGTCAGTCGTGAACTAACAGTGAAATGATTAACACATGCAATCAGTAACAGGTATGATAAAAGAGATGTAATGGGACTCATTGGAAGACAGATGGAGAGTGAAGAGTGTCATGGGAGCTTACAAGGCGTAAATTGGTGATGAGGCGTGGAAAAATATTGGTGTGAGAATTGAAAGTAATGCATGGAACGGAAAAGATGACCATGATCACAAGCTGACACTAGATTTCAGGCACAAGGGTGTAGGAAGATTCACTTTTTTAGGTAAGGGTGTCAGGAATTGGAATAAGTTACCATGAGAAATGAATAACTAGACGACCCGTGCGAAAATTTCGCTAATAAAATACAATGAATAATGAGGTCGATTGCTTGTAGTATAATGAAAAGTAGAACCGCACTTTTGTAGCAAATATGTATTTGTTTAGTGTAATAGGCACGCATCAAAACATATTACGAAACAGTTAGGAAAATTTAAAACACACTGTATATACGACAAACTGTCACTGACCTTAACAGAATACAACCAACCTCAACAAAATGCACACAGCATATCAACATCTCTGTGATATATGTTGCTATGCAAATAAAATGATTACATTGGAATTGTATAGCAAAACAAAAATATTTCCGTAACAGAAAAAATATCCGAAAAGATACTTATTGTATAAAAAACAGTTTGTTGACACCTCTGTGATTTCTCTAGCTGCAATCAAGGGACTTCGCTCTGAACTGTCTCATACGCGCAACCACTTTAAGCATCAAATTCAGAAAAATTCTTTCTTAATTTATGATTTTACCTAGTTGGAGACCTTAATCTTTAAAACGGTATGTCATTTACCGATTTCGGTTAGGTATCGTAGAAGATAAATGGTTTTGTAATTTAAAAAAAAAAAAAAACACGTTGTAGAAGTAACATTGATACTCTTGCTCTTTAAGCGTCGAATTAAAAAAAGTCCTTTTACAAAATATGGTGTTACCAAAGCGGATAGCTTGATCTTGAAAATGATACCTCATTTATGATTTCGATTAGGTATCAAGCGAGGTAAAAAAAGTTTTACTAATGATGATATTTTTGCCCCTTAGGAGTTGAATTTCTTTCTTAAAATATGATGTGACCTAAGCGGATACTTTTATATTTTAGACGATACCTCATTTACAGATTTCGATTCTGTATCAAAGGAGATAAATGGCTCGTGACAGAAAAATGTGTTGTAGAAATATTAATTCCTTTCTTAAAATATAATGTGATCACGGCGGACTCCTAATATGATACCTCATTTATCTATTCCGGTTACATATTAATGGAGATAAATGGCTCGTGATACAAAAATGCGTTGTAGAACCAATGATACTTTTTCCCTTTAAAGGTTGAATTCCAAAAATATATTTTCTTAATGTATGATTTCACCAAAGCTGAGACATCACTCTTCATAATCCTACTTCATTTATCGATTTCGGTTAGATATCCAGGGAAATAAATGGCTCGAGACACAAAAAAAAAGCGTTTTAGAAATATTGACGCCTTTTTCCCTTTAAGGGTCAGATTACGAAAAATTCCTTTCTTAAAATATAATGTGACCATGGCGGAGACCTTAATCTTTAATGTGATACCTCATTTATCTATATCGGTTAGATATGAAGGAAGTAAATGGCTCGTGACACAAAAACGCGTTACAAAAATATTGATACTTTTGCCCTTTAAGGGTCGAATTCCGAAAATTTCCTGTCCTTACATATGATGTCATCAAAGCGGAGATCTTAATCTTTAAAATGATACTTCATTAAAAGATTTCAGATAGGTATCCAGGGAGATAAATGACTCGTAACACAAGAAAAGGATTTTAGAAATATTAACATTTTAGCCCTTTAAGGATCGAATTCCGAAAAATGCCTTTCTTAAAATATGATGTGACCAAAGTGGGGACCATAAGCTTTAAAATGACACCTCATTCATTTATTTCGCTTAGGTATGAAGGAAGATAATTGCTTGTGACAAAAAAAAAAAAAACTTATAGAAATTATATATATGATTTGCCAAAAACCTTGAAAGAATTTAAAGTTAAAATTTGTAAAGGGCAAATGTTGGTGGGTGCAGAAAAGGGGGAAGATGGGTGTTTAGGGAAATTGCCACCGGAGCGTGCGCTCCATTGCAATTTAATTAAATATTTTTATTATTATAATACCTGAAAAAGTGCTCTTCCTATAGTGGTTAGGCTATACCGTTAAAAAACATGGATGAGACACTTGACTTAATTTCTAGTGTAGAGTTTGACGAGTCGGTGACGCGCAAACAATATTTGAGCCATGCGCCGCATACGCCAGCCACATTTGATAACATTGATGAAATTCGGATACATATTCAGAACCAAGATACACATACACTGCCGTGTGAAAGTTACTTGTGTATTAGAGGAAGATTCATCAAATCAGATGAATTGGGAGCTACAAATTTAATTTTTCACATCTAATGCATTGCTTGAGGAACTTAGTTGAGCCAAAATTGACCGAAATAGAAACGTTAGTATCATAGGTACATTGAAAACTTTATTTCTGCTTATCCTCAAGACCTCAACAAATTACAATGTTGAACAACGCAGGATGGGTACAACGCGATCTTGGAAATGGTTACTTTGATGTATATATATATATATATATATATATATACAACTTAGTATGTTCTTGGATTTTTGCGAAGACTTTAAAAGGATACTTCCAAATGTAAAACAAGAACTAATACTAATTCGATACAAATTCATAAGTACGAGCCAATCCAATCCTCAGAAAAGTAAATTTACCATCATTAAGCTCGCATTGGTGTTTCCTCATTTGCAAGTAGGCGAAAGAAGAAGAATTTAAAAAATTAGCGTTGCTTAAGATTGTATACAGTGGGAAACCACTTCGCCTTTAATTCAGAAGTTGGGATCTGTTGGAGTTCCCGTTGCTTCCTATAAGACTCAAATTTGGTCTTTTAAAACATCAACGCAACTGGAGAAACCTACGTTCGTTGTTCTGAGAACGCAATGCGGAATTGGGGACGGTCCTATTTGAACACTGTATTCTCGCCAATGACAAAGTGTTCCTAAATGATGTGGCATACCCATAAGAGAAAATTAATTTAGACTTTAAAAAACCGTACCACAGTGTTGTACGACGTGTATGCAAGATTCCAAGAGTCTTACTACACCTTCGCCGCTACTAAACCGTGAAGATTTTATCGCAACTGCGCCTCTTGCCGGTATTGATTGTCCACGCAAAAATGAGTCATTTAAAACAGGACATGTAGATATTCGTATAGAGTGATAGCAGTGACAATTTTCCTGCCTACACCGCTGCATACTGCCTGATCCTGCGCGATCGGGTTGTAGAATACGTACCTCTAACAAGTGTCGTGCGTAGGTTGACATAAAACTAAGTAGCACCAATTATTACCACTCATTACCATGACGACCATCTTGCTGGACGCACAGGGATTAAAGAAGAAGGATGTCATGTTTATTTTCAAAGAAGTTGCTTTATACATAATGCGCTCAGACAACATAATCGCTACACGTTATATTTCTGAATCCTCACCATTACAAGGGGGTAATGACACAGGAATTAGATGGCTGACAAATAATTACCATAGAATACCTTGGAACACTGATGGCGTATCGTTCAGTAAGTTGTGCTGTATTCTCCATGCAATAACTAATGAGGTTGAATCAATGTTAAAGGACAGGCTTAGGCTCGATGGTTCCAAAAAATTATCAGGAAGAACATATGCTACAAATAGAAGATTTTAAATTTTAATTGATTAAATAAATTAAATTGCAATGGAGCGCATGCTCCGGTGGCAATTTCCCTAAACACCCATCTTCCCCCTTTTCTGCACCCACCCTTTTAACTTAAAATTCTTTCAACGTTTTTGGCAAAATATTCATCTTTCTCGGTAACCCATTCCAATCCCTAACACTCTTACCTAAAAAAGAGAATCTTCCCACACCCTTGTGCCTGAAATAGAGTGCCAGCTTGTGGTCATGGTCATCTTTTCCCTACCATGCATTACTTTCAATTCTTACACCAATATCTTTCCATGTCTCATCACCAATATACGCCTTGTACACTCCCATGACCCTTTTCACCCTCCTTTTGTTTTCCGATGAGTCCCATTTCAGCTCTTTTATCATATCTGTTACCGATTGCGTCGTGCGATAATTTCCAGAAACAAATCTAGCAGTCCTCTTTGCACCCTCTCCAACTTCTGTATTTGATACGAAAAATGTGGTTCCCATACTTTTGTAACGCAATTTCCTTTACAACTTTAGTACATCCCCTCATCACTCTCTCCAACAAGTGCAGAATTTTGAAACCTTTTCCTGCTACTTGTCCAATGTGGCCTACCCAGTTAAGCTTGTTATACCAAGATATTTACATTCAAGTATTCAATAAGCAATTCTTTCCCCACCTTATAATCATAATAAACCTTTTTTGTTTCTTATTTTTGTATCTAATAAGCTAGGATGTCCACCACTGTGAGAACGCAAGAAAAATAATAATAATTTGGCAAAACTTTGTAACTTACGTATATTTTGTAATGAGTCAAGGTCCGGTAGGGAAGTTTCACGTTTTTGAGATGGGTAAACTATACGTGGTAGTGGACTGACTATTGCGCATTAGTTTATGTATATTACTTATTGTTTGCCATTTCAGTAGCCATGGAGCCGTGGACGATTGAACAATACGTGTTTGTTTACGACGCCTTTGTTGCAACCGGTCATTCTGTAGTGCAAACACAGCGAAGATTTTGAACTCATTTCAGTGTTGGTCGAAATGGTGCCGTTCCATCTCGCCATACAGTACTGAAATGGTTTAACAACTTCAGAACGAGAGGAACTGTGAGACCTGGAACAGCTCGTGGAGGTGATGGGATCTTTAGAACACCAGAAAACATCTAAAAAGTACGACAGGCACTGGAGGCCAGCCCTCGGCGTTCAGCGGTAAGACACGCTCGCGCATTGCACATGTCAGACGGGTCAGTTCGC
Source organism: Vandiemenella viatica (assembly GCA_031002005.1). Taxonomy (NCBI): domain Eukaryota; kingdom Metazoa; phylum Arthropoda; class Insecta; order Orthoptera; family Morabidae; genus Vandiemenella; species Vandiemenella viatica. Next base: position 18,934,277 of record JARYHS010008075.1, on the reverse strand, counting down.
CGAATTTTGCACTTAGACCTCCACTTTCAACCTTTCAAAATCATTTTGGTTCAAGAACTGAAGAACAATGACTATATACGGCGGTTTAGGTTTGCAGAAATGATGCTCGAAACCTTAAAAAATGACAGTATTCTGATATTCAGTGACGATGCTCATTTTCATTTGACAGGTGCTGTAAACAAACAGAATTGTCGGTACTGGTCGGACAATAATCCACGGGAAGTCCATCAAAGACCCCTACATACTGAGAGGCTAACTTTGTGGTGCGGAATGTCTCGATTTGGCATAATAGGCCCCTACTTTTTTCAAGAAAACGTAAGGTCTGTGACGGTCAACTCACAGCTTTAACTTACGATGATGAGAGAATTTTTGATGCCCGAATTAAGAAGACATCGGATTGAACTAGATAGGGTTTATTTTCAACAAGATGGGGCAACTTGTCACACCTCAAGACAATCCATGGCTTTTTTGAGGGACAATTTTCCAGGGCGCCTCATTATAAACTTCTAAGAGAAGAGCTGATAAATTATAAACTTCTAAGAGAAGAACTTCAATCAGAGCGTATTTCATAAAAATATCAATTTGTAAACATCTAAAACAATGATAAAACCAATTGCATACTTGCTAAATCTATTGACCAATAATCTGTATAAAACTAACCAGAACTCCCTGACGGTGCTTATAAGTCCACGTTGGTTTTTTCTAGATTATTTAGTAAAGAAACTAGAAAAACATATTTTATAGGTAAAAAATATATGGTTAAATGTTCAAACTAAAAAAGTAATAACAGAAATTGACACTTACCAAGTAAATTATCATGTAAAAATTCATTGTAATGTACCACTTGTTATTCTGGTCAGTATGCTGTCAAGCCCCAAATTAGAAAATTAATTTCTCAGCAATTTCACTCAGAATTTTAAAATAAATGTTGTCATTGTCTGACTTAATCATACAACAATACAACAACAGGCTTAACAATGCAGTGGACACTGGTATTGTCGAATTATATGGTGGTAAATACAGTGGTACTTATAAGTACCGTCAGGGAGGAAAGGGTTAACCTAAAATCTATGAAAAGGTAAAGTTCAATAAATAGTTCAATGTCATTTAAATAACTATATTCTTCCAAATTTCACAAAACCAAACACTGTACAGGCAATCAGACGTCTTTTCCAAAGAAATGTTTTACAAGTTCGATTAACCGGTCAAGCCAGACCACACCCCATTAGTTCAAAGTTTTAAATCACTAGTTGAAGAAAGCTAATGAAAGTTCGTCACACGCTCCCATTGTTCAAAAGTTTAGTGAATTTAGACAATCCCGAGGCCTCACTTGGAGAAATACTATTTTAACACGACATTATGTTCAACTTGACCAAAACAAGCGGCATCATTCCAAAATAAAACTATCACTGATGTACTTGGTATAAAACTTTCCGGCCTACTGAGCTACATGTTATCACGTACGCGGATCCTGGCAGACTGAGCCCGAACAACTGGACGCACGCATCTATATTAGATAGCGCTTCTCAAAGATTCCTAACGACTGCTTTCTCACGCGAACCGTGGGAACAAAATCTTTTCCTCATTCACAGGGATGGCTACTGGTGTGTTGATCAGATATGA
>JARYHS010008075.1:18893707-18931654 GCA_031002005.1 Vandiemenella viatica | reverse complement strand
TGTTCATAATTATTTACGGTACCATATATGTTATGACTGTACATCTTGTGGTGTATGTATGATTTTGTTATGGATTTTTTTTTTACCATATATGCTATGACTGTACATCTTCTGGTGTATGTATTATTTTGTAATGGAAGTGTTTAATGTACAATATACTATGACTGTACATCTAGTGATGTACTTATTATTTTGTTATGCAACTGTTTATCTGTAAATTGACAACTTTCCACATCCCACAGAGCCAGTCTCTTATATTGGGATCAATGGAAAATGAATGTATTGTATTGTATTGTACTGCACAGGCACAGCCTGTGAGGGCTGAGCTTGTCGAGGCTCAAGCTGTAGAGGCAGAAAGTAGAGATAGTGGGTTGGAGGAAGTTGATAAGGATGGGTGGGAGCTGGTAACAGGTCGTAGGAGAATCATGGTTAACAGGATGAACAAGCCAGACACTTCAGTAATTGTGGGAAAAAATAGGTTTGACCTGTTGCCAGAGTCAGGAGGAGAAGAGCCTCATGTAGATGTAGGAGTAGGAGTAGGTAAAATGCAGCAGACCTTTAGGAATAAGGGCGTGCAGGGCAAGAATAGGAGACAAAGGGTTCTGCTGCCAGGTAGTAGCCATGGGAGAGTTGTAGGCCCTCTTCTGCAGGATCAGTTAGGTACAGGATATCAGGTCACAAGTTTTTTTCAAACCTAGTGCAACATTAGGCCAGGTAATAGAGGATATAGGTTCCCTTTGTAGGAGTTTCACTAAGGATGATAGAGTAGTGATAGTGGGAGGTGCGGGAAATAGTATTGATAGAAACGAGAGTTATAGTATAGAGACTGACCTGAGGAAGGTGATGAAGGAGGCACACCATACCAGGGTGGAGCTCATGCAGGACCTAAGTCGCCATGACCGGCCACAATTGAACTATGCTGTGAGGCGGGTTAATGTAGAAATGGAAGTGCTACTTGGGAGAGGCATTAGTTCGGTGTTGGGGGTTGTGCCTGTGAACACCATTGGTAGGTTGGGTTTCACTAGGCATGGCCTACACCTAAATAGAAGGGGGAAGGGAGTACTTTCTGAGTTGTTAGCTAAAGCAGTGAGGGAGCCCGTTTCCACTGATTATGGGGTCAGGACTGTGCCTTTTTTAGGTTAGGGGCTGCTGGTGAAGGGACAGAAATAGATTATCAAAGTGATACTAATTGCAGATTCCCGATGGAGAAAGTCACATATATTAAAGAAATAGATGAAATGGCTGAAACAATAACTGAGTGCGGTAAAAGTGGGAAAGAGGAGATAAATTCTGAAAATATAAAGCCAGTAGTAAGGGTGTTAATGGTAAATTGTAGAAGTATAATGAACAAAGTAATCGTATTTGCAAACTTAGTAGAGATGCACGAACCACAAGTAATAATTGGGGTAGAGAGTTGGTTAAAAGAAGAAGTACTAAACAGTGAGGTTTTTCCTGATGGTTACAGAGTGTACCGCAGAGATAGAGGAGCAATTGGTGGAGGATTCTTCATACTAGTTAGCACAAAACTACCACAGTTCACTGGCGTTCATAGATCAAGACCATGAGTTACTTGGGGTAGATTTCTGGGGTAATAAAAAAGAAAAAATCAGAGTGTTGGCTGTTTACCGCAGCGGAAGAATGACAGAAGAGGGTGAGGCTCTTGGGGAGAAATTAAATTCATACTCAGATTTCAGAGGTGAGAATAGAATGATCATCATCGGCGGGGATTTAAATTTACCAGGTGTAAACTGGGAAGGGAATAAGATAAGTAACACAAGGGAACAAAGATTTGCAAATATCTTAATAAGGGAAGGAGGATTTACACAAGTGGTTGAGCAAAGCACTAGGGGACAAAATATTTTGGTTATATTTCTAATTAAGCCCGATGAAAACCTTTTGAGGTATCAAGTAACTGAAGGAATAAGTGATCATGAAGCAGTTCTGATGGATATTAGAAGATTCAGTAAACCAGCAGCCAAAATTGAAGGGGGAAATAGGGTACAATTATAAAAAGGCACAGGTTTCAAATTTGAAGAGATATTTCATAGAACAATTCAACAAATGGAAGGAAGGCTCAGGTACAGTAGAGTCAAGGTGGGAAGAGTTCAAGGAGAAAATAAGAAAGGGGGAAGAAAAATTTATTCCAAAGCAGAAAATAAAGAGAAATAGAGAACCTATGTACTATAATAAGGGAAGTGAGAAGGTTAAAGAGGTTGGTAAGAAAAGAACATAACAGAGTTAAGAGACAGCAGGGTAGTAGGGAATATTTAAAACAACTAAACAAGGACTTAATAATAGCAAAGAAAATGGCTAAAGATGGGTTTATGAAGAGTATTGTCAGTGCAGGAGGACCATTGACTGATGTATCTAGAAATTTCTATGGCTATATCAGGAAACTGAGGGGAAGGGAGGGTGTAGAGACGCTTATAGATAAGGATGGAGAAGAAGTTACTGACGATTTGAAAAAGGCAGAGATTTTAAGTAAATGGTTCAGTGAATCAGAAACAGGAGGGTCTAATTCGGAGAACGAGCTTAATAACACAATTAGAAATGATGATAGTAAAAAATTTGATATCCATCCTGAGGAAATCATGAAGGAAATAAGAAAGCTGAAAAAACATAAAGGGGCTGGTGAAGATAATATTACTACAGATATCTTGAAGATAGCCGGATGTGATATTGTACCTTATCTTGAAATATTATTTAAATTGAGTCTAGACACTTGCTGCTTACCACAGGACTGGAAAAGTGCAATAGTAGTACCGGTACATAAGGGGAGGGGGGGGTGAGAAATAGAATTTAGAATTACAGGCCAATCAGTTTGACATCAGTGGTAGGTAAATTAATGGAAAGATTGATATGCAACCACATCAGAAATATATGTGAGGAACGTAAGTGGTTTTCAAGCAGGCATCATGGTTTCAGGCAAGGATATTCATGCGAATCTCAGTTGGTGGGATATATGCAAGATATTTCAGATGAAATGGACAAGGGAGGTCAAATTGATAGTGTAGCACTAGATCTGTCTAAGGCGTTTGACAGAGTAAGCCATAAAATGGTAGTAAGTAAGGTAAAAACCATTGGAGGGGATAAGAAAGTCATTTGCTAGGTAGAAGAATTTTTGAAAGGTAGAAAACAGAAAGTTAGGGTAGGAAAAGTAGTATCAAAAGAAGTTGAAGTAAAAATGGGTGTGCCACAGGGTAGCGTATTGGGACCATTGCTATTCGTTATTCTAATGAATAATTGTGTTGATTGTTTACTATCTGAAATTAGATTGTTTGCGGATGACATAATGCTGTATAAAATAATCAAAACGATAGAGGATTGTAAACATTTGCAGGGTGATCTGGACAGGATATCTAATTGGGTTGGTAAACATGGAATGAAGATAAATGCTAATAAGAGTCATCTAATTAGATACACAAATAAAAAACAAAAGGTTAATTATGAATATAAGGTGGGGAAATAATTGCTTGCTGAAGACATGAAATGTAAATATCTTGGCATTATTTTTGATAACAAACTTAACCGGGCAGGACACATAGGACAGGTGGTAGGAAAAGGTTTCAAAGTTCTGCACTTGTTGGAGAGAGTGATGAGGGGATGTACAAGAGAAGTCAAGGAATTGGGTTACAAAACTTTGGTCAGACCATTGCTCGAAAATGGTAGTGTAGTATGGGACCCTTATTTTACGTATCAAATACAGGAGTTGGAGAGGGTGCAAAAAAGGGCTGCTAGATTTGTTTCTGGAAATTATCGCAGAATGCAATCAGTGACGGATATGATAAAGGAGCTGGAATGAGATTCATTGCAAGACAGGAGGAGAATGAGGAGGGTCATGGGAGTGTACAAGGCATATACTGGCGATGAGGCATGGAAAGATATTGCAATAGGTATGAAAAGTAGTGCATGGAAGGGAAAAGATGACCATGACCACAAGCTGGCACTCGATTTCAGGCACAAGGGTGTAGGAAGATTCTCTTTTTTAGGTAAGGGTGTCAGGGATTGGAATGAGTTACCAAGAGAAATGATGAATAATTTACAGAAAACTTTGAAAGAATTTAAAGATAAAATTTGTAGAGGGTAAATGTAGGTAGGAGCAGGATAGGGGGAAGATGGGTGTGTAGGGAAATTGCCACCGGAGCCTGTGCTCCATTGCAATGAAAAATTAAATTTTAAAAAATTAAAAATTACTCGTTGACGGCACCCTCTTCGTCCACCTACAATACAATATATTCATTTTCTATTTCCAATACAATACAATATAATACATTCATTTTCCATTGTTCTCAATATAAGACACTGGCTCTGTGGGATGGGGAAAGTTGTCAATTTACACAATGACTCCTAACCCATTTCCTTTATCATATCGGCTACCGTACTGATTGTTATTACGGTAATTTCCACAAGCAATTCTAGTTGCCCTACTTCCCATGTATCTTAGTGATATCAATAATATATGTAAGGTCATTTCGAGACATCTGATTACGCTAAGTGATGGAAGGGTAAAGATGACCATGAACACAAGCTAGCACTTTCAGGCATAAGGGTGTGGGAAAATTTTCATTTAAAGGAAAGGTTGTAAGGGATTGGAATAAATTGTCTGGAGAAGTGATGAATAATTTACCGAAAACACTGAAAGAATTTAAAATAAAAATTGGTTGAGGACAAAAGAGGGTTGGAGGAGGAAGGGAGAAGGATGGGTGTGTAGCGAGATTGCCACCGGATCGTGCGCTCCATTGCAATTTTTAAAATTATGATTATTATTATACATAATATTGCTCTACCTACTGCTTCCTGTATTACCTTTTTATACCTTCTGTAACACATATATTAAAAGTTTCATAACATTCATCCACATTTCTCTTTTTTTAGAGCAGCCGTCGGAGATGATAGTCTGCAATTTTCGCGCAGTAATGTTCTTCTGGAAGCAAAGTCATAGGCAATAAGGATTTTGGGGAGAGAGTACCTTCGAAAGACTGCATTAATTCTGTATTTATGTTTGTTTGGGGCAATTAGGACCACGTTAAGACTCTGTTTGGAATGAATTTTGCTGTGAATGTGTACACATTAGTGTTACAACAAGGGTTGTTTGCACTAGAGGGGACCTACAGTTTAACGTGGAATCCGAACCACGTAAGCGTTCCCAGTGTACTTCATGTTACACAGTCAGCTGCACTAGAGGTGAAGGTCGTGTTAAGGGCTTATGAAAATCCCCGCCTATACACGGGACCATTCGATCTCCAGTCAAATGTTTTAACTGTGCCACCAGGACGCTAATGTATTAGTTATATTATATCAACTTTATAGTTAATTTTAAATCATTTATCAACTTTTAACGTAAAGATAGAATAAAATAGACAGAGAATATGGAAGAGCGGAAAATTTTATCATCCGATTATGGATATAATATTGCGGTGGAATATAGGGAAGAAAGCCAAAATCTTGCGCCGTGAAGCATATAACTATGTAATAGTGACCTATGGCTCTTACTCATTTATTTACAGTAAAACATTGTAGTTGAGGGCTACTTGTGGGAATTGATTATTTGTAGTTATAATATTAATAATTCGTGGAGGATATTTTAATTTTAAAAGGTGAAAGTCTAAAATTGGCAAGAAACTCGATATTGTCGGGATGTACAGGAAAATTGTCGCAAAAAAACATTTATTTAATTCTTACGGCAATTACATGTCTAGGCGAATCTATCTTTAATTTGAATCCAATGCAATACATTCCTTTTCCATTGATCCCAATATAAGAGACTGGCTCTGTTGGATATGGAAAGTTGTCAATTTACAATTAAACAATTGCGTAACAAAGTAATACATACACCAGAAGATGTACAGTAATAGCATACAAGGTTTAATTATGTCAATTACATTTACACGAATTACTGGCAGTTATTTTGTAGATACCCTAGAAGTAAATTCTCTGATAGATTATGAGTTGATAATTAAAAAATCTTTCAATTTTTTCCTGAATTTAATCTTATCAACTGCTAGACATTTAATATGTGTTGGGAGTTTACTGAAGATATATATCCCTGAATATTGAACCTTTTTTTTTAACAAATGACAATGACTTGTAATTCGTGTGAAGATCATCTTTACTTCTAGTGGCATAATTGTGTATTTTACTATTTGTTTCAAATAAAGCATAATTTGTGAGTATAAAGGACATTAATGTGTATATATACTCAGCCACCAATGTTAAATCCCTAACTTCTTGAACAGCTCTCTACATGAACCCCACATAAAATTCTTATTACTCTCTTTTGAGCTCTGAACACTTTGTCCTAATGAGTAGAATTGCCAAAGAATATTATTCCATATGACATTAAGGAGTGAAAATAAACAAAATAAACTAGCTTCTTCATACAGAGATTACCTATAGCTCAACTTATGTACGAATTGCAAATGTGGGTGAAGACAATGGCTTTAGTAAGTCAGAAACAAGTATCTCTTAATTTAAATTATGATCTGTATGCAAACCTATAAATTTCTCTCTAACTTTTGAATGGACTGGAATGTAAATTTTATGTACTAATCTGTTTGATGTACTGAATTGCATATATTGAGTTTTATCGAAGTCTAAAGACAAGTCATCAGCTGTAAATCATTTATTTATAAGGTCAAAGACATAGTTTGAGATGTGTTCTGTAGATAAATTTGGAGTATTTTTAATTCCTATGTTTGTATCATCTGCAAATTGGACAAATTTTGAATTTTTAGATGCAGCACAGGGTAGATCATTTATATATATTAAAAATAATAGTAGCCCCAATATAGAACCCTGAGGTACTCCACATCTAATTAATTCCCACTCAGAAAACAGTGGATCTCTTAAAGCTGCCTTAAAATTCTGCATTGAGTTTTTCTGTTTTCGTTCAGAAGGTATGAACGAAGCCATTTATTAACAATGGTCTATACAATAATACTTTAATTTTGTGATCTACACGGTCAAATACCAAACAAGTCAGAAAAAATTAATTTATCATTTATTCCGTCTAAAATATTCTCAGTGAATGCAAATATAGCTTGTTCTGTTGAATGACCCTTTTGAGAACCAAATTGTTATTTAGTTAGAATATTATTATTTTCAAGGTGTTCATAAACTCTATTGTACATTGCTTTCTCAAAAACTTTGGAGAAGGCTGTTAGTGATAAAATAAGATGGTAATTCGATGCAGCTGACTTATCTCCTTTTTTATAGAGTTGTTTAACTTCAGCACACTTAAGCATTTCTGGAAAGATACCCTAAATTAAATATATATTTAACAGATACCTTAGTATATTACTTAATTCTGTGGAGCACATTTTAATTAATCTACTGAAAATACCATCATGACCACCTGTGTATTTGCTCTTAAGAGACCTAATAATTTATCTTATTTCTTCTGGAGTAGCTACATTTATAGGCATAGTGTTAAATATTTCTTGGAAGCCAGTATTGACAAAATCCATATTATGGTGTCACTCAGCTATTGGCAGTCAATTTATCAGCAACAGATAAAAAAAAGTTTATTAAATCTATCAGCAACTGAAAAATTAGATTCTACCGAATTTACTTTGATATAAATATCAATACTGGCTTGATTATTTTGTCCTCTTTCCTTTTTTTTTGACTTCATTTTATTTTCAGGATCATGAATTTTATGTTTGTGGTACATACGTACTTTTAGATTCTTTAACAAACTCTTTAGTCTCCCAAATTCCAAACCCTACTACACGTGTTCGGAGATAAGCAACGGCATGAAGTAGGAGATTGCCTGTGGGGGTGAGGTACAATGAGGATCTAATGTGCCCCGGTACTGATACGGTAGCTGTGTAGGCCCAACAAGAACCCTGAAAAATGGCGGTCAACGGGGCTCTGGAGAAGCTACGACAGACCTAATAAGCCGGTATTGTAGTTTGCTTGCAAAACAAAAACAGGCCTCTTAAAGGACGGAGCAATGGACAGAAGACATGACTACGGAAACGGTTTAAGGTTTGGTGCCTTGAATATACGGTCATTAACTGGGAAAGTGTAGGAAATTGTGGACATTATGAAAAGAAGGAAGTTAGATATTTTGGGGTTGGGTAGACAAAGTGGAAAGGAAAGAGTAGAAGGAAACTGAGAAATGGTTTCCAACTGTACTGGAATGGAAATGAGGATGGGAGAAGAAATGGAGTATGGGTAGTTGTGAGAGAGGGGCTGAAAGAGGAAGTGGAAGAGATTAGTGATAGAATCATGAAAATTAAGATAGCGGTCAGAGGAAAAAGCCTTTGATATAACGCAGGTACACGGCCCACAAGTCCAATCCAAAGTTTGAACAGGAGTTGCAGAGATAGTTAAATGGGCAAAATATTATAATTATGGGAGACCTGAATGCTCATGTAGGCACAGAAAGACAGGGTATGAGGAAGTAATAGGGACAGAAGGATGGGGTGGCAGAAATGAAGAAGGGGAAAAACTACAGGACTTCTGCAAAGGAAATGGATTTAAAATAGGAAATTCCTGGTACAAAAAGCAAGAGAGCCACAAGGTAATCTGGTATAGTAGCGATTGGCAGAGGAATAGTGAATTGAAGAGGAGTGTGGCAGATGTGAAGGCAATACCATGAGAGGCATTAGACAGTGATCACCAGCATGGTAGAATGATAGAGTAAAACAAGCAGTGGAACTCAAGTACAGGAAAACAACAGTCATCTAGGAGAGAAAGAGAAGGATTTAACTTATGAAGAAGTAGAAACAGCTCTGGGTAAGATGATGGGTGAAAGGCACCAGGCATCGATGAAGTGAGTGTGGAAATAATAAAGGCAGCATGGAAATAATAATGGCACTACTCTTTGTTGTAATCATGGATGATATAATGCAGAAGGTGGCAGTGAGGATGGGAGAGAAAACATGAAGGAGATGGCTTTTGCGGACGATCTGATGATCTGGGGAGGTGATGAAGAGGAAGTGCAGGGGCAGTTGGATATGTGGACAGACAGTGTGGAGGAATATTGCCTGAACTTTAATGTAAAAAATGTTAGTATTTGGTAACAACCAGAAAGAAGTCTATGATAAACCAGGAAATTATGATGGCAGGTGAACAAGTAAAGAAGGTAAGCAGGTTCAATTGCTTGATGAGTGTTTTAGAAGAATGTGGAGGAAATGATGGCGAGTTAAGTGAAAGAGAAAGACGAGCAAAGGCGATTCTCAGGAGCATTAGAAGCCTGATATGGAATAAAGATGTGCCACAGAGATGCAAGAGAGTAATTTATCACAAATACTGTGTGCCTATCTTGACATATGCTGCTGAAAAAAGGACAATGAATGAGCAGAACATCAGCAAATTACAAGCAAGCGAAATGAAGTTTTTAAGAGGTAGAATGAGAGTTATTAAAATGGACAGGATAAAAAATGAAGTGATTAGATGCACTATAAAAGAGGAACCCCTACAGGAAAGGGTAGAGAGGACCAGACTGAGATGGTATGGACATATAAAGAGAATGGAGGTTCAGAGAATTCCATGAAAAATCCACGAAATTAAGATGCACGGTAAAGGACCCAGAGGAAGACGAAGAGATGTATGGCTTAAAGGTGGAGGAGTGTGTACGGAACAATGTGGTAACAGAGAGGTGGTGAGAAAAAAGAAGGAAATGGAGAGGCTTGTGCATGAAGCAGACCCGGCCAGTGACTGGAAACTGATGTTGATGAATAAAATTATTCAGTATTTTGCACTACCACTTGTAATGTGTTTCAACATTTGCATTCTGACAATGTATGACTTCCGTTTACAAATTCATGATGTTCTAATGCCCACAGTTATTTATGGTTTTTGTTCTTTTGGAGAAACACGACACCTTTTCAAGGGGAATCAGCTTTAAAAGTAATTTAATATACTAAAAATGTTGTATTTTTCATTTATAACTTGTGCACTATGAACAAGTTCCCAGTTTGTTGCATTGAGACACTTTCTAAAACAAGTAACTGATTCATCATTTTTTTTATACATTGAAATTTAAAAATATTTTAAAGCTAATTCCTATTGAAGTGTTGATAGTTAATAACTGGGCATCGCGATCTGAAAGTCCATTGATAGATTACTTGATTATATAACTGGATTTTGCACATGTAACGCACAAACACTCGACTTACTGATGTAACACGTTACCATAGCAGCTGCGTCTGTAGCCGGCTATGATCGTAGGTGGACCCATGGAATGTGTGACCTGTGGCTCAGAATTCAAGTAGCAATGAGTGGCAGCGTCAGACTTCCACTCCAGAAGTCTACATCAAAATCCATACGTCGGGGTCAGGGTCGCGCACCAGAGGTGAAGCATCGCAAACAGAGTCCCGCATTAAAGTGAAGCTCTTTACTCCTTCCATCTTTCACATAATCTTGGCCCGTCTTGTAGTCTTGGAGGTACATGTCAGACAGAAAATTCACAGAATTCCAGTCATATATTCATTTTGATAGGCTCTTGGCTAGGCATACTGAGGACAAATGATCGCTGATATTTTATTCGCCCATGCTCATCTCGCGTGTGAGCTACGACCCGACGTTCCGTTCGGGAATCTCCGCCAGTGGACGCTATGTGCCGAACGACTCGTGTTTTATCCCGCTGAACGCAACAACCATCCTGTTGACTACAGTCCCTTGGGATACATCTCAAGATTCCCAAATGCGTAGGCCCAGGTAAAATGGAATGTTCCGGCTGAGCAGCGGTATCTCCAGGTCACTGTATTTACCAAGGACACGTTTCTAGCTAACCCAGCACAAATCTCAGTATTCGCCATAAATAATGCTTTTTGTCCATTGCATTAAAATTAACTGAATATATATAGTGGCGACACAGCCATTCTTACAAAGAAATCATCAGGCAGATCTTCCCATTATACATATAATACAATCGGGAAAGGTTGAATCATTGAAGTTTTAAGAAGAGCTAATTAATGCACACAATGCCTTGCGGTGATTCTGCTATTCGCCTATCTGTAGAAAAAGTTTGAATTGAATGTTAGTGTCATAGCAGTTTTCTAGGCACCGTGACAAGACTTCAGCCGTTACCTATATTACGCAATATCACCATGGATGTGAAGTGTCTCATTATTCAGCATCTCGAACACAGTTGAGAAAAGAGGTTCTGATGTGAGGTGGTAGAATGTTACTGAGAAGTTTAAGCCACTAGATAGGTATAGATAAGTGTGTGATAACTAAACGCTCATAGCTTACGGAAGTTGAACATCAGCATCTCAGTGTCAGAGCTATAGAGCCACACAGAAGAGCAGTGTTCGGCTGAGGAATAAACAGACGACGAAAGTGTTGTTATTAGTACAAGTATATTGTATCAGCGCTCAACGAAGTTCCAGCTATTTTTGAAAGTATCTTCTATGATTGAGAGACTTGTCTAATGTTATTCCTAGGTATATTGGGGTACCATTTGGTTGCAATATCTAGTCTTTGAACACTGTACAAGTTTGCCGGTATTTGGTTTGTTTGTTGCATAGATGGAATTTAGATACTTCTACATTCTGCGGATTAATTTGAAGGCCCCATATTCAAAAGTAGGTATGCATTTCCTGAAGGTAATGGGTCAGGATCTTTTTGGCTCTGCAAAACTAGTTATTTGCACTGTAAGGGAATATCAGGGTGTAAGGGTTTGGGAGAGAGTATACTAGCCTTTTCCAACCAAATGTCAACCTCTCCTTCACGTGGTGCACACTGTTTGCACGGACGAGGCTCTGGCGACTGAAAGATTCCCGGTATAAGGAATCACCCGGAAGAGCGGGGAGTGGTTCAGGGAACCCTCTTGCCCTTGGGGTTGGAAACGGCACCTAAAGGCGGATGAATCAGAAATGACCAACGGCATGGGGATGCAGATGGCAACGGGAAAGCCACTGCATTAAAAATCCTAAAGGGTATCCCGAGGACATGTAATCCTCTCAAATTACATATATCATAATGGCTTCTTCCTGGGTAAAATATTCCGGAGGTAAAATAGTCCCCCAATAGGATCTCCGGGTGTGGACTGCTCATGGAGGAGTCATCAGAATGGATAGAAACATTCTACGACTCGGAGCGTGGAATGTTAGAAGTCTGAACAGGGCAAGTAGGCTAGAAAATCTAAAAAGGGAGACGGAACACCTTGAGTTAGATGTTATTGAGTTTAGCGAGATTAAATGGAAGGACGGACAAGGATTTCTGGTATGGGGAACACAGGATAATTTACATGCAAGCTGTCAATGGAGTCAATGATGTAGGGTTTGTAATGAACAAGAAAGTAGGGAAGGGGGTGAGTTATTTTGAACAGTTTAGTGACACCATTATTTTGATGAGGTTAGAAACTAAGCCCTTTCCAACCACATTAGTACAAGTGTATATGCCAACGTCACAGGAAAGATGACGAAGAAATAGAAAAAATATACGCTGATATTAAAGAATTAATCCAATATGTGAAGGGGGAGAAAAATCTAATAATCATGGGTGATTGGAATGCAATAGTGGGAGAAAGAAAAGAGGGGAATACTGTAAGAAGCTTTGGTCTAGGAAAAGAAATGAGCGAGGAAGCAGGTAGCTAGAATTTTGTGAAAGTCATAAGCTAGTATTGGCAAAAACACTGTTTAAGAACCATGCAAGAAGAATATATACCTGGAAACGTCCTGGGGATACAAACAGGTTATATCATGGTCAAACAGAGATTCAGGAATCAAATTCTACACTGTAAAGCGTGCACAAGAGCAGACATAGACTATGACCATAATTTGATAATAATGAAGTTTCAGGCTGAAATTTAAGCGAATAAGGAAGCAGTATAAGCAGAACAGACTGGAAGTGAATAAACTGAAACAATCTAGAACCAGAGAAAAATTTGCAGAAATGGTAGACTTAGGTCAAAGAAGTAACTCTAAAAGAAGCTCAACCAAGGACGAATGGAATGTATTAAAGACCGAAATAATGAGAAAGCTGGTAAAGAAACATTAGGCTTTAGGGAACAAGCTGCCCGAAAACCTTGGATCACAGAAGAAATTTTGGAGCTGATGGATCAGAGGAGAAGGTACAAAAATGCTCAGGATGAAGCAGGAAGAGAGCAATACAGGCAATTTAGAAATCAGATAAACAGGTAATGCAAAAAAGCAAAAGAAAAATGGTTAGAAGAAAGTGTGAAGAAGTTGAAAATGAAATGGTCGAAGGTAAGGTAGATGTTGCATATAGAAAGATCAAAAACAGAATTTTGGAGAAATGAAGAAACGAGGTGTGAATATTAAAGCTGCCGATGGGAAACCTCTTTTAAGCTCATACGATAGAGATAACCAATGGAAGGAATACATTGAGAAACTGTATGATCGGGACGACTTGAATAATAGTGAAATGGAAAAGGAAGGAGATATCAACATTGATGACTTAGGAGATGTTTTGAGGACAGAATTTAATAAAGCTCTGAATGACTTGAAAGCAAATAAGGCAGTTGGAATTGATGAAATCTCTGCAGAACTTCTTAAATCCCTAGGAGAGGAAGGAATCGAAAGATTATTCAAGCTGATATCAAAAAGTTATGAAACAGGAGAAATTCCAACTGATTTTAATAAAAAATATCATCTTCACACTTCCAGAGAAAGTACAAGCCGACAAATGTGAGAATTATCACACCATTAGTCTAACATCACATGCATCAAAATTACTGACCAGATAAATATACAGAAGAATGGAAAGGGTAGTAGAAGACATAGTAGGTGAAGATCAGTTTGGGTTTAGGAAAAATCGCTGTACAAGAGAAACAGTTCTGACTTTAAGATTAATACTTGAAGGGATGATCAAGAAAAACAACGATACTTTAATGGCATTTATTGATTTAGAAAAAGCTTTTGATAATGTTAGGTGGGATAAGATGTTCAAAATTTTAAAGAAGGTAGGCCTAAAGTATCGAGATAGAAGAATACTTTATGAACTATATAAGAATCAAGTGGCTGTAATAAAAGTAGAGAATCATGAGAGACACTCATCAGTTAAAAAGGGTGTGAGAAAAGGTTGTAGTCTATCTCCAATAATATTCAACTTGTATGTAGAGGAAGCAATAAAGAAAGTAAAAGAAAAATTTTCATGTGGCATAAGTGTTCAGGGAGAAAAAATTAGTATGCTACGATTTGCTGATGACATTGTCTTGTTAGCAGAAAGGGCTGATAATACTGAGAAATTACTGAATGGTATGAACAAAATACTGAAGGAAGAATTTGGCCTGAATAAAAATCAAAGCAAGACTTAAGTGATGAAATGTAGCAGAAATGATTCGAATACTAGCAGATCAAATATAAAAATAGGATCGAATGCATTTGGAGAAGTAAGTGAATTCTGTTATTTGGGAAGCAAAATTACAACCGATGGCCGAAGCAGGAATGATGTTAAAAGCAGAATAGCACTAACAAAAAGAGCCTTCATGAAAAAGAGAAACCTTTTAGTTTCAAATATTGATCTAGGAATAAGAAAGAACTTTTTAAAACTCTATGTGTGGAGCACAACACTTTACGGTGTCGAAACATGGACTTTAAATACCGGAAAGAAAGAAAATTGAAGCATTTGAAATGTAGTGCTACAGAAGAATGCTGAAAATTAAATGGATAGACAAAGTAAGAAATGAACGAGTTTTGAAAATGGTGGATGAGAAAAGAAGTTTACAGAAAGAAGAGACAGGCTGGTAGGTCATATTTTGAGACATGCTGGATTGGTTAATTTGCTGGTGGAGGGAACAGTCGAAGGTAAGAATTGTAGAGGAAGACAGAGATTAGAATATATGAAGCAGATAATTGAGGTTGTGGGTTGTAAAGGGGTATGTAGAAATGAAGAGGTTAGCACAGGATTGGAAGGAATGGAGGATTGCATCAATCCAGTCTATAGACTAATGACAGCAAAAAAAAAAAAAAAAAAAAAAAAAAAAAAGAGAGAGAATATCATCAGTGTAAACGAATTTGTGAAAGACAGTGACTGGACAAGGGGAGATATAAGCTGATTACAGACGACAGATATAACGAGAGTTGAGGGCGAGAAAAAAAATCGAAGCAATAGAAGAAAAGTTAAAGAAGAAAAGGTTGCAACGACTGGGGCTTGTCATGAGAATGGAGGAGAGTGGAAGGCCGAAATTGGTGCTCTTGAACTTTTGGAGGAGAAGGAGACCTATTGGTTAAACAACAAACAAAATGAATGAATCACGTGAAGAACGATATAGAGTCGAAGGGAATTGATTGGATACCAATGGTGCAGAAAGAAATTTGGAGTGTTCGTCAGATATGGAAGCGGAAGTTCCAGACGACCCACAAAAACGAAAACGGGAATGATGGTGATAATAACGACGTTCACTAATTGACTTATTTCAATAACTCTAGTTGTTAGTAGCACATTTATTTTTTCTTTTGTACGTATTTTAATTTTTTAGTGCCGTGGCAGGAGCAGTATTTATCACAGGTCTATTTTTTAACAATGAAGTTGTTGTTGTTGTTGCTTTAGGGCGCTTCAAAACAAGGAAATGCCTGACATTTAATGCTATGCTTTTATTCGTTGAATACCAAATAACCCATGGAGATGGTACATTTTATGCTTAAGGAGATCTGTTGTAGTATAAACTCGTAACCTTTCTCCAAAGCAGAGCCTGTGCGTTTAATGGGCCAAGCTAACAGTACGGTGCGTTTCATACTATTTTAATGGACAAAATCTTTGATATTTCCAACATGAAGAAGCCAAAGCATTTTTGCGCGGTTAGTGTTTACATACCCAACTTCATGGGTGGGTCCTCAAAAACTACGCCATACTGTAGGTATGTTTTCAAATGGAGGCGAAACATTCACTTCATTTCTAAATTGTTAGGCTACTACGGCTATCATCATGTATTATCCCTTCAAACCACAAATTCAGAGTACTAATATTGAACCGATTCAGTTCAACGTGGAACTTATTAGTGTATATGTGTTTGTACGATACATTTCCGCATATTTGCTAATTTAGTTGGTTGCACTCGAGTCAAAATTCTCGTGTTATTTTGTATTCTTTGAATTGGCTAAAATAGCTGTAATTTGTGGCATAAAATGAATACCTTACTCTTACTGAATAAGGCTAGAAGTGGGTATATACAAGTTATCAAACTATAAGTGAAACTTTCTGAAAGCCGCGAATATTTCAGAGATGGGACAAAAATCTGGTATTACAGATCGTGTACCAAACACCTAGGTTATATACCAAAGCATCCTGCAGTGCGTGTGGAGTAAGGGGAAACGCCATTATTGATGGTAACTGGTACTGCGAGTAAGGAAAGGGGAAGAATTAGGCCATGGCCTTTTGAATCAATCGTCCCTGCATTCACCTGGAGTGATTTAGTGAAACCATGGAAAACCCAAATCTGTATAGCCGGACGGAGATTCTAACCTGCATCCTCACGAATGACATGCCCGAATTCAAATATAGTAACTAACATGTATTATAATTTATTTGTGTTTAATACTGTAAATTCATTATAATTGTGAGATATTAAGTACCTACCTAATACCTATCAAAAGTTGGTAACATTATTGGTTTGTGATGAATTATATGTAGTTCTCATGTGGGGTCAAAGAGAATATACGTAATTTAATATAAGGCTTATGACAGATTACTTTTCAATCTTTGTCGATGTTGTACCGTGGTGAGTAATGAGAACGGCTCGTGTGGCCGTAAAGACTTGATGACAGTTTTGCTGGCAGCGCATTCTTTCGCTATCGCAACCCAGTAATCATGCTGATTATAGAGGACCTGCAGTTAAAAGTGGAATTCATAACACGAAATATTTCTGGAGTATCTCACATTATACGGCAATCTATACCAGAGTTGAAGGTCGGGTTAAGGGCTTTTAAAAATCGCCGCCGAAATAGGGATTCGAGCCTATGACCTTTAGACCATCCATTCAGACATTTTTACCAATGAGCGATTGCTAGAGTTTTAACAAATTTTTCTATAACAACCCTGCTAAATCGGATTGAAGCGGAGGAGGAACCCTGTGAAGTTAAGTTTTTATCGATTTTGACAACGAAAAGTGTCTGGTGACACAATTTATTTTTCAATGCTAAGTCTACAGCCTCGAGTTCAAGAAACTTGTTGAAATCGTGCAAATTTTAAAAACGCATAGAAAGGTGTGAGGCAACAATGTATTTTTTTATTTTTTTACTGGACATCTAGTTCCTTTACATCGGCGTTGAGGTGTTTAGAACCGAAAAAAAGCGTCAAAAAGAATTTGGTTCCACAGAATTTCGGATATGCTTTAAACTGCAAGTGCGAGGAAATTTTAGGGAAAGAGCTGTTTGGTGAGATATATATGTACACAAATTTGATCACCAGCGTCTGCCTAAAAGTTACGAAATACTTTAGAAGTCTCGCGTTCTTTAGCTTTATTCCTCGTGTTGAAAAGTCCGAAGAATACTGCTTTCAGGTCTCAATGAAACAGTTAAATCTTATGTTAACCGAAGCTACTGGTTAAGTAAATTCATGTAGGTTTACACATGCCACACATTTATCCCTTGTCATGATTGGACCTGCAGCTTAACGTGGAAATCAGACTCACTGTCCATCATAGTATATTTCACACGGGTAAAGCAACGTGTGTAAAAAATGTACCCACATTCAGTTAATCATCAATATCTGCAAAAGAAAACCTCTACAATTCCACGCAAAATTTACATATAGTGGTGGACAGATACCATAAAGCCAGAATTTTTCGCTTTGATGGTATGACTGAGCAGTTATTTCGAGTGTATGGTGGAACAACTGCGCTGATTGTTCGGCTCATGATGACGACTGAGTTTCTACTCCTGTGGCTTTTGCATCCGTCGAGGGGATTTATTCTACTGGCGGGAGCTTGAGTCTTATGATTTGGATGCCGGCGAAACGTATAAACGTGGATGGAGTTATCCATGTTAAATGTGTTTATGTGTTGTGAAATCAGTAGCTCATAATGCGAATACAGTATTGGAGACCGTCTATGTGCAGGCTTAGATCCGATGACCTATTGATCCTACGTCACTTCGGGTTGCTGCTTTTTGGCGATATGATAAGGTATCCCATGACGTTTAGCTCTTCGGTGCACACTACTAGATATTACACAAATGTTACTAAAGTTTTATTGTCAGGATTGCTGGTCAATCGAAGTTATAACTGGTATGGCATACAACGTGCGCAAGTTAATTTAATTTAATTGCAATGGAGCACACGCTCCGGTGGCAATTTCCCTACACACCCAACTTCCCCCTATCCTCCACCCACCTACATTTGACCTCTACAAATTTTAACTTTAAATTCTTTTAACGTTTTCGGTAGGTAAGTTATTCGTTATTTCTCTTAGTTTATGCCAATAATGTTTTGTAAGTGACTTTGTAAATGTAGGCGCCCTCCCCTCTTCTTGCAGTTCAGCTACACTCATAAGTCACCAGCCTTTTGTCTATTTGCGGGCTGCATTCAAAGATTCAGAAAAGTAAAATTCATGAAGATCGATATTCAAGTGATTGACATTAAATTCTATCGGAAAATGCGTACTTAAAAATCAGCCAGCAATGCTTGTGTCAAAATGTGTCCCAACATCCTCTCTCTTCTCCCTGAAAATCTGGTTACAAACTTCGTTCGCCCCCACATTGACGGATATCGCATATACAATGATATAATTTCATATCGTTCTGCTATCATGAAAAGACATGACTACTCTATTAAGACGTGGTAATTTTTTTCAGAATTTTAATACTTTCCGCTAAATAACGAAACTTGGTAGAATTCTACAGAGTCAACACATAATAAATGTCACCATCACGATAGAACAGTCAGAGGAAGTACATAGGATGAAACCTACATCTCTGTGCATGTTAGTATGTAACATTCCTCCACGAAACACGTAACTTGTATGAATTAACTGTTTGTGCTCGACACATTTTCATAACAATAACCCTATAAAGCCTTCACATGCATAACGTCACCATCATGATAGGCCAGACAGACGAAGTGCACAGGGAGACAACTACACATGGAGCTCAGTGTTATTGACTAAATGTGGCGACAGAACATATACGAACTCTGAAACTAACATTAACAAAGCGACACGGAAGGCAGTTTGCGTTTCAAGAGTATGGATGTCACACACACACACAGTGGCCTAGCTTAACAAGGGCTCCAGTGCAAAAAAATATTTTGGGCCCTCATGCCACATGGGAGACTTTTTTTTACCAAATCTTTTGAGGTATGCTGGCTGGGGCTCCCTGAGCTTTACGGGGTCACCTGAGCTGAGCGTGGGCCCCCAGAGCTTGAGGGTCCCGGTGCCCTCCGATAGCTACGCCCATGCACACACACCAGATACTTGCAGTCACGGATAGAAGCAGAAATATACAGACAATATTCGAATAAACAGAATCGTGTATTAAGCATGTACAGGGAGAAAAAGAGATGTAATGTTTGTGGGGAATATGCACAGTTTCAGCAAACGGCATGAAAATACTATAAAAGCTATATTTTCAACATGCTACTAGTTTAATAGCAGTGACATCACTACAGGTTGTTAACCTAAACTGGGATTTAATCCGGTAGTTTTACAGAAAAAAGTTGCAACCTAATGCAATGTAAATAAAATCAATTTTCCAGATTGTTTTTTCCTTTTTATATCACTTATCCTAATTAAATAATAAGACAGCATATTTATTTTTCGTTATTTTATTTTGCGATTAGAAACACATTTTCAACAGCGCACATACAGGGACCGGCAGAGAGGTGTTACGTTTTACAATACACTGTTACGCAGATGTTTTTGAACAAATTTCAATTTTTATTGTCTCCACAGTTTACATATTTGATGCCAAGTAAGACATAATTGCAAAACAATAACAGATTGCAATTCACGTGTGAAAAATGTCATCCAAGTGGTGACCAGTTGTAAGCTATCTGTAAAATTTTGTAGAACCACGAGTTAGATTGGATAGAATATTGGTACATTTCATTTTCAAAGTTAGTTTTTATGTTTATTCAAGTTAGAAAGCAGATTTACAGTTTTCAAGATAATATTTTCAATTTCATCAGTTTTCGGCTTTCACATGGAGTGGGAAAGTTCATAATTAAAATATTTATTTTCGGCTAAACGATTAAAGTTAGTATATTTTTTATAATAACTAAAGTTAACGTTTATTTAAAGATCTAGCTATTGGTAAAATTTCAGAAAGATAGAATTATTTTTATTGTCAAGGTCAAATTAGCTAATGTAAGGACTTCAGATGTGTGATTTCATATCTGATCAATCCGCCAGTAGCCATCCCTGTGAATGAGGAAAAGATTTCGTTCCCACGGTTCGCGTGAGAAAGCAGTCGCTAGGAATCTTCGAGAAGCGTTATGTAATATAGATGCGTGCGTCCAGTTGTTCGGAGTTCGTCGCCAGCCGCGAGAGAGGAAACATCGCCAGCGAGAGGACCAACCAGCTCCGAGAAGCCAGCTCGCCGCCGAGGCCAGCCGATCCAGCCGAGCCGAGAGCCGCTCGGGCCGAGTCGCCGTAGTTCGTGCCGCGCCGCCAGGGTATAAAGGCGGGCGGCGCCGAGCAGCGGAGCGCAGTCGCGCTCGGAGAGTCGCAGCGCGAGGTTCGCCTGCCGCGCTCTCCAACCTTCGGTTGAGGCTCAGAGCTTCACCGAGGTACCGACTACCTGACTTGGACCAGACGATCTTCGCCCGTTGCACTGCGTGGACTATTCAAAAAAGCAAAGTCGTCAGACCCGCGCAGTGCAACCTTGGTTAGAGGGGCATCCTCCCCTGTCCTCCGAGGAGTAGGTAGTACACCGTGCCAGGCACTGCACTTGTGCAGTAACCGGCGCGAGTGTGATTAGGGCCGCTTCTGGGTGAGGGCAACCTTACGGTGACAACAAATCACCCTAAAGCGGCACCCCCTTAGCTGACAGACTATGACTGACCACGTTCCCGACACCCTCTCCCTTCAGGAATACCCCCCCCTCCTTCCCGCACCCGTTGTTAGTGAGCTGGAGGGGCTGATGAGCGCGATGGACGAGATGAACTCTCTACCACCTGCGGCTCCGCAGCCAACCCAGCCCACGACCAGCGGAACCCCCCCACCTGAGGCCACACCAGCAACCCAACCTGCCACTGAGGAAAACCCCGACGACCGTGGTACCAAGCGGGTCCGCTCTCCACTCCAGGCTGGCAAGGTGAAGCAGCCTAAAGCGGACCCCCGAGGCAGCCACGGTGCCTGTAGTGTTCCGGTGTCGCGTCTTTCTTCCCGCAAGGGAAGGAAGGCCGCCGCTAGAAATCCTCCCCCCCTCCACCGCCACTCCCCGCCGCCTGGACGATACGACAGTCGCCAGCACAAGCCACGGCTTCGTCACTGGTGACTATGTACGTGCCAGGCGCACCTGTAGGACCCCTCCCTCCTTGTCTGCCGAGCAGCTGGTACTCGACAACAGGTACGCCTGCCTGTCGACGGAGGCCGAGGCCGAGTCGCACTTGTGTGACCGGCCACAAGCCTCTGACCCGATGGAGCAGCGGCCTGTTCCCGAGCCAGCTCCCAGAGCCAGGAAATCCCCTCCCCCCTCCCCTCAGCCCTCACCGGCTCCGGAGAGGATGGACGCCGACCTGCCGTCGGCCCCGTCAGCTCCGAAGACCGGGAGAGCCAACCTCCCACCCATCGTTGTTGAGTATAGCGAGAGCTATATGAAACTTCACGAGTGGGTGAAGTCGGTTGTGAACGATCCGTTCCAGGCCAAGACGGCCGGGGGTGACCGGATTAAGTTTACATTCACCACGGTGGACGATTTCACCCGCGTGAGGACGATGTTGGAGGAACATCGAACCCCCTACTACACGTTTCCCACCGGAACGGTGAAAACCGTGAAGGTGGTGATTCGTGGACTCCCGAGGTCCTTCCCAGTGAAGGACCTCAAAGAGGAACTAATAGCCATGGGCTACGACGTTAAGTCTGTAGCCCAGCTAAAACGTCCCGGCTCCGGCGCGGAGATGCCTCTGTTTCTTGTGGTTGTCCCTGACACACCACAGAACAGAGAGCTCTTCCGTGTCGAGAGCATCCTCCATCTCAGGGTAAAAGCTGAGACCCTCCGATCGTCCCCTGGACCGCAGCAGTGTTTTAACTGCCAGGCCTATGGCCATGTTGCACGCCACTGCAACATGAGCCCGGTCTGTGTGAAGTGTGCAGGTGCACACGATTCAAAATCCTGCTCGGCCCAGAAGGACAGATCCACTGCTAAGTGCAGTAACTGCGGTGGCGCCCATGTAGCGAGCTACAAGGGCTGCCCATCGTTCAAGCGGGCCCGTGACCGTATGCGTGGCGTCCAGTCCCCAGCGGACAAAGGACACCAGCAGAAAGTCCGGCCCCAGACCGGGACTGATGCTCGAGAGCCTCCTGCTGCGGGGTCTGCTCCTGCCCAGGAGAAGACCCCGCAGCAGGAAAAGCCCCCGCAGCAGAAGCCCCCAAAGCCCACCCAGCAGAAGCCCTCCAAACCCGCCCAGCAGAAACCCCGCCAGCAGAGGAATCCTCCCAAAAAAGGAGGAAACCCTGCTCAGAAGAAACAGCCCAAGCAGCAGACGAGGAGAACATTCCCAAACGCGGCTAATCGTCGCATTGAGAATGTGACCTTCGCCCAAGCTGCAACGGGCAGCCAGGCCCCCGCAGACACCTCTGTCCCTATGGAGGTGGCTGCCGAGCAGAATCCCCAAACTCCCCCCCCATCAAGTACCGCATCGTCACCGGTCGACACCATTGAATCGCTCCGCGCAATGGTGGACTCGTTGATGATGACGGTACAAGCCCTACTCCTGAAGGTGGACCTGCTTGTCCAAACTTCAGCGAGGACGGCCCAGGCCACCACCACCACATGCTCTTGCCAGACCCACAATGGATAGAAGGCCTAATGTTAGAAGCCTGAAATTCTGCGTGTGGAATGCAAACAGCATTGTTGGACAGATGTTGGAGTTCAGGCACTTCCTGCAAGAGCAGGAGATTGATGTGTGTCTAGTTAGCGAGACGCACCTCAAGCCAGGACTCCGAGCATCAGTGGCAAACTACTCCTGCTATCGTCGCGACCGCCTAACCGCAGGGGGAGGCGTAGCGATATATATCAGGAGTGGAATCCCCCACTGCCAAGCTAGGGTTCCTGATCTGCAGACTGTCGAGGCTGTTGGGGTGGAGGTCTCCACCGCTGCGGGGAAACTCACAGTGGTGGCAGTTTACCGACCCCCATGCAGGCTTGCGGCTGCGGACATCAGGACCACCCTGGAAGCGGACTTCACTGCACTTGCCTCTATTAGGGGCAAGGTTCTGTTCGGAGGCGACTTCAACGCGAAGCACCCCGATTGGAACAGCAGGGTCCGAAATGTGGCAGGCATCACGCTACGGAGGCTCGCCAACACACTTGACATGCATGTCTGGGGTCCGGATGAGCCGACACACTACCCATTGGGTAGAGGTAGAGCGCACCCGGACGTCCTAGACATTGTAGTCACCAGGGCACTGACAGGCCTTGTCACTGGTCAGGCCATTAACCAGCTGTCCTCCGACCACTGTCCCGTGACATTGGAGGTGGACGCAGGTGAATGGTATGACTCGCGCCCAGCATCCCACGACCTCCGTAAGACCAACTGGAGAAGCTTCAAGCAGTCGCTGTCCTCCTCACTGGCTGACCAGCGAGTAGAGGACTTGAACGCGGCAATCAGGGCCTTTGAGGAAATGGTGGAGGAGGCCATATCGGTCTCCACCCCGCTTCACTCTAGGAGATCCCCCAACACTCAACTTGCCGCCCCACCTTCTTGCTGCCATCAGGCATAAGAACAGGGTTGCAAGGGAGTGGAAGCTGACCCACAGCCCCGACACCAGAAGACTCCTAAACCGCCTTCAGAAGCAACTGAAAGCGGATCTGACCCACTACAGGAACCGACTATGGGACGCCCGAGTTTCGGCGCTCACCCCAGACGACGGGACCTTGTGGGCCCAGACCCGCAGCTTCACAAGGCGGAAGCGGAGAATCCCCCCCCTGGAAGGTACCAACGGTCCCATCCATCGACCTGAAGGCAAAGCGAAATGCCTTGGCCGATGGATTCGAGCGCAACTTCCGTCCCTCCGAAACGCATGCAGACTGACCAGGTTCTGAGAGAGACCGAAGACCGTCTGCGCGTTTTCCTCCAAGCTGACGACGGAGACGAGGAGATAGACCCCATCTCCCCTGAGGAAGTGGCCAGCTGTCTTGCAAGGCTCCGGCCAAACAAGGCTCCTGGCCACGACGGGATCGGGAACAGATGCCTGAGGAATCTGCCACCTGAAGCCCACGGGTTTCTGGCAGACATCTTCAACCGCATCTTGCGGACAGGGGTCTTCCCGCAACGGTGGAAGCATGCTGAAATAGTAGCTATCCACAAGAGCGGGAAGAACCCCTGTCTCCCCCAGAGTTACAGGCCCATCAGTCTCCTACCGTCGATCAGTAAAGTCTTTGAGAGGCTGCTACTGAAGAGGATGCAATCCTTCATCTCAGATAGCAGTCTCCTCCCCAACCACCAGTTCGGTTTCCGCAATGGGCACTCGACCACCCAACAGGTGCTCCGCATTGTGGAAACAGCAACCCATGCCTTCGCCCACAAAGAGTACTGCGCTATGGTGTCCTTGGACGTAGCGCGTGCCTTTGACTCGGTCTGGCATTCTGGGTTGTTACTGAAGCTTTACCAGCAGGGCTTCTCGGGGCCACTGGTAAAGCTTATCCGGTCCTACCTGCTTGGCCGCACCTTCCACGTGAAGGTGGACGGAGCCAAGTCAGGTACCAGAAACATCCTTGCAGGTGTCCCCCAGGGGTCAGTCCTAGGCCCCGTCCTGTACACTCTGTACACGGCCGACGTTCCGACGGCGGATCGTGTACAGACAGCTACATACGCGGATGACACGGCCTACATCACTCGTAGCAGGAGTAAGGCCGTCGCCACCGCCCGACTGCAAGGAGTCCTCCAGAAGACGGAGGCCTGGGCTAGGAGGTGGCGCATTGACGTCAATCCTACCAAAACCCAGGCCATCGTTTTCACGAGGAAGTACGGCCCACGCAACCGCGGCCAACCGGCCCGGTTGCTGAGGCTGAACGGATCCGACATTCCCTGGAGTACCTCTCTGAGATACCTCGGGGTAATGCTGGACTCCAAGCTCACCTGGCGTGCGCACATCAACGATGTGCGTCGAAGGACCAGCGCCAGGCTGAACGAGCTTTACCCCCTCCTGAACAGGAACAGTGCACTGTCACCGTCCCTGGGAGTGCGCATATATCTCACCCTGGTCAGGCCACTCCTCGAGTACGCCTGCCCAGTGTGGGGATATGCCGCTCACACCCACCTGCAACGACTGCAGGTAGTCCAGAACAGGGCACTTAAACGTGCCCTCCACCTCCCCCACCGTTTCCCGACAGCGGCCCTTCATGAAGCCACCGGCATCATGCCCCTAAGGGACCGCTTCCGAGTGCTGGCCACTGCCTTCTACAAGAAGGCGGAAACCAGCACTAATCCGTTGGTCAGCGTGCTTGGCCGGTACGAAATTCGTCCCGGCCGACACAGAAGACCACTGGACCTGACAGTTTAGACACAAGACGCCCCAACAAACTATGACAACAATGACTAGCCAACTGTGACGACAAACCGAACGCAATATTTTTACCCCATCACTAATCCCCGCGGAGGAAATGTCGAAAGACAACAACCTCCAGCATACTCTGTTCTTTTTCTGTTGCAGGATGAACGTGAATGGCTACTCTGGCTGTCCAGTTGTTCGGGCTCAGTCTGCCAGGATCCGCGAACGCGATAACATGTAGCTCAGTAGGTCGGAAAGCTTTATACCTAGCACGTCAGTGAAAGTTTAGTCAAGTTGAACATAATGTCGCGTTAAAGTAATTTTCCGCAATGTGGAACAATGGGAGCGTGTGATTCGGTTTCATTTAATTTCTGCAACTAAAAGTTTGAACGGTGAACTATTGGGCTGCGGCCTAGGCTCCGATCGGAGTTTACAAACTCTATCTTGTGGAACATTTGTCTGATCTGCATTTCATTTTACGACTGTTGCTTCAACTTCACGGACTATGATCTATTATCAATCATCATAACTGTCGACCGAAGCACTTTTAAAGTCAGTGCTGTATTTTCGTTTATATCTTGCGGTTTTAGTAATAGCTGTCTCGGCAAAAGCATTTCTTGACATTTCAATATTCTGTTATGGCAGTTATATTTATTTCGTCTAGGGTCTACAATAACTTTTATGCTGCAAGCAATTCTTGTGTGTTAAATGGTTGACTTTGAACTTTTGTAAAACATTTACTTTTCTATGTTATATTATGTGCCGTTGTGATGTGTTTGTATTTTGAAATTGCTATATGCAACCATCAGCTTTTACGTAAACAGTCGAATATCGATAGCAGGGTTACCATCTTAAATTCTGGCACTTTGTATATTGTGTTCTTACTATTGCGACTTTAAGTATTAATTTTCGCCATCATGGGATCTGTCAACAGTTATCCAGCTACTAATATTCCTCTGGATGAGAAACTAGTTTTTCAATGGCAACCTTTCGAATCAGACGGCGTTAAAGATATAATACAATCTCTTTACGAAAACACATGGCACTATTAACAGCTACCCATATTCATTATTTCGCTTACGGCGCAATCCGAAACTTCACTAATAGTGTCGTTCTTCGCTGCACTTTAGCAAAGATTTCTGTCGAACGTCATTTTGACGTACTGTCACATCATCTGTACTATGCGGAAAAGTTTGCAAACAACGGCCGCGACGTTAACTCTACTCACATTTCTTCCGCCAATCAGCTAGAAGAACTTCTTGTTCCCTTTCAACAGGAACATGATAATTCTAACAATCTGAATGAAAATACCACAAGTAATTATTTCGATGACCTAGTTCAAACCAAACAAAAGTTTGAAACACAATTTAGTACTTTCTTGGATAATGTAACCCCTATTGCTAAAGTTGATGTACTACAAACCATTAATGAAATGTTACTGCCTATTTATCAAGAGGTTAATC
Source organism: Vandiemenella viatica (assembly GCA_031002005.1). Taxonomy (NCBI): domain Eukaryota; kingdom Metazoa; phylum Arthropoda; class Insecta; order Orthoptera; family Morabidae; genus Vandiemenella; species Vandiemenella viatica. Next base: position 18,904,627 of record JARYHS010008075.1, on the reverse strand, counting down.
AGCTGTATAATTAAACTGTCTCTTACATCCAAGGTCTACAAGACAGGGCTGTAGCTAAGGGGGGGGGGGGGGCATTGTGGGGCAATGCCCTACCTTAAAAGATACCATCAACTAAGCTAATACGCTATTTACCTAAACTGTTTGTTCATAGTATGAAATGATGGGAAAAATTAATTTACTACTAACATGTAAACAATTCCGAATTAACTACAGTTCGTCACTATCATATATACCAATTCTTTATTCTGCTCACAGATGCCATTTGAAGTATATATTGTCTATAATGTTCGTTAGGTAGGTACAATATTTCAGGCAGTTAGTGACAATTTTTTATTTATTATTTATTGCTGTGAACTGAAGAACAATTGATTTTGCGATGGGTATACGGGATTTATTTAGTAAAAAAAGAAGAGGAAATTGACCAAGAAGGACCTCTTTCCTCAAAACAGTTGGAAGCACAAAATGAAATTACCACTCCTAGTCCTATGGAAACAGGTTTGGTGAAACATGTTGGTAATGTTAGCTGTAGTATTCTCTCTGATATTGCACAAATCGGAGAACGGATAAAGCAAGTTAATTTAGATGTACATCTAAAAGAAAATAACAGAACCTTTGTAGTGGTTGTAGGATTCAGTCGAGAAAGATGCTGCTTTTTGCTACTCTTGCCAGCAATTATTATGGAAGCAAACAGACTTTATACACTTAGGCAGGATTCAGAAACTTGAAAAATTTCACTTATTAAAAATCCATATCTCATACACAAGCCATGGTGATGTGGCAGGACAAATTCATATAATATCTGCAACTAGCAGTGATGAAACGTTAATACGTCGAAACGGATTTTAAAAAAAAGGTCTTATATGAAGTCTATTATTGAAGTAATTGACTTTCTAGTTGTTAATGAATTAGCTTTGCGTGGAAATTATATTGTGGAGGAAGAAAATAACAAGTATTATTTCATAATTTGTTTGAATACACATGCATGAAACATACGAATTTGAAGGAGGCTATCAGTCATATAAAACAAACTGCAACATATCATTCACCGGAAATTCAAAATCAAATAATTCAAGCAACGGTTCAAGCAGCGCGAAGTTCGATTGTTAAAGATATTGAGGAATCTGACGTGAACTGGTTTACTCTAATGGAAGATGGGACGAGAGACAAAAATAACCGAAAATATATTGTAATAGCAATTTGTCAATGACTCGTTGCTGGCAGTTACAAATATTGAAAACCTTGATGCAGCCACTTTCACCGAATTAACGTTAAATACGCTTACGGAAAATAACTTTGACCTCTCTGGTATGCTATGACGGCGCAAGTGTAATGTTTTGGAAAGTTTCAGAAGTTGCAACCAGAACAGAAAATAAATTTGGCCAAAAAATTCCTCACGCCCACTGCTGCAACCATCTCTTGCATTTTATAGACACCAGGACAATCTCGGAAAAGACTTTCATTCGTCATTTTTTAATTTTTTTTATCATTGCACCATGTTACACGAATTCTTTCACCATGGCAAAACAGCTGCCTCATATGGTGGAAAAAGGATTGGCTGGCTCCTCGAACAGCATTGGTCAGGACACTTGGCAGTTACAAAACTTGTAAACAATAATTATTCATCAATTTTGACGACATAAGATAAAATTAAAAAAGACAGATTGAATGATGATGATATCGCTTAAAAGTCATACTCAACTTGGAATTCCGAATGACCATGGTTGTGGGTAAAAAAAATCTTATTCATGCTTCAGCCTGCAGACGCAACTTTACGAGCCCAAAGCGCAGGATTGAAAGACGCCACAACAATCGTAAAGTGCGTCCAAAATGAAAAAGCTGACTAAGATCAGATGAAATACATCAAATTTTGGAAGGAGCTAATTCTATGACAAGTCGCAATTCTGAAAATAGAACCCAGATCCAGAACAGGCTCAAGAGGAAAATCAAATCGGAATGGATCATTACTTGATGATGGCCCTTCCTACAAAATATAGAAGACCAGGATGCTCAGCCATTTAAATTTGATTATTTTGAACATTGGACATACTAATTGCTGAGTTACCAAGAAGGGGACAGGTTGCGTGAGTACATCCGCAATTATAGATCCAACAACATCGATAAATCCGCCATTGCACGCCATGCAGCCGAAACTAATCATGCCATAAACTTCGAAAACACCATCCTTATAGTGCGCGAAGATAAATGGTGACCTAAGGAGGGTCAGGGAGGCGCTGGAAATTGCCAAACGCCCAAAAAACATAAACGAAGACAACGGGCTTAAATTACCTGACGCCTGGCTCTCGCTAGTGTAGACAGAGTAGGTCACGTGTCACCTCCCACCAGACCGCGCCGCGCCCCACCAGGCCAACGAAATACATGACGGTCACATATTCTCATTGGCAGGGTAGCCTGAACGCTCTAGACGGGTCACGGATCGACTATATAACAACACTACACACTGACTGAAGAGGAGAAACACAGTTCAACCTGAATTCCTTCGCTTTCTTCAAGAATCCGCCAACCGGATTACGCTTACTACTGGATTACACTTCTAGGTTTATCTCTTTGATACTTCACCTGATAATTTTTGGATATCACTTGATTGCCCCTGGACTTCGACTATCAGCTTCTGGAACTCACCTACCTACCTTCGGACTATGGCTGCCTGCCTGCCTGCTCTGGGACTACGCCTGCCCTGCCTGCCATCCTACTACGACTACCTGACTGCTTTCCTCTGCGTGCTTCGGACTACGTCGGCCATCCGACTGCGCCTGCCCTACCTGCCACCAGTCTACACCAGCTTGCTGACTAACAACGCCTGCTCTCGTCACTGCTCACAAATGGACTTCCATCGATCTGCCTGCCTAATGGGCTACACTCAACATCAAAACAGTAACGGTAACGCTGTAAACATTTCCGGCACAAACCCTACCATCCTTCCACCCACTGTCACTACCAGCAGACACATCTTCAACTACAATTTCAACCACCATAACTCCTACCACGTCATCAATCATCAGCCCCACGACATCTGAAGGCATAAACCCTCAATTCCACAGATAGTGTAAAAACCTTCACGGGGTACTAGCTATCTGCAAAAAGACAGGAACAATGCCAAACCTTATGACCAGTCAAAATGCGGAACCTCGAGGTCTGCACAAACCTCCTCAACAAAAACTACATTTACCACATGTGAAGTCCTAGAAACCACACCAATACCTCCTACTGCTTCTCAGACAATTCACGTACGAGGGTGAGTCAAATGAAAACCTTAAATATTTTTTTAAATATTATTTATTGTGCAGAAGTGGTACGAAGCTGTATCACTTTTCAACATAATCTCCCCCACGCTCAATGCAAGTCCTCCAGCGCTTACAAAGTGCATAAATTCCTTTAGAAAAACATTCTTTTGGTAGTCCGCGCAACCACTCATGCACCGCGTGGCGTACCTCTTCATCAGAACGGAACTTCTTTCCTTCCCATTGCTTCTTTGAGTGGTCCAATATGAAATCACTTGGGGCAAGGTCTGGTGAGTATGGTGGATGTGGAAGACACTCAAAATGCAGGTCTGTGATTGTTGCAACTGTTGTACACGGCAGTGTGGGGCCTTGTATTGTCATGTTGCAAAATGATGACAGCAGTCCACGTCGCTATGATTTGATTGCATGCCGAAGATGATTTTTTAGGAGATCTGTGTATGATGCACTGGTGACAGTGGTCCCTCTAGTCCTGTAATGCTCCAAAATGACGCCTTTTTCGTCCCAAAAGAGAGTCAGCATAACCTTCCCTGCTGATGGTTCTGTTCGAAACTTCTTTGGTTTTGCTGATGAGGAATGGCGCCATTCCTTGGTCGCTCTCTTCGTTTCCCGTTGGTGGAAGTGAACACAGGTTTCGTCCCCAGTAAGGAAGCCATCACCTTCTCGTTCAAAGTGCTGAAGAAGTTATTCACAAGCATCAACACGTCGTTCTCTCATTTCAGGAGTCAGCTGTCGTGGCACCCATCTTGCAGACACTTTGTGAAACTGTAGCATATCATGCACAATGTGGTGTGCTGAACCATGACTAATCTTTAAACATGCTGCAATGTCATTCAGTGTCACTCGGCGGCTTTCCATCACTATGGCTTCAACTGCTGCAATGTTCTGTGGAGTCACAACTCGTTGTGCCTGACCTTTACGAGGAGCATCTTCCACTGAAGTCATTCCATTTGCAAACTTCCTACTCCATTCGTAGAATTGCTGCTGTGACAAACATGCATCATCGTACTGAATCTTCATTCTTCGATGAATTTCAATAGGTTTCACACATTCACCACTCAAAAACCGAATAACAGAACGCTGTTCTTCCCTGGTGCAAGTCTCAAGTGGGGCAGTCCATCTTTATACTGATACTGCGACGGTATTTGCGCATCTGCACTATGCTGCCACCTACAGGCCATTCTGCACGCTGCTTGTAGCATGCTTACCAAATTACAGGAAAACGGCGCGAAATTTCGATTTTTTGATTACAAATTTAAGGTTTTCATTTGACTCACCCTCGTATATATATTGGAAGGAATGTTCCCTGAATACACCAATAGGAAAACCTTAACCAAATTCATAAAGCGCCACATACCAAACATATTAATACAACAACTCATTCCCACAAAAAATGGAATCATTATCAAAAGCAACAATACAGACCTCTTTAAGCTAATTAAATACAAAATTGGCCTAACTTTTTTTGGCGACAATGCTACCTTCACCCCCCCCCCCTAAACAACCATCCCCACCTAAGAGTCCCCCAACACTCACAGCCGTCATCCGCGCGGTAGATCCATCTATCACCGAAGAAGAAGTAGTCACGGAGCTAAACTTAAACGAAGACCTCCATGTACCTCAGAATCAGAAATAACTTTGGGCCCACTTAGATGATCAGAGTCCTAACATAAGATCCATCAACAATAGACCAAGCAATGGGGCCGCGATCCTCCACCATAAACACAAGTGGAACCTTCAAAAATTCCCTCTCCCCAACCTACTAAATGTGCCCGCTGCTTACAATACAACGACCACCTCACGCAGAACTGTAAAAACCCTTCTATTTGTCCCCACTACAAAGAGAATCACTTCCTAAATACCTGCCCTAACCTGCAGAAAACACCAACCTGCAACACATGCAGTGAACACCACCCTACCTACTTCACCAAATGCAAATTCAAACCAGCCCCCATGAAACCTGAACTCACTCTACCCCTCCGACCCATTTATCCTCCCATACCACCCACCAATTCCATATGCCGATCACAAACCATAGAATCCTACGATTCATTATCATTACTTTGAAATATCTAAACTCCTTCTCGTGAGATCACACACTCGCACAAATATCTATCACAGTCCGAGCAGTTTTTGGAATTCACAAAAATGCCACCTATTCAAACAACAACGCCCACTTCCAATTCCTCGCGCTAGAAACCCTCGTATAAGCCCCACAACCTCACTCCGAAAAACCAAATATGCCTCTTTTTCATTACATTTTATTTAACAACATCCATTGACTCCTCACCATACATGATACTCAATGCCTCAAAACGAAATCTTCCTCCTACCACATCATCAAATTCGTATATACCCCTTATCAACTCACCATATCCGACAACCCTTTACAAGTAGCGCGCGGAGGCGTGGTCATTGGTTATAAAAATCATATCCCACCCCTCCTCAATCATCATCCATCTGAATATGTCATAGTCACATCATTCCTAAAATTCCTCACTGTCACCCTCCTCACCATATACATCCGACTCCGCGTTCCACTCCCAATCAATTTCATTTCCTACATCGATAATCACCACAAATCCTATATCATCATGGCAGACATCAATATCCATAGTCGTACCCAACAAGAACTCCATCAAACCCTAGCAACCATGAGAGATGACATCATTAACATCCCGTCACCCACGCGCCCTGAATCAAACACAATCCCTGATACAGTTATAGCCTCCCCAAATATCCTAACCCGCACCACCCATCATGTTCTCGATCCCATTGGCAGCGACCACCTCCCGATCATTCTCTCCATCGAATAAGACCCCACGCCCACCCAATCTTACACCCCACCGATGCAATACCAACTTGAATAACTACAGAAAATTCATCAATGACCAAATAGACGCAGACAAACCAAATAACACCGACGCTGACAGCCTACATAAAGCCACCAAATACCTTCAACACACCATCATAGACGCTATTGACGCTCACATCCCCCTGACAACTATCACCCCATCACAAACCATCACTACCAAGACGAACACACAAACTCCTTCATCTCTCATGTGACCTCTTCCGCACTTATCAACGCACCCACGATCCATCCTCCACCGTCAGCTCCAACGAACAGTCCGTAACTATATAACTGGCCACAAACGACGCACTTGGAAGGACACCTGCAACCAGCTAATTAAAAAGTATATACAGAACTCCTCACAATACTGGTCCACCTTCCGACGCATAACTGATCTCAAACCCGCCACCACCAACCCCCTCCTCCACAATAACCTTCCGGTACCCGATAACACCCAAAAACCAAATCTCTTTGCAGACCAACTCCAAACCATCCATACCACACCAAATGACCCCCCATTTGACTACGCTGACTCCGCCATAATTGAACAGTGTGCCGACCCCTCATTACTACCGCTCAAACCCGATTTCAACTACATCCAAACCGTCAGCCGCACTGACTTAACACCCCATCACTACTAACGATATCCTATCTGTCCTTCATATCAAGAAAAATACAGCTTCTTGCCCTGACTCCATCACATACAGACACATCAAAGAAGCACCCAGCTCCTTCCATCAACTCCTAGCCCACCTGTATACAAATACCCTATAGTTCAGCATCTACCCTCCTAAATGAAAAACCTAAAAAATACCGATGTTTCCCAAACCAAATAAGCCAAAATCAGATCCCAACTCATTCCAGCCCATCAGCCTCACCTCCGTCTTTAGCAAAATATTTGAAACCATATTATCAAAAATAATCCTCCAACACATATCTTATCACTCACTCCTATCCCAGGCCAGTGAGGCTTCCGCCCAAAACTATCCACCCAAGATCAACTCCTCAAACTAGTATACCTCCTGACCTCCCACATCAACACCCACTGGTCCGAAATTCTCTTCCTGTGAGACATGGAAAAAGCTTTCGACCGAGTATGGCACGTCGGACTCATTTTTAATAGCCTCCTTCCTCACACACCGTACCTCGTTTGTAGCCATAAGTAACTTCTTCTCCCGCATCTTCTTCCCTACCGGAGGTGTCCCCCCAAGGATAAGTACTCTCGCCAGTCCTATACATCTTATACATTTCTGACATACCTATACCTGCAGTACCTACATACATCCTCCAATACGCAGATGACACCGCCTATGTAGCCATGTATAAATCACTACAACAATCGCAAAAAACTATTCAGACAGAACTGGATAAATTTTGTACAATGGTGCAACCGCTGGAGATGAATCATAAATCCTAAAAAAATCCAAGCCATCATTTTCGGAAAGACAAGTAGACACCGCCTCGCCGACTTCAAAATTACCATCTACAATTATCCCATCCAGCAACAACCCACTGTTAAATACCTAGACATCACCCTCGACCAACATGTAACCTAGACACCCCACCTTAAAACGATCACTTCCAAAGCAAATATCCGACTCAACCTTCTTAAACTACTCCTGGGGACTCCACAGCAACGTTATCATCAACACCTACAAAGCCTTCCTCCGCCCCATCCTCACCTATGGTCACCTCTATTGGTTATCCACTCCCGATCGCTTCTACAATAGACCTTAAACTATAGAACGACAAGAACTCTGAATCACCTACCGTATCCGACTGCCATCACCCACCCACCTATTTTACACCTGAATAAAATTTCCCCACACTCTGATTCACTTAGAATCTCTCCGCATAAAATACGCAATAAACAGTCTCCATAACAACAGTCCTATAACTCTAAACCTAATCACCGAACCCTATCACCTCCCCACTTTCTACAAACAAGTACCACCCACACTCCACCTCCTTAACATCCTTATCCTAACCCAACACATAGACCAACCACCACCAATACCCGACCAAGAGAAGCGATCCAAGTTTATACCCCACCCTTTAACCGATTATCTCAAAACCATCATCTGTAAACCTGCTTGAAATGTTGTAAAAAAACTAAAAATAACAGCCTTTTGATTATGTAAAAAACTGAAAAAATTCTATTGTTATATGAAATTTTAACATTTATATTTATGTTTTCATCAATTGTAAAATATGTAGCAATTTGTGTGCTGCTACCCCGACTTCTCCCACCAGGGGAAGGAATGAAACGATAATAGCAGTTCTGCCCTCTAAGAAGACCACAGGATGGTCGAAACATCGGCTACACGAAACATGACGCAGCGTCATTCGGACAGCCAAGAATCAACTGAGTACTGGCATACGATTACACTGAATAAATGATTTTCTTTCTCTTATCTATCTATCACCCCTCCCGACTATTAAGTAATACCTCACTCACTCACAATCACAAAACGACAAAAATCAATTCACCAGATTAGATCAAGTAAAATTTGAACTTCTGCCCTACCTGTAACCATCGCTGCCCTACCTTAAATTCAACTCTAGCTACGGCCCAGCTACAAGAATATGAAACTGTGACCATTGAAAAAGTAAATGCCAATTTTCAATCCTTTTGTGAAAAAGTAATTCAAGCTAGGATTGCATACATAGAATCTCACTCACAGCTGATTGAGAAAACTGACATACAATCAATACAGCCTACTCCCATCCAAAAACAACAGCTGCAAACAACTACAACCAGCTTTATTTCAAATGAACAAGTGCTACCCCATATTTTAAATAAAGAAGAGAATAACTTAGTAACTACTTCACAAGAAACAGAGATTATTGTAAATAAAGTTGTTGATTCACCTGTTAACAAGTAACACCACTATTGAGAATAACACTGAAGATAGTATTTCCACAGCTGACCCAGAAACAGAGGACTTGGCTGAAACTTAATGAAGTTACTAATGTACATATTCCTGCCCATACTTTGGTTAGAAGCAAGTCTATGCCATGTTTGCTATAGCTCTGGCCAGATTAATTGGCGGGTGGCGTCAAATGCGCCGTTGCCAAGCCGTGCGCGTAACAGTTGTTTTCACCTCTTTACTTGTAGTAATGGTTTGTAACGTGTTTTAAGTAATTTATGATCACTATTCTGTCAGAAAATATTGATGCATGTCATTTCGTTAAGAAAGTAATGCATTGCAGATGCGTTTAATATAATTGGAGGTTTCAAAGACCTGTTATTTATTATTCTATTATCTGCGCAGAAAAATAAAATTCTCGACAGACTAAGGAAACTTATGGAAATACCCTTCTTTTATTTGTGGCTAAAGGTCCACGTGTTACATTTTATTTTCAGTTTGTATATTTATAACTAAAATCAAAATTTTATTTTGTCATCCTCTGCACTGAAAAACTTGCTTAATTAACAACAAAATTATCTGTTTATATATTACCACTCATCACTATCGTAAAATTCGTGTACTGTCCTCCTGACAAAGGACTGTCAAAGTCGCTAAGCTTTGTTAGAGTGCTGTATTGTTTCATATTTTTCTTTCGAGAAACAAACGTAGGTTATTTTCCCTCACGACACACGCGCTGGACAGTTCTCAAACCGACAACCACAAGCTGCAGCGCAAATAGCCTGTCCATTCCCTAATTTTTTTCGCAATATGGTTGTTTTTTGCGGTAACAAATCACTGCAGTTTTTTATTTCGTCAATATCAAGTACGTCCATTGTAGTATATTGAGAGATTTTAGTTATAATATGTTCTAACTTTCGTTCGGGATAATTTTTCTCAAGCTGCAGCTGTGTAATGTAATTCCACCCAACGAGGCAGAGCTCAAGGTTGAGCAAAGTCACTTCCCGTGGGAATCAGTCCCCCTACCAAGGTAACCGAGAAAGCCCTTAGCCAGGGATTTTAGACGAATAGGATTAAGTCACATGACTTCTCCCCACCACGTTTCTACTCTGGAGAGCGCAGTCTAGAACGGCCTCCGGGGCAGTCGTTTCGCCGATTCAAAGGATGGACCACGTCGCCATACGGCATGCAGATTTTACTAGGTAATGGCTGATGCAATTTATACCCTCTGGCTGGCTGAGAAAGAATATCCCGAGTGACAGGATTTTATTAGTAGCAAATGCCTTTTATGAGAGCTAGTTTATGCCGTGTTTTTCATTTATTTCAAGTGTATGTCTATGTGCCCATTTTTACTGAAGTATTAAAGTCACTCAATTCTTTCAACTACATGTTTTCATTTGTATCGCTGATTCCTGCTCATTACTAGCTATAAGTGTGGGCAGAACGTAGTCACTCTGATCTTATGGCCACATATCTTCGAAAGCTAATCGAGGAGTGGTTGATCAGAGGCGAATCCAAACTTTGGCCGTGGTGACTAGCCGCTCAGTTACTACAGCCGCATAAAATGGTGTCAGATTCTGGGGTAGATTACGTAAAATCAGTGATCGATGATAGCAGAAATATTGGGAAAGTATTTTCCTATTAGTACGGCAAAGGGATAAATATTCTCTTTCGCTGTAAAAACCATTTCTTATGTGTAGCAGCCGCAGAGGGTAAATGCAAAGCCAGAAACAGTACGAAGAAGTCAGTATAGCAAAGTAATTTTCGACGCTACAAGGAGCGCGAGTTGGAACCGAAACCGGATACTGCAAGCAGATAAGAAGAGAGCTTCGAGGAGTTCGCAATCCGCCGGAGAGAGGGCAGCACGGACCGAGTCCCAGCAGCCAGCGCGAGAGCAGTGGAGGGGGTGACATCGCCAGCAGCCAATAGGACGACGACG
>JARYHS010008075.1:18870864-18892707 GCA_031002005.1 Vandiemenella viatica | reverse complement strand
GTCGTCAAGGATACTGCAAAGTAGCGTTGCGTAAGACACCCGCCGTACGACGAATAAATCCGCCCGATATTTCCGTCCGATATTCCCGCCAGCCAGCCCTTAATTAATTACCTTCCCGGCCTTTCTTATAATGAAGTATTTTCAACAGTTTTGCCACTCTGCATGCCCTTACAAATTTCTTGAGGGCTACTGTGGGCAAATGGAGTTGCTCACCTTTTCTTCCGGTTGCCGATTCCTTAGTTCGACTCCCAGCTTCTGATCACCAGTTTGTGACGTCCCACTTTGGGAAATGTGGGTAATCAGCCGTGAGGCTAAGCCTGACTGATTCGTCCGTCAGGATAGTCAGAGTGGAGGCCGGAGGTATTATTTTTAAGTTACTTACTTGCCAGGAATTCTCGTTGTCCAGGATCTCTGCTCGTTCTCTCGGCTGCTGTTATTCTAGTTAGCTTAGTTAGTTGACTGATTGTTCTGACACCAAATACCAAGAGAAGGGCTGGTTCTAAGTTAAATGATAAGGCGCGTTGGGCTGGCACCTTGATTTATTCCAGTGAGTAGATACATGCAGCAGACGCCTCTGGCAAGAGTCCACGGAATAACTGAACAGTAACTTACAGTAATGGCATTGAAGATCTTGGCTGGAAGCTGAGGGCGGGCTGGCTAGCGGGCGGCAGAGTGTCGAAGTCGCGACCCGGGCTTCCGGCGTCTGGCGCAGATTCGGCGTGGTTCCAACAGCTAAGGGCGAGGCATGATTTGCCGGCCTTAATATAGGAACGAATCTGTCGACTATGCAGGGGGTCAACGGCGGTCACTCGCCAGCCGTTGTACGGCGGCCGAGGCTGCCCTACTTCAGCGGTCGGTAACCTGGTGCTGAATATGACATTCTCTCGAACGTTCTGGCAAGCGTAGCGCTTGAGCAACGTTTAACTGTAAGCTCGCCCTGCGCCAATGACTTACTCAATTCTTTTATTAACTAATTCCCTATCATTCAAAAGCGCCCTTTACAAACCTCTGGAGAATTAAAATAAACAAAAATAAATGTCAGCCTATTGTATTTTCGAACCAAATTAACACACCAGAACTACAGATCCAAATCGATGACGTAGACATTGCCTGGCAGGACTACGTAAAATATCTTGGGCTGCTACTAGACAAGCGGCTGACGTGGAACAAACACATAAATGATGTTAAGAACAAAAGTCGCGCCAAGCTTGCCGGCCTCTACCCGGTTCTAAGAGGCGACGGCCTACGCACGGATACAAAAATGCTCCTGTACCGTGCTGTAATCCAACCCACATTTTTTATATGGTTCAGAAATATGGAGCATGGCAGCCGATTTTCACATTAAAAAATTGCAGGCACTCGAAAACAGGGCGCTGCGTGTTATTTTGGATGCACCGCGTTACCTCCCTAACCGGGAAGTACGCCAAATACTCAGTTGGCCAACCTTAACTGAGCAGATCAAAACGAAGTCACAAAAATTCTACCAAAAATGTTCTCAGTCCGCCCACCAAGAAATTTCTGAAATAGGAAACGAGACAGCTGAAATGCATCCCCGAAAGCGACCTAAACTAACCTTGACTAGAGAATTTATCTTTTAAGACCCAAAAAACCTCCCAACTTCCTCCAACCCGCCAATAAATTTAGTGGTAGGCCCCTCAACAGTTATGTGTAGGCCCACAGATTGATATTACCTCCATTAGTATTTTTAAGTAGGCCCTTCAATGTAAATATACCCACCAATAGAATTAAGTAGGCACTCTTGGTAGTCAGGCCCCATGTAAATACACATTAAGCTCTCCACCATTAATTTTAGATCATCACAAAATATTTTAGATTTTTATTCAATCCCGACAATAACAAAAAGCCATTCTCAGTGTTATATAATCAGATATGTGTAATAGGAATATCCTGGCACACTGTAAACAGGATGGGCTACGCCCTTACCGATGACGTCTGTCTGTCTGTCGTCCAGGCACATTCGAGTGGGAGAGCGCGCCGAGAGAAGACGTGTGGGATCTGCGCGCGCAACTCCGCCTCAACTCCACGCAGCGCCGCCAGGGAGCAGTAGCGCCACGGCATCTACACCTTGCCAGCGCCCTGGGCGCTGAGCCATTCGCTGCCGGGCACCGGTAGCGAACGAGTTCGTCGCCTGCCGCGAGAGAGGGAACATCGCCAGCGAGGACCAACCAGCGCCGAGAAGCCAGCCAGCCGCCGAGGCCAGCCGCCGAGGCCAGCCGATCCCGCCGAGCCGAGCGCTCGGGTCCAGCCGCCGTAGTTCGTGCCGGGCCGCCAGGGTACTTAAGGCGGTCGGCGCGTAGCAGCGTAGCACCCCCACTCACCGGGACATGCCTCGGACGCAGCGCGCAAGAGGAAAAGGCGACTGCGCAGCATATGGCGCGCAGACTCCCCACCAGGGCGCTCTCTTGACTGCACCGCTGAAGAACGCTGTGTCAGGTGTGCCGGACATCACAGAGTTGCCGAATGCATCGTCCCACGAGATGGGGCGACCACCTGCTCCAACTGTTCCGGCCCTCACCCAGCGTGCTACAGCGGCTGCCCTACCAAGCAGAATCTACGCAGCAGCACGAAGGCAACAAGCACCAACGAGCAGGAGCCACCTTCTACTGCAGATCCGCCCAGCCGATATCCAGCTGTAACTGGAACTAAGCGACGCGTCGCGATGAAGAAGCAGTCCGCATCATACCATCCTCCTCATCACGCTGACTGCAACCGACATGACAACACCAACGTCATCATCCAGCTGCTACAGCAGCAATCCTTGCTAATGGCGCAAGTCTTAGCAAATGCAGCCACCCCGGGAATGTTACACCCGAAGACGACACACGATCATGGAGCTGACTACTCCCATTATGCTACACCCATAATGAAACATCAATATAATTAAACTGGAAGGTGATACGATAAATCGTAAGAACTTCCCCACACTCCGGGATCTAGGCCACCCGGATAATTTCAGTCTGAGGCCGCGCCGGGCGGTGACCAAGCTGCAGGGTGCTCCACCGGTCAGTCTGCTCCACGCTGCGGAGTAGGCGGGTCGGGTCCAAGTGGCCGCACCGACGGCGTTGGGCCGAGCTCGCCAGCGCCCACGGTGCCGGTGCCTAAGCCTTTCTACATAGCTTGTGGAGACGACTACCAGCGCAGCAAGGTTGAGCGCAACGCTCAGTCTACTCCAAGCTCTGTGTGACACGTAAGTGCCACTTAACGAGGGCGGACGCAGAAGAATACTTCGCCAAGCAGCGAAGGAACAAGGAAGAAGCTTCAGCGTCGGCTACAAGAAAAGCAAAACAGCCCACAAACACTGCCAAGGAGACGGCATGGCATCAGGGATACGCGGAACCGCCATCCATCCCCACGTTTACCTCTGACCAGACAGAGGACCCCATGAAAAAGCAAATTTTGTGAGAAGGCGTACTGTACTCCCAGACGAGTACTCCCCAGTCACCAACTGAGGACACACCCCGAGGCTCTTCAGGGACGACTTTCAGCTTCAAGCTGCTGGACCTGTCCAACATCGAAGATGACAGCCGAGAATGGACGGACCAGACTTCGACCGAGGAAGAAGCCACGCCAACGGGTTCCCCAGCTCACGCCCAGCAGACGCCGCCAGTCACAAGCCCAATGGGGGTTGGAGATACTGAAACAAGTGATGCAGTACCAGCCAGCCCGGATGTGAGGAGCGACAGTGGATGGGACGCCATTTTCATACGGCCGGCTGACATGGCAGCCGCCATTAGGGCTCTCCAGGAAAATGGCGTCCTATACCATCCCAGGCTGACTGCAAAGCGCCAGGACGCGCAAGTGCAGACGCAGCCAACAGTAAAGAAACAAGAGCGGAAGAAGAAAAGAGCAGCAGGACCAGCCCAATGCTTCCGCTGCCAAGCCTGGGGTCACAAGGCTGCGGACTGCGACGCAGAAGAGCGTTGTGTCCGCTGCGCCGGCAGGCACAGCTCAAGGAGTTGCAACCGGCCCCGAGAAGCTACGCCAACATGCGCGAACTGCTCGGGGTCACATGCATCATGCGCAGCTCGCTGTCCCGCCAGACCAAAGCAACCGAAGAACAAGAAACTCCCAGCAAAGGACGGCGACGCGGGAAGGAGAAACCCGGCTTCACCACATGAAGGCCGCAGCCGTTTGAGGGAGGGAGGGAGAGTCTCCCACCAACCTACCGCCAAGCAGGCTGCGCCCAGACACTGCTGTGTCGCCGACCAAGACCGAGCGCCTCCAAGACGGAATCAGCAGGAAAAGGAGCGCGGCAAACTGCGACACACGAACGACTGTTCAGCCCACCCAGGGTACAGGATACATGAACAGACTACGCTCGCCACCATCGTGCAACTATTAACGCAATTGATCAACATGATGATCCCATAAACGTTGCCAGCAAATAAGGACTCTCGAGTCCACAGCACCAAATCCACATAAAAAGCAAAAAATTTATATTTGAAACCCAAATAAATAATGATGTAATAAAACGGAACAAATAAATAAATTAAAAACAAACCCTTTCCTATGGCTGAAAAGAGCAAAAAGCTCTCCACCGGCCCGCCCCCGGCCCTCAGCCGGGGTAATGAAATTTAATAAAAAAAAATAAAAATAAAAAAAAAAAAAAATAAAAAATAAAAAGCAGCGTAGCGCAGTTGCGCTCGGAGAGGCGCAGCGCGAGGTCGCCTGCCGCGCTCTCCAACCTTTGGTGGAGGCTTCCGGGCTTCACCAAGGTACTGACTACCCGGACTAGGACCAGACGATCTTCGCCCGTTGCACTGCGTGGACCATTCAAAAAAGCAAAGTCGTCAGACCCGCGCAGTGCAACCTTGGTTAGAGGGGCATCCTCCCCTGTCCTCCAAGGAGTAGTTAGACCGCCGTGCCAGGGCACTGCACTTGTGCAGTAACCAGCGCGTGTGTGATTAGGGCCGCTTCTGGGTGAGGGCAACCTAACGGTGACAACAAATCACCCTAAAGCGGCAACCCCTAGCTGACAGGACCAAAGACAATGACTGACGACGTTCCCGACACCCGCTCCTTCGAGGAATTCCCCCCCATTCTCCCCGCACCCGTTGTTAGTGCGCTGGAGGGGCTGATGAACGCGATGGACGAGATGAACTCTCTACCACCTGCGGCTCCGCAGCCAACCCAGCCCACGACCAGCGGAACCCCCCCACCTGAGGCCACACCGCAACCCAACCCGTCACTGATGAAACCCCCGACGACCGTGGTACCAAGCGGGTCCGCTCTCCACTCCAGGCTGGCAAGGTGAAGCAGCCTAAAGCGGACCCCCGAGGCAGCCACGGTGTCTGTAGTGTTCCGGTTGCGCGTCTTTCATTCCGCAAGGGAAGAAAGGCCGCCTCTGGGAATCCTCCCCCCTCCCTACCGCCACTCCCCGCCGCCGGGACGATGCGCCAGTCGCCAGCACAAGCCACGGCTTCGTCACTGGCGACTACATACGTGCCAGGCGCACCTGTAGGACCCCCCCCTCCTTGTCTGCCGAGCAGCTGGTACTCGACAACAGGTACGCTTGCCTGTCGACGGAGGCCGAAGCGCACTTGTGCGACCGGCCACAAGCCTCTGGCCCGATGGAGCAGCGGACTGTCCCCGAGCCAGCTCCCAGAGCCAGGACAACCCCTCCCCCCTCCCCTCAACCCTCACCGGCTCCGGAGAGGATGGACGCCGACCAGCCGTCGGCCCCGTCAGCTCCGAAGACCGGGAGAGCCAACCTCCCACCCATCGTTGTGGAGTATAGCGAGAGCTATACGAAACTTCACGAGTGGGTGAAGTCGGTTGTGAACGATCCGTTCCAGGCCAAGACGGCCGGGGGTGACCGGATTAAGTTCACATTCACCACCGTGGACGATTTCACCCGCGTGAGGGCGATGCTGGAGGAACATCGAACCCCTTACTACACGTTTCCCACCGGAACGGTGAAAACCGTGAAGGTGGTGATTCGTGGACTCCCGAGGTCCTTCCCAGTGAAGGACCTCAAAGAGGAACTGATAGCTATGGGCTACGACGTGAAGTCTGTAGCCCAGCTAAAACGTCATGGCTCCGGCGCGGAGATGCCTCTGTTTCTTGTGGTTGTCCCTGACACACCACAGAACAGAGAGCTCTTCCGTGTTGAGAGCATCTACCACCTCAGGGTGAGTGCAGAGACCCTCCGATCGTCCCCTGGACCGCAGCAGTGTTTTAACTGCCAGGCCTTTGGCCATGTTGCACGTCACTGCAACATGAGCCCGGTCTGCGTGAAGTGTGCAGGTGCACACGATTCGAAATCCTGCTCGGTCCTGAAGGACAGATCCAATGCTAAGTGCAGTAACTGCGGTGGCGCCCATGTAGCGAGCTACAAGGGCTGCCCATCGTTCAAGCGGGCCCGTGACCGTATGCGCGGCGTCCAGTCCCCAGCGGACAAAGGACGCCAGCAGAAAGTCCGGCCCCAGACCGGGACTGATGCTCGGGAGCCTCCTGCTGCCCAGGGTACTACTCCTGCCCAGGAGAAGACCCCGCAGCATGAAAAGCCCCCGCAGCAGAAGCCCCCAAAGCCCACCCAGCGGAAGCCCTCCAAACCCGCCCAGCAGAAGCCCCAACCCCCCAAACCCGCCCAGCAGAAGCCCCTACCCCAGCAGAGGAATCCCCCCAAAAAAGGAGGAAACCCTGCTCAGAAGAAGCAGCCCAAGCAGCAGGCGAAGAAAACATTCTCAAACGCGGCCAACCGTCGCATAGAGAATGTGACCTTCGCCCAAGCTGCAACGGGCAGCCAGGCCCCCGCGGACACCTCTGTCCCTATGGAGGTGGCCGCCGAGCAGAATCCCGAAACTCCCCCCCCGACAAGTACCGCATCGTCACCGGTCGGCTCCATCGAGGCGCTTCGCGCAATGGTGGAGTCGCTGATGACGACGGTACAAGCCCTAGTCCTGAGGATGGACCTGCTTGTCCAAGCCTCAGTGAGGACGGCCCCGGCCACCACCACCACATGCTCTTGCCCAAACCGCAATGGATAGACGGCCTAATATTAGAAGCCTGAAATTCTGCGTGTGGAATGCAAATAGCATTGTTGGACAGATGTTGGAGTTCAGGCACTTCCTGCAGGAGCAGGAGATTGATGTGTGTCTAGTTAGCGAGACGCACCTCAAGCCAGGACTCCGAGCATCAGTGGCAAACTACTCCTGCTATCGTCTTGACCGCCAAACCGCAGGGGGAGGCGTAGCGATATATGTCAGGAGTGGAATCCCCCACTGCCAAGCTAGGGTTCCTGATCTGCAGACTGTCGAGGCTGTTGGGGTGGAGGTCTCCACCGCTGGGGGGAGACTCACAGTGGTGGCAGTTTACCGACCCCCACGCAGGCTTGCGGCTGCGGTCAACAGGAACACCCTGGAAGCGGACTTTACTGCACTTGCTTCTATTAGGGGCAAGGTTCTGTTCGGAGGCGACTTCAACGCGAAGCACCCCGACTGGAACAGCAGGGTCCGAAATGTGGCAGGCATCACACTACGGAGGCTCGCCAATACACTAGACATGCATGTCTGGGGTCCGGATGAGCCAACACACTACCCTCCGGGTGGAGGTAGAGCACACCCGGACGTCCTAGACATTGTAGTCACCAGGGCACTGACAGGCCTTGTCACTGGTCGAACTGTTAACCAGCTGTCCTCTGACCACTGTCCCGTGACATTGGAAGTGGACGCAGGTGAATGGCAAGACTCGCGCCCAGCATCCCACGACCTCTGTAAGACCAACTGGAGAAGCTTCAAGCAGTCGCTGTCCTCCTCGCTGGCTGACCAGCGAGTAGAGGACTTGGACGCGGCGATCAGGGCCTTCGAGGAAATGGTGGAGGAGGCTATATCAGTCTCCACCCCGCTTCACTCAAGGAGACTACCAACACTCAACTTGCCGCCCCACCTTCTTGCTGCCATCAGGCATAAGAACAGGGTTGCAAGGGAGTGGAAGCTGACCCACAGCCCCGACACCAGAAGACTCCTAAACCGCCTTCAGAAGCAGCTGAAAGCGGATCTGACCCACCACAGGAACCGACTATGGGACGCCCGAGTTTCGGCGCTCACCCCAGACGACGGGACCTTGTGGGCTCAGACCCGCAGCTTCACAAGGAATAAGCGGAGAATCCCCCCCCC
Organism: Vandiemenella viatica; assembly: GCA_031002005.1. Lineage (NCBI taxonomy): Eukaryota > Metazoa > Arthropoda > Insecta > Orthoptera > Morabidae > Vandiemenella > Vandiemenella viatica. The sequence continues at coordinate 18,884,569 of JARYHS010008075.1, read as the reverse complement.
CCCTGGAAGGTACAAACGGTCCCATCCATCGACCAGAAGGCAAAGCAAATGCCTTGGCCGATGGATTCGAGCGCAACTTCCGTCCCTCCGAAACGCATGCAGATGACCAGGTTCTGAGAGACACCGAAGACCGTCTGCGCGTTTTCCTCCAAGCTGACGACGGCGATGAGGAGATAGACCCCATTTCCCCTGAGGAAGTGGCCAGCTGTCTTGCAAGGCTCCGGCCAAACAAGGCTCCTGGTCACGACGGAATCGGGAACAGATGCCTGAGGAATCTGCCACCTGAAGCCCACGGGTTTCTGGCAGACATTTTCAACCGCATCTTGCGGACAGGGGTCTTCCCGCAACGGTGGAAACATGCTGAAATAGTAGCTATCCACAAGAGCGGGAAGAACCCCTGTCTCCCCCAGAGTTACAGGCCCATCAGTCTCCTACCGTCGATCAGCAAAGTCTTTGAGAGGCTGCTACTGAAGAGGATGCAATCCTTCATCTCAGATAGCAGTCTCCTGCCCAACCACCAGTTCGGTTTCCGCAATGGACACTCGACCACCCAACAGGTGCTCCGCATTGTGGAAACAGCAACCCATGCCTTCGCCCACAAAGAGTACTGCGCTATGGTGTCCTTGGACGTAGCGCGTGCCTTTGACTCGGTCTGGCATTCTGGGTTGTTACTGAAGCTTTACCAGCAGGGCTTCTCGGGGCCACTGGTAAAGCTTATCCGGTCCTACCTGCTTGGCCGCACCTTCCATGTGAAGGTGGACGGAGCCAAGTCAGGTACCAGAAACATCCTTGCAGGTGTCCCCCAGGGGTCAGTCCTAGGCCCCATCCTGTACACTCTGTACACGGCTGACGTACCAACGGCGGATCGTGTACAGACAGCTACATACGCGGATGACACGGCTTACATCACTCATAGCAGAAGTAAGGCCGTTGCCACCGCTCGACTGCAAGGAGTCCTCCAGAAGACGGAGGCCTGGGCTAGGAGGTGGCGCATTGACGTCAATCCTACCAAAACCCAGGCCATCGTTTTCACGAGGAAGTACGGCCCACGCAACCGCGGCCAACCGGCCCGGTTGCTAAGGCTGAACGGATCCGACATTCCCTGGAGTACCTCACTGAGATACCTCGGGGTAATGCTGAACTCCAAGCTCACCTGGCGTGCGCACATCAACGATGTGCGTCGAAGGACCAACGCCAGGCTAAACGAGCAATGCACTGTCACCGTCCCTGGGAGTGCGCATATATCTCACTCTGGTCAGGCCACTCCTCGAGTACGCCTGTCCAGTGTGGGGATATGCCGCTCACACCCACCTGCAACGACTGCAGGCAGTCCAAAACCGGGTACTTAAACGTGCCCTCCACCTCCCCCACCGTTTTCCGACAGCGGCTCTTCATGAAGCCACCGGCCACATGCCCCTAAGAGACCGCTTGCGAGTGCTGGCCACTGCTTTCTACAAGAAGGCGGAAACCAGCACTAATCCGTTGATCAACGTGCTTGGCCGGTACGAAGTTCGTCCCGGCCGACACAGAAGACCACTGGATCTGACAGTTTAGACACAAGACGCCCCAACAAATTATGACAACAATGACTAGCCAACTGTGACGACAAACCCCACGTAATGTTATACCCCATCACTAATCCCCGTGGAGGAAATGTCGAAAGACAACAACCTCCAGCATACTCTGTTCTTTTTTTTGTTACAGGAAGAACGTGAATGGCTCGGGCGGCGGCCGGTAGCGAACACACCGCCCCAAGCGGTGCCTCCTGAGGGGGAGCACTTGGAGCGCGGTGAAAAGCAAATTTTGTCGTCGGGGGGGGACGCGACGAAGTGCACCGACGCGCACCCACTGCGCGCATCCGGTGAGCTACACGAAGCGCCGCCAGGGCGCTCCAGCGGAGCGCAGCTATACCTTCAGAGCACGCGCCACGGTACTTGTCCACCTAGCATAGGGATATACCGCTCCACGGCCCACACCCAGGAGGTGTGGAACCCCCGAGCGTGAGATTAGGGTTGTCTCCGTTCCCGGATACCTTGCGGTGATAACCAAGGGTACGGAACAACGCCCCCTGTAGGTAACAACATTGTCGGATGCCGTGACACAGCAAGATCAACCATGACGAACAACATAAGTGGAAAACGTCGATGCTTCAGCGACAACGATGTGCCGCTATCCGACAACGAAAGTGATGCAGAGTCTGCATACCAATACCTATCAACATCAGGAAACGAACACTATGAAGATAGTGACACCAGCACAGGATATGACGGAAGAGAGCACCATTACGCTCCACATATAAATGCCCCAACAGCACAAGAACAAGTCAAAAGAACAAGAAACAAGAGAAAAAACACGCCAAGACGAAATTACCAACTACAAACTGACCAGAGACAGGGACCGACTTCAAACAAGGATGAAGCCCCACAGGCGGGACCATCACAAAACGGACACGAAGACTCGGAAAACCCTCAAGAATCACAATTTGAGTTTCCAAAAAAGAAAGGAAGACAAATACCTAGACGCCAAACGCAAGCAAATCAAGGATTCAGCAAAGAAGTACCTACAAGCAATCGCTACACCCCACTGGCTGGAAGTAACAACCATCAACCAGAGGAAGAAAAAACGGAAGACAATCCAGCCCCTACACCTAAAATCCGTTTCCCGCCCATTGTGATCCAGGAAGTGCCTAATTACACAGCACTGAACACAACGCTGAAAAGCAAACTCACTGGTGGATTAAGGGCGAGATTCAGTGACGGATACCTAAAATATTTCGCAGAAAACAAGGAGGATTACCTCACAATAAAAGAATTCTTCAACCAAAACAAAATAAGCTACTACAGTCATCAGCTGCCTGAGGAAAAGCCCCTAAGGGTAGTTATCAAAGGACTACCAGCCACTACAACTATAGAGGACATACAAGAAGACCTTCTCTTCAAAGGCTACAATGTTACCTCAATCCACCAGTTTAAACGGAGGAACGCAGATACGCGTGAACTTGTACCACTGGCAACATACACGGTGACCCTTCCATTCAACAAAAAATCAGAAGAGATATACAATGAGAGAGCAATTTTGTTTTTACGTGTGAGGATCGAGCGGTACAAGAGCCAAGATGGACCACCACAATGTTCGAGGTGTCAAAGACACGGCCACACAGCAAACTACTGCCGACTACCTAGCCGCTGCGTCAAATGCGCCCAACTCCACGCAAGCAAGGAGTGCAAACTTGCCAAAACTGAGAAGGCAAAATGTATCAACTGCACGGGCGACCACGCAGCATCATGGAGAGGCTGCCCAAAATATCAAGAGCTGCTACGTCCCATCAGGATAGTGCAAAGCAAGGAAGACAAGAAAGAAAGACAGAAGGAAAATCACTCTACAAACACCAGTCAGAAACCACCAGCAAGAAACTCAAACCAAACAACAGGAACAAAAGAGAAAACAACATATGCCGACTCCGCCAAAGGTCGACACACCCGCAGACATGAAGAGCAGAAATCCAACAGAATGGAAAAGAAAAATGAGGAAGTCGAAGACCAGGAGGACAACTCCGAATTCTTCGGGAACGACCTCGCGAAATTTTTCAAAACACTGAAGAAAACAATTGAAAGATTTAAAAGGGCCAGAGGCATATGGAACAAGCTAATAGCACTCGTGCAAGGTGTAACGAGCCTGATGGCCTAATGGCTCTTCCACAGCACGACAAACTGAAAATAGCAGTGTGGAACTGCAACAATGTCAAAAACAAAAGAATAGAACTACTGGAGTTCTTAAAGCGAGAGAAAATCGAAATAGCCCTCCTCACGGAGACCTTCCTGAACCGAGGGACAGCTTTCGACTCGCGGGATACCAATTATACCGTTCAGACAGGATCAACAGACGGGGGGGGGGCGGCACGGCTATTGTCGTTAGCAAAAACCTCACCCACGAGCCATTGACGATACAGCAACTCACAGACTTAGAAGCCACAGCAATCAGGATATCCACGCAAGAAGGCCATATTGCGGTGGCTGCAGCATACCTGCCACAAACGGAAATCTAATGGAGTCTGACCTGGATGAGATTCTAGCGCTTGGCAACAAAGTCATCATAGGGGGCGACCTTAACGCCAAGCATTTCGCTTGGAACTCAAGGAGAAATAACGCCAGAGGAGAGCAATTACTCCAGCTGGCAGAAAGACGCAACATCGAGATCTTTGGCCCAGAAGACCCCACTCACACGCCGGCAAACCCCCGCGGACAGCCAGACGTGTTAGACATTACAATGGCTAAAATATCGTCAAGCGAATCGAACTAAGGGCGACCAATGAAATGTCATCAGATCACCTACCAGTGCTATTAGAATTCCGCAACTGGATCCTCCCGCAAAATAAATCAAGGACCTTAAAGCAAACCGACTGGCAGCAGTTCAAAAGGACTGTGCACGACAACATAAACCCCACACACAATGTAACCACCACCGACGATATAGACAACGCAATTCTTCACTTTGATAAGACGGTACTAGAAGCAGCCCATCAAGCCTCAGTCACCACCACCATCCAAAACAACTATCATGAGGAGCTGCCGCCACTGCTGGAGGACCTGCGATACCTACGGAACAGATACCGAAAACTCTGGCAGCGGTATCGGGATCCTGCCGACAAACGCCGATATACAAGATACGCAAGAGAGCTCCGCGCCCGGCTACAAGAGCGGCGGTCAGAGTAATGGGAGAACAGGATGGATACCCTAATGCTAGAAAACAGAGAAGCATGGCAGCTGGTTAAAGCTCTCAAACAGCCTCGTGACCCCAAGATTGCTATAAATGGTCAAGGGGGCCAGTGCTTCACACCCCTCGCGAAGGCGGAGGCCCTGGCAGAAACTTTGCCCAACAGTACTCCCCCGCGGAATACGAGCTGACAGCAGCTGAACAGCAGGCGGCAGAAGACATAGAGAGGCTAGCAGACGAAGTCCTCAACACCCCACCAACGGACCTACCACTCCTCACAACACCAGGAGAAGTGCGAAGGATAATTCACAAACTGCAGACGAAAAAATCCCCAGGGCATGACAAAGTAGAAAATCACCATTTGAAAAATCTACCTAGGAAAGCCGTAGTACTACTCACCCGTATCTTCAATGCCTGTCTACTCCAGTGCTACTTCCCGACGGCATGGAAAACGGCGAAGATAACGGCTATTCCCAAGCGAGGAAAAGATCACCGCCTCATAGAAAGTTACCGCCCTATCAGCCTCCTTTCCTCAACTTCAAAAGTTCTGGAAAGAGTGCTGATCATAAGACTCAACTCTAGCCTCGAAGCCGATTAAAACTATACAAACAGAGCAATTCGGTTTCCAAAGCCGTGTGGCAGCAACCAGCCTACTTCTGAAAATAACAGAAGATATCAGCAAAAACTTCAACCATAGCAAATCGACGGCAGCCATTTTCTTCGACGTGGAAAAAGCTTATGACAAAGTTTGGCATAAAAACCTGATCCACAAGCTACATACCGAAACAAAAATTAACCACTGCTACGTAAAACTCATAGGAAGTTACTTAAACAACCGACGATTCTACGTAACAGTGGACGGACAAACGATCATCAATCCATACAATCACGGCAGGAATCCCACAGGGATCAGTCATAGCTCCAACGCTGTTTCAACATCTACGTCAACAAAATACCGACACCACCACATGTGAAGAAGGCTCAGTTCGCCGACGACACGATGCTCCACGCCTCTGGTAACAGACACGACCGCAACATCATCACCTTCAAAGGGGCATTGATTCCTTCACAAAATGGTGCCGAAACAACAAAGTCAAAATCAATGCCACCAAATGTGCAGGGATATACTTCACCAAGAAGAGACCCATCCTACCTGATCAACTCTCCGTAATGGGGCAAGAAATAGCCTGGGTACCCCAGCATCGGTACTTAGGTGTCATACTGGACAAAAAATTACTGTACCGAGAGCACATCCTAGATAGACGAAGGAAAGGACTGGCAATAGCATCAAATCTCGCTCCAGTGCTAAGGAGCAACAATTTGAGTACCACAACTAAAATCCGGCTATACAGATCCATAATTGTACCATATCTGCTCTATGGATGTCAAATATGGGGAACAGCAAGCCCGTCGAACATCTCCAACATCCAAAGGCTCCAAAACAAATGTCTGCGAATGATCTTATCCGCACCGCCCTACACTTCAACTGAGCACATCCATTTGGCAACGAATATAGAAAGAGTACACACACAGATATACAACCAAACCAACAAATTCATAGAAAATATAGAAGCAAGAAGACACCAGATTGACAGATTCGCCACCCTCGGCACAGTAATGCCAAGAACGTGGCATAAATATAAAGTACCACTAAGGTATTATTTTAAATCCTATATAAAGTCCAACAACAACATCAGTGGGGTTTTTTCACCAAGGTCATCTATGATGACCACAGCCATGGTTTTTCCCCCTAAAGTGCAATAAATTGCGTCCCCAAACCAAACCTAACCTGACAACACTGACAAAACTACCGATGGTAGTGGAGTCAACTTACACAGCCGCTGAGGCAAATGACACACACACACACACACACACACAAAAAAAAAAAAAAAAAAAAAAAAAAGTCCAGTAGCTGCGCGCGCACTTCGGGATCAACTCTACGCAGCGCCGCGCCGCCTATACAGCGGCAGGGAGCGCATCGCCCCGAGCGATCTAGACGTTCGAAGAGCAGAAGAAGACGAAGGAACTGAATAACGCCAACAATTGTTGGTCCTCTAAGAAAAGCAATGTCGTCATCTTCGGAAAAAGCAAATTCTGTCTGTCCTTCTGTTAGACAGATACTGTGAAGTAGCCACAGTGGTAGGGATTTTCCGACGGTACTGTCAGGGTATTACCACTCCACGGCCCCACCCCCTGGGTGGAACCCCCGAGTGAGAGGGTAGGGTTGCACTGTCCTGGATACCTTACGGTGACAACCAAGGGCCAGTGCAACACCCCCTGTCATTAGTGAGTCAGGCTAGGTGTAGGTTATTCTAGGGAAACAATTTCAGCAAATTCTCAACACCCCATGACCGCCACGGAGTCCGCAAGGACTACCGAGGCCATGTCCTCCAACAGCCCCCAGCCTCCCGCCTCAAAGCGTCAGCGCTCTGGAGATGTGGACACGCTTGACATGGAAGCCGAAGAGACGGCTTCCGTGCCAAATGTGCCCACGGGGAATCGTTTTGAGCCCCTACAGGACCTTAATAATGCTGCACCCGATACGGAAACAGACAGTCAAAGGCCCCAGCACCGCGAGAGCCGAAGGTTCCCCCGATTATCGTGTATGAGACTGCGGGCTACTTCAAAAACTGCTGAAGAGCTCAAGAAAAAGCTAAAGGAAACATGAATCTAGCCTATAAAGCATCCAGTATCAAATACCAGGTGTATAACGAAAACTGACTTTGCTTTTCTCAATGGGATACTTTAGGGAAAGAAAGATGCAGTACCACACATACGAGTTCGACAGCAAAAAAGAAACCGCTGAAGGTAGTTATGAGGCAACTGCCGATTGACATGGACGTGAGCGAGATGCGCGACGAGCTTGTAAATCTCAAAGTACCCGGCACGAAATGTGTCCCAACTGACCAAATTCGACAAAGAAAAGAACGACAGGGTGCCCATGCCGCTGTACATGGTGACGTTAGATAACACTGAATCCGCGAAGAAAATCTATGACCTTTGACAAAATTCTTGCACCCTCAGAGTTAAAGTAGAGGTTTACAAAACACAGAGGGACCCTCCCAATGTCACCGATGCCAGAAATTCGGACACGGTCAGGAACATTGCCGTATTAATCCTCGCTGCGTTAAGTGCTCCGGGAACACCTCACAAAAACATGTACCAAAACAAAAGACGAACCTCCCAAGTGTTCGAACTGCTCTGGACAGCATCCCGCGAGCTATCGCGGCTGTCCGCAGTATAAGAAAATTGTGCAGGCGAGAAATGCTCGAATTCAGCAGAAAAAGCAAGAAAAAGATAAGGAGAAAGCTGACAAAACCGAGACACCAGACGTCTCCGGACAGGCAGCAGTTCCCTTCCTCCACCTAAGAGAATGCATGGACGAGCAGACCGACAAAAAAACCAGACAGACAAAACAGACCGCAACCAGGACCAAAACAAGACTGACACCAACCCAAAGCTGGAGGACTCGGCTCCGACTTTGCTGAGATAGTGTCTTTCCTGAAAGAGTTTGACTTCCGAAAGGTGATAAACACGGTGAAAACCGTGGTTACCAAATTTCGAGAGACCGACAATATCTTAGAAAAGGGACTTATCCTAGTACAGGCCGTCACCGAGTTCTTCAGCGATGGCGAGACAAAATAAATCAACCCTTAACATACTTGCGTGGAATGCCAACGGCATCTCCAATAAGAAATTAGAATTATTAAATTACATGGACAAAATGACATCGACATAGCCCTCATAGGAGAAACCCACCTAAACCCCGGCAACGACTTTAGGATGAGAACTACATTGTAACACGCACTGACCGACAGACGCAAGGAGGAGGCACTGCTGTCCTGGTCAAAAACAGGTTGGTCCACAGAGACCTTCCTGAAGCACAAACCGGTGACCTGGAGCACACTGCTGTCGAACTTGTATTAAACGGGGAACCTCTCCATCTAGTCGCAGTCTACAACCCACCAAGTAAGGAACTGAAACAAGAAAACGTGCAAGCACTGTTAGATAGGAATGAAACAGTAATACTAGGTGGTGACTTGAATGCCAAGAGCCAGATCTGGCATAGTAGACTTACCAATCGGAACGGAAGGGGGCTACTTAGGGTGCTGCACGCCAACAGGAACGTTGAAGTGCTAGCGCCCGACGTTCCAACCCACTTCCCGAATACGGCAGGGCATCAATCGGATGTCCTGGATGTATTCGTTGTGAAAGGACTGAGCTGGCAAAGGGAAATATCAACCCAATGTGAGCTCAGCTCTGATCACAATCCGATTCTTCTGTCAGTCAAGCTGAAAGAACCACAGCGTCCGAAAATCTTCACAAGCTTCCAGACAAACTGGGATCATTACAGAGACGATGTCACTCTGCACCTCAAGGACATACCAACTCTTGACTCGACACAAAAAGTGGATGAGGCTGTATCACAATTCGCCGCAGTAATGCACGAATGCACTAAACAATCGACGACTAAAACAATAAGGACATTTGAAAAGCCAAAAATCCCAGAACATATACAAAATCTAATCAAGCTTAAAAACCGAGTCCGCAAGAGGTGGCAGAAATGGCGAGACCCGACTGACAGAAGGATGGTCAACCATCTAGTAGATGAAATCAGAGAGAATCTGAAAATTCACAGACACCACGACTGGCAAAACAAAATCGCAACAGTACAAAACAACAACAAAAAGATATGGGCACTTGCGAAGTCAGTCAGCAAAACATCTCAACCTATTCGGCCTCTTCGTGGCCCGCAAGGGCTTGTGTACGACCCTGCTGGGAAGGCACAGCTTCTTGCGGACACGCTAGAAACTCACTTTAAACCGAATGAAATAGCTGACGATGTAAGCGAATCTCACAAAGAACATGTTCTGAGTGTAGTAAACCGCTTGATCCACATCGGACCGCAGAACTTTGTGCAAAAAACAAATGACGAGGAGGTGGAGTCTATCGTAAAAGGCCTGAAAACAGGAAGGCCGCCGGGTACGACAAGATTTCCGCCCTCCAAGTCAAAAATCTGCCTCCACAAGCCATTAGATACCTAACGACAATTTACAATGCATGTCTGAGTCTGAGTTACTTTCCGACGGCTTGGAAAATAGCAAAGTGGTAGCAATACCCAAACCAAACAAGAGTAGGATAATGCCGGGAAACTACAGACCGATCTCACTACTACCAATATTAGGAAAATATTCGAAGGAGTATACTAACCAGACTAAACAACTTCACAGAAACCAACAATATCATCGTACCACAACAATTCGGTTTCAGAAGAACACAGTACTGTTCAGCAATGTGCAAGGCTTGTGGAGCATATCTGCAAAGAAAAGCAGGCAGGAAGTGGTACTGTTGCGATACTTATTGACATAGAGAAAGCTTTTGACAGAGTTTGGCACGAAGGCCTACTCTACAAACTTCATCAGCATAACATGCCAGACAATATGATACATCTACTGCATTCCTATCTAACCAACAGAAAGTTCTTCGTTTGCCATGAACAAGAAAAATAGCTCACTTAAAGAAATAGAAGCGGGAGTCCCACAAGGGAGCAGAATTGCACCACCACTGTTCACCATATATGCAAACGATAGTCCACAGACAACAGAGAGCAAAATTTCCTTTTATGCTGACGACACCAACATATACGCAAGCAACAGAAATCTGAAGTACGCCATAGGGAAAGTGCAAAGGCACTTAGAAAAACTAACCCAGTGGTGCAACTTATGGCGTATCAAAATAAACGAATCCAAGTGCCAACCAATTATATTCTCAACAAAAATCAAAATTCCCGACATCAAGCTTCACATAAAGGATCTAGAACTAAACTGGGTCGATCAAGTGAAGTACTTGGGACTGCGACTAGAGAGACTCACGTGGGGTAAGCACATAGCTGACGTGAAGAACAAATCGCGAGCAAAACTAGCCGGCCTCTACCCCTTGCTGAGAGGCGACGGTCTATCCACGGCGACAAAACTCCTCCTTTACCGTGCGATAATCCAGCCCACCTTCCTCTATGGGTCGGAAATATGGAGCATGGCGGCCGACTGTCATGTTAAAAAATGCAAGCACTGGAAAACAGAGCGCTGCGCATCATCTCAGACGCACCTAGATATCTGAATAACAGGGAAGTCAGAAGGGCCCTCTGCTTTCCAACCCTGGCTGACACCATCAAAACTAAGTCTGAAATCTTTTTCCACAAATGCTCTATATCACAATACGACCTAATCTCCGAAATAGGTGACGAATCAGAAGAATGAGAGACATTAAAAGACCAAACTAACATTGACGAGGCAATACATATTTACTAGACCCCACCACCAACCCCAAGTCCTCCATTAAATGTAAATAGGCCCTCATCATTATGAGTAGGTCCCCATGTACATACTATACACCCCCAATAGAATAAGTAGGTCATTAAGAACAGATGTAATCCTCCAGTAGACTAGTTAGGCTAAATCAATTAAATTAGGTCCCCCTGTAAATATTCCTATGTAAATAACCCCCCACTAGGCTTAGAACTAAAATTACAAAAATCAAAAACAAAGTACAGTTAGGATATCTTAGAATTAGATTTATTTAATTATGTAGAATCCCGGCTTAAGAAGGACAGATGGGCTTGCCCAAACCAGAAAATGACACAAAACATGACTACTGCAAGAAGCCATGTCAACAACCCTACCAGCGACAACAGCAGAAGGAACCATCCTGGAGCTGTCAACGACAACGTAGCTACGCTACATCAGATGACGCTGACGCTGACGCGCTGAGCCATTCGCTGCCGGGCACCGGCAGTGAACACATCGCTCCAAGCGGTGCCTCCAATTTGCGGACGATACAACGGCATACGCTACGGGTAGGAGACATGATCTGAACATCAACCACCTGAAACACGGCCTGGACCAACTAGAGAAATGGTGTCGCATAAATAAGGTCAAGATAAACCCAACAAAGTGTGCGGCCGTCTATTTCACACGGAAGAGACCAGAAATCAATACGAAACTGACTATCATGGGACAAGAAGTCGACTGGTCCCCAGACACAAAATACTTAGGAGTCACCATAGACAAAAACTACTGTTCAGGAAACATATCCTAGATAGAAGAAGACAGGGCACCGCGATACTAAACAATCTGTTCCCTATTCTCTACAGCCAACAACTAGCCACCAAAACAAAAATCAGAATATACAAGTCAGTCATCCTTCCCTTCATCCTCTATGGATGCCAGGTGTGGGGAACGGCTTCCAAAACAAACATCGACCAACTCCAAAGACTCCAAAACCGATGCTTGCGGGTCATTCTGCGCGCATCAAAGGTACACACCGACAGACGCCCTACACGACCAAGCCGGCGTAAACCGGATCTACGTCGAGATCTACCGGCAAACAGAAAAATTCTACCAGCGAGTTGAACAAAACAGAGAACAGGATGAAAGGCTCCATACCCTTGGCACAACCAACCAAGGCACTGGCACAAATACAAAGTACCACTAAGCATCATATATCAGCCTGAATAGAACTGATATGACTGTAAGAAAACTGTAGGGGTTTTTCACATAAGGTCGTCTCTGACGAACCGTAGTCATGTTTTCCCCTCAATGAGTAATAAAAAGTGTCCCAAAATAACCTATCCTATACAGAGAGACACATTAAGTAGTGTTGCCCCGGCAACGGAACTTTTTACACAAACAAGCCGTTGAGGCACAGACACATAAAAAAAAATAATAAAAAAAAAGGGGGAGCACTGGGAGCGCGGCGGAGGGCAAATTTTGTCGTCGGCTATACCTTCAGCGCACGCGCTAAGGTAAATCAGTCTCCTCCAGGTACTGGGGGAGCGCGGAGCTCCGCGCAGCTCTCACAGTGAGGGCGCGCTGGGCTAAGGCCTCCTACGACGAGTCAACGCCCCTACCCACCTAGAGACAGGGATTTACCGCTCCACGGCCCACTCCCAGGTGGAGTGGAACCCCCGAGCGCAAGAGTAGGGCTGAATCTGTATCTAGCAACCTTGCGGTGATAACAAGGATACAGAGCAGCACCCCCCCCCCCTCCAACAGTCAACGCACGCCTTGGACCAGCCATATGCACCATGAGACGATCTAACGCACCAACTGACTACGGCCAACGTCGCTGCTTCAGCGACAATGACGTTCCACTGTCAAACAGCTCAAGCGACGCAGATGAGGCTGAGGAAACGACCACGACATCGGACTCCGACGAGCCTGAAGAACCACACCAGAGAAATTCAACAATCAACGGACATCACGACCAAAAACCATCAACAAGCAACCAAATGGCTTTCCAATCCCAGAAGTAGAGAAATAAGAGGAAAAACACACCAAAACGTGTATTCCAAGCCAAGAAACCCTTCAACATAACAACTGAAAACCGCTACCACCTACTCGCAGAAGAAGAGAACGCAGACAAAGCTGACGAAAATGAAAATCCAGAAAGCCAACCAAGAAACAACAGCGAAAACTCCAAAGAGAGAGAAAAGACTACACCAAAACAACACTTCCCACCAATCGTTGTCTATGAAACAGGAAATCATACTACAATGAACAAGAAACTAAAAAGCCTGATAACTGGAGAACTGAAAGCAGTCTTCCGAGGAGACTGCATGAAGTACTTCGTTGAAACAAGAGAAGACCACACAGCCATCTTGAACTTCTTCAAGAACAACAACATCAACCACTTCAGCCACCAGCTACAAGAAGAAAAGCCACTAAAAGTTGTAATCAAAGGATTACCTCCACCGTCACAACCGAAGAAATCGAGGAGGACCTCAAAGCAAAAGGCTATGATGTCCAATCGGTCCACCAGTTTAAAAAGAGGAACCAGGAACAAGAGACTGGTACCCCTAGCAACTTTCAACACGGTAACACTACCAAGTGGCCAATCCTCCGACAGCATATACAACGAGCGAGCGATCCTCTACACGAGGGTACAAATTGTACGCTACCGATCACAAGATGGAACACCCCAGTGCACAAAATGC